>OU015497.1:97845407-98537907 GCA_907164885.2 Dolomedes plantarius | reverse complement strand
TTCCATGTTGATACATCAATTTAAATACGAGTATATAAACAGTGAAAAGAAGTGAACACAGAATATCTCCAGTAAAGTTAGTTTTGAGTTGCAGATTAATAAACCAGGTACATTTCAAAGAAATATCTAAGATTGTGGTTTGATTGCATGTGATAAGATGTTATTCAGCGGAATAAAAATACTGCTAATACAAGGAATATGTTACCCAATAAAGGTATAAGATACACTATTCAATATAGAATTTTTTTTCCAAGACATTAAATAGTTGACTATTATTAATAAAATAAAATGGGTAAATTATTTTTATGAAGACGACACCATAAGAGTAAGTTATCTTGGAGGATGACTTTTGCATTTAACAGTTTATACATTCATCAAATATGTTTAATATGGTCTCCTTTTTTTAAAGCTTTTCAATCAAAAGAGTTTTTTTGAAAGTTTTAATTATTTCATGGCAATGGCGCACCCAGGGGGGGGAAGGGGCCCTGCCCCCAAAGAAATAGGAATTGCATTATGAATATTGTTTTTGCATTATAAATATTTTTATCCGTTCATCTTCCAACTTAGTATTTCAAACATCAGCATCTTACGTTTAAAGTACAACTAAAAGTGTGTTTTTTTTTATAAGGAGGGATATAAATTATGTTTACGTTATTATACAACTTAACTGTATAGTATCAATTACAAGTTTCACAAAATGAGACGTAATATTTTAAAATAAATTAATACGTTATCAAAATTATTCGAAAGATGAAACTACAAAATTATATCAATTGTTTGTAGTAACCCGCAATAGATGGCAGCACTCTACAAGTTCATTAAATATGATATAGTTCAAAAATATTTTTTTGACAATTAGATATATATAGTAAGTGTTTTATTTTATGTTATATAAGCTTAAATCAAAAGAATTTCTCTATATTCTCTAATACGAGAAGTTGCAGATATCTCAAATAATTACCTCATGAAAATAATTATCTCATGTATTAAAGTATAGATGGCAGCACTACTGCGTTTAAAATCTCGTGTGTGCTACACAAACCAGGGTAAATTATTTCTCTCACTTTCCCATGGCGTTAATACCTCGTTGAGAAACTATACAAATTATACTTTAACTAAATTGTTCGGTATTTAATAAATAAAGATGATGAAGTTATTGGACTATTTAAAAATTAATTCAATGAAAAATATTGTCATCACATATCTTCTTTGTGTTGTCATCATTTGATGTGCTAGAAAATCTCATAAAAAGTGACTTTACTTATTGTACAACTACTCTTGACACAAAATGCAATGGTAAATTTTGTTCATTTCTCACAAGGCAATACTATTTTGAAGATAAAAATAACAATGACTTTATTTTCATATAGAGGAACAAACAGTAAATCACAAATTCACACAGTTTTGCTCATTAGATCTCACACACATGCTAAGCCAGATTTACATTAATCTTCATTTCAATACATGATATTTCTTTCAAACTTTCCAAAAAAATGCTTGATAATACGACTACTGTTTAATTTTAAATTGTCTACTACGTTAGTATATAATTATTAATGAAAAACAGATATTTCAGCAAGAAAATATTTCGGATTTTGAAATTATAAACATATACATATGAACAAATTTAATGCATTGAATGATATAAAAATTTCTTAAAGTATCAATGTAAAATATATTATTCACTTATTAATAAAATAATCAGTCATTAGTTTTGTTACAATCAAAGAAATCATTCATATTTTCTGAGAAAATTTACTTAAATTATATAGTTGATACAGAGATATTGTAAAGTAGTGCATTAGTCTTTTGTTAAACATAACATCTATATCTATATAATATGAAAATGTTAAAAATAAAAAATGTTTTCAAAAATTATCATTTTTTAAATGCTATATGTTCATAATGAAACAGTTTACATTTCAATAACAATGCTTTGCTTCATATCTATCTACAATATTTCCCCTCAAATGTGAATATTAGTTGAAAGTTCCTTTGTCCACATTCAATAAAATTAGTAAGATTTTTTTGTCTTCTCCAGTAATTAAAAAAATAAAATAGAATTTTGGTAATACAGTTAATTTACTGGAACTGCAATTATTTAATCACTTAATAACATTAATGCATAAGCATTTCATTTCCTGGAAATCCTTTGACAAGAAATCAGACATACACTCCTTAAAATCAGCTATGAACTTAAAAGTATAACTGAATGCTGGTTATTGCTATTAGTTTTCAGAGGCAAAAGTTTAAGAGTAGTTTTAAAGAAAACTAAGCATAAATTCTTGTTTTATGTACATGATTATAGACAGTCACTGATTCATCAACTGTGGTAGTCGTATTAACAATTGAGCACTTATTCTCTTCCAGAGATCAATTTTTCCTTCACTTTCAATACATTACCTTTATTTTTTGCAAGATATTGGACAAGGACGGAGCTTTCCATCAGCACAGAACCTATTTTACAATGCAGTCTAAGCTAAAGGGCAGCAGGTCAGAATTAATAAGAGTATCTCTCTAACACTATAACATATTCAACTTCATAATGAAGATATTGCTCTTAATTAATTTGACACTATATAGTTTTGCACTGATATGAAGGTCAATATCAAACTAGAAAACAATTTTTGAGAAAATATATATCTCAACCCATATGTAGATGGGTTAACACTAACAATTAAGATGATTAAAAAAACATTTCTACTAATAAGGAAATTGCTATCAAAGAGACACAGAATAAATACAACACATCCACTTAAGCAATCTATTGAGAAACATTTTGAAAATGGACAGTATGGAATGTTATTTTCTGACAGTGTAAACCTTTGAAAAAGTCCATGTAACTCTGTTTTATTAACTATTCAGAATTTGCAATAATTCAATGCTAAAAAAAGTAATGCTCCTAATAAGAGGACTTTTGACTAATTTTCATTTTCCTTGTATCCTCAAAAGCAACTGCCAAATTTTTAAAACATACAATCATTAGCCTTAAAGAAATTACTGAAGTCTTGAACTAAGATATAGTTTTCCTTTTGAAATAACTAATTATTTACTTAAGTGAAAATTATTGAACTGACCAGAAATCACATGAATTCAGCTAGTTATATTGCAAGGCTCTGCACAACGTTCAGTCAGATTGACTCTGACAAAGAGTATTTGATTCTTCATTTCGAAGAGCAAATATACATTCTATCGTCACTTCTTAAAATATTCCATAAGTATGTTGGAACAATGATATTTGACTCCATTTCTAATACAGAGATTAAAATAAACTATTTTACAGGATTTTCAAAGACATATTCTTTAATGGTAGTTTGACTAGCAAGTTGAGCAATGCATGACAGTTAGGCAACACAGCCTTATTAGTAAATATTTAACACTGCTACCTTTAATGATTAAAACTTGCTTGATCTTAAAACTTTTTACATGGTGACTTACTCTTTATAATTATACAGTAACATGTTTTTACTAATTTATATAAAACTCTTAATATTATAATTTAAAATATATATTTCCTTAAACTCTTCATCTGGTATTCATATATGTATTATGAATTGAAATTAGTTTCTTTAAATATTACTAGGAATAATAAGCCCCCTTACATATTATATAAAAACAATATTTTTATCACATCAAGTATTTCATCACATATATATATATACTCTTTCTGTATATAAGTTGTGGATTTTCCATAAATATATAAATATCTTATTGCATTTTACTTATTTAGGTACAAAAGTTAATTCTAAAGTAAATTCAAATTTTCTCATACATGTCAGGATTGCTAATCTGGATTAAGTCTCATTTTTACAATAATATCATCTATGAAATGATATCCAAGATTGAACCTGCTGTGTGTATCTGTAACTATATCAGAAAGGTTATGCTTTTGAACAATTAATTTTTAATTTTCATGAAAAAAAATTTAAAGCAGAACCTAAATTCATTTGCATATACTTTCTACTTTGTTATCATTTTTCAATCAATTAATGTCTAAACAACACACAAAATCACTAGCTATTGCAATTCAATACCCTGTATAGTTGATTTATATTAAATTAAAAATTATTTAACTGAAGTAATGTTACTGAGTTTCTGAAAATTTTTAATAATTAAGTTGAGTGTCGGAGAATATTATCTCTTTATATTCATATTTTTTAATTCATATCTAATAGTGTATTTTTTTCTTTAGTTGATATATGCCCACAAATGTTTAAAATATTAGGCATACACTTTATATTAACTTTAATTTTTAATGTTACTTCACCTTCAAAAAGAAGTAGTCTCAGATGACTGATATATTAAGGTCAATGTGATTACAAAATTTAAAGAGATGTCTTCAAACACTTGTCTGAAGAGTATGATTAAAGTATTCCTACTTTAAGTTTGTAGTCACCCTAAAATATTTGAGCACATAGTTTTCAAGATTTATCAAAATCCTTCTGGTGGTGGTGGTGGACTAAACATCAACATGGAGTCTGGCGAAGAGCTTACCTGCTCTAAGTCCAAGTGCAGACTAAGACGTGGAGGTAGTTCGAATGATGACTTCAAGTCTGGTAAGGTAGGACTACTATCCAGAGACATCTAAAAATATGCGAGATAAAATTTGTTTTTTTAAGTCTGTAAAATAACCCATCTATAAAAGGAAGCATAGCTTGAAGAACACAAATTTTAAACAAAATTTCATATTTTTAATAAAAATTTAGATTTTTCTATATTTTGCTTAAACATTTAGTTAGACACAATTGAAATGAAAGTGAAATTTAATTTCATGTGTGTGTGTATGTGTATGTATGTGTGTATATATATATATATATATATATATATATATATATATATATATATATATATATATATATATATATATATGCTGATTGATTATTTAATCATTAAATGTAATGTGGTTTGTTTTTTTGGTATAAATAATTGATATACATTTTTTTAAAACAAAGAATCAATTTGTAAAAGCATTTAACATGTATGCAAGTTAAGAACATTTTAAATTTAGTTCTCATTTTAGTTAATACATTTTAAAAGGTCTTTTTATGAATTATAATCAAAATAAAAGCAATTACTTCATCGAGTTTGGTAAATAAAGGAATACATATGTATAGGCATTCTAAATAACTTATCCCTGACAACAGTTTGGTGCATACCACAGAATATATATATTTATTTGTCTCATTTATAACTGACAGAATACTGTCTGAAAAACTATATAGCCCCAGGAGCATCATATTGTTATGGAATAGATTTTGACAATGATTGCATCTTTATAGTTCAAATACTTTTATTAAATAAAAGAGACCTAAAAAGCACCTGTGCTGAAACACTAAATATTAAACTTGAATCTTTATTGTCTAAAAACTGTTGTTGGTTTTCCCCACGTTAAATACCTGTTGATTAAAAGTCTATAAATAAAAGTGTATGTAAAAAATTGAATGATTAAAAAATTCCCATTTCAATTAATACTATTGTCTCAATATATTATTTCAGTTCCATTTATATAAGAGTTTTTTTTAGCTATAAAGGAGGTACTATTTTAACATTCTATCTGTATTTTTTAATACTTGGTAGCTGTAGTATATTTTTTATACATTTTTAATAAGTCTTTTGAGAGATTTTAAATATATTTTCTAAAAGTTGTTGTTGTTGTTGTTGTTGTTGTAGCTGATGCCCCTTGACCGACATGTAACGTCAGGTTAAGTCCCGAAGGCTATGGTGCGGCTCCGGTTTTTAATAGCACCGCAAGGGTCGGAGTCTGACTTGGCTAAATGACAGGTCCCGTAATTTTGAACCGAGCCAAGTGACGAGACCGGAACACTAGACCCCGCACCTCCAGAGGTAAATTTGAGAACAAAAGTAAGTTTGCTGATAGACATTTGATTAGTACATTTGTTGTTATACTTTTGTTTGGCCATGCAGAATACTATAATATTTTTTAACATTTAAAAGCAACTTATTTCATATTTTCCCTAATAGTAAACTACATACCTGCCAGCTGTTATGAAGTAAACATAATTGCAGAATTCATTGAAAAATTACAAATTTTGTTCGACTTTAAAAAGCAATATTGCTGAAGTTGTACAAGAGTTTAAAATACATATTTTTAAGAGATTAGTGCAAGGAATAGTGTTCTAAATTTGTTTTAAGAAAAAATTTATAAAGAATGGAATTGTTAAAAGATTTTAAGAAATGTGTAAAATAGCCATTGTAATGCATCATATTGTCTTAAAATTCTAACCCGAAATGCAAAAGTATGCAAATTTAGTACATCAATATCAAGAAAAGGTATTTTATTTTTACATTGTGATATGAGATATGTTAAAAGGAGGCTGATGTAGCAAGGGAAATTTTAATATTTCATATCTAATCTAGCAAATTATTTTATACAAGTATATAACCCCTGTCAAAAATGACGGAATGTTGATCAGCGTTTCCTTCTCATAAGAGTTCATACGAACAACAACAACAACAACAACAACAAAAAAAAACCATTCTATTTTTGAATGCAATGAAGAAAGATTTTAAACATATACTACGATGAATACAGGTACATAATGCTATATAGGTTCCAAAAAAATATAATTTTCCTTCAATTGTAAAATTCTGCATTAATTTATAATAATCACATAATAATTAGCAAAGTGAAACACAATTTAATTAACATTAAAAATGTAGTTATTTAAAGGGAATATGAAAAACCATGGAGTAGAATGAATTCTAAATTCAAGTGAATGACTCAATTGAATAAATGATTCTTTTCAATGGATATTTAAATTTGAAGATATTTCCAAAAACTAAATGGTTTTGTTGAAATTTTCATATTTTTTAAAGGGCTTTCAAAATATGTAACTTTTGTGGTATTATTTTTCAAGAAAAATTTCAGAAAATGGCGTCGCAATGTTAAGATGTTCCCCACTTGGTTCGTCCCGGAATGGTTACTTACACTTTTCTCCTCTAGGCTTTTATATAAGTAAAGATTGACCTTAAATTTACAACCAAAATCTGATTTCTGTAGGGACAAGCTTAATGCGTAGCTATCTAGACCAGGGTTTCCCAAATTGGGCAATACTGTCACAACTGGGTGGTGGTGGTGAGTGACAAATTTAAATTCAAACTCAGCTACCAATAGTTCTCGATGCAAAAACAGATACCAATACTTTTTATCCTGGATTATAGGCTGTAGTACAAAAGATTTTAATTGTATTTTCTTCCTATTTAGTACAACATGGGTTCAGTGTAGTCACAAATCTGCTTAACAAAAAATAGAAATTGACTACAAATAGCTAATCATTATCATTTAAAAATGCTGCTGACAAATATAGAGATGAACATTAATAAATTGATAGCAGTGCACCAAGTTCATCCTTTTCATTAAGAATAATTTTAATGTTATTCGTAATTTTTACTTCAAAATTATCCTTCGTTATCTTCATTATCTGGGTGTAATATGAATGTTGACATGGTTTTAATAAATAATTTTATAATTTCAAGTTTTAAGGTGTCTAATTTACAACATCTTTCTTTACTATGTTGAAGGACATATAGCTACATAAAAAGATGCAAATTTGTCATTGCATCTGTTTGTTCACTTAAGAAGAAAAATTTCCGAAAGGGGAGGGGGGGGGGGCTAAGTAATTTTTCTTTTGAAAAGAGTGGGGTAGGCCAAATAAGTTTAGGAACCCTTGATTTAGACTATTCTTTTTAAATTTCTACTTTCAGAAAGAAAAGAAAAAACAGTTTGAATCATTTAAAATACAGTTTTGATCTACATTTGGAAATTGATAAAAAAATTTAATTAATGCAGATTTTTAAATTTTATTTTCAAAAAGTTCTTATACCCAATTCCTATTTCTAGTTGTAAAGAATAAAGATATTTAGGTGTAAAATTAAAGAAAAACTATTCCTAAAGCATGAGTGTGAGTGTTGTTATATATAATATATTCATGTTTAAAAGGTATAAAATTCTTATAAACAAATTACTAGTTTTGCAAAACTTCATTTTTTCATCAAAACAGAATGCATGAAAAATATTAAATAACAGAAAAATATTTTTCAGAAAAAGTAGTTTTAAGTTTCGGATTGAAATCCAATGGAAAAGAGGGGTCCTCGCATTAAATTTTTCAAAAGCCACAGGCGCAGGTGAAATTCCCCCTCTCCCTACTTCGATGCAAATACGAGAACAGAGACAGAATGACAGAAAGAAATTTTTAACTTATGAATGCTAAAAGTAACTGCTAATTGGGTTGGAATACCAACTTTAAACACATCTGAACTAAAGAAATAATTTAAGGTCATACAATAAATCCTGTATTACTGAACAAATGTTGACTTTGACTATAATCTGAAACAAAGCTGAAATCAGTGGGTTTTAAGAAATTAAATGAAAACTTTTTCAGTTACTGTGTTTTTTATAAGTAAGAACATATATTTTATAAACTTCCTTATATATATATTAGATCTTATATACACGTGTGGCGTACACATTAAAGCAAAGGCAAGTTAAACTGAATTTTTTAAAGAGAGTCTTCCCTTCATTGCACTGGATGGGACTTCATATAGTAACAGAGACCTTCCAAGTGGAACCCCCTCAAGTGAGAGTAAACCACAACATACAGCAACTCCACATACACTAGCCCAAAAAAGCATCTGGGTGCTCCCACCCCAGGCCAACACAAGAAGCCAAATGGGAGTGGGAACCATTCAGGTTAGCAGACTGGGGGCTGTATGTAGTGGCATCATTGTGTAAGGATTTGAAATAGGGAGAATAAATGGTAAAAAAAATGGATGCTACAGAGGAGAGGATGAGAAAGTCAAGATCAATGATGCACAATTAGCATGGGTGGCCTGAAAGCGTGAAGACAGACAAAAGAAGACATAGCAAAAATAAGAAAATTTTGGTTACTGTTACAAAGACTATCTAAGAACAAACTACTGGTATCTGGTCAATTTTGAGAGGAAACATCTGCAACCCTGGGCCCATTTCCCCCGACTCAATAGATTAATATCACAAGAGAGACTTTACACAAAATATATCAATTCTGTCATTTTTTAAAATTCTTTGGTGATATTATCGCACCCTTTTCAGTAATTTTTACTCAAATTTTTTTGTTTCATTTACCAAATTATTTACATTAATTGTGGATATCACATTTCTTTTTTAAATTACAATTTGTGGTAATTTTAGTATTAAAATAAACCGTGTTTCAAACTTGAAGTAGAATTGTTTCATAATACTACTAATTATGCTTGGAATATATTGTCTTGTCTGGGCATTAATTGGTAGGTAAAACTGGTATATAACACATGTTATGCTTTAGGGTATTTAAAACTGTCAGATTTAGAAAAAACCCTAGAACTATGTATACTTCATATTTAAGAAGCATATGATATATTTTAGTGGCATTTAAAAATAGACAGTCAGCCACACAAAAGCAAATAACACAAAAATTACACAAATAAGATTTATTTTTCAAACATTGTGCTTAAACCCGAAGAAACAAAACATACAGTATTTTTTCTCTAGTAAGCAGTTTAACATTACATAAAGTAAAACGTACATGTATTCACAAATACTGCAGGTTAAAGAGTATAACAAATAACATTGCAACAAAAGAACACTTGAGGTTTAGTCAGATCTATAAAATATCACATTAAAGAAATACCAAATTCTTGAATAAAATTTTTTAAAAAAAGTTTAAATATTGATGTCTTCACAACCTTATATATGTAAACAGATTTTACAACCTCTCTTTCATATTCAATGTACAGAAGAATATTCAGGTTAAAGACATACAAAGCATGTTTTAAGAAATTAAGATTTTTTCGGAAAGGAGGGATAAAAAGTAGCTCAAAAATTCGAAAGGAAGAAAAGTAACAATGCACACTTTAAGAGACAAAGATATTTTGAGAATTTTATTTTAATAATAGTGAATGAGTTACTTTCATAATAATTTCAGATAAATACCATTGAAACATTTAAAAAAAATATTTATATAGTGTTCAAATATTGAAAATTTTTGTAACAGGGTGAAAGATTTGCTATAAAAACAGCCAATGATTTGCCTTATATGGAAAGTCACTCAATAAGCTACAGTAAAAGTAGGAACATATCTAACAACATCAAAACTCAAATCCAAAACTTTGATTGAAACAATTCAATAAAAATTGATTTTATATCATATGAAATGGTTAAAAATTTGTGGATCAAGAATATTTGCCTACTTTATATTATCTTGCATGGCTCTAGCATTAAAAGTTAGCAAAAATTTATAAAAAATTTGAATTAAAATAGTGTAAAAATATTTTAATGGTCCTTAAAACAAAAGTTCCATCATATTCATTGGAAAAACTAAAGAGCCTAAAATATTTAAAATGCCAGAATTTTATGTATGGGAATATAGATGTAATTTTTATGAACTCATACAAGCAAAATTTAGACATCTGAAGTAGTATATAGAATTCCTGAGATGAAATTCTGACAGAGGCCAAAAACTATCTTTTGTCAATAAATCATTCTGTTTAAAATCAAACAGATATTAAGAGATATCACTAAAAATTTTCAAAACTACAACATGAAAACTAATAACTTTACAAAATCCACTCAGCTATTTTAGATAAAAATGCATTTACAAAGTGGTTATCACAGCCAATACCAGTTTTGAGCTTTAAAATTCAACAATTCAATAATAAGCACATGTAGCCATATGTAACAATTTATATATAACACAAAGGATATATGAAAACATATATCTGTTTCATAAAGAAAATTTTGACTGAATTGTGATTACAAGTTGTCATAAAAGGGAGATAAAATCAGTATATTTACAGCAGTTACTCTGTTAACATGCGTGTTATACAGAAAATTCAACATCTCATATAGTTTAAGGTTTATTTCCTCATAAATATTTAATCTTTTTTTCTCATTTAATTAACTGATTCATATTTTTTCAGATTACTTTTCATAAGCTCACTTAAAAGTAAACATGCTTAAGCAAAATTAAAACTGTATTTTCAAAAATATTTAAATGCCAAAGAAAGATTGTTGTATAACACAATGAAAACTTAACATTGAAGTTCTGAATTGAACTAAGACTTTAAATGCTTTGAAGTTTTAAAATTTATTTCTGCTGAAAAACGTTCCTGAATCAATGTCTAAAACATGTGGCTAGGGTTTAAAAGTTTTAAAAATATCACATTGCAGAATATTCAAGCATTGATTGTCAGAAAAAAGGAAGAAAAGGCAAAAAATAAAATATGTTAAGACATAGCACACAGGTTAAGCCACAATGACTACAAAAAAAGCCTTACATAAAACATTTTTTCAGTTTATATAGCTTGGATCAGGAGAAAGAAAGCTTTAAGTAGATTTTATCTCAAGCAATGTAATTGGGTTTACAAAATGGGTAAAACTGATTGGGTTCAAATTATCCCCGAAAGATATTTAATTGGCACTATAAGGATATCTTAATACGATCATGATTGCATGAATTGGAGTATCTATTTTCTAGATATTTGTGCACAAATTTTAAAACTTTACCAATATATAATTACTTCATGCAGTACAGACTCTAGAAGTTTCTCAATCATAAGTCTAACTACTTCATCCAAGAAAGTTAATCATTGCATATAGTTTTCTTGCTAAGTGAACATCAACACATTTTCTCTCCCAAATATTATGAAAAAATGAGTCCAGTTTCCTGAAAGTTGCCGAAATGTAATCAGTGGAGAAAATATCACACTATCCTCCAAATGGAGATTAATTTTCTAAATTTGAATAAATAGCTGCCAACAAATGTTGTCATAATACTACTCAGTGCTTTTGTACTTGCTGATTGCTTATTTTAAAAATCTACATAAAGGTCATTCTTTCTCAGAGCCAGCTTTCAGAAACTTTCAGACTTCACAAGTGAAGATGGCATGCCCCCAGCCACAAGGCCTTTCCCCCCTCCCACCCGAGAGACAAAGGCGTCACTCACCTGTCCGCTCTGGCCACTCTCGGGCAGGGGGAGGGGCTTGGCCACACCTATGCGAACGACCCCTTTGGGTGCACCCTTCAGAGCTTGCACCGCTGCATCAAGACTAGCATTCTCTAAGTTTATATCATTGACAAAGAGCAGACGATCTCCTGGAATTAGGCGTCCATCCTGTTGGGCCACACCACCTGGCACTAAACTGCGGATTACTATCACGGTCTCATTTGGATTCATGGGATCCTACAGAAAAGGAAGGCCACCTTTTAGTCACAAGTGAAAATAAGAATCATAGCCATTCATATAGATTTCTTTTTAAAATATTAAGCATCAGTGTTTGGCTTATTTGTCTTTAACTGTGTATCTTGATCAATGACATTTGTACCAGTGGGTGTTAAACTTTTTTTTATTGTACTGTTAGGACTACTTTTTTTGATTTATAGTTATGAGTATTAAGGGATGACCATATTAAGTTATTTCCACAGTAAAATTTTCTTGAATTTTTCCAGGTATAAATGAGAAAACAATTACAATATATAGCAAATTATTCATGTACTTTTAAAAGTATTATATAGATACAAACCTGTAAAAAATATATGATTTTGAGTACTAGAGTTAAAACAATCTTAATTGTACTTTCTTATTATGCTTTCTTAAAAATTATTACATCAAGAGAAAAAAAAATTGTTTCAAAGTGTAGAAAATATTAATTATCTTCAATAATTTATTAGAAAAATAAACCCCAACTTGAATGTTTTTAATCAAAACTTTCAAGCTTCATTGAAGAGATTATGAATACAACAACAACAAAAAAAAAAACCCAAGAGGAATGAAATTCTGATCACCTTTTGTTTCTTAAGATAATAACCCTTCATTGTCTGGGTAACCCACCAGAAAGGTACAAACATAGAAATAAGGAGTGATAGAGAAACTATAAGTCAGATTTATATTTGCTTTGTATTTATGATGTTGTGAGAAAGATTTTACATTGAATTTAATTTTTGCAAGTTTATAAGTTTCTTTTTTAAATCACTCTCATCCTGTTTGTCATGAATATAACCTGGTCACTGTATAAGAAAAAAAAATTCACTCTTGTTAAGGGAAATTCCACTGAATAAAATTATATGGTTTTATAAACTGTGACATTCTTATAATGTCAAAAATTTTATATCAATCTTTCTTACAGTTAAATAACATTAGATGCTTTAATAGACACCCAATATTATTAGGTGAATGCTCCAATGCCTTTTTTTTACTTCCAATAGGAAATTAAATTTTATTAATAATATATGCAAGAAAAACTACAAACTTCAAAGTATGGTATCGTGGAGGTTAAATTGGATATTTCAATTCATATTAGAAATTCTTTTTAAATGAGAGACAGCCACATCTTATTTGTATAGTATGGACCCCTTGTATACTGGTTCTGTTGTAAATTGCTTTACTCTTATAGTAGAGCTCAAAAGTTAAAATCAAAAACACCTTTAAAAGTTTACACCTTAAATAACAAGATATATTATTATAAAAACAGTCAATTAGAGATTTTTTGTGATGGTTGTTTTGGCTGTTGAGAGGGTTTGTTTGGTTAGGTTTGGAGCACTATGGTCAACTTTTGATACATGAGGGCTAATTAAACTGAGACCTACTGCTAAAAGCCAATTCCGAATGGTTACAAACATCCATGCGAGAGTGGGAACTGAACCCACAGATTCCGAATGTCAGTGTCCTAGCCATTCAACCAAAGGCTGTTGAGAGGGATATGTCCATCCATCTTTGGCGACTTAAGGACTAATCAGACTAGCACTTAGCATTTAAAAGGCAATTCCAAACAGTAACAAACATCCAATAAGTGGGACTTGAACCCACAAAATCTAGTATCAAATGCCATCACCCTAGCCATTTGGCTCTCATAATATTATCATTGCTTTGCCATTCTTAAAAAACATCAAAACTTGTATAAGCAATATTAAATATCATTTAACATCTGCATCATTTGAGAAAAAACACTTTCTAAAATATTGAAGTATTGGCAGAAACTGTATTTTATAAATTAAAATAACTAAAACATCTCTATTACACTCAAATCAAACATAATAAATGAATGGATCAACACTGAAGAAAAATATAAGAGTTTAGGACCTGGGTGAATTTTTATCTCCATTTTCAAAAAAATCCTAAACTTAATTTTTATGAAAAGGTGTAGCATAATGAGATCTCCTTAATACAGAAGCAACTCTGCTGCCATGGAAATTCTATAAATCTTGGAATTAAAGGTTTGTGTAGAACACGAGAGAGGGCGAGAATTGCAAACAAAAATTAGATCAAATAAACTCAGTCCCATGAAGAAAGAGTAAATGTCAGTAACAAATGCCCAGTTCAAAACTTCTCTTTCCATTAATTATATTAAAAAAATAATTTTTCAGTTTCTCCTGTTTTAATCAGCAATTAAAGAAAGAAATACCCTTCCTTCATGTTAAAGAAACATTTTTACTTAAAAATTACACCAACTTCTTGCAAGGACAGAAAAATATTGTTTCTTCCTGAAAGAATTCCACATCAATTATATTTGCTGAATATTTTTTAAAAACATGTTAAGAATAAACGATAGCCACTTACTTGATAATCAAGGATGCTAAAACCTAATCCTCTATCGCCCTTCATAAGTTCAATGATTTGGGGCTCACTACTCCACATAGCAAGTCCGGTGAGGGGCTCTAGAGACCTTGATTTTAACTTGGAGAGTGCAACCTCCATGGGTGGGGATGAGGCTGCTGATGTTCCAATTGCTAAGGACCCATCTGACTTTGCTTTGACTAGTCTTTCAGATGAAGGAGTAAGCGATGTAAGACTGCCACCAAACGGGCCAGACAGCATGCCACGGCCCATGAAATCGGGCACAGTGGACAAGTCATATTCCATGTGGTACGGATGAGAATAATTGGCCTGGCTCAAGGACGGATGGGTCTCCCTTTCATTGGGGAGCAAGCGACGAGCGCACACCATTCTCACATGCAGTGGAAGTTCCTTTAGAGTTGCTACCACTCCATGATGATTCATACCAAGGAGTTTTTCACCATTTACCTGAAAAGAAAAGTTACCATTTATGAAACAAAATTGCTTTTAACTGAAATGCATTAAGAAATTGCACTTTGAAATAGAGCTGAACATAAAGTAATCACATTATAAAAGAAACAAAAAAGCTTACACATACAATCTTGTCTCACCATTTTTCTATTTGGTATTAGAAACAGAAGCATGCTTTTACCATTAGTATCAATTTTCAAAATATGTAGTACAGATTGCACAATAAATGCTTGATATGTATCAAAAGTCTATTTCTTCATAAAGATTCTTTTATCATGTACTATGTGAAAAATAAAAATGCCTTTTAAGCAAGAAAAAGAGAATGACAACAAGAAAAAAGAATGATAATGAGAGATGACTCAAATGAGTATTTTCATTAATTTTTTCACCAATTCAAATATACAATTTAGGTTTCTTTTATTATTATTTCATGAAATTTAATTCCACCTCATTCTAATCAAGCATACACTCTTAAGATTTTTTTTAATGATCTTAAAACCTGATCCTTTAAATGAATATATTAAATAATTTTTAATCAAAACACATTTAACAGTTTTAAAGCTCAACTGTTTGAGAGTAAAAAGAATTAAAAACTTGGATTCCTCAAACTAAAACTAAAAATTTCTGTCATAATTTTGCTATATTTAAATGTATTCAAAATAACTATAAATTTTATTGTGAAAATCATTATTAATAAATATTTTAACCATTTACTTTTTTATGAATACATCTAAATGCCTTAAAAATTTGATATTTATATATAAATATTCTCAATTAAGATTTTTACAATTCATGATGTGGTATTTAATCCTATTATACGTCTCCATGCATAAAGTTTTTCTTAACTGACAACAATAAAAAACCAGCTGAACATCTTAAAAACATTTTAATAATTATTTTAAGCCACAAAGACATAAGATGCTCAGCTACAAGGAATAATTATCGCATCAAAGGAAAAGATGTGGATGGTAGGAAAAATAAATTGCAGTCTGAGAAATAATTTCATTCAGTATAATTCTGTTCTTAATTAAAGTTCTTAATTACGAATATAAATGACACTGCTCCTCCTTAAACATCAAGGAATTATTTTCTCTTACTACAAAGTATGCTAATAAAGTTAAAAACAAAACAAAAATATGGACATGTAAAATTCAGGCAAGTTAAAGCACTTTTTGGTGCATTAATGCAAAAATATTTACTTAAATTTTTATACAGTATACATAATACAGAACCAGGCCCAGATTTCCGCATGGGCAAGTGGGCCACTTGCTCAGAGCCCCAAAAATTATGGGGCATCCTAATTTAGTATTAAGTTGTACATAGTTTTGAGAATTTGGTTTTTGGTTAATACAGTAAAGGGGGGCAGTGGCGGATACAGAAAAAAATCCTGGGTGGGGCACAGTGCACCCAATATAGGGAAAGCATACTTACATCCACAAGCATTTTTTTGTTTTGTTTTGTTTCTTTGTTCGGGGGGTGAGGGTGGGGGTTTTAATAATTCCATACTATGATCTATTTTGAATTTTAAAAGAAAATTTCATGGATTTATTTATTAACATTAAAATGTAAATTATTAAATTAACACTTATTTTTTTTCTTCTTCAAATTTTTGACTTGTTGGTTGAAAATTTTTTGAATTTCCAGTCCCGATTTACGGGAGTCTTGCGTGAGTGTCCCACATGTTCATGTGGAAATCTGGTCCTGAAGGAGGGGGGGGGCATCCCCCATCTGGATCTGTCCTTAAAGAGAGTTGCCCAGGGCCCCATTGTGTCAAAGTTGGGCCCTGTACAGAACCATAACAGTAATGCACAGTATTAATGATTTCTTTGATTCTTGAAATCAAAAATGATATTTCGATTTCAACAAGATTTTCAGAAACTATCACATTTATCTACAATTTTAAAAACGAACAATTTTAAAAATAATAAATGCATTATTTATTATTTTTAAATTTTATTTTATTTTTAAACTGACAATTTTTAGAACTGTAGATAAATGTGATAGCTATACATTAATTCAAATATGATGCAAAACTATAACATTAATACACAGTATTAATGATTTCAAAAATATTTTCAAGAACTACCACATTTATCTACAGTTCTAAAAATTATCAGTTTATAAATAAAATTTAAAAAATAGTAAATAATACCTTTTATTTTGATGTTCTATATGAATGAATGGAAATTTTGCAATAATTATGATGAATTGCTAACAAACTACATTGTTTACTTTGAAGTTGCAGTGTGAAAATTTTGTATACACAATTCATAATCAAAAGCATTCATAAAAAATGAGACTGTCCAATACATATTTTCATTGAAATGATAAAAGGGAATAAATCTGCCTATTTTACATACTGATGACTTTTATTAAAAGCTAGGCAGATAATAAATGTTTAGGTTGATGTATATGGGATCAAATTAACCGGAGGCTAGAGTAAAACCATAAATATTCAGACCAATTTAAAGATACAGTTGGCTCTCTGTTTAACGACGCTCTCTATTTAAAGACGATATTTTCCAGTCCCAGCCCTCCAACGTTATGGGAAATGTTATTTATTCACAAATTCTGTTTAAGGGCGATCTCTAGTTAAGGATGATTTTTCACGGTCCCTTGAAAGTCGTTAAACAGAGAGCCAACTGTATATACCTCAAAGTAAAAAAGAAGAAAATGATGATTTTACAGCATAAATACATATTTTATAAAATATGTATTTATATGTATTATGAACTTAACATGCATGCACATTTGTAGCTCAATATTAATTGCATGTTAATATTGAGCTACAAAAATTGCAATAAAAATGTTTGCAATGAATAAGAAATATTCTCCCTATAAATTATTTCAGAACATCCTCCATTTAACATTTTATTATAGAAATAGCACTGTGGTTGAAAATTTTCATGTAAAATTATTTCTTGAAAGTAAAGATTTCTATTCTCTCTCCTTTAATTTCAAGATTGAAGAAAAGAAGAAAAAAATATGAACAAGAGGTATTTAATGAATCAAACCTTCATTCCCACATAGGAACAAAACCAATTCCTTTCAGCATATTTTATCTGAGTACTAGACTCAGTCCTTTGCAGAAAGAAAATCAAACACTAAATGAAAAGCAAATGAACCTTGACTTACACGAAGATTAAGCCATGTGAGAACTTGTCCAGTTCCAAACTTTTTCCGTCCGTCATTGACTTCCTTACTAACATTTGCTTTTTTAATCCACTGTCAGAAAAGAACTTTAGAAGTTTTTCTTTCTGTTTTTTAATATCATACATTGTTGAAGAGCCAATGTCATATGATTTCCATATGGCTCGCATAGACATGCCACTATGAAGTTTTTTTCCCACCCCCCGCATTTCTACTTTCTCTGCAATTAACAACGCATAATGTTTATGTTTTAGACCACCTCGTCTTTTCTTTGCTGAATCCATAATGGAGCTATACAGAAGCAAAGAAATGATGGAATGAGCAGGAACTTAATCAATTAGCACATGGAAACAAGATCCATCAGCTCATTCTGGAGTACAGCATCATCAAAACATAAACAGTGACTCCAGAAAACAGTAGCCCGCTTACGCTCTAAATGTGAAAATGCACTCTGAAATCCATGCTTGAAAACTGAAGGAACCAGATTATCGATGGCTGGATTTTTTTAATGTCAACCTGAACTTTATAGAGACAGTTTTTTTCTTTATTATTATTTACATGAACCTCGTACAAGTGAGGGAAACAGGAACACAGAACTTCTTTAAATCCAAAATAAAAATAAGAATGACAACAAATTTTGAACTATTTTAATAAAGTCTTCCATCAGGCCAAGGAACATTAGGTGGAATAGTCTGTATGAACCATTCACAAATGCCGTAGAGATTAACACACACTTAATGTTCTTCAGCCTGATGAACTATATTAATTTATTCAAAATTAGTCACCAATATTTTTTTTTTCTTGATTTTATAAAAAGCTGTGTGATCTTCTTTTGAGTTGCTTATATCTTACTATCAACACTGCATTATTTAGAAACTTAAATATTAAAGTTTTGTAAGAAGTGAAAGTAAATTTGTATTAAATATGTTAAAGATAGAAATGACAATATAGAAATGTAAAGATACTTATAAGTAGGAGCACTAGAAACTACCACATGATGGAAAATCATCACAATCACTCATGAAATCAAGTTTAATGATAATCTCATCATCAACAAAACCTACATTATCATTAAAGGATTGATTCTGAGAGAAAAGATGTGATCATTAAAGAAAATATATCTTGCCATGAGACCATTCTTTAAGAAAAAAAAATTTTTTAAAAAAGGGGGGGGGGGGGGGGAAGAAATCTAGTGTAATGTTTTAGAAGGTTTCTTTTACCTCAAAATATCATCATTAAACTTGAATTCCCAAGTAATCTTAATTTGGGATTTCTTCAAGTGTTATTTTCTAGTTTCAATTCATATATTTTTGTTCTTTAAATTGAAAATTCTGCATACTGAGCCTTACTATTGAAGAATTTACACACACACACATATATATATATATATATATATATATATATATATATATATACACGAGGGTTGTAAATAAAGTAATGGCAACATACTTTTAAAACATTTTTTAATGTATGTACAAACAAAATTACATTACATTCCTTCAATATAATCACCAGCGGAGTCATGTACTTTTTGCCAGATTTCAGGAAGCTGTAAGATACTGTTGGCAAGGTGTTGTGTGTTGATGTCAGTGACAGAGCGTCCTAATGCTCGGATCACAGACGGCACGTCAGGAAAATCTGATGCATCAGAGGGGTTCTTTCAATTTAGGAAAGAGGTTGTGTCAGGGGAGTATGGAGGGTCTTCAAACAACTCCCTGGTGCAGATGGTGCTGTAGCCACAGGCAACCTTGATATTAATCCCCGACCGCTGATCAATTTTTGTAAACATGATTTAGAGCGGTAGAGACGACACTGTCCACTTCAACGTCACGTAGCAACTACCCCTTCTCCTGGTTCTACAGTTTTATGTACTCTAGACATTGACTACAGCTCTACCTTACTCCTCCGATATCCTGTTTGAGCATGCTGGATGTTCTAAGACTTTCTGGGTGACGTTGCTACTACTTTATTTAACACCCTTGTGTATATATACATATATATAATTTGGGGGAGAATAAAAAAATTGATGAAATTTTGTCCTCTTTTTTCCCCATTATTACATAATTTTTTTTAATGTAGATATGGCTGTGTATTTAATGCAGTATATACAGAGTCATCGAAAAAGGTTGGACACATTTCGAAAGCTCATAATTCTAAAATATACTGAGCAAACACAATAATATTCTTTTCAAACAACTTGGCAAGTGTCCAAGATTTCTAAATGTAACTGGTATGTAACCATGACGTTGAATGTTGCACAGAATATATGCGAAGTGAAAGAGGTCTTCGTTCGGCTTTCCGTCAGTGCAATGGCGACCATTCAGGAGAAAGCTCAATGTGTGTTGTGGTTAGCAGAGTACAAATCTGTTAAAACAGTTCAGAGAAATTACCGTCGTGTTTATCGCAAACAACCACCACTTGAGCTTTCTCCTGAATGGTCGCCATTGCACTGATGGAAAGCCAAACGAAGACCTCATCCACCCCACATTGTTTCTGAGCAACGTTCAACATCACAGTTGCATACAAGTTACATTTAGAAATCTTGCCAAGTTGTTTGAAAAGAATATTATTGTGTTTGCTCAATTATTTTAGAATTATGAGCTTTCAAAATGTGTCCAACCTTTTTCGATGACCCTGTATAAGCAGCTAATTATATAGTATATATAAACAGCTAAAAATCAAGTTTGGCTGAGTAAGTCTTATATTATTTATTCACTAAGAGCAAAAATTTGTTAAAATGGATTTAAAAAAAAAAAGAGTTAGAACCCTATATTTCTAAGTGTTGGTGTTTTTGTAAATTGTGCGTACAACCTAGTGAATAGTTTTCAAGAATAAAGTACATTCATCTAAAGATACATTCTTGTTAACTGGTGTATTCAAGATATGTAAAATATAAATTTTATACCTCTAACAACTCATCACCTCCATGTAGTTTACCATTTACACCTACAGGACCATCAGGTAATATAGATCGTATATAATGATGAGGCCGGACTTCTTTGCCATCTTCAACATCTACTGTTCCCTCCAAACTAATACCAAGACCTCCCCCTTCACGAAACTTTGCAAGCTGTGCAACCTGAAACAAAAAGTTAAAAATTAAAATTACACAATATTTTTTGAATACTAAATGAGTATACAGTTATAACAAAAACTTGAAAGATTCTTTTGAAAATAACGAGACAATTTATAAAATTAGTTTTGAGAATACCATCTCTAAATGTAATAATATGTTTTCTGCTTTATAGATCCATCATTACAAAGATAATCAACATAACTGATAATTTAAATCAAAGACTCGTGGCTATGTATTGGTATAATGACCAGCACAACTTTTAACAAGGGATACTGGGTTGAAGTCTATGTTGAAGAAATTTTCAAAAAGTAGATGGAAAATGCTTAGTAATAGAAATGTTACACAAAGGCATGAAACAAAATATGTACTAGACTAAAGGGGTGCTTACTGGTCTACAGTCAGACGAGGAGAATATAATATCAGATTACTAGGAGAAAGTTACGACGATCAGCATGCTTCTGTGTTAACAGGTAGAGAATTTTAAATAATGCTCTCTCTAAATGTTCTCTAAACAGGTTGTACATAATTTTCTCTTCAACAGCTCTGTTAACTGGTTATAAATAATTCTCTCTCTCTCTCTCTCTCTACTTTGAAAGTTCATCATAAAAGAAAAACTGAATCCATAGGTACTTGGTTAAAGGCAGAAAAAAGTATTGGTTAAATGATCAACAGATCTTTTAACAAGAGTTACTGGGCTGGAGTCTCCAGGATAGGAGAAATTTTCAAACAGTTGAAGGAACATGATAGGTAAAGGGACTTATAACAAGGGTACCTAAGCAAAATACGGGAGAGTGGTGATAACTCGTCTATATTCATCAAGGGGTAGAATATAGTGCAAAATTACTGAGAGAAAGTTACAGATGCATTATGATCATGTGAATCTCTTTGAAAAACAAGTTCAAGGCAGAAAAAGGCATTCAAAACAAATGAATGAAAATGTTCAAATATAATAGCAAATATTTTGCACCATGAAACAATATTAAGGACTAATTTCAATGCATGAATGTGGGTCTTATATTGTCTGATTTTCGTTTTTAAGATTTAATGTCACTTATTATTTAAAAACAAAAATATGCAAGTTAAATCTTATGTAAATTTATTCCACATAAAAATTCTACTGGAAATCCAATATAACACCTCCATCATGCAGAATTATATCCAATAAGATTTGTGGAAAATCCAGTTATAGAGATAAAAGCCCATCTCAATGGTCTGAAAGACCAAAATCAAATACCAAAATATCTGATTTTGGTTAAAATACCAAATTCAACATTTTCTTTTTTAAAAAAGGTACATCCTCCAACAAGTATAAATAATTAAAAATTATCGAAATACAGTGGAACCTTGATCTATCATTTTTCAAGGGACCGATTGAACTGAATGACGAATGCAGGAAAACCATAGATGAGGGAACATAAAAAAGAAATATTATCATTGAGATTGGATGAAGTGGACGGCATGTACGGTAAAACGATGATTTGGGGAATGATCCATCGATATTCCATCGTATGTCCTTTATTTCTCAAGTGATGTAAAGATACATTCAATAAATAGTTGCACATTTGAGATCTGAATTTATTTTCCACTACATTATGATGGTCCCCAATGGTAGTTTTATAGGAATAAAATTTCCATTGGGTCTAAAGAGTAGTAGGAATGTAAATACATGATTCTTACATGTGTATTTCAGTAACAAGTCCTATACTTATTTTTTGATAAAATACACATTAAGCACAGCTAAACATATTCTACATTGATCTTTGTCATAAAAATTAGAATTAAGACAAAATACTTTTATCAATATTTTCAAAAAATGGTATATTAAAATATTTATAGACACATTTTAATATTAAATATGTCTGATAAATAAACAAGTACTCATTTTGAATAAAAAATATTAGGGAGAGAGATCAATGCTATTTTAAAAGTAATAAAGACATACATTAAAGACATTTTAAACTAAAATCACTGATAATTTGTTTAAAAAAAGTTTCTAATTTATGATAAAACAAAATAATTTAAATTTACTATCTTGAAAAATAGATTAAAAAAAATAGTGGGAAGCATTTCTATGTTTAAATAATAAATCAAAACTGAAAACAGTTAGAAATTTATGACAAAGATTTTTTTTACACATAAATGTGTAAGTATGCCTAATATTTTTTGTACGGACATCCATATATTCCCATTTTTAAATGATGTTAGCTAGTATAAAATTTAAGACTCTTAATAAATTTAAATTTCAAAGCACATAAATATTTGGTACATTAAGAAGCAAAATACAAGCTGCAAGCATTTCTCATCAAATAATCAAAAAGATGAACACTGTTAAAAGTTGAAATGTGGGCATGGGTTAAACATAAAATTAATATTTGTATGTGTCATCTAAGACCTTAAAAGTCTACTATTTGGTTTATAGCAGATCTTAATTTTGCTTGGATGCAAACTACAATTAACATTTTACATCAGTACCCTTTAAAGAAGCAGTAAGCAAAGAATATAAATGATACATTTGTCAGAAAGCTAAGTTTCCAATATTTACCATATAACATTTGTTGATTGAAAATAGATTTCTGGCAAAAAATGTTAGGAAACAAAACTGCCCAGTCCCCTTAATTTGATTGCCCTGATTAGTCAAAAATGATAATTAAAAATATTTGATAATATTTACTTATAAAATTATACTGGCACAATCTCCCAAGTTAAATGAGTAAGAAAACTTAACTATTAACACACATTGAATGCTTTAAAAATATTCTTAAACAACATGTAATAAATACACAATAATTATTATTGAAAATATATTTTTAGATATCTTTAAAATTAATTGGAAAATGGAAAAGTAGCTCAACCAAGCGACACACTAAACTCCAGAATAAATAAGTAAAACAACTATCAAGGCTTTCTTGCAAAGCGTAGTTTCACGAACATCCCATTCCAATGTTAATATTAAAAATATATACATAAATCATACAAGGTATACAAGTCTAATACCTGAACTGGTTCATCCAAGTAAAACAAAAGTGTAGATTTCATAAATTTTTCTCAGAACCTCCAGAGTTCCCATGATATTAAAGATAATGAGAAAACTTTTAGATAATGAGAAAACAATATTTTATCCCGATAAAACAAGATGTAGGGTTGAAATATAACTAACCACCCCAATGCTTATAATTAATTTAGTAACCAAAGTAATGCCCCTTATTTTCTTTTTTTTTCTGCCTTAATAATAATGAAACCATCTATTATGTAAGAGAGGAGATTATGGAAACAATTATGAAAAACTAATTATTATAAAAAATAATACTTACAACAATTTCATACTCTGGACCCATAATTTTACTCCACTTGGCCTGAATAGCTGCTTCTACTCTAGGGGATAAAGGACTCTCTGGAAAAAAAATGAATAGCATAAAAAATTAAATTTGCTACTGATAAAGAGAATCTAAATATCAAAGGTCATAATGCTGATATTTGCAGCTTTTTTTTTTTGGGGGGGGGGGAAGAGGGGGTATAGAGGACTGTAATTATGGAGACTATCAACAAGCATATCAATAACAAATATTATTTGCAAGTACAAAATAATGTCAGATAATTATTCATGAACACATAATTGTTTTTCTTATTGGTGCCTGTGATTATGAAAGAGGCCTAAGTCAAAAATCTAAAAAATATGAGTTAATCAGTTATTTTGCATTGCATTCTTTTACATTACCATAACCTGAAGCAATCTTTGCAAAGTTGTAACTTTATTAAACAGACCTCAGTTCATGTTCATACTTAAACCTTTAAATATTTAAAAAACAAAAAATCTATGACTTAGACCCATTTCATAATCATGGGCACATTTAAAAAACATCAATGCAGATAACAATTATAAATACGTATTTATAATTGCAATATAAATATTATAATCAAAAATATATATCTATAAAACTAATGTATTTATAAATAACTTTATGAGTACACATGTTTCCATTCAACTATAGTTTACAGTAAGCTACTTGAAAAATCAGTGCCATACTCTATGCAGAGCAGATAAATTGTTAAAAATGTATATTTTATGCAAACTCTAATTATAAGGTTTAAAGGTAATTATCAGTAAGAGTGATCATCAAGATGAAAAATGGTATCTTGATGCTTTTACAACCTCTGTTTCAGCAAATGAGGAAAAAAAAATATTATTATACTTCTTATTCTATGAGATAAGCTTTGGAAAATTAACTGGTTTGTGAAGAAGGGTTGAATATTGTGATATTCATTACTCTCTTTTAGAGGACATGTTACACAATACTAAATAAACTAACATTAAAAATAACAAAAAATATTAAAAGTTTGTTCTTTGCCACTATAAAGCCCTTTTTTCATTTTAACGAAGTAGACACTTTGCAGCATATCAAGAACAGAAGTTGCAAAAAGTAAATAAGTATATCAAATCCATGAAATGGGATGATTAAAAGCCTAATTACTTGCATTTTTACCTCAGATGTCACACTGGCAATTTTTTTTATCATTTTATTCAAATCTTTTACCATCTTTCATAAATACTGTAACATCTGGCATATTTGAATGTGAAATAGTGCCTGTTTAACATGTTTTTTAGAATTTCCAAAAGTATATAATGGTAAAATTAATCTGAAAAAAAAAAATAGAGTATATTGGGAAAAAGTATGTACAACATAATCTCTTGTGAACCCTTTGAGTTATAATTGATAATTACTGAAATCTACAGTTGCTTGCATTTGGTTTTAATATAATTGTCATTCTATAGGAAATGAAAATATTAAATAAAATAAAATTGCAGTTTACATTTCCTTAAAATTTACAACTAAAATTTTACATCACTGAGGATCAGCTGTTGAAGATAGCTTCTTTATTTCACATATCAGAAATATCTATTCATATTGCAGACTTTTCATAAAATCTTTCCCAACAATTACATTCGCACCATATATATATAATTTTAATACTGCAATACATGCATAATAGTTTAATTATTCAGAATTCTCAATTTCTACAATTCATTCTCATATTAAATGATAATATGTATGAAAATAGAACAAAAAAAGTACAAAAACCTTTTGGTATGTAACTTACGATAATCATTATCAATTGAAAGATTAACATCGTTAACATCCACTTCTTTATTAGCTGCCTCAGTTACAACTTTTGGCTCATGAACTTGGGCCTGAATAGTTGGCAGAGTTGGATAGCTAAGCTCTCCACTAGCTGAAATTTTAATTTAAAATTAGAAACAAAAATATATATTACTTGAGAAATAACAATAAAGCATACTTTTTTTTAAAATAAAAAATTCCAACTTAATTTGGAAATAATTGTAAGCTTTTTCCTTATACTATTATTGCCTTATCTTACAATAAAAAAGAATATTTGCAATTTGTAATGTAGCAAAAAAATAAGCATATGATATTAAATGGAATGTATAAGCATAGATTTTCTTAGTTTTTGTTTATTATGTGCTAAAATATTGTAGGTAATGATGTGCCAGTACCATAAAGTTTAAATTAAAACATTTTTCATATTGTGTTGATTTATGCGATACATTATGATTAATGTGAAAGTGAGTGAAATATTCATTTTTAAAAAGTAAAAATATTTATTTAGATATTCAGCTGCTTAGCCTGTAGCTGAAAACATATCTGATCAAAAGCAGAAATATAGAATGATTAGAAAATGAAAAATATTTATTAAAACCTCTGTTATTTTAGATTTAATAAGAAATTTGAAATTGAAAAAATATTTTTATTAACTTCATTTTACATGCATTTTTAGGTTAAAGATTACCTACTTATTAAAAAAGTTGTTCGAATGAGATGAAAACAAAACAAATAAAAAAATGAACCATTGAAATAGACTGAAGTAATAAAACATTTTTTACCAATAGCTAGTTGGAGCTGCTGATATTTGGCGCCTCTAAGGTACCTAGCAAGGCGAAGCTTAACAGATTTCCCAGTGCTTCTAAGAACTTCAACTGCATCATGATTAGTATAGCCGTGTAAAGGGCGACCATCCACCTGGAAAAAAATGAAAATTAAGTATGAGCTTACAAAACAGTGAGACAACAGCCTAAATACTATACACTAATAAAGTGATTTTAAAACTGAGCTTAAAAGGAGAAGATCATGGAAATTCTTACTATGATGGAAATTGTCTGCTAAGAAATTTTCTTTTCATACTAAACAGTTTTTTGTAACTGAACTATCCACAAGAAGAAAACTATTTACAAAAGGACTAGGACTTTCTCATATGTCAGAGTCTTTAATTCAAACAGTTTGCTTATTTGAAACTTAAAATAAAATTTAAATCTTAATTTCCTTACCTTAACATAATTATATTAAAATTTGTAACATAACAGGTTATATTAATATAGAATAACTTATAAAAAAACATCATTCATAACAGAAGAGTAAAAGATGAAAAAGTTAATATTTTATAAGGTAAGAGAGAGGAAAAAATTCCTCTTTAGATATGAAAGAGAAGACCATAAAAAGCAATATCTTTTAAATATTTTGTACAGACACATTATAAATTAAGATGAATTTGATAATAATTTTTATGTATCTGCTTTTGTTAGGAATCAAAGGTGGTAAGTCAAAAACAAGATTGGGCTGGAGCAGGATTTCCTTATTTGCAGGCCTTAACATTGAATATTCATGGCAATTTTAAGAATCTATCAATTTTCCATTAACTATTATGACATTAATATGGCTACAAGATTTATTATTTAAGTGACACAGCTCTGAAAACAACTGAATACTTGAAAGAAAAAACAATATCACAGAAAAAGTCAATATATGCCTAACTATATATAACCAAAATTAGTCAATATATGCCTAATTTTGTTATTACAGTAAAATTGATTAATTTTTAAAAAGCAACAGAAGTTAAGCAAAAGCATAATAAAATTAAGCTGCAATGAGCATTAATAAGTTCATAAATTACCTCAATAATTTGATCATTTACTCTTATTTGTCCACACATATCAGCTGCACTACCTTTGGCAATACTTTTAACAAAAATTCCTGATATTTCTTCTGAAAAGAGAAAAATGAAAAAGCTTAAATATAGGAGTAAAAAAAATAATTTATATAGAATACATATATAAGCAAAATCAAATAATCAAACAGAACATAACAGTACTTCAAATGTGCATTTCTATCACAATAAGATAGAGAAATTATTTCAAGCCAAAATTCAGGTGGCCCAAATTGGTACGTTTTGATATACAATCTTGGCGTTCCAACGACACGTACATAAACTTATTACATAATTAAATGCAATAATTATTTTTTTTAAATATTTTTTAACTGCATCAAATATATTTTTCAAAATATCTTTGATTTCGTTTTCCTTCTCGACATCGTAAATGGAACCTCGTTTATTACTGTGAATACGACACTCAGGAACAACACAAAAAAGGTGCGTATCAAAACTGTAATTTATGTACAACTAGTTGCTTGCACGGCGTTGTCCGGGTGTTTGGGACATCTCGGTCATTTTGGATATTTTATTTTCCACCACTTCTCAACCCCTCCCCCCTCCATTCCGATGGGGCAGAACTTAAACGACATCGGGAGTGTCACCATTCAGCTCAGCGACCCCGAAATCTATGGATTCGACACTGCTCTCGGTCATTTCGAACATTTTATTTTCCCCCTCTTCTCCCCCCCCCAAAGCCGATGAGGGGCTGAACTTGCCCTTAAACAAGCATTGGGAGTGTCACTATTCATCTCAGTGACCCCGAAAACTATGAATTTGACACTAATGTCAGTCTTTTCGATTATTTTTACCTGTCACCCCCTTCCCACCCCTAGGGGTGTCTTACCCCCACAGTATATATTTTTTCCCAGATTGTAAGTCATGTGTGTACCAAAAAAAAAAAAAAAAAAAAAAAAATTAAAGGTCCATCAGCCAATAAAGAAAATACTAAGGCACCTATATTAATATAATTATTAACAATATACAATTAAACATCTCACACATATATTTAAATTTGCTGGAGTGTCATCGTTGGATTGGAATCTGTTCAGGATTCTAAATATCAGCACAACAATTGCTCCAGGTGTTCCAGAGTTATGCTGGAACAAACACACATCCATTTTTATATATACAGTCGAATCCGGTTAATTGGACCACCGGTTAATCGGACCGAATCCTAAGGAACCGAATCAAATCCTATAGCATAAGCCTAATATGGCATGTTCGTGTAATCCGACCAGCCGGTTATTAGGACCAAAATGATCGCATCCCGATGTGGTCCGATTAATCGGAATCGACTGTGTGTGTATGTATATATATATCCTAAATGATCATTCTCCGAATGAAGTAAAAATAAACACAATAAAATAGAAGGAAGTCACTGAGCAACATCGATGCGTCACATCTATCTTAACACAAACCAACTATACCGAAACATAAGAAGTCGAAAAAAAAAAAGCATTAAAATATGTGCAGGTATGTATTAACATACTAAAACTTATCTTTGCAAGCCACTAGTCAAAGTTCAAGGCATATATGAACCAAGAAATATATTTTTATTAGGTGTTAAAATTTTTTAAAGGACTTTTCATTACCCATAATAGTTTTATAAAAGCTAAGTTTTATGCATTTCCAAAATGTGTGGATTTATGTATAGTTTATCTTGATAAAGCTTCACAAACATTCTTCCGATATTTTCTGATTGAAGGAAGAAAAAAATAATGAGCACAATGTAATTGTTCTCATTTTCCAAATTTTTCTACCGAAACGTCTCTTTAATCCATTTTCTCAGTAATAATTTTCCCGGAATAATAGCATAATATGAACTTTCAAACTGGACTTTCGGTTAATTGCAAACGATTACCTTTGCTAACTAACTAATAAATAAATTTATTTTCCTAAAATAAAATACAGGCATCGATCTTTAGCTTTATTTGCATAGTATGAGAACTACGACCATGCCAGTATTTATGTGCAGGTAGTACGAGTGCCCTTAAATATTCACATGTTACAGATTATATATGACGAAAAAAAATGTCCGTTTCTTATTCGTCATGAGATGAATAAGAGTATTGAATACCCTTTTGTATCCTTTCCGATTTAAAAAGCTGCCCTTCCGTACCAATAACAAGTCAACGGATAGCTGGTAAAGTCGAGACGCATCGGGAATAAGTCTCCTCTCAACTCACCCTACAAAACTGCAGAAATACAATAAACTTCCTGGCTGAACAAGTGACGCTACAAAATGGATCCCGGACCACTGAATGGCACCTATGGATACGAAATGGCTGTTTCCTAAGATCAAATGGGATCCACTGTCCGTCAAAAGTTTTATAGATCGCTATCACTTCATTCAATGAAGAACCTTATTCACCAAAGGTTACAATCTTAAAATGGAACCTAGATTTTTCTCATATAGCAAATGGAAAGCGCTAGAGGACGATTATTGACGATTCAGACGATTAGCTGCAGGCTACAGGCTTATGACGTTTGTCTGTCTTTCTGTACTGCCTTGACTTTTTCCTCATTTTGAATTTATGTACAAGTTTTAATTGCTTATCACGTAGATGCATGCAGACGAAAGAGAACTTAGTGATAATAATGGACAAGATATATTGGAGAGCCAGTGGGCGATAATGGCCTCATAGCCCAAATGTTTGGTCAACAACAAACGCTTTTATCAGCTTGCACAGCAGTGACTTTATTAATTTTTGAATTCTTAAAATTTTTTTAAAATTTAGAATCACCTTTATACCCTTTTCTTCATACGGTATAAAGCTCTTTAATAAATGACAAAGTATTTACGTTTCAAAGATACCTATTCGTCTCACTGAAGTAACTTAGTGAATATTGATTAGATAACCTTTTTCAAATTTAAATTAAAAAATCAATAAACAAAAATGTCACGAGCCAAAGACTTTCATTAGTCAAGGTCCAGCAAGTTTAAAAGGCACAGGATGAGTAATTTTAGAATTACAAAACAGCATTTAATAATTCGGGGAAAATGGCAAGAATTTCTTGAGCTCCGAGGAGAAAAATCTTAATTTCTCGAGCAAGTAGAACACTATAGAGAAAAAGATGAACTATTAAACTAGCGACAACATATGCCATCCTTACAGGAAAATTACAACAAAAAACGTGATTAAACTTGAATACAGAATCAGTTCATGCATCACAGCGTATTCTGAATATTGATCACATTCATGTCGTGACAGGATTCAGGAAAAATGCAGATGAAGGACAAAAATTGGATGGGGGTATTAATTAAGCAATCATGAAGATAAGAAAGGGCGCTTCTTTACGCGCTAATGTCGATAGACCCATGCGAAATACATAAAATTAAGAAAGTTACGCATAGGATATACCCGTACCCTCATTGTCTCCCAAAAGGATATTGCTATATAAAAAAGGTGTTTTTGATTTAAAAAAGGAGGAAGAATAAAACTTTTTAAATTAACTCTTTGAACTATTTTTGAAAATAAAATAGAATCCTATATGTACGAGTAAAAACTGACTCAATATAAGTGTGGACGAACACCTGTTTTTATTTACACGGAACTTGTGGAATAAGCATAGCAGAAACACACAACTGCTTAAAGTCCTCGATAAAAATTTGTAAAAATGGCAGCTAGTTCTGATCTAATTAGTATAGTTCTTCATTAAGCCGAGGAGCATTAGGAATGATTGTCCCTTTGTGCAATTCACAAATGCGTAGACTATTAAACGGTCTGTTATAAACAGGGGAAGCAAGAAAACTTTCTAGAACTTCGTGGGAATCGACTGTAGAATCGGGGACGTGAAAAGGGTAGTCTGTCGGAACCGGAGATTGAAATTCTTGGGCGAAAGCCCATGCAAAGGAGCACACACGATAACGAAACATACAAATAAAGCAGGATGGTGTGAACAGGCGGAAAAATAGAATCGAAGAGGCAGAATCACGATGTGGAATTAAGAAATAAAGGAGCATAGTTGAGGTGAAATAGTAAGAAACGGATTTATGTGCACATATTTTTCAGGCAACTGATAAAGATAAAACAGACATCACTGACTGAAACAATTAGTATAGAATGCAAAGTTTTCTAGAAAATCTAGTTTAAACAAGTTAGTATACTGAATAATCTGTTATTCTACAGTATAAAATTTTTCTAGTATTTTGTGCGATTTCACTTTTTTTTTTAAACATGCTTTGTATCGATATATAAGACCAAACAGGATTACCAAACAGGCAAGCTCTTTAAGCAAACCCGTTTCTAATACTAAATTTCAGGTAAGAAATTCGTCAATGAAACCCCCTAAAATAGCCAGTCGTCATAATATCCCAATACACATCCCATAAATGGAATGGAATCCCCGGTTGGATAGAGGCTAATCGTAACGTAATGCCCGCTATTACGGATGAATGGTGTTCCAGGAGCCATGACATAACATAACCTTTGTAGCGCAGGAGTAGCTATTTGGAAAATGAAGCAAGAAGCTGCATAATGCGATGCCGTGACTTGTTTGTCTGAATTAAGGATAATAAATTATCAAATGTTATAAAGACCAATCATTTGATATTGCAGTGTAACAATGGAATGTACAGATGTACAGAGAATTGAACTCAAAGATATACACCTTCAACTGAACCTCACAAGTTGAAGGAAGATTCGATTGAACCTCATCTTTTATCCATATATCTTATCAAAAAGCTAATAAATTACGTATATCAGAAACCGAATTAAAAGCTAACCCCCACTTGACACAAAATTACTACCTTGTAAGGACTATCCTCATTATTACTGACTGAGTATATGAAGTGTGTTATAAGGAATTATATTGATGAAACATTAATCAAAGGATGAAAATCCATCATACAGAGAGCTGTCGGTAAATTAATGCGTAAAAATATACCAGTGGTGTAAGAAAAGCATTCATGGAAAAATCTCCTTCAAACACAAATTGCAACTAGTGTCAGGGGTACTTTGTATTCTACCCCCAAAACAAAAACCTTACATGGAACATTATAATGAACGTTATAGTAAAACCTCAAAACAATTTTTTCTTTCTAAAATAAAAAAAATTGCAGATCTCTCAAATAGTTTTTTTTTCAAGTTCTAACAGCCATTATTTCGTCTGGGCGTTTTTAGCATGCAACTGCTGAATTATAAATGAGGAAAGGCTCACTTTTTGTTGATAAAATAAATAATCTCATATACATTGAAAATAAGTACGAAGTCAGTAAAATGTGAGTAACATAAAATTTTAAGCCCTTATGCGTAAATATATATAAGAAGCATCGTACCATTAAAATATTAATATAAAATATATTTTCTCAACACAATGTATACTTTTAACAAAAAAATGGAAAACATTTTAGGCGGGTTTTATTTAGTGAATCTGAATTTAAAATTAAAACGTTAGTCCTTATGTTTCAGAATTTTTTAGATGGTTGAGTAAGAAACTCTAGAAATGATTCATGCCGTTCTCTTTTAAGTTTAAAGGCCCACATTTAAATTTTTTTCTCCTTTCGTGCAAAAATGTTTCATTTAAGACAACTTTTGACTTTTAGCCAGATCTCATGCGATCGAAAAATTTATGATTTTTTAAAAAAATTATTCGTTAGTTTCTAATAGCGTGTTAGAATACAGAACATTGGCGAATAGCTTAAATTAGCATTTTTTTGCAGTTTTCAAAATTGATTTCTCTTTATCTAGATGGACATAAGTAGTCGACTTTGATTCCAAACGAAGTTGCTTCTCCCTTTCCCCCGAAATTTCCAAGGGCACAGAGAGCTCAAATGTACAAACATTCTAAAAGAAAATTAATAGACCATGGTCGTTTGTAAACATTACAAGATCTGGGTTACTAATGGGCAGCCAAAGTTGATATTTTCAGTAGCAAAAGATGAACTGCGGCTACGCAGAGGCACTCATGACGTCAGATGACCCTAATCTATTACAAATGCATATAATAAATGTATCCGGCACAATTTTAGATATAAAATAAAATTAAAGAGTTTAACTTGAAACGATTTTAAGTGCACAAACTACTCTTAAAATATGAAAATAACGGCAGTTTTTGGACTTAGTTCAAATGACAGAAAAAAGATATGAAATATTTTTAATGTATAATAATTTGATGTTTTGCTAAAAAACAATAAACAAGAACTATTAGAAACCCCTAAAGATATTGCTGAAGGCAGATATTGATATTTTAAACCGTCCTAGGTTTTATAGTAATATATCTCTGGATAGTAAAGAGACTCGGGGATATAAATTTGACATTCATTAGGCGGAACTCAAGATTCTCGTAAAATATTTTCAAAGTTTACGAGCCTAAGTTGAATTTATAAAAAAAACTTTTAAAAAGATTTAAAACGCCTAAAAGGGTACAGTTCCCTCAAAATATCTCTCATAAAATATCGATTTACTCGAATATAGTCATCTATTGCTAGAGAGGTATAAAAGTATTATTTTCATACATCAACCCTTGCAAGGCTATTCCAGGGTATTTCATACACCTTTAAGGTCTTTAACAGCTGAGAAAGCCCTTTCAGAAAAATTTATACGCCAGCCTAGGTATATTAAAATGCCATTTTAAACAGTAAGGATGAGCTCATAAGGGTATATTATGGAAGTTGGCGAGAGTTGATACCGGAGGTAAAAAGTATTTTAAGCATTCAATAATTTTTGGAACGTAACGCTAATGCGACATGACTAAGGGATACATCATAATCGCAGTTTGAAAAGATAAACGCAATAGGGACATCATTAGCGAAATTTCCTTTAGAAAACTAGCTATATCACCTATCGAGAGGCAAGGATACGTTAGTAAGTCATGACTACACTGGAAACAGAGCGATTCTCTAACGCTGAAGAGCATAGAAATATGAGAATAAATACATATCACAGGACATAAAAACAGAGAATAAAAGCGAAAGAACTCGGAATGAGTATAAAAAATGGTATACAGGTTTTTCCTAATCCAAAAGGGAATACAGATATTCCACGAATTACGACCGAGATAGGGACCGATACATTGGTCGTAAGTTGAGTTTCAAACAAAAATTTCTTTTTGTATATGCACAAACATATATTTTTTACCTTCACACGGAATTTAAAATACATTGTATTTAGAAGACATAAATTATTCTTCGTTATCACTACTTATTATGTTAATACAATTCATTGGTTCAGAATTTGCGACAGAGGATACGTTGAAAGTTTTATTAACAAACTTATCCAAGGTAGTTTGAATAGTTTGCGTCTTCTTTTCCATATACAGTTGGCTCTCTGTTTAACGACGCTCTATTTAAAGACGAAATTTCCCAGTCCCGGCCCCTCCGACGTTATGGGAAATGTTGATTTTTCAAAAATTCTGTTTAAGGGCGATCTTTATTTAAGGACGATTTTTCACAGTCCCTTGAAAGTCGTTAAACAGAGAGCCAACTGTATATTGTCTGGTAGCAAGCCAGATTTTCCTGAATACGACGATTTATACGTGTGAATCTTTCTTCATTTGGATCCATTTCTTTTAATTGTTGTAGTCCTTTATTAATATAATGAAAAGCTGAAGCCATTTTTGAAGCCAATGAAGGTTTATTTGATTTATTGTGTGGATATCGGAACTATTGCGTCATACATTTTTGCAGTATTGCATCATATCTATATATATAAAACACATCCGTAACTGACTGACTGACTGACAGACAACGCACAGATCAAACCGCCGGACCTAAAGGGCTGAAATTTTGCAGATTCTTCTTATAGTATAGGGGTGCACTAAGAAAGATTTTTGAAAAATTCTTAGATTTTTTTTTAAAATTAAATTTTTAAGCTGTTTTTATAACTGTTTTTAAGTTTGCATTTAAAATAATAATCTGAGGGTTATAAAATTTATATCACGAGAAAGATCATAAAAATTCCTTTAAAATGAAATCTCTTTCGAATCTTTACATCCATATTCTGATTTTTGGTGAATTTTTAAATATTAATTTTTAGAATTAAATTTATTAAATGCTGATCACGTGATTTCTTTTTCTGGTACTTTAAATTAATTTATCGTCACATTCAACGAAATAGACAAAAAAACCCATTTTTTGCTAATGCGGCAGACGATTGACCATTATCAAAAAAAATATTAAAATATAGTAAAAGATATGTTTTTCAAACTGTATTATATTAACAGTACTATATTCTTTAGTGTGTTCTATTAGATTTAATTTGAATATTTTCTTCTACATTATTTTGTCTATAAAAATATCCGTTACGATTTTTTTTTTTTTATAAATACTTTTTTTTTTAACACCAATTGCATACATTGATCGTTGTATTTAATTTGAATGTATTCCGTAGCGAAGTACGGGTATTCAGCTAGTTTTTTAATAATTATATAATACATATAGGTATGTACTGTACATTCGAGGGACAGTATATTTGAGGAGAAAAAAATTTTTATTTAAAAATTTCGGTCGTAAGTGCGAGCGCTCGCAAGTCGAGGAATACCTGTATTATGTAAAAGACAAATTGTTTAGAGTAACTTGATAGGAGGAGGGAAATGTTTTGTACAGAAGTCTTTCCCGGAGAAAGTAAGAATTTAGGTGACATGCAAGGAAAGACAAAGAAAACCTAATTAGACGAACTTAAACCAAAAAGGCAATTAAAAATGCAATCTACGAGATCGAAGCAACTGAAATCAGCAGCTTGGCTTTCTATACAAAAAGGAGGTTTATAAATTTCTACATCTGTTAAATGATTCGAATCGCAGAAAAAATAATATAGAAACTTTTAAGTTGCGCATATAAATCATAATCGATATTCTGCAACACAGAAATACAAATATCTCTTATTCAACACGTATAAAAATAGCGCTGTCAACAAGGAGATAAAGCCTGTGTTTAATACAAACTACAGAGCACGACCATCAACATTTGCTTGAGGAAAAGAAAGAGGCAAATCCACAAATATCCTGTATAATTTTTAATTCTGTTAAGCATATTAAGCACACGCAAAAGATAAATAGAATTGCAATGCATATAAATTGAAAATTGTAACAGAAGTAATCTAAAATAACAGCATTGACAAATTTGACTAACACAAAAATGCTAAGCAAGACACAAAGTACAATGTATAGTACAATGTAATACATGTACTATACAGTGTTTAGTAAAATTCTTTAAGTTAATGAAGCAGATATACAAAGCAGTCAAATACTTTTTCATAAACTTTAATAATTATGGTTCTGAAATAGGTTGCCCCCCTCCCCCAACCCATAAAAAAAAAAAAAAAAAATTCTGCTTCATTATTGATAGCAAACTTGTGAAAAGTGAAAAGTCTAATGTTCAAATGTCTCAATGGAAGCAATTTTCTTAATGGAAAACGTTTTTAGAATAGATTATTTCAATGAAAAAACAAGAACGAAAAGCATTATTTTCACTCTTCTGTAAGTAATCTTAACAAACATTCCAGTGGAGGGAAAAAGCTATTGCAGCACATAATCAATTTTTCACAGAATGAATTTTATCAATTTTACTTTATTTCTGACTTAAGCTACTATTCGCTAAACGCTGAAACACATCTTTCCTGTTTTGTTTTTTTATATAACATTTGATAACATTCACGACAGAAATTGGCAGTTCGGCGCAGCATTCCTAACCTTCCAACATTTTTGTCCCTAATATGACGTAGTGGGCGTATGACGCAAACAGGCTGCAATCTTCTTGAAGGAAAGCAATATTTCCTTCTCTTCTAAGTCTTTTTTTCGGGGGGGGGGGGGGGTGTTTTGTTGTTGTTTTTGTTTTGGCTAGAATGATATTAAGAACCCGAAGGAAGTTAAAAAACAGATTAAAAAAAAAAGCCTTTGTAGAATTTGAAAATTTACGAAATATACTAAAAACGGTACATTAGCGCATCTTTAATGTTCCTAAAATTCCTAAAGTTCTTAAAATTTTTAGATGACAGCAGCAAATAACAACACATTAAATTGTATTGTTAAAAACAATCAAAAGGTACTTTTAGTTTAAAAGCTTTTTACCAACCAATAAACAATTCATTACGTACGGGGTAAACAGCATAAAGAATTGCGGATATTTTAAAACTACAGGTCTATGTGAGCTGGTTTAGGTTACTATGACATCGGCAACGCAACAGAAGGTGATCTACATGTACACACAGATTTCAACCTTTGTCAGTTTTTGACAAAGTCTGCAGCCCCTTACCACTGAAAAGTTTCTAGAGGATTTTCAGAACCATTAATTTAACAATTCAGCTCCGTTTACACGAAGAAAGAATTTCGAGCGTCTCACGGACTTGAACCCGAGCAATGGGCAATAGCACTCATTCCCACTAGCGGACAAAGAGACCTAACACTATGAACCAGTTGTACAGTGTGTCCGTAAAGTCATGGTGCACTTTTGACCGATCAAAGGGAAGCAACAAAACAAGATAAAAATGTGAAATCTTCACCAAATAAAAGGAAAATTCTCCAAGTTTTCGCAGTATGATGTGCAAGGGTACATCATACTGCGCACGCAGGTGATAACGCAACACCACGAACTGCGCAGCAGTGGATTAGCCCACGTCCACACCAGTCGAGATGTGGACAGTACAGAGGAATGTTCAGTGTATTCTGTGGCTTGCTAAATTCGAATCCGTGACCAAAAGGCAACGTGAATATCGTCGCATGTTCAACGAAGCGCCACCACATAGGAATAACATTAATCTGTGGGATAAGCAGTTGAAGGATACCGGCAGTTTGTTGGACAAACTCCGTTCTGGTAGGCCATTGGTAAGTGAGATTGGTAAGAGTCTGCAGAGGCTTTACGGGAGAGTTACCTAAGGAGCCCTAAAAGATCTGTGCGTGCATGTGCTCGGCAACTACACCTAACCAAGTATACTGGTAAAAAAAGTGTACCATAACTTTACGGACACACTGTATAAAGAAACCTTTGTAAGATGTGGGTTTCGTAAAACCAAGATCATCAGCAGAATATCAATCTTGATGAACGGAGATCCTAGTTTGAATCCCAGTTCTGACAGACGATTGTAACAGGGCTCACTTTCTAAATGAAATGCACAAATTTTTATTAAAAATGCAAAAATCAAGTTTAGTTGCGGTGAAAAACTTTTCAGCTCATCGCAGGGGCGCAACCAATAGTGGGTACGGGGAACAGACCCCCCCCCCCCCACACACAAAAAAAAATAAATAAAAATAAAATAATATTTGGGGAAATTATTGTTCTACTCTTCCAGTTTTTGTAATTGCCTTCACAACGAAATCCCATGAAAATTACACTCTGATTGCGCTTCTAGCATACACACGTCTGTAAAAGGATGTCATAAGAGTTGACATTTACGCTCTTGGCCGAGTAGAAACATGCAGTGGTAGAAAATAATTATCAAAATTTAATTAGGAGCAGTTAAAAACCATCTTCTACCAAGGGTCTAAAAAAACCGGGATCCTGCTAAGAAGCGATTCAGAATGAGTGTTCTGTGCTTAAAAAAATAACTAAAAAAATATTAGAACTATGTTACACGTGAAAGAATTTCATCAGCCGAAAGATTAGGAAACTGAGGGAGGGAGAGATCTTTGGAGGAATAGGCCAACAGAGGGGGAAGAAAAAACCCGATTTTTATGCACAAGGAAGCACATTCAAACATACGGGAGGAAACCGGCGAAAAATTAAATTAGCAACTAAGTTGTCACTTTTAGCTAAATATGATGAAAAAAAGAGAGGATGCTAATTAAATCGGGAGATTAGGGAGGATTTTTCGTGTACCCTTTGAACATTTGAATATTTATTGCGCTTCATGTCGAAAGAAAAAACTGCAGAGAGAGAGGGAAAAAAAAGATGTAGCAAGTAAGCACACATTTTTTGCTGTCATTTATAAAAAGAAATCCAGTTCCTTTTTTATAGACTCAAAAAAAAAATAAATAAATAAATAAATAAAGATTTTGATTGTGAGATTTCATTCCCGTTAAAATGAGTCTAATTTTTCTCCTTACAGATCCAGATTTTCATTCATATTCTGTACGTTTAAAGAAACAGTAGAAATTTTCAATAAATTCCATTGGAATAGACATGATACGTAACCTAGTCGCCATTAAACTAGTGTATAAAACTAGCAGACATGTAAAATGTACTTTGTTCACTTCCATGCAGGGAACGACTTAACTATGGACTGAATGAAAATACCATAATCATAATATCACATATATTAAATTTAAATTTCCCTGTTGCAATTAATTTTTTAATATTCCTTGAATACTTACAATTACACTCATGTTCAAAATTAAGAAAATTTGCCTAGTTTGGCGAATTTCATAAAAGTACAGAACGAAAGGTAAAACTAATACTTCGAAACAATAATGCAAATATTTATTATCGATTACGTAAGCGTACATGTGTGCACGGGTGGAGAGAGTAGAGGAACAGGCTTTAAAAGTGCGCGTGGCAATTTCCGCGTTTCGTTCACTAGCACACCTCGCCAAATTTCTTGGGTGTTTTTATGCAACATTTGGTGAAATTCAAAAGCAAACAGTAAAAACGAGTAACCACCAACGTTTGGATGATGGAATGAGGTGGTGAATCGTGGAGAGACTGGAAGTAGCGCAGTCTCAAATGCAGATTTCTAGACTTCAATGCAACTCCCAGCGTCGTGTCCAACTTATGGAAACAGTTTAAGGATACTGGATACATAGAGAGAAAGCCTGGGCAAAGTCGTCCAAGAGCCACGATGACTAATGAAGATCGCTATTTGTCCATCACAGCGAGGCGTAACAGGAGAGCAACAGCTTCTCACCTCTCGTGACCGGAGCCAGAGGAAGCCGAATTTCAAGCGTTACTGTTTCCAGAAGGCTACATGACAGAGGGCTGTGTGCATCCCGTTCACTTCTGCACACAGAAAAGCCCGTTTAGCATGGTGCAGAGATCATCGACTTTGGACCAGGGATCAATGGAAGACCGTTCTAGTCACTGATGAGTCCCGGTTCAGCCTAACCACCGATTCTCGACGTACTTTCATCTGGAGAGATCCAGGGACCCGACACCTGCCCTCCATCGTCCGAGAAAGAGACCACTATGGCAGCGGAGGTTTGATGGTCCTGGCAGGCATCATGCTGGATGGGCGCACAACTCCATGTGTTTGACAGAGGCTCTGTGACTGATGTGAGGTTTAGAGATGAGATCTTGGAGCACTATGTTCGCTTTTTCAGGGGTGCAGTTGGTCCTGATTTCATTTTAATAGACGACAACGCGCTCCTACATAGAACTCATCTGGTCGACGAATTTCTGGAAAGTGAGGATATTCGCCGGATGGATTGGCCAGTCCATTTTCCGACCTAAACCCTATAGAGCATGTCCTAGACTCTTTGGGGAGGGCAATCGCAACTCGCTTTCCATCTTCCAGAAGCATCCAAGGCCTGAAAGCAGCGTTGCTGGAGGAGTGGGACCGACTAAAACAGACTCAAACTGCCTGATTTCCAGAATGAATTCACGCTGTGAGAGCTATATAACTCCAACTAACCCAATTTTTTTGTTCGATATTGTAAGCTCTGTTTTATACCTTCCGACTCTGATGAGTCTTACGTACGATCATGCGTGTGCAATTATAACTGTTGAATTGCTATTTTTTTGCATTATATCAACCTATGCACATACCAAATTTCATTAAAATCTGTCCAGTAGTTCTGGAGATAATCGACAAATCTGAAAATTTTCATAATTTTGAACATGAGTATATATTTCATTATCACGGGATTAAAGTCGCCCAACCTCATAGAGCTAGAAAAATGGATAGAAAGAAGGGTAACTCTAGTGTTTATTTTTTATCATCCCTCTACCATATGCACAGGTTCTGATGTGCTCCAGTGCCAAAGATATACAGGTTCTATTGGATGTAGAATTTCCATATATACTCTCCTCCTCTATTTTCATTACACTTGGAGAAAACTATTCAAAACTTCAAAGGTCAACTCTTAAGCAGCAAGAGATTCGAGTATCAAATTTAGGTACGAAACACGGAAAAAAACCTTTACTAAACTAATTTATTCCAGAAGGTATTTTCACACGAAAAAACAGACAGGCATTTCCAATTTAAACAGAGAAAATGAGGTCTGATTATTTTTGCTTCCGAGGAATGTAAACTAATGTTGGGAAATAAACATACACGAAACAAAGAAAAAAAAACAACATTCTGCAGGCTATGGAATTCGACATCTCGGATCTTAAAGAACAAATTAAATGCAAACATGCAAATAAATACATTACTGAAAGATGTGGGAGTCTTTAGAAAACATGTATAACTATAAATGCTTGGCAAATCGTTTTAAGTAAGTTTTAAGTTGATTGTATTTTACAGCTTTAAGAAACTGAATCAGAAGAAAGCTATCAAGTTTTGTAAAGTACGGTATATATTTTAAAGAGGGGAAAAAAAAACCACACACGCTAGTGATGAGCAAAATTTTGTGAGGAACAATCAGCCTTGGTGGTGTTACGGTACATCCCACCTGTTCAGTTAACCAGATGTCCCGGAAATACTTTTCAAGGGAGTGAAATTAGTATGATAATAAGCTAATTAAATGCTCTAGGACCTCAGTACATTTTCTAACAGCTTTTAAGAACCTATGTTCTAAGGTTGTAGTAACTACTGTCGGGCAAAACCCGATCCAAGCCCACCTCTAAAAGTCACGACCAGTGTTGTAGAAAACAGAATCATCCAAGAGATGTAAAGAAATCCCATTTAACTTTTTTTTTTCTAGGGGGGGGGGGGGCAATGCCGTGATAAAGAGTTTTGAGATGAACATCATATTTTTGAAATTGATTTAATATTTTCCGTTGATACTGAATTTTTTTCCAATCACGAATTTTTCCTCATGCGTATGACTAATTGTTCCATAAGGGCATGTTCACATAGAATCCGTCAGCGTTACTCGTATTGAAATATATTTAACCAGTTACAAACCTTCAAACGATTAGCCACAAAATCGTTAAGATCTGAGATTGGTTTAAAATATGTCAATACGAGTAACGCTGACGGATTCTATGTGAACAGGCCCTAATTCGTTGGACGTCACTGAAACGACTGTCCGATATGACCGGACATCGAACCTGGGTCTCCGAACGTCCAAGTTTAAATAACAGAACCATTCCAGCGATGAAAGAAACTCATTTTTTTAAATGCTATTTCCTCACAAGGGTTGACTTATTAAGGATGGGGGAACGAAATACTCCTTTAAAAAACAAGGACAGGAAATATTCCGAAAACCAACAAGGATAGGGTCGACAATGGTTCCGAGAGCGGAAAATCAACAAGGCGTATTAACGCAAGCAAAGCAACGTTTCGTAACATGTAATAAAAAATGAGAGAAATAAGAGTAATCACCTTATATAGAGATCGAAAAGTCGAGCGCATATTCGGGTGACAATAAAACAGGATGCCCTCTAGTCAATACAGTAACATACCAGCGAAAGGGAAACACAATCGCAAGGTTTAAAAAAATATATAATAAAAACACCATTCTGTAGCTTGTTTACAAACGGAGATATTGGCCCGAAAGAAAAGGGAGATTTCAAAGTGAGCAACGAGTAGAAATGGGGGGGGGGGGGGGAGGAACGCGAAAGAGATTTCCCCTGCCTTACACTTCCTCTCTCTGAGCAGGAGGAGAAAAGGGAAAAAAAGTCCCTTGGGTAAGGTAGTTTTAAATTTCAAACAGTGGAGAAATAGAAATCTAAAATTGCTGTGTTTAAGGAGCTGCAGAAATGTCCTGGATTTATTTTACAGAAAATAAATTACACTATTCTTTCTCGTTACAGTTTCTAACATATTCCCTTTAACAATCGTGATGGAATATTTTTTAAGTTAGTGGGGTAGAACTAGATTAATATACACTTTGAGAGTTATTTCAAACTGAATGTTTAACTTACAAGGCAAAATCTTAAATTCATCATTAGATTACGGAAAATCATAAATTATCTAAAGAGTTGTATAAGTTAGTAGGCTGAATAAAGGAAAATATTTAATACTTCCATAAATAAATCAGAGTAAAACTAAACAGAGTAAAAAATAAATAAATAAATAAATAAAAAAAAAAACGTGCTACATTTTTTGTACTGTGATGGTAGGAAATAAATACAAAACAAAATGTTGATACTAAGACTAAAAATTTTAAATTGATACAGTTGTAAATATAAAAATGGACTTAAGAGATTCATTTTAACAAAAAATGTTCACAAATGCATACATTAGCTGAAAAGTTAAAAATTTCATTTATTTACCAAAACAAATAAAGTATTAATTTTTTTACATACCCTCTTTACAAATTAAAAATTGCAATCATTTGGAGACAAAAGCAAAAGTATATTATTAGCATTGTCTTTTTATAAACCTCCTAACTATGAGTAAACTACAGACTATTGACACTTAAAGAAAAATACACTTGTATTAACCAGGTCGACGAAAGTTATAATAAACATATTTAACTCGTTATGAGGTTTTGGAGCTCGGAAAATCTATACAACACTCGACGATATCTCGCAGTATTGCTACGCGCAACTAAAGAGTTATTTTTTCGCAGTTCTGTTTTCAATACTCATTAGATTCAGTTATTCGTGATTTCAACGTGTGCAAGAATTGGCGGTATTTACATGTTCCTTAGATTATAGAGTCTTACACATAATGCAAAATGAAAGTTTATTGAAACAAAATCCTCAGCTTTATAAATGACTAATACAGGGTGGTCATAAAAAAAACTTTGCCGATATATGGACCTCTAGCGGCTGTTCCGTTCAACCGATCGAGATGAGATTCCAGATATAGTTATTCGGAGGTCTGAGCTCAGGATTCTGTGAACGGCAGCAAAGTGCCGCTCACAGTTACGGTTATAGTTAGAGAAACTCGAAATTTTCGAATGGCAATGCCCATTTTTTCCCGTCACAAAATGCTCAGCGCATGCGAAAATCCTAAAGAGCGTTGGAACGGTACGTATATTACAAAAAACGGACGCGTTATGCACGCACAAAAAAACAGCTCTGCTAACATCCAACAAAAACACGATCGGGGCGCACGGAAGAAATTTGCATATGACAGAGGTAAGACACCAATCACTGATGACAACACATAACGGAAAAAAAGAATACTTTTATTTGGATTACATATTTTCCACATGGGTGCCATCACAGGCCGTTCGCAGAGCTGTATTTTGTGCGTGCATAACGCTGCGACAGATAAAAGTGGGCGTTGCCATTCGAAAATTTCGAGTTTCTGTACCTATAACCGCAATTATGAGCGCCACTTGGTTGCTGTTTACAGAATCCCGAGCTCATACCTCTGAATAACTGTATCTGGAATCTCATTTCGATCGGTTGAACGTAACAGCCGCTAGAGGTCCATATATCGGCAAAGTTTTTTTATGACCACCCTGTACTTGCATAACATATTACTCCAGAATTCCCCATTACAGATAAATAAATACATTCTTGACTGCTTTACGGCATCATTATTTAATGGTGAAACAAAAACAGTGAGCGCAACATTTGCAAAAACCTGCATTACTGGACACACAATTCAACATTTTGTATTATAAACACACGTACATACATATATATAAGGTGACTAATTATTACATGCATCATTCAATATGCATACAACTTCCTCATGCAAGTGATAGGAATGAATCAGATATATGTAGCCATATGGTATGAAATATTTATTAGAGACGTAATTACCGATTAAGTTCATAAAAATCGAAACGAAAACTCAAGGCATCTCAAACAATTTTCAGCAAAAACAATCGCAGAAAAGTTCGGCTTTAATCGGATCTTTTCCCAAACGTCTAAGCACACGGGCGCATTAACCGTTATTGGGGAGATTACCGGGAATACAGAAAACAGCAGCGGGGAATTTCCGATGAGGAGATGAAAGAGGATTTGCTTGGAGCCCTACTACGTGAAATTATCCAGATCGGAACACATGCTTCGAATCATCGAGAAAGCAAGTATTAATTGGTTCGAGGTTTCGGTTAGAAACATAAAACCTCTAAAGTGAAATAAAATAGTTTGACTGAAAGGAAAATTAAAATCGTTATTTCATAGTTCGCAAAATGTAGCACTAAACGTTGCAAGAAAAATCTTAATTAAATACAGCCAAGACAGGAATTCACAAAGAAGATGGTAAGAAATAAATGGGGAAATTTATTAGAGTTTTTCTGTTTCATATGGATCCAACAGGATCTATGAATGAAATGCGTTGTAGTAAAGTCTGATTTTCGAGATTAATAATAACACTAAAACAGTGAAATATATACATAACCTTAAGTTTAAAAAATGATAACTATTCAGGCATGAATAGTTAACTGAAATAATAAAATCACCAGGGAGCGAAGTTGCCCAGTTAAATCACAACTCACCGAAGGGGCAATTAAGGGTAAAGTAGAGGGTTATAAAATCTCAAAATTTAACCCAAGAAGTAAACCTAACGGTGCCTGATAAAAAACATGCGTATAATCAAAATGACAAATTATCGATAAAAATAAAGATTACTAAATAACTCTGAGGGAAATTGGAATAGCAATCAAACTACAATTAAAAATAAGAAAAAAATAAGTAAAGCTGTCCTCGGGGACATCCGTCTTTCACAGCGGCACTGAAATTTCCTGGCTGAATCTCATTAGTACTTAAGTAAATTTACCACTTGCATTGTGGTCATTAATTTCTAAGTGCGAAACAATGGAAAAGAACCAGTGTAAGGACACTAGCTGAATTTACACGATATTTATAAAATCTCACTTACTCACAATACGGATAGAAAAAGCCGATTTGTCCTACGTAACCCTATCCTTAGCAGTACTCAATGCCATTGAAAAGTGGCGGATCAGAGGCTTTTATTACAGTTACAGTAACAAGTAGTATAAGTGTAGGTAGTGAACAAACCATGCATTCATATCAGTAACCATTCACCTGCAAATGAAGAGCTCTGATTAAAAAGGTGCAATCATCCATAGGCCTTTCTAAAAGGATGGGACAAATTTATTTACGCGACAAGACAAGACTGATACCGTATTTCAGTACACTAGTTCTTAATAAGGGGGATTTAAAATGCTAACTAAATTAAATTGAAACCTTTCAGTCCTTCTTTTAGTTGCATCTTTAGCTCTTTTAAAGAATTCTAGTCGGAACTGTTAATTTTAGGAAGCCTCGCAACTTCAGAGTTTGGATACTACGGTCGAGATTAAATTCCCAAATTCACCATCTTAAAATATTTTAATTACTAAAGTATTGCAGATTTTCTCAGATAATGAATTTTTAACAATACAGATTTCACAACGGAACGTTCTTAATTAAAGTAGAACAAAAATCAATAGAGGCTGTTATTTTAATACGAAACTTCTTAATTATTTATGTTCTGACAATGATGCGATTACTTTTTCTCTAAACGAAACATCATCAAGGGATGATATCAGGTTTATCATTTTATCGAAAACATAGCCTCAAAAATTTCCACTCAATCATTTTACAGGCCCCTCAACAACTAAATCACCCCTCTAGAGCAGTGTTTCCCCACATTTTTGCGAGTCGCGACAATGGTTTTCACGCATCCCCCCCCCCCCCAAGTTCACAACCTGTATATTTTCATAAATAAATTCTTTAAAGATATTGAGTAAAAACACTAAACTAAATTTTCAATAATTTAATTGGAACCAAATATTTAATTTAACAAAAATGAAGTAAATGAAGTCATTTTTATGTGCTGGCTGTTCTTGCAACTGCATACCCAGCTTCGAAATTCGTGGTTGGGTGTTTGATAAAACCATTACAACTAGTCTATCATTTTCGACTTTCAGTCGATTTCTGAACTCTGTTTTGATGTGAATCAGGCAGGCCGCAGGTTGAACCCAGCCCACGCAAATCCCCCGTCTCCCACGCGCATGGCCTGGGTCGGGGCTCCACAAATTGAGCCCAGCACAATATCCACGCCAGCCTAGCGCGATGACGTCCGAGGTTGAACTTCTTATGGATTTAGAATCGAAATTAGATAATGAAGAACTAATATTATTATATTCTATAGTTACGAGGGGGAAAAGTAAAAGAAATGCATATTTAGCTGGCAGAAATATTCATGGGGAGTTTAAACTGTCATACATACATGTATCAATTTTAAAATTATTGATACATACTTCTGTACAAAACAAACTAATGTTGACATAACTTAAAAAGTATTAAACCATAGATTTAGTCGAAGAATATGTAGCTTTGATATCTAGTGTAAATTACTTTTAAACTAGGTAAACAATGGAATAAAATAAAATAAAAATTCAAATTGGCATAATTTTAGCAAAATCAGATTATAAATTTAGAAAATTAACATTTCTGGAAACCATACACCTATCATAAGTATGTATCAAAAATTTTAAAAATGCAAGATTACATGAAATTCTAAAATGTGTTCTGTATTTACAACAATTTGTATATAAAAACGACAAATAATAAAAATCTATATAACGTAATATATATTAATAAAGTAACAGAAGGGTTTGTCGAGATCACGTGACCGTAACGTGACGGACCCATTCTCGAAAAAAAAAAAAATGGCCGACAAATACAGAAATCGGTGTATTTTTTTTCTCATGAAAGTACATAAATGTTACATATTTAGAAAGAGATTCGAAAACTGATAATTTTTTCTGCGTACACTTATTCTGTTAATTCAATAGTTTTAGAGATATTTGGATTCTAATGAAGCGTCATCCCTCTGAGAAATCAAATCATATATATCCAGTATGTGCAGTGATCTGTCGGCAGCGACGGGAATGAAAATTGACTTGAATTTAACACATTTGTAGGCCTTTTTTTTCTTTTGTGGGGCCCGAAGTACATAAATATGTTACAAGGATGGCTTGAGCGTAGCTAGGCGAAGCCCGGCTAGTGGTAAATAACAGATTTGTAAACAAGTTCACTATGCTATTCCGAATGCTTTGCCAGCCAGGGGGCGTTGCTATCGTCTATCCAAATCTGACCCACGAAATCTGTGCGACGATCACAGACTTTCCCACGCGTGGGCACGATCTGCGTGTGCTGGGCTCAATTTGCGGTGCCTCGATCAAAACTATGCCTCACAGATTCCCCCAGGCGTGGGCTGGGTTCAATTTGCGGCGGGCCTCAGAGCTGCAAAACCCAGAGCGCCACCCAGTCACGTATTCAACAGCCAATCGAAATTATTTTTCGGTTCTATTTTTAGCTCTCTACTGATATAGTATTTTATTATTCTGTTTAGTTCGAGAGAGTGTTTAAGCGTTATGTGCTTGTGCTGATAATAAACAGTGTGTTTTTAGCATCGCTACTAATTTTCCGGACTATAACTTGTGCACAGCAGATGATTAATACCAGTTAGGTACAGGGCCCGATTTAGAAAATTCTTGAGTATAGGCACAACTTGGGATGGGGGCCCCCTAACACTGATGTGGGCGTAAAATTTCCAAAATTAACACACAAAAAATATAATCATGAATCATTGTGAAAGTACCATTTTATCAAGAATTGGCTATTTGTAGCGTAGAACATTATCAAATAACAAAAAGTAATACAACATATTAACTTCATCATTCAAACACCCATACAATGCAACCAGAAGAACTTATTAATCCCTTATATAAACTATAACATACATAATATATGATGAACTATACCTATAACTATACTTATGATGAAACAATGAATTAAATTTGAAAGGATATATAAAATATTGCTATTAAAATAGGAAAATGAAAAAAAAATTGATTTGGGAATTTCTTTTTTTCCTTTTTAAATTAAAATTTTGGGGGGCCCCTAGGCCCGGGCATACTGGGCCTAATGGAAAATCAGGGCCTGATTAGGTATTCTTCATTATCTCACCCTACAATGGTAAATATTGAAAATTTCTTTCGGTGTTACTTTAAGTTACTTTAATTCAATAAAACGCGACAGGCTGGGAATCGGTCTAGAGGGAAAGCGAGATATCAATCTCTCGGAAAGAGTTTCAAATCACAGAGGGTAGGTTATTTTAAAAATTCTAGTCGATCCCAGTACAGAAAATACATTTCGCACGAAAAAAAAAATTCAAAACACTAAATTTTTAAATTGAATTACAGAAAAAACATCGGAATATATAGAAATTTGCCCTTTTTTTTCTTAAATAGAAAGAATTTAAGCTAAGTTCTGTTCCTCGAAAACTTCAAAATTTTCTTCCGAGATGTAAGCATACAAGAATCTCACCTTCTTTACACTATACATAGAGAGTAAAAGGAAAAATTCCTAAACAACATTTGGAAGATCTTGAAAATGCATTTCAAGGAAAAACTTAAGCCTTTGCCGAAATGCGTTTATGAAATTCTATTACAAATGCATTTCACATATGAAGAGAAAATAAAATCTAATACATGGTTAATAAAAACAGATTTGATTGAGTTCTTTTCTATATATATTTTCTAAGGAAATTCCGTCTGCTTTAAACAGAATCGTCTAACCTTTATTTCGCAGGTGGTATCTTACAGAGAATGCCGTTTTCCATCTATTCCAAGTACTCAAAAGCGTTGTATAGGAATTGATTGATTAAAAGCAAAATTTATTAAACACGATAAATTTTATTGATGTCATTTTTAAAAGTCACCACACGTGCTTTAATTTATTGCTTCGATGCGCTTGAAGTGCTTATCATTTTCTAGGGATGATAGCTTATCTTATATATGATTTTAAAATTTATTGTTCAAACATTTAAAAAAAATTACTTTGAATATCCATTGCGGTTGAGATTTTGATACCTTTAAATTATTTCCCTATAGCATACTCATAAATAAATTCTGATCATGACATTTTCTGCAACTGAAGCAATTCCTTTTATTCCAAGACTCTTTAAGATGCCTATCGACTAAATACCAGACCTCCACCAGTAGTGTTATCTCAGCAATCGGAGCAGAAGTGATCGTTGCTTTAATGCAGCTTAACCTAATCTGATATTTTTAATCTTCCAAGTAAGTTATAACGAGTATTTTATAACTTTTTCTTAATTTAAAAACTTTAAATGCACTCTCCTTAATAATAATAATAAAAACAATAATAATAATAATAATAAAACACCCGAAAGTGACATCTTTTTTGACTCACGTTCCAATTTCAATTCTTTAGTTCTATACTGGTAAATTAAGGTAGTCTCATACTGGTAAATTAAGGAAGTCAGGACTGTATGGTGAATGATCCAGTAATTCCCAATGAAAATTGTCCAGTTGAGTCTTTGTTCTTGCCGCAACGTGAAGTCGAGCTTTGTCGTGAAGCAGAACGCCGCCGCTAGAGAGCAGTCCCCGCCGTCGATTTTGACAATTTTCATTGGGAATTACTGGATCATCCACCATACAGCCCTGACTTAGCACTATCAGACTTTCATCTGTTTCCAAAACTTAAGGAATTTTTTGGTGGAAAGAGCTTGGAAAATGATGACATGTTGAAAGAAACTGTTACTAACTGGTTTAACGGTCAGAGTTCTTTCAGGATGGATCCAAAAGCTGGTGACACGACTTGACAGATGTTTAAATGTTAATGGTGACTATGAAAAGTAAAAAAAATGTTCATATTTTAGTTTGTGATACAATTTACGTTCATAACTAAAGTTTCTCTTACTCCATTGCAAAACGGTTCTTACTTAAAAAATGACCCTCGTATATGTATGTCAAAATTCTGACGCATTTTGGTACTTTTCTGTTTAACTGTTTACTGCTTGTCCCCGCGATATAGACTAGGTTTGACGCACTGCCAAAATTATAACTCGCGAGGTACGGACAGACGGTTTTAGCGTCTGAAATTTTGCTTTTCGGAGGACCGTTATGGAGGAACGTAAACCTACGTTAAAATGAACTACGAAAAATATAGAGTAAACTATGGAAAATCCAATGCAGTGATATGGGTTACTCTAACTTAAATTCCATTTTTTTAATTGCATCTGATTGACGAGTACCAAGTTCTGAGAGGTAAAAATGGTTCCTTTTAAACAAAAAAGGATTACACTATTTTTTTTTTTATGAACATCCCACTTTACTGCAGTTTCTTTAAGAATAATTAAAAATTTCACTAAAATCAGGCGTTATTTCTGTATTGACTATTGCAGTTGAAAACAATCTATAAAGAACAAGTAAAACAACGTGTTTAAATAATGCGCTAAAATATACCATAAAATGACTTCCAAAATTTGTTATGTAGGCATCAAGTCACAGGATTTCGAACATTACACATCGAAGTATCGTCCGCATATGAATCACTGCAACAGAAAATCAATAGTTTAATGAAAATATTCCACTGCTGCACGAAGATTTGCTATTTCGCTGTGACATTCCCAGCAACAGAGGTGTGAAACGGTGAGATACACAATCTCTCAGCTGAATTTACGGGCTCCACAGATTTCCAGGGGAATTATTTGCTCAAATTCGTGTCCGTTGCACTCAAATATTATCACACGCACAGGCAAAGGAGAATTAAATTGAGATTGAAATGGATTGAGAGTTCGGATAAATAGATGATTTGAGAATTTTAATATGGATTTCGTGAATACATTTTATTTAGAGGCTATGGTCCTGAATTGGTTTATGAGAAGAAAACGGTATGTATGTGAGCGTATAAAGTCATTAAATGAGCTCACTCAATTGAGAATAAGTCAATAAGCATCTAAATATCGGCAAGTACAACCGTATTTGGCTGCGATATGTAAAGCTATTTGTCGACTGCTGTAAGTGAAGATATTTCCTTGTAATACATTTAATATTTCTCGTCAAACATTTCACGGTCAGATGGGTCACAAAGGTCACTCATTTCCCCGTTTTCCCGGATTCAAGTGCAGCCAGAAATCCAACGATCCGCACCATCTACAACAATTCCTAACAGACCATGGTTTAGTCGAGAGATCACGGTAATATTTATGACATATGAGCTGAATGTGCCAAGCATTATATCTTGCTGATACAAGACCTGTAGAAACGAGTGCTTCTGCTGAAAGATAAGTAGAAGTCACCAATATCTTGGTATGGAGTTGTTAGGGTATACCTAAGCAGTACAATGGTTGACGAGCTCCGAATTCAGCTCAGTGAAAGAAAATGGTCCTCTGAAGTAAATCCAGTGTAACAAATGTATAACAGCCTTGAAGAAATAACTAAGAGGCTTTCCGGTGTTTAAAAAAAAAAGTAAAAAAAAAAGTGATAGAGTGCCGCAGTGGAATGAAGTTGCGTCAAAATGGTTGGCTTTACACACATTTAATTTGTAGTCCTCTATGTCCAGCACATCTCATGTCGATTTGATGAGAAGAAAAGTTAAAACAATAAAATTTTTGAAATTTTGAAACCCACAATAATTAGAGAAGAAATAACTAAAGAAATGCTTTTTCAAAGACACCACGTGTCTATTGATTTGAAAAGTAATACAAGCAGGCTCAGAGATGTCAGCAGCAGAGTGGAGTTCAATAACTTATTTTAAGTTTGGTCAATAAATTTTTGAAAAGCTTAACATGCTGCATCCCCATAATATTTTGCCTCTTCCTCCAAGACTTTTTTTTTTTTTTTTTTTTTGGGGGGGGGGGGGCGATGCTTTATTTAAAGAAGGGATCGAGACTTTTGCAAAGCACGAAATACACAAAGATTCATTTGACACAAATCAATATTTTAGTTAGAAATAAATCAGAAAATATTAAAGAATAGTTTTCCGATGCTTTCATAAGTAAAATAAATGAACTTTTCACTACATTCCAAAACAAATTATTTCTCGGAGTAACTCTTTCCCTACACGACATTTCTCAGATTCAAATGAATAATATTTTTCGAAAACGCCGGGCGCCACAAACGAAGAGTGGAAACATATATTTTAGTTACTTCATTGAAATTCGCTACACCCACAAACTTGAAGCCTTGTGTCAACGTTAGGCGCGGGAGCTACACTTGAAGCAAGGTACACAAAGAACATCCACATTGGATAAATATTAGGAGTAATACTCTCCGATACCTTGGCGGCAACCAACAGGAGAGAATCGAAAACAAAATGCAAAGTGTTTTTAGCGCACTTGCACCTGCGGCGCAGAACTAAAATAAAAATCAAATTTATAGTTTATATAAATTTTATATATCGGATGCTGAAATTAACGTAGGCATCCTTTTAAAAAGTTTGATAACTTTAATATTTCTTTCAATAAAAGAACGTACATATAGGAAACATTAAAATTTACCAATCTTCGTAGGCAGGGTAAATAGAAGAGCAATAAAAACGAGATTAATCTCTGCTACGAAATATTTAGGACCGTGATTCGAGTACAGAGAGCAATAATGCAGCCAAAATAACGATGGACCGAGCGATCATTGTCTTGGGAAAATAGGCTGTCCATGGTATATTTGCAGTAATAAATCTAAATCTTGAGAAATAAAGTGTATTGTAGCTTGGAATTACAAATAGTGTAAAATTTTTATAAACATATACAGGTAACGACAGACGTTTGTTCTTTAAAAAGTTTTAAAAAATAATTCTTAAAAGTAGGATTACGTTCTTCCATAACGATCCTCCAGGAAGCAAAATTTCAGACGCTAAAACCGTCCGTCCGTCCGTAACTCGCGAGTTATAATTTTGACAGCGCGCCAAACCCAGTCTCTATCGCTTTGACAAGCAGTAAACAGTTAAACAGAAAAAGACCAAAATGTGTCAAAATTTTGACATATATATATATATATATATATATATATATATATATATATATATATATATATATATATATATATATAGATGGATAGATACATAAATACATACAAAAGAGGTAAGCAACGATAAGTAATCCTACGTTAATAACCCGAATTAGAATGAGCCTACCTGAATTTATATATTTTTTAATTATCTTTTTCAAAATTTCGCGGCTTTTAGTTGGTGCCATTTCAATCGATTTTTCCACCAAAAACTTTATATACATACTAGCTGAAAACCCGCGCTTCGCTACGGAGTACATTCAAATTAAATACAACGGTCAATGTATGCAATTAATGCCAATATATATATATATATATATATATATATATATATATTTATATTTATAAAAAAATCGTAAGGGATATTTATTTTTTTTTGGATAATATCCAATCGTCTGCTGCATTAGAAAGAAAAAGAATATCATTTTTGTCTATTTAGTTGTTATGCACGTGACGATAAATTTATTTAAAGTACCAGAAAAAGAAATCACGTGATCAACATTTAATAAATAAAATTCTAGAAATTAATCTTTAAAAATTCACCAAAAATCAGAAAATTAAGGTAAAGGTTCGAAAAAGATTTCATTTTGAAGGAATTTTTATGATCTTTCTCGTGATATAAATTTTATAATCCGCAATGTATTATTTTAAATGCAAACGTAAAAAAAGTTTAAAAATCAGCTTAAAAATTTAATTTTAAAAAATCTAAGAAGAATTTTAGAAAAATCTTTCTTAGTGCACCCCTACACTATTAGAAGAATCGCCATGCAAAATTTCAGCCCTTTAGGTCCACCGGTTTGGTCTGTGCGTTGTATGTCAGTCAGTCAGTGAATGAATGAATGAGTCAGTTACGGAACTGTTTTATATATATAGATAATGCCCTCGGTCGGCGCAAACGTATGAAAGATTCCATACTTTACAACATCATTAGTTTCTTCATGTTAAAAAAAATGAAACAATGTTTTCTTATATGCAAAAATACCATTCCTCGTGTATTGGGTTTCACTTCAACGAGACTAAACTTCAACGATACAGAAGTATCCATCAGAATAGGCTACGTTAGTCGTCGATCTGTGGACTGTATAAAAAGTTTCGAGATTTAAATTTAAAAAGACTATTTCAAATTATTATTGCTGCGGATCCAACACGACAGGCAACCATCAAACATTACGAACTACAGCAAAATATATTACAACGGACAATATGAATCGTACAAAAGGGTTACTGTAATGCATGCAAAGAAATCAAGCCAATGGGCGATTGAGTGCCAACATGCATTTAAAATTTTCATAAGTCTATAATTATCTCTCAAAAATGTAAAAAAAATTCATAGTTTTAAACAAGATTTCCGATACTCATGAAACCCAGTCGATATCAAGCAACGTATACGATGATAAATTAATCAAAATGTAATGATAAGCGGTGAGGAAATAAGTATTACTAAAATCTGCGAGTCATGTCAGGTTATATTGTATTGCATTAAAGAGATTATTTACTTATAATTTTATACTTATTATTTATCAGTTTTGTTATTGAATATACACGTGTAATTAAAATTATAAATTATTTAATACATTTTTAATAATTTTTATAGAAATAGTGTTCGATTTAAACTAATTAATAATTGTTGTAAATTATTCATAATCACAAAATACGATCTGCAGATGCAGAAATCTAAAAAGTTATTATCTCTTGCTGCCCCTCAAATATATACGTATCCTATATGCGTCTTTTGTATACCTATGATGAGTTCTTATGCCACTCAGTTTATTACCTTTAGGTCAAGATGATTATGAGGAGAAAAGAATGTTATTTCTCAAATAGTGTGTAATAGGAAATCAAATTCATAGATTTTAGTTAATAATTATCGTAAATTATTAACTGCGAGCACAACGTGCACAAAATGCAATATCGCACAGCCCGCAAATTTATCTGATTAGGGAAAATATGCAGAAGTCATTTTGTTCTCGAGAATACATACTTAGGTCTCAATGAGACTTCACAACCAGGTCAGGTTGGAGAAAAAATATCGACTTCTTCGGTGATAAGAGCACTGCTGGAAAGATATCAGAATATGAAATATGGAGTCGAAGGGTATGCAAATCGAATTCCACCAAAACTGGAAAGAAACTTAAGAAACGAAATAACTTCGGGGGAAAAGAAATGCTTCGAAAACTTTTCATAGAAAAGGGTTCACTCAAAACAGAAAGGAGGGGAGAGAATGAGAATAGGGAGAATTAATTTTGTTTTTCAAGGAACATTTATATATATATATATATATATATATATATATATATATATATATATATATATATATATATATATATATATACATACATGCACACACACACACATTTATACACACATTTACACACATATATATATATATATATATATATATATATATATATATATATATATATATATATATATATATATATATATATATGTGTGTGTATATATATATATATATATATATATACATACACACACACACACACACACAATATCTACCAATAAGTTTTGGACACCCATGCAAATGACGATATCTGCGGTCCTGATATATGTACGTCACGCCTTTCGCCGTTAAATATCGTGTAGGAAACAGCATTGGCATTAGTCGCATGCAAGATGTCACGAAGTACGGAGTTATCTGATTTCGAGAAAGGTGTAATAGTCGGGTATCACAGAAATGGCCGATCCTTAAAGGACATATCTAGCGAACTAAATTATCCCAAATCGACAGTGACCTATGTGGATTCAGAAGTGGAAGGTGAGCAGTGATTGTCTAAATGTGCCCCGAAACGGAAGACCCACGAAACTGGGAGATAGAGACTGACGGGTGCTGTCCATAGAAATTCGGAAGAACCGCACCCAACCGATGGCCCACATACCCCAGGAGTTTCAACAGGCATCGATGAATACCATACAGGTTTCGATGAATACCATCCGTAAGGAAGCCCATCTGCTTGGTTTTCATGGTCGTGCTGCTACCCATAAGCCTTTGATCACGAAGTCCAACCGCGCTGCACGGTTAATGTGATGCAAAGATCGTCGAAAGTGGACCGTAGATCAGTGGAAACAGGTTCTCTGGAGCGACAAATAAAGGTTCACCCTCCACCGTTCGGATGTCAGGGTCTGGCGACTGCCTGCAGAACGCTTCCTGCCAAAATGCATTGTGTCTACAGTAAAGTTCGGCGGAGGTCTTCTCCAAGCCGACTGGGAGAAAATACGACAAGCCGTCATACAAGGACTTATGGAAAGCATGCCCCGGAGGGTTGAGGCTGTAATTGCCTCTCGTGGAGGCTCTACCAAGTATTGAATATGAATAACTTTTGTTTTCTTTTCTTATCACAGGTGTCCAAATACTTATTAGTAGATAATGCATGTGGGAATTCTTTTCTTGTGGCAACGCGGATGAGGCGCCACTTGAACAAACGAGTTGCAACTCAACCGCTGGTGCAGAGTGGCAGATTGAAACTTTTAGCCACTACGCCACCGGGCGTCAACAAATATATATGCCTGGAAGCAATTTACGTGTTTACAAAGAATAGAGAGGATAGATAACGGCCCCTTACTGAGAATCGCAGAAATCATTTTAGGGTGGTAAAGAATTGGCCGCGGACAGCCGAGACACGAAAGAATGTGAAAAGGTGAGGCCTTGGTCTACCTGCAGAGGGGAAAACCTTACAACCCAGATCAATGATCATAGGCCTCCGTAGGGCCATACAGCACCCTAAAGCAAGCAGTCCGTTCTCATTTCCTGTCAAGCGCCAAAGTGCTTGCAGTCATACCAATCATGAAATGAAGTAGATCTCTATATTGAGTTGAACAATCGCTTGCCCTGGAGAAATATTTCCTAAAATGTAACGCTGTCAGGTGATGGAGGTTCTTCCATCTTTAAACCATCTTCCAAACTTTAAAGTTTCACCTCTCTAATTACTCGTATGTTAAATTTAAATTTCTAACATCACTCTGTAACCGACACTGATTACATTCTACATTTGACATTAAGCCTTTCTGTGCTCTAGTCCCCCCCCTTTTTTTTGGGGGGGGGGGGGGTTTAACAGGTTTCAAATGTGTATCGTCTACAACAAGACAGCTTCGACAACCAAGTCATGATCCCTGCAGTCTCGAGCACTGATAGAAAAAACTTACACACAGTTCGGCTCGTCGCTTTCTCATGAATAGTTCGCACAATGCACCCTGTTTAGACAGTTCTGCGATTGGCGTGCATCCCACGTTTCGATAGTAGAGGGTAAGTTTTATGGGAAGATTTGAATTGCAGGGAAACCTCGTAAGCAAACAGAAAATAATAATGCAGAACCTAACTAGCTACCTAGAGAAATTCTTGACGCTGATAATAAATGGTTGCGGGAAAAATAATTCCGATGGTAATGTTTGTCATTAATCTCTTTGAACTAGTCTTATGCTATGAAATATTGAGATTCAGAGAAACAATACTTCAAACACAAACTTTATTAATTAATGGTTTTCACGAGAATCCTACTTTGTAACCTAACGCATATTTCCGACTTTTACATAGAAATATTACTGGAAATTTATCTACTTAATTCAATGACTTTAAGAAAAAAAAACACGCTAACGATGAAAAAAAACGGTAATTCATTAATAAACGTAAGGTGCATTCATTCATTAACAGGGAAAATGAAATGAAAAAAAAATTGAAACAAAGGAGAACATTTTTCTTTGAAAAGAAGACTGAAAAAACGACGAAAATCAGAACTATTCCGAAAATTAGAAATCACGTCGTTCGAGAGTAATTTGTCTTTACTTCCTGCTGTTCCGCAGCAATGGCGGAAATCTACACTCGCGTCTTAATTCAAAATTACAGCGAAATAAAAATACCAAAACATTATTATATTAAGATCGGTACTTCATAAAACTTTAGGTACAGTACACTTCGAATTAGGAATGGTCCCTAAAAATATATATAGACGAGTTGGAGAGTTTTTTTTTCACCCAATGCGAAACAAAGATTATGGATTCTCCTTGTTAGCAATGTAATCGCAGACGATCTCAATTCTTTCCCTTCTCTCTGATTTGTTCTCGTATGAACGATTTCCATTGGATGTCTTATTTAAAGTTATTATTGGCTCTTTCTGAGATCCTGTATAAGTTTATAAATACATATGATGTTCTTTTTCAGACATTCTGTATCTGTGTTGCAGCTTGTATATGTTTGACGGACTTTAAATAGTCTATTTTCCCGGTCAATGGAACTTTTAACTTAACGCAGTTGTCTCTCTTATTCTAATACTCCCTGAATACGGTAAGTGTGGCAGTATAGAAAAAATAAATAAATAAAACGATTCTGATACTATTCACACGAAACATTTCCAGAATTTAAAAGGAGACCAGTACTTTTACACTGCCAATACTTTAATAATCCAGTATCTTAATAAATAAAACGTTAACAATGAATAAGTTACTCGATTAATAACTTTTGCGTGTCAACAAGCACAGTATATTCTCGATCCCAACTCAATAGAATGCTGTCTACAATCATGGTAATGCAGCCAGCCAATAAAGCCAATATATACCATACTATGTTTTGACACCAACATTAACCAATACGGAGCATGATGAGAGAAATCGATAACGCAAATAGCTTTCAAACAATAACTCAGTAAGGCCGAAATAATTCAAAAGCTCTTCAGATATTCAAAATGTGACGACTTTCTGAAATTCGGTGATAAATGCCATTAGGATTATGGACTCAGAACGAAATTCTTTATAGGTATTATACTATAATTATGAAATTATTTGTTTGTGTGATTCAATGTAGAAAAAAAAGGGCACAGAATGGCGCCCTATGTCTATAAACTTTTTTAAATCCTGATATGAATAGAAAAGGGGATTAAAAAGTTTTCTTTAAAGACGGACTGGGAATGCCGAGGTTGCATTAATTATTATCTATGTTTGTAGTGAAACAGAATGTCGAAGACCATACAATTCGTTTTACTCATAAAATGTTTCATGAAAAATTGTAAAAAACCTCATTTTTCGTCCAGTTTAAAGAAATATCGGTAACAATACTTTAAATGCACGAATAAAAACTCCATTAAATCTATATATATAAAACAGTTCCGTAACTGACTCACTGAGTGACATACAACGCACAGACCAAACCGCTGGACCTAAAGGGCTGAAATTTTGCATGGCGATTCTTCTTATAGTGTAGGGGTGCACTAAGAGAGATTTTTGAAAAATTCTTCTTAGATTTTTTTAAATTAAATTTTTTAGCTGTTTTAGTAACTTTTTTTAAGTTTGCATTTAAAATAATTTGAGGGTTATAAAATTTATATCACGAGAAAGATCATAAAAATTCCTTTAAAATGAAATCTTTTTCGAATCTTTACCTCGATTTTCTGATTTTTGGTGAATTTTTAAAGATTAATTTTTAGAATTTAATTTATTAAATGCTGATCACGTGATTTCTTTTTCTGGTACTTTAAATAAATTTATCGTCACGTGCATAACAACTAAATAGACAAAAAAAAATTTTTCTTGCTAATGCGGCAGACGATTGGACATTATTTTGTCTATAAAAATATCCCTTACGATTTTTTTATACATATATATATTTTTTTCTACATCAATTGTATATATTGATTGTCGCATTTATTATAAATATATATATTTATTTTTTTGGCATTAATTGCATACATTGACCGTTGTATTTAATTTGAATGTACTCCGTAGCGAAGCGCGGGTTTTCAGCTAGTTCCTATATAAATTCGTGTTATCAAACTTGATGTTATTTTCTTCTTAACTTACTACGTAATTGTACTGTCTAAGTTTATTTTAACTTACTTTTAAAATTGTACAAAATTAAACGCATCAAAAGAAAAAGAACACATTTTATGCAAATTATTAGGAAATAATCTCGAAGAAAACTCGAGATGGAAAGAAATAAATTTTCCCTTTAACTTTTTTCCCCCCTTCAGAAACAATTTCTGTCAAAACTTCTTGAGATTTCTTCGACTTTCTGAGCAGAAGTCGTAAAAAAATCTTAAAAAAATGTTTTGAGTGAAAGTTTTTTCAAAAAAAAAAAATTCTTTAAAAAATGCACGGGAACCGGGGCAAAATTTTAGTCAAGCAAGCAGATAAATTTAATGAAAAAGAGAAGCAAGTTCTGAAGTCTCGAAAAGTTATAACTACGTAAGGTACTTTAAAAAAATTGCTATTGAGAAAAGTTATGAAATATTCTAATGTTTGAACTACTAGAGGGAACGAGTAAATTAGCATTCTTATCGTTTAAGAGGGATTATGGCATAGATATCGGCAGTTCTTATCTTGTAAAAGAAATATGTTAAATTTCTGCTTTTCTTTCTCAACCTCCGCAAGAGATTTATTTAAACTACATGAACTATTCTTGCTTGTCTTAAGTTTGACTATCTATGTAAATTCTCTCATAACTGAACATGACTGCTTTGCAACAACGTCAGAATGACTTTTTTCCTTCTTTTCCAAAAACGGATCCACCGGTAAATAAATCATCCAGTTTAATTCCGACATACATAAAAAAATCCAGTATCTATCAAAACAATGAGTAAATAATGGATTTGGGGTAAAGATCCATCAATTTTCGTATAAAATATTACTAGTGTAGTTATAAAAAATAGGAAAAGTTTCAAATAGACGAATAAAGTATCTTACACGTGTATTTCCACAACATTAATGATGCGAACAAAGTTGGGTACACATTTTCCTTCATTTTTTCACATCTATATTTTTTAATACATGGAAAATAAAACCGTTGTTGAAAGAGAAAATTTTCCAGTGGACTAATATATCAATCTTTGAAAAAAAAATACCACATGATAAATCGCTTTTTCGTATCTTTGTTACATATCCTGAATTAAATTCTTTATTAGGTCTCTAAAAAGCGGTTCATCACTTGGTTTGTCCAAACGCTTAAGGCTGTTGGTACTAACCCTATTCGATTCGCTCACCTCAATGTTAACCTATGGAGAAAATGTGTCCAAGGATTGCCGACTTGGATTGAAAGATTTTATTTTTTAAATTGTAAATTTTTTTTCTCTATTACGGAGTACATCTTGGGACATTTTTCGTAATTTTTTTAAATGCAAATAATATTTTAAAATTTTAATTTTTCGGGGAAAAAATCTGGTATAGTGTGTTTTAAGCCCCCATAATTCCTTTGGTGGACGACATTTATAAAATGAATCCTGTTGCAAGGTGCAGAAAATTTCAGGCTATCTGAAAATACCATTTTTATTGGATTACCATATCAGCATTTACGTAGCTGTAAATAGTAGATACATTTTCTGCATAGGTTAACATTGAGGTGAGGGAATCCAATAGGGTTAGTACACAGCAGCCTTAATTTTTAAACATCGTTATTCGCGCGACTGTTTAGCTGAAAAAAAAATTCAGGTAGTCTCTTTTAACGAAACTACCGCGGGTTATTAACGTAGGATTACTTATCGTTGCCTAACCCTTTTGTATTTATGTATGTGTTATGTATGTATATATATATATATATATATATATATATGCCAAAATTTTGACGCATTTTGGTACTTTTATGTTTAACAGTTTACTGCTTGTCCACGCGATACAGACTGGGTTTGGCGCGCTGCCAAAATTATAACTCGCGAAGACGGTTTTAGCGTCTGAAATTTTGCTTTCCGGAGGACCATTATGGAGGAACGTAATCCTATGTTAAAAAAAGTTATGTAATTAAAAAGTTTATTATACTCGGGTGAGAAATGATATACTAACGTAAAGATAAATAGCGGTGCAAAGAAACTGATAATTCTCAAATATAAAACACTGTTTCTGAGGATTGGAAATTTCAAGCTGATCTTCACGATGTCATGAATTACGGCGACTGGACTCTTTTTTTTTTAATCCTCGAATACAGCTAAAGAACACAACACTATCACACAAGCTTAAATAAAGCAACACTGCAATTCTGTATTCCCCAAAAGATGTAAGTGCTTTGGAAGGTTTAACATCTGCAGCACAACACACGAACGACTCACTAGACGAGTGGTGGGCAAATTAATGGTTGCGACCAGCAACGGGGTCGTGAAAAAAATTGAGAGGATAACGGGTAGTCTTTATATCATATTGAATAATTTAAGTACAAAACATGCTTTAAACTGTCTATAACTACATATTTTTAATATTTTGATTAATACTTTTTACATGTTAAAAATATATGATATTATTAAACAAGGTGACAAACAGTCTTGCAAGACAACATTGCTTCCATTTGCTTTTACCTACATGTGCGAGCCTGGGATTTCAAAATTAGTAAGTATAAAAAATAAAAATAAAAAGATTATGAGAGTGGCATTCTCAAATATTTCACCAAATATTGAATAAATACTATCTGAGGTCCAGGTTCATCCTTCTAATTAATTTTTTTTCCTATTTTAGTTTTATATCGATAAATGAAGTTTATAATTTTCAATTTTTAATATAAAGCTTATAGTTTTAAAATCATGCTCTTTTTAATTTTGTGTTAACTTTTTCCTAAATGAAATAAAAATACATATTAATATTTAAATATGAAATTTTAGTCACATGAGATTTGATCCCCCCCACCCCCAAAAAAATAAATAAACTGTAGATGGTAAGGAAAACTTTCGTTTTGTTGTTATTATGCAAAGTAAATCTATAACCAAAATCTACAGTTCATTGGCTTTTGAAATAGTTTCTCAAAATTTTCTTATTTCCTTTTCTATCCTTTTGTTAACATTTTATCAAATTTAAAAAAAATACTATTACTAATAAATTTTCATTGGGGTCGCGTGATTTTTTTATTTAAAGAAAAAGTTTACGGACCAATGCATTAGACTACCGTAAATCTGACTGTATAACTGGATAATTATAACTCACATTTGATTATCTGGTCAGTTTGGAACGTAACGATCACGCTTGGCAAATCTATGACCAAACTGACCGGGACCTACAGATTATAGCCGATTCCGAACGGCTAGACAAATCCATACCTACAGCGAGATTCGATCCGCAGATTCTGGTTCCGAATACTTGGGCCTTAACTATTAAGTCTCCGTCCGGTCTATCCTACATTTGGAACCTAAGTCTTAAACATCACTAGACGACTAACCATACAACATATCATGCATACAACGATCTCTGTTGGTAAATCGAACTTGCGGGAATTGAACTATCGATATGTGATGTAACGTGCATTGCAACAGTAGGATGCCTCCTTATACCGTACATCCTATATTAGAATTTAATATTGGGAATTGCGGACGAATAAATAATCGCACAAATTTCGAATCGACAGGCTTAATTTCGCAATGTCTTTCTGTAGGGAAAAAATACTTACCTGCAGGGTTAAGTTAACATTGTTCTTTTCTGCCTTCTTATATGTTTACATAATGGTGGGCCACGGTTCTTTTCCCTATGTGGTAAGAAAATAAAGCAGCAGAAGCTGCAATTCTACAGTTCTATATATACTTGACAGTAAAATTATTGCATGTGTGCTTAAACATACGGGAATAGGGACATGGAGGGCCTTCTTACCGAATGAGAGAGATGTAATATTTCGAGTTTGTCATTTTCCTTACAGCAAGTGACTAGTTATGGTTCTCTGTTGAGTACCAATATTTAGTGTCATATTTCTATCCGAATGTATTTTATTCGTTTTTCAAGTAAACAGATTCATATTTGAGCTATCCGTGAAATGAAATAATTAACTTATTTCTTGCATATGAAGTTAGGTTTTGGGAATGCTACGCTAATCTTTTGCCGGACGAAGACTAAACAGATTGGGACCTTCAGTTAAAAGCCAAAGGCCGACAGACACCGATGCCAACTGCAGGACTCGAACTCAAAAATTCTAAAGCTAGCCGATCGGACTTCTTCGAGATATTTTGTATACAGCAAAAGGACAAGAAAAGTCTCCTTAGTTTTGAATGGTATTAACGATGCATCACAATTTATATTAAATTGTACAAGAGAATCAATGCAAAGAAAAACTGATAAGGATAAGAACATAAAATTAACTTCACTTTCACTCCTATATTATTTAAAAGTCATATTTTACGAAATATTTTTAATAAAATCAACATGAGTAGAAGTAAGTCGAATAAAATTCCTAAACTACAAAAACAAATAAGACGAAATGAGACTATTTTTAAGGTTTCAACATTTAAAAGATAACATCAAACATGAATATATATATATATATATATATATGTGCGATATATATATATAGAGAGAGCTGTGGCAACAGCAAGTGACGAATCAGAGGCGTTCCCGCGTAACGGAGATCCTCGGCATTCTGCGCAGAACGGTTGACGACAAACAGAGAGAAAGACGCCGCGAAAGATATAGGTTGTCAACGAACAACGTGGTAGCAGACGGCTACCGTAAAGACGTAAAAATTGTGTTTCATCTATGTTAATTGTGATTGTTTTCTTTGTCCTGTGACCTGTCTAAAATAAAACTAGTGTAAACGTAACAGATGTGTTCAGTATCCCACGACGAACGCCAATTCATTCACACACACACATATATATAACCCCAAAACCCTTTCACAATTTTAAATTCTTTTTAAATTTCATTGTGCGTAGATTAATTAAGTTGTTCGCTTTCATTTTAAGAACAAAGGAGTTGATTTCGGCATATACTATACGATTCCTGTAAATTTGGAGGTAATTCCTCTTCACTATATAAGTTTTGCAAGCCCGGAGATCCAGGCACAGCAAATCGCTGCTCGTTTGCACGGTCACATGACGAACCGCCTATGAGTTTATAAAAGCTCAAGCATGCCTCCAGGAGCGAAAAGTGAAAAAAATATTCTATCCTAAACTTCCTCTTAGATCCTATCACTAAACTTCCTCCTAGCAGTAAGGCAGAAAATTTTCTGTCATACTAGTTTTGTATAAGCTCATGGATCCTAGCAACTCCCAATCACTTTACTCTCTCTTTCTGTCCCTACCTTATGGCCACTAATAGTTATTCCTTGCCCAATCATTAACAAGACAGACTTCCGAGGGCGGGGCCCAGAAGTAGTCTATCACCATCTTTCATGTTGAGCTCATGTTGAGCTCCAGGAGCGGGATTCTGGCGTGACTCTGTTGCCTATTAAACACGCTGTAACCCTTCGAGCAGAATGTGAATAAATTTGTATTTTCAGAAGAACAACGACTTGTTGTGCCCACTCGGCTACTACTTTCTTCCCTGCTGTGATATGCCGGCTCCGGTCATCATCATCATCCACGGGGTCGGGCCGGCATATTACACACACACATGTATATTTCTTCCTTGCGAAAATAATAAAACCCTAGCTTTTAAGAAATACATTTCAATTTTTTTTTCAACAAAGAAGATTTTCATAAATGAAAGGGCAGAACACTTAATTAAAAATAGGAAGAGGATTTAATTAATCTTAGCATCAAAGGAAAATGTAAAGTTATTCACTTTCATCATTTAAATAAAATATAACACAAATCATTTTGCATTTCAGATTTTTTTATAACAAAATATAGAAAGGGCAGAAGGAAAAAAAAATTAGTGTAATTAACTGATCATACGGTTCAACCTTTACTTCTACAAAAATAATGATTAATACGTTGCTCAAGGTAGTATGCTGTTTTGCAGCACAAATAGGTATATAACAATAATCAAAAACATCTAAAATCTATAATATCACCCGCTGGCCTGAGGCTAAAATTTTTATATGGTTGTTAGCGATCCCCACTAATGGCGTCGAAAAATACTGAAAGCTAGCTATGGACTCCAGAAAAGTACATGACGTAAGTAATGGAGAAAGGAGGAATTTAAAGAGCATTAAAACGAGATGACGTTTTAATCTCTTGAATAGTAAATTAGTTAGAAAAATAGAATTTGAGTAGGTTGGTTAGTGCTGGTGTCAATCTTAAATCTTCCTGCCCAGGGTTAATATTAAATCATATTTTAAGTGTATCGCCTTTAAAACATACTTGCCACAAATGACCACTGGCATATGTACAGAAATGTCGAATGACGTCTACGCGTCTCTCTATTTTTTTGAAAGTTTCAAAGTAAAACTGGCTTTCAAAAACAATCAGTCCTGAGCATTAATGCTCAATATTGGTCTTACTGTGATATATCATCTCGCGGATACAGAGATGGGTGATAGTGAAGAGGTACGTTGATGAGCTAAGCAAAGTTGCCACCCACTGCAAGTATCCCTACAAGACATCAAGGCTATTCCTCAACATATACAAGTCGTCTGTAGCAGTATCCTTGCGAGGTCACCAGATCTAGCAATCACCAAGACTGACTGGGATGTATCTGATATTATAATAACTGTTTAACAGCATTGGGTTAACAACCTATGGCAAATGTCAGCTAGCTTTGTACTGCTCTTCAGGTTAGTTGGTTTGGCCGACACAGTCACCTTTAGCAAGACGAGCGCTGAAGAAATAGGAGACCCCATATACTTAATAGCAGGGCTACAAACCTCATGCCAACGACTAGATCTTCCGACTGTGGTATCGAAGGCCAACGCTCTAACCACTCGGTCATCCCCCTAGTGGTCTTTTAAATTAATCTGATTTTAAAAGAAAAACATTTTAACTTCGTCTCCTTACTGCGTACGTGTTTTCTTATTAAGCAGTTTTATTTTACATTATGTATTTCACTGAAAGTTCAACACACTTTTATCTATTCCGATTAGTTTTTTTAAAATTTGATTTAAAAGGGTTCACGCATAGTAATTTAATTCTATTTATTACACATTGAAAAATAACTTCATGCTTTCAAAATATGAACAAAATAGTGAACATAAAAGAAAAAAGGGGGAAGCTCAAATTTTAAAGCAATAGTCAACAGCGAAAAAAAGGGATAAGAATGAGTCATCTAGGCCCACATGATGATTAAAATTGCTCTATTTCCTTTGTTCAGTATGAAAATGATGAAAGATTCTAACCATATTTTGTAAGCAAGCACAACTAAGACTTAAAACGCAAATGGTATTAGGGAATAAATACAAAGCATCACCAACATAAAACATGTGAATTTACAGGTTAGAAAAACAAACAAATTAGTTATGACAGTTTATATACCTGCTTAACTGACACTAATAATTCAAAGAAGATTGACAGTTTTAAAACGCATATAAAAAATTAAAAAGGAAATAATTTTATAGGTCAGATACGTCTTAAGGTACTAACCCCTCTCAGAATTTTCGTCATCCGTTACTGAGGTTCAGCAAATTTTTTCAACAGGTAAATAGGGAAAAGGTTCGAAGGACAGCTAAGGAATACCAACCACGGCGGTTAACATTCCAATTTGGAGTTTAATTTATTCCACTTTTCGCCGCGAGAATGCCATCACCGTCGAAGGGCAATTAATTTTCATGTCTCAGACCACCGTTATCCTGAGCTGTTCATTAACTGAAGCGGAGATTTAATTGGTAAGGATAAAGTGCGGGGTAATTGGGATTGTTAAATGCAATAAAACTTTGTCCTAAACCCTCGAGCTAAAGGCGAGCCTAGGGAATGCGCACCAGAGCGGGAGATAACGTGCAGAGGGGGAAGGAATTAGGTTGACGCCGACTCCTTTCAACACGAGGCTCGGCGAGCGAGTACAAAATGGAATAAAATTTATCAGAAACATATTACGGCTATTGTAGGGGGTTCAAGAGCGTTATAAAATTTCAGCGAATTTGTTGAATAAGAATAGCACGTCTATCTAATAAAACGATGTTCGATGTTTCTAACTAAATGCTCACGGTCAAAAGTTACGAATGTTTTGTTAACCCTTACGTTGGCTCATCGGTCTAGGAGACCGCTGTTGCACCTGTTCTGAAGGGTGGGGTGGTGGTGATCAGACTGTTGAGGGTTTGTGAGTTCTTCAGTCGGATCCTGACCTTCAAATACAACACATCGGAGATTTTCGCTCGCTCTTACCTTGTCGGTAAATTTAATCTTTGTAAAACATAGTCGGTCTTTTGGACCGATGAGTCTTGAACTGATTTAAATTTTTGCCGTCTGTATGACCGATAAGCCTTGAACCGTACTAATTATCTGTCAGTCCTGCATGCATTCTATTTCCATGATCTTTGTTTTATTGTTGTAGCTAGCATGGCTGGAAGAATTCCTCCTGTTTCACAACGAACCAGACATTTTGTCTCTCTCGCACTATCACAGATTTAGGAATCGGATTCTGAAATTTTTGTTGAATAATCTATTTTTTTAAATTTACCCTTTTCAAGAATGAGAGGTGGCAGAAGTTTTGCATTAATTAATGACTTATAATTGCGAAAATATTATAAAAATAGGAAAATATCATAATTTTATAGCGTGGCGATCTGCGAGACCGATGAGCTGGGGAAAAGTATAAAGACAGATGAGCCGACGTAAGGGTTAACCCTAAGAAATTCCTTAGACAAGTTTGGAGAAACACATATTCGTCACACAAGAAAATTAAAAAAGTACGAAAAGGCGTCTAAAAAACAAGTTATTAAATTGTTAAAAAGCAGAGTAGACAGAAAAGCATATCAGCGAAAACAAATATCTGCGTAATATTTGTAGAACCATTATCAGGACTGAAATACTAGACTCATTAACTAAGGCCTTTACTACAGGATCTGAATGTATATAATAGCCTCTATCCGAAAACTCTACACCACTAGGCAATTAGCGCGTCCGTAATTCAAGTACCTACGGATCTCTCGGATGACCACTCTCTTGCCTTTTACCTTTGTTCCTTACCGTTAACAACGAAATTGATCCAAAGTATCGATCCATGTCAAAATAACTGGATGTCACGCAAACTGTTGTATCATGAAAACACATAAATTTCAATATAGACGAGCACTGACAGAAAGTATGGGTGCGATTTTACTGTCTGACACAAGTGCTCATCAGTGTTAACTTTCTAAAGTTAGGATATATGTGGGTGTGTGTATATATATATATATATATATATATATATATATATATATATATATATATATATATATATATATATATTATTATTATTATTATATATAGATATTTATTTATATATATATATATATATATATATATATATATATATATATATATATATATATATATATATATATATATATATATATATATATTAATCTCTGAAATGTTCGCGGAACATTAGCGATAACCTTACGATAGTAGCGTTCGTTCGTTATGGATATATTTGTTTCTATAAACGATCAGATGTTGCAGTTGTTTGCGAAATAACTCATAAAAGGAATTCGACAGGAATTCTAACAGAAAAACGGTTTGCAGCCTTCTTTAGAGTCAAAACAATACAGTGAGGATAAATTTACACAATTTTTTCTTAAATGAACAAAACACTAAAAATCACTTACAAAACACAAATTGAATTATTCCTTACAAAAGTAAAGGTGTTCAAAGGAAAAGCAAATTAAAATTCAACAATTATCTTTTCAAGGACACTTAACCCTTTTCGATTTTAAGTCGATATTAGCTTATACAGTCTGGATAAAATATTTTAAGATCATCGAAAAAGGAATACTCGAATATTATAAGGATGAATTCAAGACAATGTTTAACTATAATGATAGAAATTATTTCTCAGACTCTTCGCAGATATCATACAAGTTTACGCATCTTTTCGGATAATAAAAGAGGATTTAATCTTGTTGATTTTAAGGCTGCTACTCGCAAACTACCATTAAGGTAACAGTTTCAAAGCTGAACTAAATGACGCAATCCTTAAAGGAAATTCAGTAAAACAATTTATCAGTAAGGGATACTATACATATATTTTGCGAAACAGAATGCTGTTGGCTTGATTCAACATTTTTACAGAAAATGCTTAACCAAGCTTCTTTTTTTAAAATTCACGATATTTCAAAGAATATTAATGCGATTTAAAGTTATTAACTTTATATTAAATTAAGAAACTTTCTCCATTAATATTAAATTAAAAAAAGATATTTCGATGCAAAGTAAAGCAAAAGCTGTCTCTATGAAAAAAATTAAAAAAATTAACAAATCAAAATTATTAAGTTGTTACGAAACGATTGAACCATAAAACGCATGAGAACAATTTTGAAAGAGTAATATTCGGAAATTTTAGTGCGACAAAACAACGATAAATGGTTTATACTATTGTCTAACAACTTACGAGCGTCCAATGTGTATACATCTTTGTAACGTTTCTTTTTCAATCACAGAAGTCCACATACTAGCGTTTTTCACTTCAAAAATATCAAGTACGTATTGTACAGAGCTTAACTACCACAAATGGATTTTTATGCAATGAAAAACTGTTTACTCCTCGTTCTTTCTAAGACTGAGCTGATTTTTCATCGCACACACACACTATAATTTCTCTAAAATTCAACTAAGCAGCTAAGTACTTAGGTATCTACTTGGTTGATAGGGCGTTTTGTAGCTCTACGCCATCTTTGGTTGCATTGGGACTGAACATACCGGTACCTTAAGTTTAAAATTTATGTAGGCTAAAATTTATGTACAGTACTGGCCAGAATGGATGACTCACCACAAAAAACTGCGATGTTTATGAATGCACAAGAATAATTGCATTTAACTAAGTATTTATTTTATGGGATTTATTAATTTAGTTATATAAGCACAGTATACATACATAATTGAGAAAGGGTTCAATATTTGGTGTGGAAACCTTTTTTTTCCAATACAGCTTGGATACGATCAGGCATGGAAATACATAATTTTTCGCAATAGTCTGGTGTAATTTCTGTAATCCACACTTGTTTTATAGTTTCTCTTAAGTCCGAAAGTGAAGTGGGGTTGCGCTCAGCAACTTTGCGCTTTAAAATTACCCAACAGTTCTCGATTGGGTTTAGATCCGGGGAATTTCCGGGCCACGGCCCAAGGATCTGAAACCCCTGCTTTGCAATCCATGTCTTAACAGCTTTAGTCTGGTGGTAAGGTGGTCCATCATGTTGGAAGTGTGTGCACTGGTTGATATTCATAAACGGTGCTAACTTCTCTTTTAGCACATCGAGATAAACAGTTCTATTAATTGATGTGTCTTCAGGCATGAACCACAATCCACATCTTCCTTCGGCACAAATGGCTCCCCAGACCATGAGTTTTCAGCATGCTTCACGGTGGGAATAATGTCTCTTTTATTGGGAGGCCGTCGTATGTTTCTACAAAATGCATAAAACTGCGATACTTGAGTCTCGTCTGAAAACATCACATGTTTCCATTGCTCCACAGTCCAATCCTGATACTTTTTACAAAATGTCAGTCGGTAAGCAAGGTTTTTGGGAGACAATTTAGGCTTCTTAGCAGGCTTGTAGGACTTTAAATTGGCAATGAATAGCCTCCTGCGGATTGTCCTTTGGCTAGGGATATTAACATCTTTTGGTAAACCAGCTTGGATTGCTTTCACTGATTTTCTGGGTGACTTCTTCGCTGCCAAAATTATGGACTCGTCCATGCGCTTGCTTGTGCTCTTGGTACGACCTTTTGGCTTTGAATATCCATAATTTCCAGTTGTTTTGAAATTACTTATAGACCTGGAAACTGTCTTTTGTGACAGTTGTAATTTGGCAACAATTTCCCGAGTACTATAACCTTCTTCACTCAGAATCTTTATTTGTGCATGCATTTCGCGTGAAATTCTTTTACCAGGCATTTTTGTAGTATTTCACCCTTCTGCAAAAATTTGTACGCCAACACACGGCGAACATAACTAATGAACTAACGAAATGCCAAGCAAGAACACCTGCACTTTCGCAGACAGTCAAAACGAACATCTGGCGCCAATACGTCACTATGAATGGGAAAAAACAAATGAGTCATCCATTATGGCCAGTACTGTAGTTATCTCCGGCTGATTTATATCAGAATATTAAAAATGTTTACAAACAGAAAAAAATACCTCAGGGAGACGGTTGTTATAGTGGGACCAGACCGTTGAAAAAAAATAGATAGTTGGAATATTTACGCCAATTTCACAGAGATTAAAATTCAGCGTCATAAACTAAAGTAGTTCAGGCCAAAATCCTGCGTGGTTGGCCTCAAAATGAAAGGGGAAATGTGCGAGGGAAAGACAAAGAAGATTACACTTCCTGACATTGCCAAGATTGTACCAATCCAGGCTACGAGGTTCGGAGATACAGGTTCAAATACCGCTAAGCATATCGTCATTAATTTTTATAACACTTTTTCAACAAACAAATTGATATTATGCTTTAGTGAATTCGTCAAGAGCCCGCAATAAAATTTGACTTTATTCTTAATAAAATGCAAGAGGCAACTGTAAACAAAATGTTTCATAAAATCAAAATATTCTCTCTTCCATAAAAAGAATCAACTTCTTTTTTTATATTTAATTAAGTAGTTAGCTGCCAACCGACGTAAAAACAAAAATTACCTGGGACATGCGAAAAAAATTAATAAAGAAACTACGATAAAACAGTTTGCGTTGAAGAATGCTTTGCATTTCATACCTCTATCTACAGTATTCAAGGAGAAAGAAAGTTCCCATGTCACAAAAAGTTTCGAGGAGAAATTTGTTTCGAAGGAAGTTATTGTGTTTCTTCCCACTCATGGCGTTGGAGTTTTTCCTCGGCATTGATTTGCATAAAATATATTTCGTCTTCCTTTTGTACAACCGAAAATAAAAGTGATGGAGAAATGCGTTGTCAAATTCAAGAATATGTAGCTGACTGGTCTTGATTCCGTGGTCCCAGGAGAAGAAAAGGGAAGAAAAAAAGAAAAAATACTCGTGAATTCGTGAATATTCGAAAAGGTTAGTGCAGAATGAGAGAGAATGTAATAATGAAGTGGGTTTATAATTTAATTAAACCAAAAAAAAAATGCAGAGAAAAAAAAAGGAAGCATTATAATTAGAAACATTTCTCCGAATGGACATTTACGGAAAGATGCCTGACATTCATGGGAAAAACAAGCAAAAGAAGATATATAGAGAGTAAGATGGAATACCAGTCGTCAAGAAAGAATATCAATTACTAATTGTTAAATTCTGTATGTACTACAAGTAGAATTTGTGAGTAGATCAGAAGAACATACTGTGCATTAGGAGCTTCATTTCCGAATACCTGATTTTTTGAATGAAAACTATTTGAGATACTTCAATTTATGGTAAGTTTCTTAGCATATTATAAAAAAAAATCAACACAATCTTAATAGTCAAATAAGATAAAATAATCTCAATATATATTGTGATTTAATAGATACCAAACATTTGAGAATTACTATAAGACACACCATGAAGATATTCATCATGAATAATCATGTCAGAAACTGGGAACTTAGTGAGGGGATACTTTACCAAACTTTTTCTGCAATGAATTTTGCTTTGAACTTGAACAAACTGAATTTAAAGACTGCGAGGAAACGCATATGAGCTTCAGTATATTTGCTACCAGAATTATAAATGAATATTAGAAATTTAATTTTGCTACTTAATATAATTTTCAGAGAGTCGACAAGGGGCAGCATTAAAGAAGGTCACAGTTAAGTGTACTGTATGTCAATGATACATGGCGCTTAATCGCAATAATGTAGAAGGTTCGTGACCTAATAATTGATCAGTAAGTATATTACAATTATTTCTTCAAAATACTGTTCGTGTTATACCAGAGAAGAATGTTGGAGTTGTTGGTAATAAAGGTGTTGTCCATGCCAGTGACAGAAAACCTGTCTATGACATCGATGATAATAACATGGCGCTAGTGCAGGGATTGTTGAATTATTGCGACGATATATTTGCGCGACGCAGGAGTTGTATTCGTCAACAAATTGACGAATAATAAGACACTGACTAATCGCCTGAGCGTAGAAGATCTTATTCCCTCACAATATGTCCAAAAATGATACCGATTGTCTATGGCCGTGATACTTGAATCGTTATCGACTGGAAGATGAACTTAAAATCACTGTGATTCGGGAGTGCAGACGCAGATACCTCTCAGAAACACAGTTTTTTTAATGATAAAGTCGGCACTGTAGACAAATTGTTATCTTTTACCTTCATTTCATTATAGTATTGAATTTCATTTTCTCACAAGTGTCTCGTCTTTCATCTTCAGTTTACACAACACAAAATTCACACAGACATACATATTCGTTTAATAAGTTTTATTAAATGAATAACTGATTTTTTTAAAATTTCGTGTAACATTGCTATAATATTTAGTTATGCAAATAAATTCGAAATAGTTTTATGATGAAAACATGAGAGTAAGCGTGATTGAATTCAGCTTTGGGGTCATCCATTTCGTACACGAAGAGTAAACAACCAGGAAATTTTTTTTAAGTCGATTCCAATAGGCAACAAATATCCATGACAACTGCGGTAGCCGAACATGGTCGATTTTGGTAACGAAAGTTAGTACCCTAGCTCAGCTAGCTCATTGAAAATAAAAATTTCACCAGTCAACCATTTGTTACTACTTGTTAGACTAGATGCACCAAATTTGTTATGTAGTATCTTCAGACACCAATTAAAATCCTACAGAATAGGTTACAGATAGTACATATTGTAGAGGCGTGCTTATATCTCAAACAATTCGTTTATTCTTTGTATAATTGTAACATGTTAATATTAAGGAATGGGGACAAGAGGCGTATACATATTTCTCTTACAGTTTTATTTAAGAGCTAAAAATGAACTTTAAGATTTAATTTTTTTTAAGAAAATGAATCAAGCGAAACTATTTAATTCAAAGTCTCCGATAAAATTGATTATAAATATTTAAACTTTTACAGTATCGTTAGTTTGCACGCTCTAAATATGTACGATGAATATCGTAATCGCCAGCGTAGTTTAATCGGAGGAGAGTTTGTCTCTAGATGAGAAAGCCTAAGGTTGAACTCTTAATCCATGTACAGAACCTTTATAATCTGAGGTCTTAGTTTTTTTTTCTTTCTCAGGGTAACTAAAACACTTGGGACGCAGAGTAAAACATGATCTACTTTGCCCTCTGAAGTAAAAGTTACCTGTAGTAATCACTAAACCGAACAAGAAGTATTCGCTGAAATTCCTCATTACGAGTTTAAAACAAAAACAAAAACAAAATCTGTCCAGTCCGTGCATCAGCCACTGGAGTAAATCAATCATTACGGCGAAACCCTTCAAGAAAACACATGACGTAACCCCTTACATCCCTTTTTTTCTCCTGAGCTGAAATTAATACTCCGTAAAGTAATCCCAAATTCAATTTGGATCAAAGTCGATTTGGGGGAGGGGAAATCCTACACATCTCTCCTTTTCTGCGAAGAAAAGGAAGAAAGCACGCTCTTGTGAACCGATGTGAATAAGAAAAAGAGAGACGACTTGCAAAAATTCAATTTCTTTCCCCATCTGAAGGGTGCATTCAGGCATGAATTAAAATATCTTTAGGAAAACTCCTCGAGTCTCCCCCCCCCCGCCCACCCACACACACGCACGAAGATATCTAGATAAGAAGCGTAAGAGTTTAAACTTTCTGCTTGATGAATCTGTAAGTTTCATGTCGATACCTGGGCGAGTCAACACTATACTGGGGAAGACCGACGAACAGTCGTGTTTTATCTCCATCTCACACAATACGGTTTCAAAATCTGGCACGATTCAGCAATCTGGAAATTCATAATATGAAGACACATTAAAAAGTTGGGGGAAAGGTAATCATTTCTATGCAATACAATATTTCGTTTTCAATAATACGGTTTGAATGGAGGAAGACTTTTGCTATCGCGGCGAAATTATGAACTCAGATTTCAGGCGGATTTCGACTTTTCGGGTACCCCGGATTAGGAGGAGAGAAAATAAAATCCTCGAGCATCTTGGAATCGGAGACTCCCTGAGAAATGAAATCAGCAATGAAACAGGCACCGAGAGAGATAAGAAAATCAATCAGAAGAGGGCGGAAAATGGAGGGAGAGTAACAACCATGAATTCATAGTATAAAAATCTTCAATTTTTACCAACATTTATATGAATAAAAACTTAAGTCTCTTATCCTCCTCAACTTTTGAAGTTATTTGATCGTTAAAATAAATTATAATAATTTGGATTTAGAGACAGCCATTGCAAATATATCGTCAAATGATTATGGAATTTGATTGGATAGAACATCGATCGACTTGTCTACTGTAAAAAGCTTTTGGGTCAGTTGAGCGCACATTAGGATATATTTTTCTCCCTTGAGTCTGATTATCACAACATGATTGTTTGGATATTACTTAATTTGCATAATGTCTTGTTTCCATGGTTTATAACTGCTTTTTTTTTTGTTTCTTGGCAACAGCTACGTTGCTCTAGCTTATGTATGTTTGTCTTTAGAGTTCGAAAACTGTGTTTGAAAAGCCGCATTGTACTGCAGGCAACTATTAAATAAATACTAACTCACTGGATGTATGTTTATTTTTTTGTGTGTCGTAGATGCCTTTAGCCCGCGTCGACTAATGATTTTTAATTTTGCGATTGGATGAAATTTTCTTTTAGCTCATTTTTATTCCTTTCAAGCAACTGAAGAGTCTAAGTGCGGAATTCAGAACACTTAGACAGAACAATAAATCAGTAAAATAGCTGAATTTAAGTACACTTGGAAGGTTGTTAGTGAAGAGTTAGAAACGAAAGATGAAATCAGTAAATACAGTCAATTTTTTTCGAGACAAACTTCCGATTCAAAATTGGAAAATAAACGAAATATATCATACAAAAATTGGAATTACACCTCTCGAATAACTTGCTTAAAAATAAATAAATAAATAAAAAATAAATATATGTACTGGTGAGAGATTTTAAAATATGTATAAACTTTAAGCTTGAAATCTAGTCTGCTTCCAGGTGAATTATGAATTTGCACAAAGGTCGATCGTGGAGCCATTTTTTAAACCATGAGTGTTGAAGGCAGTATTTGAAAAATTGCCGACATCTGAAATAAAAATGACTTATAGGACTCGTATGCAAATTAAAATCACGTACACCTGGAATCATCAAGTAGATAACTTAGTTTAATTTTTTTTGCAACGTATTAAGGATGGGCTAAATCCACTTGTTATTTAATTTCAAATTTATAGCAATCTATAACGTTATTTTATTTTTGTAATACTTGAATCACACAAACAAATAAATTAAAATATCATCTCGTAAAAGTTTATTTAAAAAAAAAAAAATCCAAATTTGAAGTTTCAAGATTCTTTCCCCCAAAACGAGAATAATAAAAGCGAAAAAAAGCTAGTTATTTCCAAACCCTCTTTTATTTTCCCCTCGAAGTTTGTATTACTTTACAATAGAATTTATAAGTTTAGAAAGTCCAGACGAATTATTAAATAGACATTTACAAGCATGTAAAAGGAGAGACTAAATATACTATACCAGTGAGTATATTTCATTTTGTTTCAGCAGATTTACAGTAATGACATACAACTGACAATGTTAGATCGATTTGTTTGGATCATGTTCAATTTTTTAGGTACTGCACATTCATATTTTAGTTCGAATTCGGAGCTTATCCTCTCTTACGTGGCAGCAAGAGGTTTTGACTGACAAGCTGAACAAACAAATACTCAAATCAGAAAAATTCATTTCCAGATTAATTAAAATTTTCTTTCACATCTAAAATTCTTCATATCAAAAAAGTGAGAGACAACTCATCACAATAAAAGTTACCAAGTCTTCAAATATTCCTCATTAAGAAAATTCCCCGATGTTTGCATTTTTTCTCTCTTGACTGTGCCAGCTGAAGTACGATAATTAAATGTTTCGATTGGATCTAAACGCAGTGCTAATTAGGAAGATGAGAGGACTCGGAGAAAATTGAAACCTTGCGGGGATAAATGCTCATAACGAAATGACTGACGGTTGCTAATTACATAAGGAAAATCTTTCATTAGAAGGTTTTTGGAATTAAGTTTTGCATTTGAAGAAGTGCGTATTAGGCAAGAGATAACTACTCAATAATACAATTTTTAATAAATTATACAAAGCAAGAGAAATTGACATATTTAACTGAACGTCGAAAGGTTTGGGATTCAAGAGGAGGGGAAATATTGAAATACCTCCTTCAGGTGTATATGTTTTGAAAGATACTTTGTGAATGTCTTTCTCTCATTAATGCGGAGGAGAGTGCTTTTTATAACGTCCTCCTTCCAAAGCAGTGGACATGAACCTGGTCTGTACCATTCAGCAGTAAGCGATTCAAGTCTTCATGGTGGGGGTTTTCGCAACTGATTTTAAGAGGAGGAAGAACACTGAAGATTTTACGAATATATTAATTCCAAGTACAGAGAAAAAAAATTAGCGGTAGAGCATTGGTAATCTAGGTGTCAAATACGCAACTCTTAATTTTGCAGTAATTTTGTAAAAAGTAATGGATCTAGTAACTTCTATAATTGTCAGACCTCAATTAACAAACATGTAAGTCTAACAAATTATAGAGTTTGGCGAATACATTGGCGCAGTCAAGAGAGGATTTAGCTAGGGCGGTAATACCGTCCCTGGGAGTTAAAAAAAAAAAAGAAATAATATTAGAAATTGCATTGTTTTCACTGAATTGTCCTCGAAATGTACGTTAAGTCAATTATGGAACGTACCCCAGAATAAACCGCACATTTACTAATAGGTTTTTCTGTAATTCGGCCGGTGTAATTCTGTAGTTCGGTCGGTTGGGAGCACTACTTTTTTTTTTTTTTTTTTTTTTTTTTTGGGGGGGGGGGGCTGCTACACGAGGGCAAATTAAACCGGATCATGTTGCTTTAAGTCTGCTGTGTACTAACCCTATTGGATTCGCTCACCTCAATGTTAACCTATAGGGGAAATGTGTGTACTCTTTACAGCTACATAAAAGCTGATAATCCAATAAAAATGGTAATTACAAGTAGCCTGAACTTTTCTGCACCTTGCAACAGGATTCATTTTATATTTTGCGTCATCCAAATGAATTGATGCGCGTTTAAAAACACTAGACCAGATTTTTACCCAGGATAATTTAAAAATAATATTTCCATTTATTTTAAACAAAAAATGTCAAGGTGAAAATTTTCTTTTTAAATTTTTTTAAAAAAATCTATAAATCCAAGTTGGAAATCCTTGGGCACATTTTCTCCACAGGTTAACATTGAGGTGAGCGAATCCAACATAGTTTGTACACAGCAGCTTTAAGCCGATTCCGAACAGCTACAAACACGCATGCCAATAGTGGGACTTGTACCTACGGGCTTTGGTACCGAATGCCAACGCCTCAACCAGAGATTCTCAACCACTGTGCCGCGAGATTCTTGAAGTGTGCAGCCACAGCGAATACCCATACATAAGCAACGTCAGACAAGCAGTTCAATCAGTTAGTTCTATCTTCCCAGCGGGGACTGGCTGAACCAATGCGCATGACTATTTCAGTTCTGGTCTGGTAACTGGAAACTCTGGTCTATTACAGTTCTGGACTTTTAATCTGGATCACGAAATGAGAGTAGCATTATCATTTTTATGCCCAAATGTAAATGAAGTTATCAAAAAACAAGCAGCTCAAATTTCGCATTAAATGTAATTTGTAGTTAAATACACATTTCGTTTATTTTGTTATGCAATTTCATTTTATATTTCGAGGAAAATTACTTCGTATGCTATTTTTATAAAATATATTATAGATACATCAGTTATCAAAGTTAAATTCAATTCTTTTTAATTTATCTTACTGTTATTGTGCCGCCAAATTTTTAAATTATCAAAAGTGTACCGTGATGAAATAAAGGTTGAGAATCACTGCCCTAGATATTCGGCCATCGTCCAGCTTTCTGAGATTAGAATTAACTGTAAGACATCCCACCCCTCTCCACAGTCAAGTTTATCTTTACGGTTCATACTCTACTACAAAACAAGTTATTCGCACGATAATAACAGACGAGAAATGAAAGTGGTCACTGGTCTACAAATGAGCATTTGAAACTTTTCTTATGGAAATGCCACTATATCAATAGTAAAACGCTGTAATGCCAAATGCTTATTTCTCTGCTCTCTCATCATTATTCTTCATAACCCCTATTTTAGACATAGATAAATGGCGGCCATATTTAGGAAGAAAAATAAACTGAAAGATAACTGACGTCCTTAAAATAGTTTAGGTAGGTTAAAAAGGTAATACATCGTTCTTTATTTTATTACACTCAAAACGCACTTTTTTTGACCAGTAAGTGATTAAAACACCGTTCCACACTCCAGAAAAAAATATATATAAGGAGATTAACACGTTTAAAACTTTGTCACTTAATCAGAACGAGTTTTGAAGCTAAAGAAATCTTTGACGAAAATTTAGCAAATTTTTGAACAGACTTCACGTTAAAGACGGGTAATTAAAACACTTTGATAAGCTTTAAACGAAATGTTGATTAGGGGAATGAAGAGCCTTTCGAGAAAATTTAAGTCTTGCACGAAATAAACGTTCACAGAAGATGACAGTTACATGGATCGATTAATTTAAGGATGAAAAATTACGGGAATAGGGGGAAAATAATTAGAAATTTTGCTACGTTCCGGGATTGTATATAAAAAACGAAATACTGGAATGAATAGCTGCGTGAATGCACTGAAAAAAACCCCCACTTAAATTAGTCACATGGATGCAGGTTAGCATTTGAATGTTATAATGTAACGAATTGAGTCATTTCTTATACTAATCAGATTTAATTATTGTAGGTTTCTGGCGTTCGTTCCAGAAAAATTAACAGACAACAGTAGAAACATAAAATAAAGAAATCTATGATCGCAATATTTGTAACATCCCGTTTTACAGGAAAATCGTTTAGACTAACCACGAGGTCGGTATTCGACCAACTGTACTATCTCAGAAATGGGAGAAACTTTTAATATTTCGAATTCTTTTTTCCACATTTTAGCTTATTCTTTTGGGGGTCGACGACAGAGTATGTTGGACGGTACATATTTCTCTACTGAGTCATTTTTTTTTATATACCAGGGATTTTTTTTTCCATCCATGTATATTTTTCATACTTCTCATTGGTCAATTCTTGTTCTTTTTAACGGTAGTGCACCACAGTAAAGACCAACTGCCAAAGCCAGAATTGAACAAGGCTTGCTAAACTTCGGCAGCTAAATTATCCAAGCGATAATAGGAACTCCCATTTTACCAAGTGTACTCCTCACATAATGTCCATTTATTCTTTGGTCTAACGACATAGGGTATATGGATTATCATAAGTTACTTATTTATCAATATTTTTTTCAACGATGCAGATTTTTTTATGCGATAATTAATTATCAAACGTTTCAAAACGGCTCGTACACTTCTGAAGGAATACTTGCCCCAGGTAGTTAGGCTTCAAGCATTTGAATCTCCGCAAGCACCTTTTCATGGGAGTCTAAATAATAAGGTAAACAAACAATATGGTAAACAAACGCATGCGAGGCTGTTGGTTACAAAATCCAACAGCCTCGCATGCGTTAGCAAGGGCAAAACTGGAAAAGGCTCCGCCCCAAAAATCTATGGTTAGAACGTATTTACAAGTTACAGCGGCCACGCAAGCAAATACGTTAAAACAACATAAAAGAAAGCATTCAAAATATGGTTGGTTAGGAACGCTATGGTCATTCTTTGCTACACGAGGGCTAATTAGACCGTAACCTACTACTTACAGCCGATTCCGAACGACTACAAACATTCATGCCAATAAGTGGGATTCAAACCCACGGACTCTGGTACCGAAAGCTAGCGCCCTAGTCATTCGGCCGCACTCAAAATATAACGAACAAAACTTACGCCCTAGACATTTGAAATATAACGAACAAATAACGAACATCACTTAAAAATAAACCTAACAGTCGCGCAGTACTATAACGATAGTCTTCCATAATTGGGTATTGAACCTGGGCCTCTTAACTGCAAGATGGTATCCTACCAATTGAACAATCACGTCGGTGAAAAGGACTCGCATTTTTCAAATCGCACTTCTCACAAAACAACACCCAGCTATCAATCTATGCATAATTGTATTTTACAGGTTTGTCGTGAAACTCCTCTCTTTCGTTTCTCAAAAAGAAAGGAAATAGAAATTTCCTTCTGAAACCACACACCGTGCAATAGGAATGTAATTCACTACATCCTACTTTAACAGAAAGTAAAAACAAAGTTGTTAGTAATACCCTAGGATAAAAAAATATCCGCAGTATTTATGCTCCATATTTAGGACTCTTATTGGAATAACATATATAACATCACGCCCAAGGCTGATTTCTCCAATAACGTCCGACCATTTCCGAATGTCCCGAGTCCAAGGGTTCGATGATCCCCGAGTTAACGGTTATTGGCATCCTAAGTGCTTGCTCTCTTCGGCAGTCATTGTGATTAACGTTCCATTTAACAGCCGAAGTCTCAAATGGGTAGCTGCCGTAAAGATTAGGCGAGGTCTTTAATTTCGTGCACTTTATTAACCGTATAATGCTTTTGTGGAGCATTACTATGAAGCTGGGTTTAAAAGGATAATTTTTTAAAAAATACACTATTTTTAACTTTAGTCGAAAACGATGGTATTTAAAGGGTAATAGACTATTTTTATTTTCGCATTTTGCGACAGGGAAGACTTACGGAAAAACATTGTTTTAATATTTTAAATCTGTATGGGTGTGCGAGTCCTATAGGCATACGAAATTAGATTAAATCTTATTTTGATTAGACTTAACGACACTCGCTAGAGCAAAGCACTCAGATATTACCACAGAACTCGAAACCGTCTACTGTGCTGAGTGCGATACTGTAAAGAGATGTTGGACAGTACAACATCCGGTACTTCAGTACGCACGGACATTACTACAGTACGATACCCGCTACAACTGAGATCCGTAGGATAGTATTACCTTCGGTACAGCAGAGCACCAAGACATTACAGCATAAAAAAACATTACAGCTCTCTAAAGCAGAAAACTGTGGGACAGTATTATTCCCGGTACAGAAGAAAACACAGACATACCGGCTATACAGAGAAGTATTGTGTGATAGAACTACATCTTCAAAAGCTGATAACCGCAGACTTGAGCAATTTTCCTAACACGAAAGGACAACAATGCAAACAAAGTGTATGTGTGTGAGTATTGGATATACGAAAATAATGAACTAAAGGTTGTGACACTAATTTTATATAAATGAAAAGAAAAAGAATGATGGCGGTGGATACATGAAAGATGTTAAAAGCCCGCCTTGTTGATACTTATAAAAGCGTTCTAGATTAATTATTCGCAAAATTTGAAACACATTTATCTGATGCACAAGTACAATGACAGCATCGAATATTTATGGTTAAAATGAAATTATGGAAGTACTATTTGTAATGTTTTCTTCAACCTATTGTATATGCAATTTTGTGGAAATATAGCAGGAAGTCACATGTTCCTTGGCTATCAGAAAAAGGGGGTAGCCACTCGAAAGAGGGAAGGTAATGCTTTTAAAGCATTTATCTCATTAGGAAGAATTTTATAGCGAATGCACAAACCCGTCACTTTTATCTTTAAATAAACGTATTTCAACAGAGCGGCTTAGAGACGAAGCGATAATTCAATCCCAGCATCTGCAGACAATAGACGTCATCGACCTAGAAGAAATTATCACTGGAAGCGAAACCTGTCACAGAATTGTCACTTAACCTTGCCGAAGCAGAATTAATGGTATGCCTCTAAATACAATACGTCTCTCATGGGAGCAGTTCATTCAATCAAGGTATGACTGCCATCCGATCCGATGAAGTTTTCACAAAACAAACTTCCTCCTTTTAAATGTCCATCACGGAACATACCGTCTGTTCTGTTAACAACCTCCCTTTCAAAAAGCCCCGGCTATTGTGTTTCCCTTAATTTCCCGTCTGCAAATGGATTTCGCAGAGTGTAATTTAGCGATTCGATGGTCGAAATTAATGGAAACACGTTTGGAGAGTTCGTGAGAGAAAGAATTTAAACGAGATATTTCGAAAAGTTCAAGCACTGTTTCCATTTGAAACGAGAATTCCTGACCCTGCCGCGGGAGATAACGATCAAAATATACATTGCTTCTAACATTTAAAAAGGAGTAGATAACAGAAAAAGATCTATGCTGTTGCTATTTTGTATTTGGGATTATTATCTAATCAGAGCTAACTGTTGTTTCCCCTTGAGCAATCACAACAAACAAAAATATTGTATTATGTGAGGCAAACATAGAACATAAGGTCTATAGGGCGTTTGATACACTTCAAAGAGGTAACTATCTAGATTTATCTCCTGTAGAGCAGTAGCATGTACATACATATAAATAAAAAATAACTAAATATTTCTTACTTACACACACACACACACACACGTAATATCTTTATGAAGAGGTGTACCGATGTTTTAATTTTCAAGTAGGTCAGTCGTGACACAAAATCATTTAAATTGGAAGTGGACAATGAACATTTTCTATTCTATAAGAAGGATAATATACAGCCTAGATGATAGGAACATAAATAATACAGAATATTACATGTTAACTTTGAACAGTGGAAACAGTAAAGCATTTTTGTAATGATAAACCTACTTTATAAGCGGACCAAAAGGAGTTCGTACATTTTGCGATTTTATTAGGGGAGCTTGCCAAAACTTAGGACCTTCGTCCCCCAGTCATTTATGTAATCGACATTAAGGGGGTAATCCATTAACTAGAGAGCTGAAAGGGCGAGGGTTCATCAATTAATTTTAGAGACCATCAGTAAATAGAAGAGATTAGGGTTGATACATTTATATAAATTCAGGACATTTGGGGAATTTAACGGAGGTTAAAAGCATTTATAAATTATATTTAAGAAATTACGAATATATAATATAGGATTTAGTCTTCAAGAATATATGCATATAAGCATGATATCCCATGATGATGAAAAAAAAATGAAAAAAAGGTATCTTACGTTTTTAGGCATGCAAACTTTCTTAGATAATTTGTAAGTAATTTTCCAATTTTGCATTTCTACACAGTAAATTTTCATTCTTTAAAACAATTACTGCAGACATTCATGCAATTAATTTACACTAACTATGCTCTCTTTGACACTTTAACAGACAGAGGGTTGAAATTAATGCAGTGCAACATGAGAGAAATCAATTATCTACTGTTATTTCTATTGTAAAGGACAGCTATTCAAGAACCTCCTTAATAATTAATAACTACCCATACATGACCAACGCATTAAATTTATCCTCTAAATGTGCAGTCGCACTTCCCACGCGTTTCGGGTCTCCTGAACGTATATTGTCAAGGAAATAAGAGGAATTATTCGGAATAAATATATTCATAAAACTATGCAAGAATGATGCAATCTAGTCTGATTGTCCAAATTTTTAGATGTACAGTCGAACCCCGTTATAGCGAACCCGGTATATAACGAACTCACGGATATAACGAACGAAAATTTTGGTCCCGCCATTTTCCTATTATACGAAATTTAATTACTATTGTGTCAGTTTAATGTAATCGATTTTAGTCGATTTAATTCATTAATGATAATTTTTAATTGATCATTATTGAATACACATTGTAACTAATGAGTTATACATTTTGTAAACTCTAGCATTTTTCTTAACGGTGCGGATATAGCGAACAAAACCGTTGGTCCCTTGAAGTTCGTTATAACGGGGTTCGACTGTATATATGGTAAAGCGAGAACAATCTTTCTTTGTAAGAGCAGTACTAGATTTCTATAATAAAATGAATACTACCCAGATTAGCTTCACTTTGTAAAACATCAGTTTTGCAAAGGGATGAGACCATATGCTTTGCCTAGCAATTTGAAACGTCTTAAACATTTAATTCAGGCTAAATGGAGCGTAGGACATTTTACATAGCCAATTTAAAACGCTGCCTCACAAACGAACCTCTACTCTTAAGACCACATAAATAATTTTCTCTTACGCAGTAATAGGCGAATTTTGTTATTAGTTGAACTGAACAACGGCCTGTATGTTACAAACATCAGCTTGAATCTCTAGTAGTTAAGATACATGAAATATTACTACAGAAAAAAATTTTGCAGTTTATAGTTTATAGGCAGTTTATAGTTTATAGGTTTATCCGTTTATAGTTTGCAGGCAAAAGTGGGCATAACATGAAGATTTAAGTGTTGATAATAAAAAAAAAGTGACAGAAAAAAAAGATCGATTCCAGCATCAAGTGAAAAGAAGATATATGGATAATAAATAAATCACGAAAATCACGAAGGTACTAAACATTTAATATGTTAAGGCAATACATTCATATACATTTCTTCAATGAATGTACATTAGGGTGTAGCGCTCGTATAAAAAAAAAAAAAAATTTAAATTTTCATTTCTAATAGTGATAAAAGTTTGACCTACCTGTAGAGGAACAAAAAATGTGTTACAATTTTTATTAATATTCTTCTTTTACCCGCGCATTTGCTTTGAAAATTTACACTTTTGCTGGCATACAGATGAAACTTGAATGAGGATATTGTTCTAAATTCCATATAAACTATTAGTTATTAAGAATAAAATGACTTACAAGGAACAATATATTACTAAGTTAATAAAAAAAGCTTCACTTAAAACAAAACATTTATAAAATTAGTCAAAGGATACCTTAAAATCACGTTCGGTGTGAAATTTGGGCATCAATTTTCTTGACTCAATTTTGGAATTCATGAAACCTTCTCTGTACTTTTTATCACATACCTGCATAGAAACAGCCGATAGTGTCTTTACTGGACGTTCTATGGCTTGGGTATTATATGGAAATCTTAGAAAAGGTATCTTTTCACTTCCTTTTGTATCAACCATCGAGAGCAAATCTTCATCCTTAACGTCTCCAAGAATGGTGGATTGGAAATACTTTGGTTGCCAATCTATAAGGTCTGTGTATGATTTGGCATTAAGCTTTATTTTAAGGACCTCAAAAACACGAAGAAACTTTCCATGATGAATCTCTTGTCTTTCTTTTAAGATTCTTCTAGCAGAAACTTCACGAATGTGTTTATCAGGATCTGAGAGCATAGATTATTGAACGTTCTCGGGATGCTCAAAGAAGCTGTTCCGCTCAATGACAGGATCGACTACTACTTTTAGTTGAGGTGGAAGGCATCGAGAATCTGAAACCAATTTCCAAAAATGTCTAGACCCATCTTTGCATGACGGATGCATTTTAATTTGGAACCAAACAGGCGCGTAAACCCTAACAACAAACACGGCAAGATTTTAAGATTTTCAAAAGGTTTTTACGTCAAAATATATAGCCTTAATATCCTGTTGGCTTCCGTTAACCATCGATTACGCGACATTTTTCCTGGAGCTATGTTTGCTAGATAGGAAGAACACTCGCCATTAATTACATGCAATATCATACAAATAACTTGGATCCGAACTTAGATCTCTGATGATATCCGATCGAATATCCGGCAACACGCTTTCTATCTTTTCATACTGTACTACCTGATTGTTTTCACATTTTTCTAGTAATCTTCCAATAGTACCAGAATAGGAAGTAGGCCCAGTAGATTCGCCATCTAAGTATGAAAACAGGTGTCTTAAAGGCAATTCATTCTTATGTAAAAGGCAAATGATCCATTGTAAAGATTGATTCAAACGCTTTTCTAACAACCGTATAACACCACCGTTTTTCCCTCTATTTGTAACTGTTCCATTACAACCAACCGCTACAGTTTCTTTCAATGAAATATTTTCAGAAGAAAGCAAGTCACATATAGCAAGTTCTATGCTCTTAGCCGTCCCAGTACTTGGGACAGCGCAGCCAACATAAATAGAGTCTGGTTCCTTGATAACTGAAATGTGTTCTTCTACCATCACTTGGCGGTGTTTTTTGATACCCTTTTTCACTATCGTTAAAACTTTATCCTTTCTGCCGTCAAAAAATAAAGCTGGAACACTGAAAACTCTATGTTTAGCTAATATTTCTATGCGTTCTTTTTCTCTTTCACGATGCAATTTTGATGTGTCTATCATTTCGACATCTAATTTAATGTCATGAACTGCCGACACGATTACTGCATCAGCTTTATCAGATAGGTCATATCAGTCACATGTTTTTGACAAAAACGGCAAGCTGAGATTTGACTCTTTCTGAGGCACTTGGAGCTTTGGAGAACACAATTCCAAATTATCGCCTATACCAATTGTATAGGCGATAATTTAGAACTTCTTCTGACTCGTCCGATATACCAGAGCTTCGTGGAGAAAGTTCTGTATTCTTGCGTTTCTCTCTATTTGTCACAGAAGCATAATATAGTTCCAACTTTCTATTTCTATCATTTCGTTTTTCTATTTTTTTTCGTTTGTAAAAAGTCTATACCACCAATAACCATTTTTTTTTTTCAGTCCTCTGATCAGTCAAAAAAGTTTGTTCTTCTTTCGCTACTTTTGGACACTTACATTGTAGAAAATCTTTGCACTTACAAGAACAGATATCAAATAGTTTGTTACTACGGGCGTGGAAATCTTTTTTATCGTCAGCCAATCGTTTCCAAGATTTTATCAAATTTTTGCATTTCGAATGGTAAGCTGTTATCTGCATAATGCGAGTGTGGGATACGATTTGGATTGAAGCTTTTTGGCATATAGTTTCGATTCTTACAGCAACAATTTCCGCAATATGTAAAACAGCTGGCTCCCTTCGAGTATCCGATTTAAGCTTTAGCTGAAATCTTACAAAAGTATAAAATTTCATGACCTCCGTTTACGTAGGTAACACTACCTTTCACCTCTTCAATATTGCCAAAAATACAACTAGAAGCTTTTCTTGTTTTATCCATATTCAACTATGTAATAATTAGCAAACGAAACTCTAGATACGGCTGAACTGTGAACAATAATCGCGGGAAGTCACTGATTCTGACCAAAGAAGTGTGTATGGCGCGTGTGCTTGCACATGCGCACGGGCGGAGGAGTAATGACAGGACAAAAATATTTTTAATTTCACCCCAACACACCTATAGGGTAGGAAAAAACGGTTCTGTGGCTTATTAATATATTCTTATTTCCTCGCTCTTTCGCAGTTACAAATGATATAGAAAAGAGATATTTGATCAGATTTTGAGAAATTCAAATCAAATCCGCGGGTAGATAGACTCAAAGTAAATTAAAAATATTTTAGGAACGAAAGTATACGACATGTACGAAATAAGAAAACTTTTAATAATTAAAGCAACTTCTTACTTGACAGTTGAACACAAATAAAACGTAGAACATAACTTACGTTACCACTTAATCTAATTTCAGTTAACAGCAGTCCTTTTTCTATTACCCGCTGTACGGCTACAGTTCTGCAATCGAAGGGCAATCGAAAGGTCATTCTCACTTACTTCGGCACGCTCTCGTTCTGTCGAAAACTTGAGTCCGTATTTCAATTCACCTCGCAGTTGGCGCGTATGCCCAATTCAGGGCACGTTAATTTGTGTATTGGGAAAACACATCGTTAAAAAATCCTACAGATACGCTTTTTGAACGGTTGGGTCAAATTATTTTCGCTATTAGGAAAGAATTTGGCAAAATTGGATTTTTCGCTCCACCCTAATGTACACCCATACGCATGTTTAAACATAAAAAACATGCTCGGACGCACCATGCGCACATGTTAATACATTAAAATTTTTGGGTCCATTCTAAACCGAGAGCAGATTAATACTGTCTATCCTAACACGAATTTCAAAACTTATGTAAATACACGTTTTTTGTTATTTACCCTACATACCGACAAAGTATAGTTTTTGGACAGAAATCAAATTTTACAGGTTAATTACCATTTTAATATTTATATATCAAAAATTAAAAGGAATATTTCGTAAAGTAGGAAAATTTTCTCCTATTTGAAGAGAATATTCCACACCACTGGAGTTATAATAAAAACACCGCAATCTACAAATAAGTATTTGGACTCCCATGCAAATAACGATATCTGCGGTCCTGATATACGTCACGCCCTCCGTCATTAAATATCGTGTAGGAAACAACATTAGCATTTGACGCATGCAAGATGCCACGAAGTGTAGAGATATCTGATTTCCAGAAAGGTGTAATCGCCGGGTATCACAAAAATGGCCGATCCTTAAGATACATATCTAGCGAGCAGAATTACCCAAAATCGACAGTGGCCTATGTGATTCAGAAATGGAAGGTGAACGGTGATTGTTTGAATGTGCCCAGAGTCGGCAGACCCACGAAACTGGGAGAGAGAGAGACAGACGGATGGTGTTTAGAGAAATTCGGAAGAACCGCACCCAACCGATGGTCCACATACTCCATGAGTTTCAACAAGCATCCGGGAGTGTTGTTTCGATGAATACCATCCGTAAGGAAGCCCATCTGCTTGGTTTTCATGGTCGCGCTGCCGTCCATAAGCCTTTGATCACAAAGTCCAACCGCACTACTACGTCAATGTGGTGCAAAGCACGTCGAAAGTGGACCGAAGATCAATGGAAACGGGTTCTTTGGAGCGGCGAATCAAGGTTCATCCTCTATCATTCGGATGGCAGGGTCTGGGTCTCGCGTCTTCCTAGAGAACGTGTTCTGCTAGAATGCATTGAGCCCACAGTAAAGTTCGGCGGAGGTGGAATTATGGTCTGGAGGTGTTTCTCCTGGTATAGACTGGGACCCCATGATAAGCTCAACGCCGACGCCTACTGCACTATTTTGGATGACAGTGTACTTTCTATGTTGTGGCAGTTTTACAGGTTGGACCCATGTTACTTCCTGGACAACGCCAGCTGTCATGTTGCGAGGTCCACCATGGATTGGTATGGTGACAATGCGGTTAACCGAATGGACTGGCCTTCCCAGAGCCCAGACCTGAACCTTATCGAGAACCTCTGGGACGAGTTGGATCGCCGAATTGAGTGGTAACAACCGTCCAAAATCGGTCAAGGAACTTACATGTCTTCTCCAAGCCGAGTGGAAGAAAATACCACTAGCCGTCATAGAAGGGCTTGTAGAAAGCATGCCCCGGAGGGTTGAGGCTGTAATTGCTTCTCGTGGAGGTTTCTACCAACTATTGAATATGAATAAACTTTGTTCTTTTATATCACAGGTGTCCAAATACTTATTCGTAGATAGTGTATATATATATATATATATATATATACCTACACAAACACGCAAGCATGTAATCGTATATGTATATCTACACCCATATACACAAGAGGGAACCTTAAATTTTGAAGAACTTTATATATATCACTTGTTATCAACTTAAAATAAATAAGGTGATCATTAGAACAGGTAAAGTAGCATCATTTATCTTCATAACAAGCTACAGAATATATAAATAAATAAAAAAAAAAGCTTAAAAACGGTAAACAGAAAATATCCATTTCATATTTAATGGCACATTTATTCCCCAAGCACACGGAAGAGTTTCATTTCTACTTTAACGGAATTAAAAAAATATAACGATGCCTTTTGTCTCGAAAATAAATATAGTGTACTGACTTTTAAAAGTTCTCGAATTCCTTTTTTCCACCGTTTCGTCGGAAATTTAAAATTCTTTTAGTTGTTTCGGGAGTCTCTCTCTGCCTCCTCTCTTGAAAGCAACGTTCCATTTTGTTTTCCCTCTAAATCTGTTTCCATGTGCGAGGCGGTTTCCAGCAGGGAAAACCAAATATATCAGTTTAAATGCTTTACTAGAGGCTAAAAGCTCAAAACTTTCTGAGGAACTAAATTGGGTAGAAGAAGAATGAAAGGAAAATACTAGAGAATATTTGTGGTCTGCAGAGCACAAGAGTAATGACAAGATTTTAAGCAGAAAAGGAAAGAGGATATTTTCCAGGCTCCTATCAATAAAGCTTCACATCAAGTTATTTCAAAATTCTACAAGGATTACAATTTACGGCGTTGTAGGCTCACATGTTCAAAGGAGTTTTAAAGCTTATGACAGAAAGAAGTTTAATTTTATTAAAATTCACATTCTGAGGCTGAGTAACAACATAAAATCTGAGACAATACGATATAAATTTTTCCATATATATTTCCATAGCATATCAAATTTATCAATTTATTCTTACAACCGAAACATTACTTCGCATATATATATATATATATATATATATATATATATATATATGTATATATATGTATATATATATATATATATATATATATATATGTATATATATATATATATATATATATATATACACACACACCGGGTGGTTATAATTAAACTTCCCCTATAAACGGCATCCTACAGCGCAAACGGGTGAACGGAATGCAACGAAATTTCGTATATGGGCTATACATGAGATGCGCTCACGTCCATCGACTTGAAATTTTGCAGGTGAATGAAGGTGGTCACGTGGAGCAGCTTTCCCTACATCGTCCTGGACACGATTAACCACTGCTCCTCTTGTGCAATTTCGTCCTAATCTGTTCTTGTTTCTGCAAACTGAACTGTTTTTGTTTCTACCTTACCTTTACTTAATGTGGTTCGATGACAAGGTGATCAGAAACTAGTCAATAAATGTTAATATTGTTTCTGTATTCCGTTTTGGTCGTTTATTGTGTTAAATTCCATGTTTTTCCCGAAAAGGCGCCCTCTGGTGGACATTTTGGAACTAATTTTTTTTTTTCGAAATTCCGTGAGCGCATCCCGTGTATAGCCCATTTACAAAATTTCGTTGCATTCCGTTCACCCGTTTGCGCTGTAGGATGCCGTTTATAGGGGAAGTTTAATTATAACCACCCGGTGTGTGTGTGTATGTATATATATATATATATATATATATATATATATATATATATATATATATATATATACACACACACACACACACACACACACACACACACACAGGTAGCCCTCCTACAGGACGGTTTCGCTCTAACACGATAGGATAAATTACGGGAACCCTCGTATAACACTGCAGCCTATAACACGGTTTCGCCGCAATTTATCTTATCGTGTTAGAGCGAAACCGTGTTGTAAGATGTCGTGCTATAGGAGGGCTACCTGTATATATATATATATATATATATATATATATATATATTCATTCATTCATTCACTATATATTTTTAAAAAATGTTACAACGTAACGATATAAGGTTTAAATTATTCCACTCCATAAAAACATAAGATTGGGATTTATTGCTTCAATTTGCTTTTATTTCCGTGTGACATGCAGGAATTTAAAGAAATTTTTATGTTAGAAAAACTACAGATGCTAAATGTTATTCGTTTCAATTTTTTAACACATTGCTGTTAAAAAAAAGAAAAAAAAAGAGAGAGAAACACCTATAAAGTATGATCAAACCAACATTTATGACTGCATATTGACATTTACACATTGAATTCTTTAAATACTTGTCTTTTAAAGGTTACGAATAGAATGTTGAATAATAATAATTATAATAACAGCGTTAACAGCAGGCGTACCATTCAAAGATGCAGAAAAATATTTCCAGCTTTATAGCGGTAAGTGTACAAAAACAAACGGAGGACTGTTGCCATAGTTTGTTGAACGCTGAGAGGAGTAAAATCTCACACGAAATACAACAATGATCTCGAATGAAGTGTCAATCTAAGCACGAAACAAGCAGGGTAATCTGTTATCAAGAAAGTCGAAATGGAACGCAGTAGTCGAGGAAGAGTCTCGAAGGATGCCAACATGAGGAACGAAAGAGTTTGTTGAGAGATCATAGAACAGCTGCACGTATGTGTGTATACATATATAACAAATTAGTTTGAATTATACAATTTAGTCTTCCATTGAAAAATATCTAGCACAGGCAGGAAAATATATCTGAGCTCGTCAGAAATCGACAATGCAATTACTGAACTACGTGCTTTTAGAATCCAATAATTAGCTTCCGAAGTACTATAATGGTGTATAATGTGAATACATAATTACGAATCATCCAATTAAATCCCAATGAAAGCTGAACAAACAAAAACCTAATATCATTACGAACATGCCCACCGAAGCCCGAATGCAATGTCAGAGAGAAAGGTAAGGGGGAACGGGTAGAGTAAATACGTGACTGCACCAAAATCCACTCATTTCCTGGGCACTTCAGAGAATTTACTGGGGTGTGCAGTCTCTCCGCCGTCAATGAAAAAGAGATTCAGGCTTTGTGGACTGAAAAAAGAGGGAAGAGAGATAGAAATGTCTAAACCCTAGTAAGTAAAAAATCAAAAGGGGGGGGGGGGTGATAGCACAGTGAAACAATATCTAGAATCTCTGGCGAAATAGTTATGAAACCAAGTTGTTGCGTTTTTTCGCCTAAAAACGGTATTACGAGAGATCGCAAGCACGACCGACAAGATTATCACTTATTTTATAAATAAGAGTCAGAGAAAAAATGTGACCTTGTTCATGTTTACATAATTGATCTTAGTGTATATACAAAAATATCAAATTTCTCTACATTTTGTGCTAGTTTTTTTTTTTTTGAACACGAGTCTATTTTGAAAAAAAAAGAGCTACAGATTGGCTACGCGAAGGACAATGATCTTTCTTGTATTACATGTTCTGCTTCCAATGCTGGCGCGTTTCGACATGTTTATCTCGCGAAATTTGAAAAAAAAAAAAAGCTACAGATTGGCTACGCGAAGGACAATGGATCTTTCTTGTATTACACTAGGGGCTTCGCCCCTAGCCTCGCTACGCTCGCTCATCTGGTGAATCAAGTGACTGAATGACTCAATAGTTTTTTACAGCGATTGAGTCATTCATTTGTTTACAGTTGAAGCTTCCCCCCCCCCCCGACGAAATGGATGAAGCCCGGCGAAATGGATGAATGGGTGAAAAATCGGATCTTCTTTCAAAGCAAGCGAATGAGAAGATTTTTTTGAAGTATTTCTTTAAAATTCAATTAAAAATCGAAATTTTAAGATAGAGACTTGAAATGAAGTTTATATGAATGAGAAAGCTTTCATCTTCCAGTTGATATAAATATTTTCTTTGTAACATAATAAGTCTGAGCGCATCGAATTTATATATCTCGAAACGCATAAATTTTTCCAAAAAAAGGGTTTTCAATTTTAATAAAAATATCAGTCTGTTTTAAATTATTTTTAAACAAATGAGGTCTTGTTTGAAGGAGAAATGTCTGTAGTCTTAGATTGTAAAAAAAAAAATATTCTACGATCCTTTTTTGGCGAGTTATCGTAATCTGAACATGAAAAAGTCAATATTTTCCCACAAAACATAAAATAAAAAAAACTTAAAGTCCGACGAATATGAGACATGTCTTACTTTCTTCCCCACATTGTTCTGCATCGATTGGTATCGGTCTCGACCCCATACCCCCAGCGGTTTCGGAGGAGATAGCGTGACAAGCTTTTGACAGCGGCGGCGGCGGCGGCAGTTAGTTCTTTTTAGAATAGAGAGATGTTCTGCTTCCAATGCTGGCGCGTTTCGACATGTTTATCTCGCGAAATTTGTGCGCCGTGATTAGTAGATGGATACTTACAATGTAGCCATTCAACTATCAGGAATAGGGTGTTTGTATCTATCATTAAAAATTAGACATTTTTGGACTTGTGGTAATATCCTACGCAGTATGATAAAAAGTAAGAATGTTACTATTTTTTTACAGTTCCAATGAAAGCGGTAAGTACAAAACTTCGACAATGTTAAATTTAATCATTTTGTTGCAATGTGGACTCGTGTCTTCAGTTGCAGACTGCAGTTCCTAATATGACAAAGAATCGCCAGGGGGATTTCAAAACACATCAACCGATCACGCAAATATAAGATTCGTATTAGCCAGTTCTGCATTACTACTATAAAAATATCTGTCCAAGACTGCAAAAGATTCCAATTTCAGTGACTGTTACTTGAGATAAGAATAACATATTACCATTTGCCCTCACAGAGAAAAAAAGTTGCACCCAAGATACCATTCTTTGACAGAAGTCGAAAAGTTTTATTCCTTTAATATTCATATTCGAGAGATTAAAAATATGAATTAAAAAATAACGAGGAATCCACTGTTTATCTTACAAAAAAATTATTTTCGTTACAAACAATATCGCCTTCACTAGTTACAAGTAGTAACTTCAGCTAATTCCAAAAGTTCTGTACAATTAGACAAACAATATTTTCTCAGGAAGGAAGAAAGATATCTGAATCAGACGGAGAATGCTCAAGGTGTAATTACAGGAAAATTACTTTAGACAAAAGTTCAATCAGAGTCTAGTGTAATTTCTGTTCCACACTATGCTTTCTGCTCTCCATAATTGAGATATAGTATGAATAATTTCAGTAAATAAATATGCAGAGTTTCTCAGAGATACATGCAAGATACGAGAAATTCGAATCCTGCAACTTAATTCTATGCGAATTTTTATTAACTTAAAAGGATCATAATTTCTTTTTCATCCAGCTTTCGGTACTCATAAAAAGTACGAACAAGTTTCACATTTTAATGCAATTTATTATAAGGGAAATTTAAATTTAGTAAATATAATACAGCTACGGATATTTGGCTAGGTAATCAAGCCACTTAGTAATACGAGATATCTATTTATGATTTGAAAAACAAATAGACTAATTAAAGCAACACAGTTTCTCTGGCTTTCTAGATTATGAAATTGACTTCACCAGTGACGAACCCGGAGGGTTAAAGATTTGCAAGAACCCCTGAGTTCCCTCCCTCATACTTTCGAAAAATAGTCAATAAAACCTAGTTTTGGAATACTTTGCAAAGACAAGCATAAAATGACACAGATAAAGTATTCTTACACTAAACCTTGATAACATTTCACTCTCATTTTACTTTTTTTAAATTTCGGTCGGCAGAGATTCTGATCTTCCGTGACTACGCATTCCTTACAATTTTCCCCTGTGTTTCAAAATTTCAAATTACTTATGTTGTTTATTCATAATATAACTGTTGACGTAATCACTTCTTACCAATAAAACAACCCTGGATTTGTACTCCAGGCAATTTACATCGTGTAAGTATTTAAGTATTAATCATAATAATTAAATATAGAAAGCTATTAAACTTCATACTTGTTTTCAAAAGTATAAAAGGAAATACTATATTTCTATATATAACATTTATTGCTCACTTATTCAACCATTGTTAACTTTAAATAGAAATTCACAGTATATGCTGCTTACAGAACTAATTAAAGATGATATACAACGATTTTTACAAAATCAGCTTTTATTTTATTATGGCTATTGTCTAACTTAATTTCGAAATGATCCATAGTCCCATACTTGCAGTATTTGTCTGAAAAAGCAAGTATATGTGAGCGTAAGACTTTGCTCCGCAAGTATAGGAGAAACACCCATTTTTTATGTCCAAGTTACACTTCTTATTTCAAACTCTGATGTATTTAAGAAAAATAAGCTTCCCTGTAAAACCTTCACTACTGCATTTCGCTTGTCAACATGTCTTGCAGACATGTTGACAAGCTCTGCGTAATATCAATCAATATATGTATATAAAAATAAACACATCATTAGGTCGCTGATTCTATCAAGTAAATAGATTCAACGATATGACAAGCTTTCAAATAAACCTTACACATATTTCATTCGCTGAATCTATGCTTGATATTTGCAACAGCGTTAGGATCATGCCACCCAAATTTTGACGATTTACCAAAAACTTTTCATGATAGACTTCACACTGTCTTTTCTCCTATAAAAAAGCCTCCTAACACCGCTGGTCCTCACCAGCAAATTCCTCATTATTAAATTTCATGTCATATGGTAAAAAAAAATCTTCATCCCAAAAATAATGCACTGTAATTATGAAATTATGAATTTCCTTAATTCGTATGGTGTGATTGCCTCTAAATCTCTCCTATCACGAATGCTCCATAAATAGCCAAACAATTTAACAGTCTCAATAAATAAATTTGAAAAAAAAAATCTATCGATATATTCATGACTTTAAGTATAGATATTAAAATGGTATTATCCTGACATTTCGCATAAAAAACATAGCTAAAAATTAATATTTACCTTTTACGCATTTAGAAAATCTTATTGAAAAGTTCCAGAACTGCACACCCCCCCCCCCCCCCCCAAAAAAAAAAAAAAAAAAAACCCAAACCAGCAGGTCATCTCGAGTAAAAACATATATAAAACGTAAATAAAAATCTTGATAACTCAGTTCATATAACGTGAAGAAAATATCAGCAATCATTTTTCATATTTATGAGCGGGACACTTAAACAGTTAACACAAACGAAAAATATAAAACTGTGGAATGAAATTCAATACTCACGGGTATTACAATACGAAAAAAGTAAAAGAAACGGGAAATGGCAACGAGTCATTACAATTTTTCATTCTGACATAACATCGGAAGAAGAAACAAAAAGGATCATAAAATCCTAGAATCAATGCGCATGTTTTCCTTCCTTTTTTCAGTCTATAAACAAGTGAAAAGTGTTTTCTTTAATAGAAAAAAAATTCCAGTAATTATCATAAGTACTCATATTTCTGGGGGGTAGGGGGGATTGTCATTAAAAAAAACTTATCAAAACCGAAACAGTCTGGTAATTGCGTTGATTAAAAATGGAATTGCTAAGTCTTGAAATACAGGAGTTTGATGTAACCATTTCTCTGGGCGAATGAATAAATTTTCCTTTTATTTATTCATCTTGGGAAAAATAGAAAATACAACGCGGCAGAAATTATAAATTTAAACATATATGTTTTAAAATAATATTTAAAATCAAAGTTTTAACATAAAATTAAAGATTTATCACCATAATTTAATTCACACTTAAGAGAATAAAAATTTTCAATACCTGAAGTTAGGAAAAATGCTTTTTAAATGTATTATGCATCAGCAGGTTTAACAGACGTTTCAATTCCTCCGAGAAAAGTTCAGAGGGCTATAAGTATTATATATAAATGGATGTTATATGAAGAAATTAACTTATTTCCACAAAACTCTACATTTTTAACAAGCCATACTTTAGAAATTGAGGGACAAACAAACAAACAAAAACTTTTCTATATAAAAAAATTTTTACACTGAAATTACGCGATAGTAGGGGAAACTCTTGTACCTAGGGCCACCATGCTTTATTTAAATAACTGTTATTTTACAACATTTTTACCCATTGGAGTGAGTGACAACACTGCTTCAAATCATAACAGCCATTTTTAATGAAATAAGAAGAAGCTACAGTTAAATAGAAAAGAAAGACTTGATTTGATGATCAAAACTAAATTTTTTCACATCAATTTGAAGTCTTATTTTGTGAAAATAAGTGCAAACTTATGTTTTAATGTATAGCAGATAATTTTTCTAATCATTAAAGGAAAAAATGAAATACAAACAAAGTTTGGTTCTGCATTTCTTTGGCTATGGAAACCATTTTGCCAAAAACAGCATCATTTTGTATCTAGGGCCATGGCCTCTGGTACAAAAAAGGTGATCGAAAACCTGGCAAGTGTAGAATTATCGCTGATACCTCCGAGAAAAATGAAATTCAAGCACAAAAACTGAAAAAGTAATTGTTGAAAAAAAGTTACGAAATCTGTGTTTGAAACAGATAATTTATGTGGGATCAATAAGAAGACAATGGAAAAAAACATTCATTAGAAAGTGATGATGAAACAACTGAGGAATCACTTAAGTGATGGACTCTTGAGATTCTGCGAGCAACGTAGATTCTCTAATAGCTGATGAAAGGCCTAGTGATGAACTTGAAAAGGGAGACTTCTGTTTGACGAAATTAGACGGGGGAAAAACTAAAGCATTTTTACATTACAGAAGTAGCTGACGTTACAGATGATCTAAATACCTGAAACTACTCAGTAAGGATTCAGATGAATTTTTGTATCAGAATGATACAGCTTATGTTATTAACAGAGATAATGTTGTGTTTGAACTGCCTGAACCAAAAATTGTTGGAGGCTCAGAACACCAGTGCTTGTTACTTACTTTTGGTGTCAGTTTTGCGAATTATAATCTATATAAATAAAGTAACAGACGTATTTGTCATGGGTTTTGTTAAGTCACGTGACATCACGTCTCCGGGTCTCACTCATCCAAAAAAAAAAAAAAAAAGGCCGACAAATACACAAATCGGTGTATTTTTTTTCTAATGAAAGTACATAAATGTTACATATTTGGAAAGAGCTTTGAAAACTGATAATTTTTTCTGCGTACACTTATGTTAATTCAATAGTTTTAGAGTTAATTTAATTCTAAAATCACTCCACCGCTGAGAAATCAAATCATCTATATCCAGTATGGTGCAGCCATCTGTCGGCAGCGACGGGAATGAAAATTGACGGGAATTTATTGAATTGAATTTAATACATTTGTAGGCAGTTTTTTGCTTTTGTGGGGCCCGAAGTACATAAATGTTACACGGATGGCTTGAGCGTAGCTAGGCGAAGCCCGGCTAGTGTGGAATAATAAACATTTCGTTCTTTAAGACATTGCCTACAGTTAACATTTCTTCCTTACGAAGATTTTAGAAATTGTGCATGACAGAAATAATGCATACAGATTTTTTTTTTTTTTTATTGTAAGCAACAATTTCAGGTTTTGGAAATAACTGGCCCTAGATACAATAGTGTTATTGTACCTAGGGCCATTTGTAATTTTTTTAAAAAAATTTTCAATATCATTTACAGTTTTTTTTCTATACTTGAAGTGATTTTTATTTAAAGAGAATAAAGAACTTAATGTATACAAACTATTTTTAATATTGTAAGTTAATTAAAAGTAAAGATACTGCCAATTGATAATAGCCGGCCCTAGGTATAAGAGTTTCCCCTACCTGGAGATGCTAATAAGCAAACAAATTTAGGAAACGATTCAGGGACTAGCCATTTTTTAAATAAATCAGACATTACATTATAATGAAATCAGCATGACTTTGAAGGTACAGTGACATAGTAAATTTAAAGTGTATAAAAGAGACAAGTAGGCTTAGATACAATCTTGAATTCAGTTAAGACAAACGAGAACCAGATATATGCATATAGAAAGTTCGAAGCTTGAGACCACCATTGACATATCAGACTATCAACAATATTATAAAGTTTGTAAGGTTAGACTCAATAAGGCAATCAAAATAAGACTCTCTTAAGATGATTTCAAGAAGGCCAGAGTACAGTTTTTAAAAGTAAAATGACAAATTCAGTTACAAGCTTAAGTTTACAGTTCGACTTGAGTTTAAACTAAAACCTAAGAACAGAAATAAGCAAGCACTAAGCTTATGAGTATCCCATACCCAGTGTTCACATCAATTACTACTAAACGTTCAGTTCTAAATTTCATTCCTTAAACAATATATTAACTGTCACTCATAAACCCTAGTGTTGAGTAAGAGGCACTATATTATTCACCAATGCTGGCGGATTTATTGACAACCACTTACCACTTCTATATTCATGACGCCTATACTGGCGTTGGAAACTTACTCCTCTAGCCTCGTATGGATATGGATATATATATATATATATATATATATATATATATATATATATATATATATATATATATATATATATATATATATATATAGTTGAAAAAAAAAGTCCGCTTTATGCAAACGTCTTACTACCTATTTTGCCCAAGAGCACGCGTCTCCTCAGCTTCGCGTTCAGAAAGTGAGTGGTGGGCAGTGTCGTAGAAATTTCCTGCAGATTACTTCTAGATCGAAAACGTCGATACTGGCGTTCAAAAATTACCACTCCGTCCGAGTATGCATATTCACTTTAAGCAAACGTCATACTATTTTGTCAAAGCACTAAAATTTTTAAGGAAAGATTCATATAAAGTAAACGATTACGATTATGCAGAGCACTAGGTCCAGTCCGGGTCCCAAAACTCGAGGTTCTGAACACTCTTCTCCCTTTCCTGTCTTCACCTCACATTTGGCCTCAATGCAAGGACAGTCTCGAGGTTTTCACGAAATCAATTATCTAACTTAAATTCTTATACTTCTATGCCCTCCTTTCCTTATTAAAACCCTTTCAAAAACAGGGAAGCACCATACTGTTCACTGAAGACATCGTAAAATAAAAATAAGAGAACATACTCGGTGCACTTACTGAAAATATCGCAGTTGACTTGTTAAATCAGCCGCAGTATTTGCGCTATCACAATTACACTCGGAATTTAAAAAAAGTAAAGATATTCATTTCTGAAATCTAACAATTACACTTGGAAATAATCAAATGACATGAAGCAGCTAAATAAAATAGCAACGAAGGGGAAAAAAAAAGGGCTGGACAGAAGAACAGAAGAAAAAAAAATAGGTTTCGAAGTTATGCTCAAGTTAACTCAAATAAGACAAAATTACTAAAAGTAACAACGCCTAAATGTCACTCGTTTAGGAAATTTTACTCATTAAATGAGTTTTATTTTTTAATGTGCCAAGCTAATAACGTCAAAAGAAAACATAAGTTGGAAAAAAAGAGGGAAAACGGAAAGATTACCAAAACAAGTTTTACTCAACGATGAAGGGCTTTTCGTATTCAATTAGAAAATTTAATTAACTTGACATAAGCACAGCAGGGAGGACTTATCAGAATGAAAGTTCACATAATGTGGAGAAGAAGTGCATCTTGAACATTTTAAAACCCGAATAAAGCTTAAATCTGCACTCCGCCATTAAATGTTTTAAGTAATATTTGAGATAAAGAAAAAAAAAATCAAAGCTTCTTACGCAGTTTTGAAAATAATTTTTTCAGACTTCCAGATTTTCTCTGATGACTTCCATAAATAAAATTCGAAAACCCACTTTGTAAAATATAAAAAATACCAGTCAAGTTTAATTTTTAAACTTCTGTCGTAAATACACTAGATAATTATATTTTCTAGAGTAGGAAGCAAATATAATTTTTTTCTGTCTTACGACAAATGCCAAGATATAAAGCAGATACAACAAAAATGATTTAAAAAAAATTATCACATAACATTCCGAAATTTACTTTTACATTAAAATTTAATCATTATTTCCTGGATGTATACCTGATTTCATCATAGATATGTCTGGATGATAAATTTATATGAAATTACTCCGAATAAGGAATGTTTTAACTAAATATGAAGCAACCAAAAGTAATCAAAAGTAGCGGATGCAGATAGTTTCACAAAAAAAGCACGAAAGAAGACATAATAAATTTGATAAAAAAGAAACATGATGGAAATTGAAAACATGTTCGCCTGAATAAGAGAGTGACAACAGAAAAAACACCGACAAGAGTCATCCTTAAAATAATATTTAATATTTTCGACATTTTAAAAATTCTCCTTGACATTTTAGTTTGATTATGAAAGGTGACTTTTGAGTTTTTTCCAAATTTTCTCCCAGATGAAAGAACCTTGTGATCAGTGAATTTTATGAATTGCTAAGCAGACTAAACAATTCATAATTAACAATTCATTGACACAATATTCTTTCAACGAGCAACTTCTACATTTAATTATATTTACCCGCAATTTTCTGCTCGGAAACCATCTTTGCCACAGGGCAAAATTGAATTGCGATGGGCAAATTATCTTTATGTTCTCGTCATGTCTCACTAATAAGAGTTATTTGATTTTTATATCTCAAAGTACTGATTTTAGCGGTATTGAGAGTGGTAAGTACACGCATTATGCAAGGCGTATCGTGCGACTACAAGCAACAAGCAAACGTTCAAAAGTTTTTCTTAGATCATAAGTAGCATATATTTTTAGTCTTAGGATTGAAATTGTCTGGATGTTATTGAATTTTCATAAACAAACTAAATAATATCAAGAATACCGAAGAAAAAAAACCATATATGCGCGCATTATGGTAAAATTAACCATTAACTGTTACCAGGGATCTTTCTCACTAACCATTCTATCTACGCATAAGGGGCTGTTCACATTGCGCCTGCAAGTGTCAGCAATACTCGTATTGAAATATATTTAACCAATCACAAACCTCCAAACGATTAGCCAAAAAACTGTTAAGGTCTGTAATTGGTTTAAAATATGTCATAACGACTGACGCTGACGGACGCAATGTGAACAGGCCCTAATAAAACCTCCGAAGGATCACTGAAATAATAAACAAGAAAAGTTTTAAGTCAAACCTACTACATATACTCGAACGTGAATTTCTTTACACTGTAAATAATAACTGATAGAACATTTCTTTTAGACTCGTTCACTACATCCTTAATGAGCTAATATTTAACAGTTTATTTAAAAGGAATTTTTAATGTTAAGTGGAATCATATATTAGTAATAATCAAGAGAATTTCAACCCTTTTTAGTTGTTTTAATTGAAAATGTATGTTCATTGAAATAATGCATTCAAAACAAAGAGAAGAGACAACTAATCAGCTGTTACGATTGCTCCTCGCGGTCTAAAAATAATCACATTTGATTGTGTCAGAGAGTATACAATTTTGTATACATATTTGCCACAGAATAGACAAAACTAAAAGTTTACATGAAAATTATACATCAATACTATCATACAATTCCTCAGCAGTTTTCTCTTTTTGATTATTTCGACCCTTTTCGTAGTAAAGTATGTGATATTTCTTGAAATTTTAATATCTAAATAGTATATTTCAACCCCTTTCATATGTAAAATAAAAATTTCTTTTTCTAAAAAAAATAGTAGAATTCAATAATATCATTAATCTATAAATATACTTTCAGTCAGCTATTTTACTGATAAGCACTGTAATTCTGGATTCCCTATTAAAATAATTCAAACGCCCGAAAACAGTGAAAACAGGCTTTGAAAAGTTTAAAAAAATGCAAGAGATATGCAAGATCTTTTTGAAAGAGGAGTTTAGAACTTAAAAAAAAAGTCATGCGTGTCCGACAGACCAAAAAACCTTTCATGATCGATAGGCTAGCTATTGCTGATTAACAACACTGTACAAGAGTGTTTATACATACAACCAGAGCTCCCAGCGAGAAAAATGTAATAAACCTAGATTGCATCTAAAAGAAACCTAGATTGTAAAAAAAAAAAAAAAAATCCCAGCTTATTTTTTTTTAATTGAAAATTATTTTTTCGTTTTTAAAAAGAGACAATACACACCCCATTTTCTTAGAATACTTAAAGTTCAACTATGTTATGTTAATTTCTTAAGTTATACTACTTAATTGTCAAATTTTATCCATTTCATCCTTCAGTTCCAAATTAATTTCCTGAAGTGTGTGTGTGTGTGTTTGTTTTAAAATATTTAAATGCGTGCTTCTAATCTTCTATAACGTTCTCCTATCTCGTCATTTACTAGTTATGTTTTAGGCATTAAGGTGTGACAATTTTGACGATATCCATTTATTGTCTGTTTTGCCATTATAGGATCGTTTACGGTTTACAGTTTTAAGAGAATCTGCGTCTTTTGTTGTGATTCTATTAACTTATAAAAAAAAAAAACTCTCTCGACGCATGCAGAAGAGTAAGGTAAAGTAGTTAAATGGGTCATGAAGTCTGAAAGATTTCATATTTGGAGCTCATCTTTGATGTTCTGCAACAAATACCAAAATCCTAGAATAATTTTGTAAGAGGGATATACATCACGATTCAATCGAAATTAGCTTCACGTGTATCATTTTACTTTCAATGAATCTTTAACTGGTCATGACTGTTTAGCTAAACATCTGAGCCGTTTGAAAATTCTAGCAAGTCCTTTCTGCACTATTTGTCGAAAACCATAAATTATGGACATGTCCCTAAGCCAGACCTGTCAGACGCTGTCGGCTCGAGATATCTGCAGCCGATATTGGGAGGTAAGGGCGCTGAGCAATTGATACGTTCCTGTTTTCTTCTTTGATTCACTTTTTTTTCTTGTCTGTTTTCTTGTACCTTATTTCTTGTCGTTTTTGTTAATTGCTTCCCATTGGAAATTTTTTAAAAATCAATGAATCATTTTACATTCAAACACATACTAATGTTGTTGTAAGCTCTATATTTTTTTTGTTAAACTGTCTAACTGTACTAAAATTATGATTACAATGGGAAATATTTTTTTGCAATTTTTGTAACTTACGAGGGGAAAACCAAGATTTTAAGAAATTTTGAAAGGAAAAAACCCCATAAATTAATATGGTCATTGAAGATCCCTGATCTGGGTTTAAAATCAAAGGTCTCGGTGCCCTGACAAACAACATTATACAGTGGAGTCCCGATAATCCGAACTTCGGTAATCCGAAAGTCCGCTTAATCCGACATCAGAAGTCAAAGAGAACTAACGTTACAATAAAACCACAGTGATACTAATTAATATAAAGTCTATTTCTGAAAATTACAATAAAATTCAAAGTTAGACAATGTACCGAACTAACTATTACTGAACTTTATTGGTTTAAAAAAATCTGTTACATTTTTTCATCGAGGGCAAGAATACCTCTCCCTTGAAGCCAAATTACGCCAACACGTCAGAAAAATGGCGTCCGCATAGGTCGCGGAGTGTTGCCCTACGTAGCGTAGTGTTACATCAAATGCAGCCGCAGTGTTTCAGTGGGAACCCTCTACTCGCTGTCACCGTCTGCTTTACCTTCACTTTCGTCTGAGACGTTGACAAGTTCTTTCAAAACCATTTCATCAATCTGCTGATCGTCTAAAATCCAACTGTCGAGCACTGTGACGTATTGTTAGAACAACATACACTCTACTGTACTGTAGGATACTGTTCTTACAGTACAGACATACCTTATAAAATAGTTAAGACAAATCTTATAAAATAATCTGTGTAATGACACGTAATATGTAATATTTATGTAATGACACGTTATTATGTAATTTACGTTTATTTTAAGAAAGATTTCGCTTAATCCGAAAAGGGTCTAGTCCCAATCATTTCGGATTATCGGGACTCTACTGTGCAAGGTAGAACGTCTATGTTACATACATACGGTGAATAATGGTGCATCGCACTTGCATGACATACAAAATAAAGGGTTAAACACGAAAGCGTATGAAATGCCACTCAATCTCCTAAACTGTGCAGTTAAAATAAGTAATTATAATAAATCTGCAGAGTGTTTTCAGTTTCGGAGAAGAAAATCGGAGAACTGAAGGAACAAAAATATCAGTAAATTATAACTTTATTACATTTTGCGCATAGAAAATCCCATTCCAATCTGAGTTCAATAAACATTCGCTGTTTCTGCCTGAAAAGGGGTATTTGTTTAAGCTAAATAGACATTTTATTGAAGGAAAATTAACATTACACATAAAGGAAAACAGAAAGCTTCACGAAAGGTTAATGAATCAGTGATTTCGTTAAACAAAGAGAATTTTCCCCAATTAATTGGGGAACTAATTAACATGCAGTGAACATTCCCGAAAAGGATAAAATGCACAGGATGAATAGAAACCATTATATTATAAAACAGGATTAACGTAGAAAAAAGAGCACAAAAAGAGAAGTTTGAACATGGTATCTTCATTAAAACAACATAGAGCTGAATGTGGGCGTAAGAATAATAGTAGTTGAGGTATTATTATTGTTTTACTAAATAAAATAAAAGTGAGCAGGAAGAGACGGTTATAAAAACAAAATCAGGAGAAATAAATAGAAGATAAGATTCTTCCCTCGGTTTGGAATCTCATGATTAATGGTAGTCGGCAAGTTAAGAGATTAAAGGATCCATACCGGATATAAAAGTAAACAAACTCACTGCTTCTGAATATCTGATGTTGACATGTGCGTATGGGCACCTAATAAAATAACCCGATAAAAATTGACACGAAATATTTTTCTTCACTAAGAAAAGCTAAAAGATATGAGATGCTTTAAAAAATGGCTAATAAATGTTACCCAGCACGTAAAACAAGTTATATGACCTACAGACGGAGACAAAATTTATAAGAATTGCAGAATCTGCTCTAAATATACCTCTACGTCCTCTAGTGTGCTATAAATTATAAATGTGCGTCTCACACAGATAGGAAGTTTATATTTCAAGGGAATCAATATAAAAGGAAAGCAATATATTTCAGATACGGCAAGAATTTCTCAGAGCCGTGGAGGGTGGCGTGCGGGAGAGTACGCCGAATCTGAGATTGTACAATATAAATATAAACAGTTCAACTAGTAACAATTGACAACTAAACTTGCCTTAATGATACAAAATGCGGGTAGTCCAATTTGTAAGAATAATTCCTCTCCTCCCGGCATGAAAATGTTGAAAAAATTCATGTGCAAATAAAAGTGAACTACATATTTCCACCAGGACACATGCAATTTAACTGACTACAATTTATTACTGAACTTAAACCTCTTCAAAAATATAGTTCCCAAAGCAGGAATGAATCTCATATTAAATATGTTCCACTCTAAAGGTTTTCCAGATTTACATTGTTCGGCTGTCTATAATGAGCGAGAAAATCATTCAAAATGAGTTATTACATCGTCAGGGTAACTTGTCATAATGGGGCAGGAAAGAACGATAATAGACTTATGTCTTGTTGACATGATCTGCGATTGTTTGACATATCACGTGGTCAACGAACTCAGCTCCCTGATTAAATTTTTGTATCGTTGATATTACGTTCCGTACCGGAAGCAATGTGAAAAAAGCCTTTGGTGACACCATTTCATGGCGGCAAAAGTTCGGCAACGTCAGAAAATCAAATGAATAAACAGACACGGGCTGTCATTCTCAAACTTTGCTTGGCCTTAAAGGGAGAAAGGGGAAAGAAAGGTGTAAAGAGGGCATTTAAAATAAGACTTCTTAACATTGCATGGTAGCTACACTAGATACAGTGACATCTCCTGACCGGGAGATCCAGTCTGTCCCTAACAGATGGACGCTACATAGTTCTGCTATCGAAAGCTATATATTATTCGGTCTCAACATACTCGAAACTTCCTCCATCAGATCTGGAATTTTCACCATAGAAACTAATGCTAATTTTACGTTTAGATATTATAATTTAGTTTAATTTCCGGGGAAATTACATCCTGTTATGTGATGCAAATAAACCTCACAATAAAATTACGTCAACAACGTTGCAACACGTGAATAATGTTGCATAATTCAGCGGATTCATTAAAAGAAACAGAAAACCTATTTATTTAAATAAATATTGAAGGGAAAACATTAAATTGAAGAAAAGTTTAATTCGAAATATAAGGAATCATAGTTGAAATGTGGTTTTGTATTTCATTTGTCCATTAACACTCCGTCGGGAGCGTCTCGAAACTTACGTCATCGGGCACGGTGTATCTGTCAGATACATCTCTGTTTTATGTGTTTTCTGTTAATTTGTATTACTTTAAATCTTCTATTGTTATTCTTTTTAGGTCCAGGCTTTTACACCCGGACCTTTTTTTAGTTTTTTATATTTTTTTACAATTTTTATTTTTCACAAAACACCAGCTAATAGAAGTAAACCGATAAAGGCTTTTATTTCAATGTTATCTGTTAGTCTTGCATCTCTTTCTCTACTACATATATTAGAAACTGCAGAAATGTATTCTGGAATACATTTCTGCGATTGTATTGCACTATTGGAAATAATAGTGCATTTCACAATTATTTCCAATATTTCGTCAGAAAAAAAGCAGTTCCAAGAGCCGTATATAGATTTTATACCTTTTGCACTTCCGATTACTCCAGGTAATTTTGTGATAATATTCTGCGATCTACCTTTGGAATTTTTTCTTCAGATCCATTTTGCCCATTTAGTACTATTGTCTTTTCCTACATAAAAATCATCATTATTAGTATCATAATCAAGTTCTGAGTCATTATAATCACTTTCACTACTATCAGAATCAACTTCACATGTTTCTAAAATATCTTCTTCGTCATCATCACTTTCATCAAATTCTTCAGCATTTAATTCCTCATTTCCATCACTAAATAGAATACTATGAACTAGCTCAAGGTCTTTTTGATTATTCAAATCTAAAAAGCGCTTAGCACTCATCATGGGAAAAGATAAATCAAAAACGTACAGGGAATCTTGATACTTCCATAAAGTTTCAAGACACAAACGTTATCGGGCGCGTGTATCTAACAGATACAAAATTTCAAACAATCTTCAAAACGGGAAATATTTCTACACGGAACTGGTCGTTACTGCATTCCAAAGGAGCAGGTGGTCAGATGGACAGATACTGATAAGGTCAAGGTCGTAAGAACAAGTTTTAGGGGACGAAAGCAGGGATATTGACACGCGTGTATCTGTCAGATCAAAGCGCCCGATGGAGTATTAAGCCTTATATTCGTAAAGGAAATATTGAATTTTCGAATTTTATGCAAATTTTTAATAAACATTAGTATCTATTAGTCGCAAAAATAACTTGTTGTAAAAAAAAATCAGGGTTATTTATTTATTGCAATGCTTGTGAATATCAGTTTAGTTAAATTGATCGTAACTGAAAGGCTAACGATTACCCACATATGCTTTGTAACAAGTAACAAAATCCGTTATTGCGACGAATAAATGAGATTGTTGTTTAAATTATTCCAACCTTAAAATCAAACTTTTGTGAATTGTCTCTAAATGTTTGACTGAGGGGGAAAAAACCTCGCTAAGGTTATGAGCAATTTAACTACCGCTTCGTATCTTTCACATCAAGGTGAACAGTTTTAAACTTTCCTCACACACTATTTCTAAAGTACATTGCCCCAATCTCACTCTTAGTCAACGCCATAGTTGACGGGGACATATAGGAGTTTAAATTAAAACATTCTGCTGCAGAATAGTCTATTGAAGTACTTTTGTATGAAATAAATATGGTTATAAGAATTAAAGTTCCGAAATCTGTTCAATAATTGGGACATTTACGGGTTTTTCACGGAATCATGTGCCTCTAACGACCACGAATGAGGAGGATATACTTGTTGGTCACTCACCCCTATCATTCCTCCTTTTTCCTTTGGGTTTTATCTTCAGTTGTTTCCAATACTGCACACTGCTTAAGCAACACGTAACTTGTTTCAGAAATTTGCTGTTGACATACCACGACACTGCAAGTGTTTCAGTTTCTTCCTCCTTCCACTCGGCAATGAAAAGTGATCGTAGCGTTTCAAACCAAACCAATCCACTCGGCAATCAAAAATTTCCGATATTTATACAGAAGTTTGAGCTGGCGTAATAGGTAATGCGCTTTGTAGGAGCTGAATAACAAACTTTTACAGTTCATTTACTAATCCCCTAGCAGTAGCATTTACACTGGAATTAAACGACAGCATGGTTTCGTTAAAACGTCTAACTTGTGGAAATATGCCGATGAACCATAAATTTTGTTAACAGGTGAAATTTTTTGGCAGTTTTACACTTACGCAGACATGATACATACTTTGTGCACAAAAATTAACTGCGAGAAAACAAGAAAAAAAAGCGTAAGAAAGTCAAAACAGCTCTCTCAAATACAGAAGATATTTACCTACTTTCCAAAATTTTAAACGAATGAAACCAATTTCTAAAACGAAAGGCGAGTTGTTAGAAAATGAGTAAATAACATGGATGTCGGCATTTTCGATCAATAGGCAAGATGGCGTCTCAGCTCTGTTCTTTGAAAACCATTATTCTACGACGCATTCAACAGGTTGAATGCCTCGCTTCTTTATTTTTCTTTTGTAAGCAGGATCGTTGTAATTGCAGATCGGTGAAAACACAATTGAAATAGCGAATTTCCCGGAAAAGGAGAGGCTATTTATAGGGCTCCGTTAAAACTCTTCGGGAGAACTGTCCAAAGTGAAGGTTCAGGGAAAAGCAAATACGTGATTTAACATATATACTTTCAAATATTTATTAAGAACTATTATTCTTGTTTTTGTGACTATGTGATATCAGCTCGAGTTAATGATCTTTGCAAACTTTGTTTTTTTTAAAGGTAAACATGAACAACAGCAATTCATTTTTACCAACAGAAATGTTCGGGAAATTTTGTGAAACGACGCATAAAAAGTGAAAATAACTTATTTTATAATAAGAGCTCAAAATGAAATTCGACGTAAAACTTACGCTATAGGAAGATAAGAGTTCCTTCCGAAAATTGCCAATAATTAAAAAACATTCAAAAAAGCTACAGACCGACTATCAAAAGATAGAAACACGAAGTCAGAAAAAACAAGATAAGTAAAACAGCCGAAATCGGAAAAAGTCGTAGTCCAACCATGCGTCATCAGGAACATAACTGAATCGAGAAACTTAAAATTCGTATCCGTTCTTATACTTTTTGAATGGAGAATTTATTCACCTTAAGCTAAGCTGTTGCTACAGGTAAGATATACTTAGAATTAATAATCGACTTCACACACAAACAGTGACAATTTTTATAAGATACATCGCGTATTAGAGTTTACAGCTCCGACAAAGAGACATTTCGCAAATAATCGTGTGTATACGAAAACACAAGTATTAAATCGGGCTACTTCTACTATTTAGCGAGCATCAGCCGAGAAAGATGGAGAGAAACAACAATTTGAACAACACAGATTTTTGTAAACTATTGGATTCGAACACAGTCCAGAATTTCTACATTTCACTAGGGTTAGACTTATTTGAAACTAAAGTTCCCACACTGTATTTCGGATGATGCAGACTACCCCCTTACATTTCTTTTTCAATACATAAATTAATAACCCGCAGAAATTTATTTTAAATGCAGAGAAAATGTAATTATGAATAAGGAACGACAAAATTGTTCGTTGTTTTCTTTCCTCTTTATGTTCGAAGTTATTTTTAGGACTTAATTTTACCAAGAAAGACTAATGAATTTCTAGAGCCCCAGGGAAATGTTTTTTGAACCAGAAAACTAGAGTGTGAGTAATGAAAAATCAGACAGACGCGTAATAAAAAGCACAGCTTCCTGTTACGAAAGACAGTTCCAATAACATAGAACATGTTTAGATAATACTTTTTCTATGCTTTGAATCACGGCATCAGAACAAAAAACTTGTGTGTCCGAGTTGGTGGGCGTGTGAGAAAATAAAAATATTGAGTTAAGATTTATAAAAACTTACAAGAAAGGAATGTTTTATTTTAATTCAGACTTCCTAGATTAAGTCTCTAGATTTAATTATCCACCTTAAAAACACAACTTTACGAAAGTTATTATATTTCAATTTTAACATTTCTGTTTTCACTACCAATTTACTGGCAAATTTGTTGCTGAAAATAATTCTACTGCAAGCCATGATGATTAAAAAAAGCTGCATTTTTTAAATCTGATATCAGATACGTAATTTGATTATGCGAACGTGCATTGTAATACGTACATGAATTTAACGTTCTAGTCTCCATCAAAGATAGGAAAATAAAATTTTTTCCGTCTTCCTTGTAAAATGGGAGATGTTATCTAAACACAATGCTTAAGAAAGTGAGCTAGTCTTTGCATTGTAAAGTACAGTGACATTATTACACTATTTCAGATTTCTTTCAAGGACAATTTATACATAGATCGATAAATATTTAATTCATTTATAAATATTTTAAATTTGTTTCTAGTCCAAATTCGAATCAGAATTTGGGTTAATATATTTCACTAAAACTAATACAGTACATTTTCTATCTTTACCGTGATGATATGCAAAAATACTAGACTTTGCAGATATTTCAGACCCTTTTTCTTCGTGAGTTGTAGAATATTCCATGGAGCTGGAAAATGAAATCTCAATTCCAGAACGTTCCTAAGCTTCCTAAAACTACTGGGATACATAAATCTGGAAGGTTATGATCAATTTCAGAAAGGAAAATTGTGTCAACTATGATTGAACAAGGCTCCTGTGGACTAAACAGCGATCAGGAAAATTTAAACTACATTCAGACGTCCAGTTGAAGCATATTTAAACAAAAATTATTTTATTACTTCCTTCCTAAACACTAAAAATCCATTAAGACCATCTCCCTGACATCCTTTATTTCACTTTAGAGTTCTTTGAACATAAATTAATCCTTCTTCATGTAAAAATTGGAAATTATCCAGCAGTTCTCAATTAATCAAAGATCAAGAGGTAAACGAAATAGATATAAAACATTTTTAGCATACAGTTTTCATCTAGACAAATATCTATTTAATATGTATTTTTATGATAATGATGGTTATTGATAAACCTAACAGATATAAGAAACAAATATCTCTAGAGTTACGTCTCTTAAAACGGATAACCATAAACTTGAACTCTGACGGGTAAATAAATAATACAATGTTGTAATGTATTTTAACAATGAAATAACATCTTTTAAAAATTTATCGATCCAGGGAGCAAAATGAAAAATATGTACCACTTAGTCCCTGATGTAGAAAGTTCCGAATTAAAAGATTTTTTTATTAGATATTAAATTCCTCAATGCACTCAAAAATGATATCATTCGCTCCATTTAGGTGTGACAGAACACTTTCGGTAAAACATATCTCCTACTCAAGATGACCATCTAATACGCAGCTATTGCAAAATGCACTTCGGCTTCCGTTCAATCTTCGTCATCAAAATGACAGATTACCAAAGTGTACACAGAAATTGTTTCAACCGGAGACATTGCGTGGTCAAAATATGCATCGAGTTCTGGATGAAAAGATGAAATTGGATAAAAGAATTCTTAAGAGGGATATTTTTTTCTTTGCTAAAAACTTGTGACGGCAGATATAACTCTTTAGTAACAATTTGAAGTGTTAGAATCCTACAAGTTTTCTCAATGAACAATGACATTACCTTTAGTAAAACATTTGTGCATTTAAATAGCAAAACAAAATTTTAAAAAATGTATTAAAAAACTGTCAAAACCCCCCACTGTTTGAGATTTTAAGTACGCACAAAAGTATTATTGATTCTGCTTTTAAACTTTGCCAATGCATTGCTATATCATTCGTTTTAATGGATATTTTAGCTAACTTTAAAAAGGCTGAAATGTAAGTATGAAAAAAAATAATAACTAGCACCTTAGTGCTAAAAAAATTACGGCCAATCCTTGACATTCATACTTTGCTTGTGTTTATGTATTTTTTAGAAATGATTTACAGCTGAAATTTTACTTTAATATATTTTTAATAATTTGAGTGTAGTTCTAGTTTTAAACCTACAATTATTTTCAATAATTCATAACATTAAAACTTGAAATATATTATTTTCAAGATATGTTGGACCTAAATATATTTTTAGAAAAAAAACATACACCCAGTTACAATTATCTGGCTATAAGGACATAAAAACTACCTAAAAATATTTAATTTTTAGCGTCATATTTTACATATTTTCATATGAAGTACGGTTTTAGAAAGACGTAAACTTAGAATACTTAATATTTAAATTTTATTAGAACATTTTGAAAAAGACTAGACATTTTTTTCTTCTAAATTCGGTTAAAATATAAAATTTTAAAGATATCCGGCAGGTATTTGGACAATAAAAATTTCAATGTATATATTTTAAGTTGAATTACTTTTTAGAAAGAAACGTAGAGCTTTACTGTATCAGAGTGTGTTTTGAAAGCATTAATACGGAAAAGCCAACATAAGAGTCAAATATAGAATAAAGGGGTTAAAAAATATAAATTATAAAATATCCCTTAAAAACATACTAGTTGGTACCTGTCAAAACATGACGGCTAGGTAGTAAATAAATGTACTAATGCACAAATTATACTCAATACATCATTGCCAAATGTTGAAAATCATAATATTAAGATTAGAGAAATACACTTTAAAAATTACTATTGAACCCAATAAAAAATATATGGTTACTCAACCGCGCGAAATGAACAATTTCCGCCAGGTTTAGTTCTATATCTCATAAATATAATTAAAAATCGAAATGGCAGAGAGAGAGAGAGAGAGAGAGAGAGAGAGAGAGAGAGAGAGAGAGAGAAAGAGAGAGAGCTAGCTAGAGAGATTTCTCGGAATAAACGAATTAACGTGTTTATGCGGCCTCGTGCTCAGTAATTATCTAAAGCCAGATTTAAACATGTCGCTGAGCATGCGCAAAAGCAATTTTTAATTGTAAATTATGGGTAATTAATAGAAATAGCGGTTAAAGAAACCGAATTTGATACATCTATAGATTAAAATCTTTAGTTTAAGACCAAAATGAAATAAATTGATGTGGTAGATTTCTCTCACGGACTGCCCAAAGAATCGGCTTAGCAACTCAAATATATATATGTTTTAGTTTGAAAAATCCTCTTCTAATACAAAAAGTAACGAAACGAAACTACCGGGATTTGGTGTTACTTTTGCAGAGTGTCGAAATGAAATCCATCCAGCAAGTCAAACACATGCAATGTTGAAGTCGCCAAAAACGCACCAGATGGGGATAGATTCCGTAACCCAGATGGTAGAAATACAAATATATCCGCAGTTCTGGAGTTAACTCCTAATAAAAACATTCTGTATTTTCTTTTCCGGGAAAAAAAATAATGCTCCACTTAGGGTTTTTCCCCCCGAAAACCCAGTCATTTAAAAAATATTTTCCCGCGATAAAATTGTATTTTCCGGGAAATCCGGGATACTTTTTAAAATTGTTGTTGGGCACCCATTTTTGTTCAAAGGGAAGCAAGATCTTCAAGATATTAAAATGACTCACGAAAGTATTCGCTTACCTATATCAAGTTGTCAAAAAAGTCCGTTGTTCCTTATTTTTTGAACAAGTACAAGAGGAAAACGTCGAATGAGGTAAAAACAGTGCAGATAAGCAGTAAGATCTGTATACAATAGTTGATTTGGAAACTAGGTGTTCCATTAGTAATTATTTTGAGAGCGACAATTCACTAGATTCGTTTGAGACTGGTTAAGAAAACCAAGGAAACACTTATCATGAGAAAAATCTGCATAATTAACAGTTCTTTACTTTATTAAAGAACTTGCAAGGGTTATGTCCGTCAGGAAAAAGGCAAAACTTTGCAGGATATAGAATTACATTCTAACGCTAAACGGAATAGCCTTGTTGTTGTTCATGGAACGTTTTCAAAGAGACTAAGTCTCCGTAATCGAAAGCTTTAGTTGACCGCAGTCTAAACTTGGGTAACACTGATCGTCAAAATAAGGAAGTTGTGATAATTCGAGATACCGCTGTACAGCTGCTACACCAGTAAAATTTTGAGCGGGAAACATTGTCAACAGGGAACCGTATATGTTCTCATCTGATGGGTTTTTTAAACGGAAAAATTAACTACACACACTTAAAGAAATTTAAAGGTGCTTTTCATTCAATGCATCAGAAATATAAGAAAAGAGAAGTTGGTTGCCTTACATACACACCCTAACGATGGAAAGAATTATTATAGATAGCAAGCTGACAATAAAAGTTTGTACACAAAGACAGTCCAAATTTCATTGAAAAATCACTTTTTTGAAGTAAATGCTAACTATAACTCTAGAAGAACCAAAGCTGTTTAGGAGAGAGAGGCGATGATTTCCAAAACATCAGTACTCACTCTGTCGGAGAGCCTTGATGCAGCCATTAATAAAACAGATGAATTTTTAAAATGCTAAGTACCAGGCAGAAAAATATCAAAAAAGAAATTCCGAGCATCGAAAGTATGTGAAATAAAATAAAATATATAAGTTTGCTTTAACGTAGACTTCAGACGATTCTACCCACATCAGTAGAGTTAGAAAAGACTTTTCCAGCTGCAGTTAATATTGTGAGTAAACTGAATCACCGCAACATTCATCACTTTTCCTTTTTAAAAATCATAATAAAAATTCAACCACACTATCATCTATACCAGAGGTGGGAACCTTTTTACCATTAGAGGCCACATGTAAATTAGGTAGTAATAGAGGAGGCCGCATAAGTTGATGAACCTATAAATGCGACTTTTATGAAATTATTATAATTAGATATAGTTTTAACAATTTGGTGCATTACATAGAAAAATAACAAAAAAAAATTAAGTCCTTATTTATTTATTATTTGACATAAAAAGTTACAATATAAAATATTTTTGTATTCACATAAGGATAAAAACTTGTTATAACATTAATCATTATTATTTTTTTTGCAGAAAAAATAATACGTTTTAACGTACATGGAGTCAATAATACGTTTTAACGTACATGGAGTCAAGTCACAACAATAATAGTAAGAAAATAGTTTTTGTGTAGAGATCAAATAACATGTCTGGTAATATTGCTAAGAAACTGAGCATTAAATTACATATAAAGTGCAGTTAAAGTATCATACAATCAAGGTAAATGAAGCTCATTTGGATAAATATACAATTGTAGCGACTTTAGACGACAATTTCAAAATGTCAACTTTATCTTGGCTGACACTGTACATACATTCATGCCGTTCTTTATTTAATTATATTGATTTGGAAATTGTTGTAATGTATTAATTAATATTTAATTATATAGAAGTGCTACTTTTTATGAAGGCCGTAAGAGAAGATCACGGAGGCCGCATGCGGTCTCAAGGCCGCGCGTTCCCCACCTCTGATCTATACCATTAATGGTTTTAGATAGCAAGGACTTAACTTTTGATATAAATGTTTTGACGACAAATGCTTCATTATTATGCCGACACTGTAGCAGACGTCATTAAAATATTACGGGTTCTGTTCGCCTTGTTTACACTGTTTTACTTTGTAATATCGAAACGCTAATTTATTATCCCAGAATGATGGCTGAATTCCTTTTGTAATACTCAAAATTGTTCAACGTGAGAAACCTCAGGGCTACTTCAATGCTACATGAGGGTACTCATAAGAAACAACAATTTTATTAAAATATTTTGTATGTATGCCTTACGAGGCATAGTTTTTGCATATTTCCTAAACGATAATAATATTTTTCGAACTATTCAGCATTTCCTTTACATTTTGGGGCAAAATGTCACTAAACGATCGGATTTCAGCGGGATTTCACTGAGTTTTTGGTTGTCTTTATTTAATAGATTCTGAGGTAATATTAAACCAGAATATTTCATTTTATTCTATCTATTTTTGGATAAATGTTATAACAAGACCAGTTACTTAAAACAGATCATCGGGTGCGATACAATACTGATTCCACAGATCGCCTAAAATTAAATCACACTAGAGTGTAGAAATTACTCGTAAAAAAGCTGATTTTTTAAAATAAATACTGCATTTTAAATATGATAATATAACCGCAGAAAATTATTTTGTAACGAGGTAAATGTTAAAACATACTTTTGCAGACATTTTAGCGGGAAATATTTAGAAATAGATTTTATTTATTCATTATTCATATATTTATTTTTTTGGGGGGGAAATAAATAAATAAATAATGAATAAATAAAATCACGTAGAAAGCATTTGTATACAAGAATAAATTCAAATTTCTTTTGTGATTCCTGATTGGTTTGAAGAGTTTTACAATGATAAGTCAAATTTCTTGATCTGAATATCATTCAGAATTTATACTAAACTAACACTCTGTTCAAATCTGATACAGATACTTTTGAAAAAATTTTGAACGTTTGATAAATTATTGAAAATGTTTCCGTATATTTTCAGAGGCCACTTGCGACGAAAGAGAGCAAATTATAAAGCTTCGGGAAGGGCGAAAATTATAGTAAACATTTCATTCCAGGTTAGGAGTTATAATCAACTACAGCAAAATTTATGGTGTTTCAAACATTGCATTGTCAACCGCCAGTGATTGAACATCTCTTCTTACCGGAGTCTAACGACGTTCTTTCTGACAGTAATCGAAAAAAAAATCTTGATCCCTTTCTGATCTAGAATCACAAATGGAAAATAAAATGGGAGGTAGAGAGTGCCTTTATTTATAATTACAATTCAAATTTTCACAAAGAAATGAAAAGCTTTCAAGGCAGTATTGCATGAAGGAATTTACGAGTAAGGAAACGGAAATTGCAATTAGCTGTGGCTAAAATATGAAAAAATAAGAATTCAGGAAGAGGTTTTTTTTCTACCGAGAAACACATTCACATTTTTGGATCGGGTGGTACACGGATGGTTTGGAGATGCTAAAAAGAAACATGCAGCGAATCACTTTGATTCCATTAGTGAGACAAGGAGGAGGTACTTAGCTTGTTTTTAGTGGTGCGTTATCCAGTCATCATCAACGATTGAATAAAAAATTCTGTCTTTACAGCTGTAGTAAAAAAATTTAGTGCTACACGAAGATGGATTTCCACTGAGATTACGTTTTCATGCACATTAATACGAAACTCTCCCTATATAAATCCCTAAATTTTGAATTTTCTCCCCCATACCGCAACATTAATCAAATTAAAATTTTGAAAAACTTCTCGATAACTTAGATTCAGGACAATCTTTTTACAAAGAAGACTTTAAAAAGTTGTAGCTAATAATTGATACCCAATGAAATTTTATTCACGAAAAACCGCGTGAACTTTCCTGATTATATAGAGTTCAAAAATAATATTTATACATCAAAATGATAATATAATTGTGTTCAACGGCATTTAAAGCAAGTGTAAACATTTTAAGGTAAAAATTCTTTGAATTAGCAAAATGTGTTTCATTAGATTCATTTGATTAGTTACAGTATAACTTTCATTCACCAGTTTTACGAAGAGGTCTTTTCTTTTACATAACAATATGTTAACGAATACTTGGAAAACTTGTATTCTGATCTAAGAAAGGCGAAGGGAAGGTTCCTACAGTTGCAAAATTTTTCTTTATATCTTTTGGGAAACGACTGAACCATGCATTTAGTTGACTGTGTAAAAACATTGAATGATGAACATCAGAAGAATTAACTTCATTCCAAACTGATAATTGATTGCAAATTTACATGAATTATCATCTAGGTTTAGAAACCTTATACTTATCCAGCTCTTTCTCACTAACATACTCGAACTGTGCTTTAGATGAATAACTCGAAAATTAGAAAAAAAGACAGTTTGATAACTATGGCTGTGTAATAGCAAGTATAAAAAATGCCACACATACATACACACACACACACACACACACACACACACACATATATATATGTGTGTGTGTGTGTGTGTATGTATACACACACACACACACACACACACACACACACACACATACAAACAAACACATACATATATATATATATGTATATACACATATTTTTCAAAAGGGGAAAAAAACCACCTTGAGGTATGTGACGCTGAGGAAACCGCGATTACATTCCCTCAGTAAGCCAAGAGCAAAAATTCATTCTAACACAGTATTTTTCAATTAATAATATAGTTTAATCTAGCCCGACTGTAGACGATACTGTGCTTCATGTCGAATAAATGCAATCTCTTACAGAAGGTATTTTAGAATATCCTTTATGCTTGAACTGTCTTTAAGCAGACCACATAGTTTTATCAAAATAATTCGTATTTCGACTTAGCAAATGGGTTGTTCAAACACACATTCATTTAACTCGATAGAAACAAGCAGATGAAATATAATGATTTTAATTTTACTTAATCACTAACTTCGAAAATAAGTCACTTTTTGTTATTCATAATTAATCTTTTCGTTACCAATAGCATAATCTTCCCCCATTGACAAGATGCAAGATTATTCCGCTTATAAGCCGATGACACGGGCTGAATCTGTCATTTGAGTATTAAGAGGTTCAGGAAGAGGAGACACAGAATGTTCCAGAGAAACGTATGTCACAAATATGCTCATCTTTTATCGCTGAACAATTTCAAAATAGTGGCAATATCATTTCTTAAAACTTGTTACCGAAATTGTAAAAAAAAAGAAAAAAAAATTAATTATCTGCAAACTTAAACCTCTTTACTTTATTTCAATAGGTTCCAAATCAAAGGAAATCCATCAGGGATTGCAAATAAATGTATACAGAGAATTCATTCATTATGAAATATTGCTTATTCATGGTGTCGAGATATCATTAACCATAAAAATCGAGTTCTGGAGCGAGACGACGTTAAGGCACGAATGTCTTGGAGAAAACTCAGCAAAAAGAGAAGTTATTTGACATTAAATGAAGTTATTTTTAGGGCTTCATTAAAGAAACTGAAATCGATAACGCTTGTTATATCGTTAAGAAACGTTGAGATGAATTAAGGCACTTCTGATTCGTTTGTTTGAAAAGAGCAATAACACAGAAATAAAAGGAGAACCCTAGAAATTACGGCATTTCTAAAGAGGGGTATAATATGCAGTATGTTGCATATATTAAAGCAATAAGATTTAAAAACAATTATGATCAATGAGGAAGACTCGTGAAATCAAAACTTTTGTTCAAAATCTAATGCATACAAGAGATTTTAAAAGGATCCACTCTCAGGGTAAATATATGATACTTATTCTTAAAAATATTGACAAAAGGAAAAGGCTTAACGAATGATATGTTAAAATAACTACTTTAGTTTTAAATCATTAAAAAAAACATACCATGTTAAAGAAATACAACATAGTTAAAAATATTTAAAGTACGAAACAAGAGAATCGATGTGATACTAAATATTTCAGTTTAACATCGTGGGACATACTTGTATTCAAAATTGACCGATTTTGGAATCATAATTTGTTAACATAAAAATATTATTTTCATTTTTACGTTAACTGATTTCCATCTTTATTTAAAAATTTAATTTTTATCTTTTTAAATGGTTCATTTCATACAGTCGAAATTATTTAATTTTTAAATATTTAAGTATGGAATTTAAAATCTTGGTTCAATTATAATTAGTTGTATTTACCTCTTCTTAATACTTTAAATCCCGCAATGTTTTGCATTCACAATTTTGCTTTTGGAATAGAAAAAAAACAGCTTACGAAAATGTTGACATTTATAAAATATATAGCTCTTCATAATATCAAATCAATAGAAAGAGATCAGTTTTGTAGATTTTGACATGATATAATAATACACGAATTATTTGTACATACAGACACTACTCCTAAGAAAAATGGGGGAAATAAAAATATTTTTAAGTTATGTTTCTAATAGATGTTGTAATGAAAAATTAAAACATTTCGTTTGAATAATCTGAGCTTTCTTCACGTCTAAAATACCAAAATTCAAAACAAATGTTTGATAGTTCTAACAAGCTTAAGAAGTTTTTAAGTTTTTCTCTACTTGTTTAACTCTGTCCCAATAAGGTTGCTTTCAGTTTACAGTAAGACAAGTAACTTTAACAATAAAAAAGTTTCAACTAGATACCTAAAATTTTATTTTTAGTTTAATACGCCATGATTTCTGTTTCATTACGATATTTCGATCAATATTAAAAAGTTTATTCCCTTTCAATAACAAAATATCTAATATTTCAAGAAATATATATATAAAAAAAATTCTAAAGTGATAATCACTTTATTTCAAATTAATTATAACATTCTCTGGCGTGTTTCCAACAATTTTAAATACAAATACATCATTGAACTAGCAGACTATACAACTCGCATAAATGGTACTACAATTTATGAAAACTTGGGAGGGGGGGGGAGAATGATTGATTTTATAAAATAGCAGCTGAATGTATACAAACTAACGACGAAAATATATTCTGCCAGATTATAAATTCGAACTTGGGGCTTCAACAACAATTGCTCGGTGTTTCAATCATTTTAAACCATTGTAAACAAACGGCGAGATATTTAAAGAAATGTAAAGTAAAATGTTCACAAAACCATCTTTATATCTGATTAAAATTAATACAATAAAAAAGCTCAAATAAACTCATTGTTGAATATTTAATGCTTAATATAAATTCTCAATTTGCAGAATATCAATGAAACTTTTAGAGTACTGATTGTTGGCAATACAGCTCAGATTCAAAATATTAGAATAGCTGAGAAAAACTAATAAGAAAGAAATTATTTTCCATTTATTTATTTTTGATACTAAGTAAATGGAATTAAATTTCTTATAAATTTAATCTGGAATGTTTAGATAAGATTTTAACATTTACAAAATATAAAATACAATAAATTAAGTATGCAACAGCTTTCTGATACACATCAAAATATTAGAATAAAATTTGGATTGGTTCAAAATATTAGAATATTTTATTTTACTCAAAAATATTACCTTATGAATATGAAGTGATTGGGAGTTAATATTTTGTAGCTTCCCCTTTTGCTTTAATAACAGCGTACAATCGATCTTGCATACTATATACAAGGTGTTTACAAACATTTCTATCAATATTAGCCCAAATAGACTTTATACGTGCCACTAACTCAGTTTTACTTGAAGGGGGATTTTCTTGGAGTTTTTCTTCATTATACCCCATAAGTTTTCGATGGGATTAATGTCTGGTGAGTTTGGTGGCCAAGGAAGTACCTTAATTTTACGTTGGCGGAACCAATTCTTAGTTAACACCGAGGTATGCGGTGACGCTAAATCTTGTTGAAAGATGAAATCATCTTCAAATAAATCTTCTGATGATGGAATCATATAATATTCCAAAATTTCTTGATATATCTGAGAGTTAACCTTTTCGTAGACGATGCATAACTTTCCAGATCCTTCTGCGCTCATGCAACCCCAAACCATGACACTAACAGCAAATTTTACCGAACGTTTAAGGCATTCTTTATCAAATGCTTTAAACGTTCTCCAAAACTCGAATACCTTGATTACCATATGAAACACAAAACATACTTTCATCACTAAATAATATTTTTTTCCAATCTTCTTCGCTCCATAAACGTCTTGATTTACACCAATTCAATCTTATACGCTTTTGTTTTGCAGTCATGAGAGGTTTTGTTTTCGGTACACGAGATTCAAACTTAAATTTATGGAGACGTCTTAATGTTGTCGATTTAGAAACTTCAACTCCTTCTTCTTCTTTCCATTTTCGGTGCAAGAATCGCACACTTTTAAAACGGTTTTTCTTAACTATACGCTTCAGTTTCCTGTCATCTCTAGCATATGTTTTTGGTTTTCGGCCGCCATATCGGCGATTTTTTTTAAATTTTCTATAATTTTAATATTGTGTCAGTATTTTACTAACGCTTGATTGCGAACAATGTAAATAATTCGCTATATAACATTGATTTTTACCGTGCCGATACAAATCAACCATACGAAGTTTAATAGATTCAGGAATATCACTCACACGACCCATTTTAAGACGAAAAAGCAAACAAACTGCAAAACGAATACTGATTTCAAATAAAATCATCTGAATTTAATCAATGATGCCACTAGTTATGAATTTGTGATAATTAAAGGAGAATTAATGTGAAATATTCTAATATTTTGAACCACTTGAATAAATATTCTAATATTTTGACTTTTCAAAATAATTTTTTTTCAATTAATCTTTTCAAAAATGATATTAATTTTAAGATAATAAATAAGTTTAATCAACAATAAGTTCTTAATAAAAATATCATTTGCATATTTGCATTAAAAGACATTAAATTACCAAACGATATTTTCAATTTGTAAAAAAATGTAATTATTCTAATATTTTGAATATGAGCTGTACAAAATTAGCAAAATGTTATTATAAACAGTTAAAACCAACTAAAAGAAAAAAAAACATGAATTCCTCTAGCCGAGATAAATTTAGACATTTATAAGCTCAGTTTAAGATTTCATTACCGTGATATGAACTCTGGATTTACTTATCGAGGCACATGGATGCTCGACATTAGTAAAACATGGATAATCCAAAAACGCCCCTGTGTGCAGTTTAAGAATGAATTATTCGAAAAATTTAAGAGAAAAATATGTAGTGATTTATACAAATATTAGGTAAGGATAATTATAAATGTTACTAATTTCAGTTTTTTTTTTTTGTTTTTTTGTTTTTTTGTTGGGGGGGGGGGGGGGAGTTTGTTGCATTATTTTTTCCTCTCAGTGCCATTTTTTAAAAGACTTTGCTAAAGTAAGTACTAAATATGTGACAGATAGCATTAATTCCAAATTTAGTGATAAAAATATTTTTAAACTCTGATTTTTTTTTTTTACAATACGCTAAAAAGTATCATTCGATAATAAAAAATGGTTCATATCTTTAACCAAGTGTATAACACCAGGTCTAACGAAGTATTTATCAAAACTAATTTCTCGCGGCAGTACACAAACAAATACTAATTTTTAAAGCATAACTGGGCAACTAATTGGAATACAAAAATATACAAAACGTTAATAGATAAATCAAATGCTGAACTAATCACAAATCCTCAACTTTATCTACAAATTGCAGCAGAAAGAGCGATTTCTACTACGATAATTGCATTCACGATGTTATATGTTGAAAGAGATTAGATGAGAAAACAGATGAGTAGAATAATGAAAAACCTATACACTGAGATTCTTGGATACACGCAAAAAGAGTATATGTTTACAGTCGATTGTCAAGCAAGTCTCGTCCGCTGTTCTTTACTGACTCGGTCCATCACTAGTGGTGTGAATTGATCGAGAGAAAATATGTCGATGATGTCAGGGTAACGGGAAGTCATTTTGCGTATTTAATGGATAATTACAGAATTTTCGTTGTATTCAGCTTTAGGAAAGTGTCTGCTTTATACAAGAGCTAACATATGGGCTAGCAGTGGAGGAAAAAAATTCAGAAAACTGACCTTTCTCGCAGACGTATCCAGCGATGGTAATTCCGAGTCCTTGCTGGTCCTTGACTAGTTCCACTTCAAATGTCTCCATCTCGGGCAAATCCGATGCTAGGTCCGAGTCACCGCGGGCTGCGCCGGACCGCACTCCCGGAGCGGTGAACGACGAAGCCTAGAAGATAGGTTAAAATAAATTAACAAAAAAATCTACGTATGGATACATTAAGTACCATCCATTTTTTCAGTAGATGCAATTATACAAATAAATAGGAGTTATATAACTCCGAATTTATCCTTTCAAATTCAAATTTTCTTACAGTGATAACTGTTATCAGTAATTTGAAATCTTCCAATTTTTTTTATAGAAACATGAGAAAATCGCTAAGAAAAAGTTAGTTCAATTCTGAATAGATGGAAAAAAATAGATAATTAAAGACAAACTTACGGCATCCATAGATACATTTTTTTCCATATGGATGTCGTATGGAGTGTAAATTATCGGCTAAATTGAAAAGTTATAATAAATATAACGTACTCTAATTTGAGGGAAGAAACAGTTTTTAAAGATCGGTAGATACATAAAACTAAATTATTCAAACAAATTTTATTTAAAAAAAAAGAAATTTTTTTTTATTTCAATCAAATTTTCAATCCTATTCTAGGAAAAAAATATTTTTCCCAAAATAGTTTTCAAGAAAATAGATTAAAAATAAATAGCTGGTAATTTTCAATCCTATTTTATGGAAAAAATATTTTTCGCAAAATTGCTTTAAAAAAAAAAAAAACATGGATTAAAAATCCCTCGTTACACTGCAATATTTACTTTTTGTTTTTTTCTGAGGGTTAACACCTACTTCAGTTTATCCACCGACTTAAAATTTTATTTGATTATTTTTGTACATGGAAATAATGTAATTTAATATTAAGACAAAGTCATCATTTCATTATATACTTTATGCTACTATGACGGGTATTAGAGTCTAAAGATTTAACATAAAAGCTCTGGCCACGAAATTTAATACAAATAATTTCTTTACTAATAACTGTAAAAGTATTTCTTCCGTCCCATTTTACTTCTTGCTGAGAAGCAAACATAACCTCCACTTCAAACGCTTTCATCCGTATTAGCAAATAGATATGATGAAGTGAGACATAAAATACGTGCTTTGTTTTCGCATGGTTCCTCGTAAGGTCACTTTCACTGTTTAGGAAAACAGGCGTAAGGTATAGAAAAACTACTTTTAAAATATGTGAAGCGTTGTTTTCGTACAAAAACTGTTTAAATTCGCAAGGAAAGTTTATAAATAAATCATCAAGTTTTCACGAAAAATAAAATGTGGTAATGTAACGTCGTCAAGTATTTGTTAGAGCAGTTATAACAGATATAATAGTTGTAAATAATTTTTTTTATATAATAAATCTAGAAAACTCCGTAGTTTACACATATCCATATACAGGCATTACACAGCCTCCAGTCTTTCGATAGAGAGAAGGTTCTTCCGAAATTATTATATCCTACATAGAGGAAACTTACTCTGCAATATATTCTTCTAGGTGGGGATACAAAATACATATGTATAATTTAATTTGATTGAATTAAATTGATTTTTATTGACTTATTAACCCCTTATATTTTGTTACAGCGTAATATTAAAAATTAAATGAATATTTATCATATCTACAGAAATAACGCTATTTTCCATAAATTTAATCAGATAAAAAATACCGTTATAAAAATCAGATCTATAGAAATGTTTTAGAAGCTAGCTTTAGTAAGACAGTCTAGTACACCAAAAATAGTGTACTTAAAACATGCTTGATGCAGAAAAATTATTAAATTCAAATCATGGATTTTTGTTACTGTTAATATGAAACTCGAAATTAATTTAAAATTCCAGGAATTCGTTAACGGATTTTTTCTCAATTTCCCCTAAAGGTAAAATGCTTTGTACCACAGCCAGCTAATCGCTAACTGCTATGATACAAGTAACTTCATTGAATACTCACTTTGATCCCACAGTATTCCATTACTTCAATATTAAATTTAAAAGTAAAAACTGCTGGCAGATAAATAGGTCTATTTTACTTTCTATCACGTTAACATCTAAAATAATATGGAAAACACTAGTCAAGTACAGTGACGCAAAGAAAAACATCGCGGTCATAGAACCTAAGCAAAACAGCACAATCGCATCTAATACTGAAAATACGAACAATATACTTAATGCCACCGATATCTGTAATCTTTCATTAACTAAGGATTTTTTTGAAATTTCCCTCATTCCAGCAGAAACAAGGTTCCTGTCCTTTGAAGTGTCTAAATCCAAGATCATACGGCAGCTTAAAGAAAACAATTTCTAAAACACTCCCCGAGGCTACTACAATACAGACACAGCAATCCCATTATTATTATCCCTAAGATCACAAGTCAATATCGGGCGAAATTTCTTTGAGCTTTTCAAAATTATTGTACTGTTCGTATGTCATTCATCAGAAAGGAACCAGTTGTTTAAAGGAACACTCAGCTTTATGATATTACCAATAATTACACTGGCACTAGTGTGCGAAGGGTAAACAGACAATTAATTATACTGCTTATGGATTAAAACACGTTAGACTGAAAAAGCCTTTTAAAGAACCTAATTATTTATTGTTAACAGAAAACCACAAAAAGATCGACCTAGACATCGTTAATTTTTTTCAGCTCCCAGAACAAGTACATGCCATTATTATCTCGGAATAATGACAGTTTGATCGGTTACAATGTTTTTTCTAAATAAATCAAATAAATTCGGTAAAGGCTTTTCTTCGATAAGCTAAATATAATTTTTAATTATATTTTGAATTTCAAAAGGCTAAATTGCATAGACGTATTTTAATCCCCTTCTAGTCTTTAAGATATCGTCCATGAACGGTGATAATTTCCTTCTTAAAAACATGTGTTTCGTTTTCCAAACAGGGAAGTCAACAAATAATTTGCACAAATTCAGAATTACCTTTCATTATATCAAAAGCGCAGAAAATTATGCTCTATTTTAAAGAATTTTTTTTCCCAACAAAATTATTTATTTAAAACGTTTTCTCGATAACTATTATATTTGCAAAAATATCGTAGTTTTTATTTTCTCTTAAAAAATAGTGCAGTGACAGCAAATTTAACATTTGCGAAACATTACCTTTCCATACATTTTAAATAAGAATTCACTTCCTTTAATGGAAAGCCTCGTTTTGCTGCAAGTTCAAATTATACACTAGACTTACATGAATTAAAGACAGCTAACTGTAGAATTTACGCTACTAAGTTCATAATATGTCTGGTGTGAGTGAGGAAAAAAAATTATAAAATTTTATATTATATATATATACATGAAAAAGACTTTAAAAAATTGTTCAATTATTTGATCTCTTATTTTTCACACTTAATTCTTAATTTATATTTGCAACCCTTTGTGTCAGTTGCATTTTCACGAAATGTTCTGACGGTATGATGAATCTATACTTTAAATATAAACAGCGTGAACACTTGGTAAATTTTTGGGGGCCTGGAGAACAAAATAAGAATATATACAGTTGATTTTATGCCAAGCAAAAAACTAATTTTTCAAGGTCCAAAGTCCATAATAATACACAGTAAGATTCTTCAACTACAAAAACAGCTTTGCCCAAAATTTAGTGTATAATATAAAAAAAAATGCGATTAAAATTCACGTAAATATTCCTTTTGCATAATATATTTTTTAAGTACCAGTGAAATGTGTGTATTATACACTTTTATAGGTCAGTGTGAAGTACATTCAGATTCACACATCCAATAAAAATAAGACAAATCTTAATTTCTAACAAAAGTCCCAACTTTTAACCTTTACAAACAATAAGCAATGTAACATTTTTCAATATATAGGCGACAAGAAAAAATACACTTCTCCAAAAAGTTTCTTCGCGGAACGCAAAGTTCTAATACCGACTAAATAAACACACAACTTAAAGATTAACGGCGTTGCATGACTGTCATACTTCCTACTTTTAAATTTCTTAGTATCAAATCTGTGATTTAATTTACCACGGTGCAAAACCATTCAGCGAAACACGCAAACCAACAATTGCAGAGAATATGGATTCCATCCAAATTCATTTCCCCCTTTCGCAACGTGAAGCGAGAAAAATTGTAGAATTTGCATTTCTCCTTCCTTCTTTGAACGATAGCAAATTTTATTTGTCAAAATAGCCTACGGGAGAAGCTGTCGGAAAAGGGTTTTTTATTATAAATGCATGCATAAAGTATGTAGAAGGAAACTTATTTGTTTCATACATATAACGGAAATGGCTAGTAGTGGAAAATTCGTTCGTTTAATACGCTACAATTTATTTTTCAGTTTACTTCCAGTCCACGTATAAAGATAGCGATAAGAATTTATAAGCTTTTGTTTTATGAAAATCTATCGATATTATTGAATACAAAAAAATAGTTAAGGATCGTTTCAACTAATAATCCAAGAAGAATTTAAGTAAAATTAAATGTAAAAAAAGTATTTAGTAAGGCCTATTTGTGAAATGAGATTTCTAATAAGGTTCTCAATACATTCATTTTTGAAAAGATGCTTAGATTTTATGCAAGAGCTTGGTCTACAAACGAAAGGCGATGATATGATTGTGATTCCAAACGAATGAATAAAAATATATTTATACAAGCTGAAAACCCGTACTTCGCTACGGAGTACATTCAAATTAAATACAACGGTCAATGTATGCAATTAATGCCAAAAATATGTATAAACATATTTATAATAAATACAACGATCAACGTATGCAATTGATGTAAAAAAAAACGAAAAAATATATTCATAAAAAAATAGTAAAGGATATTTTTATAGAAAAAATAATGTAGAAGAAAATATTCAAATTAAATCCAATAGAACATACTAAAGAATATAGTACGGTTAATACAGTACAGTTTGAGGAACGTATCTTTTACTGTATTTTAATATTTTTTTGGATAATGTCCAATCGTCAGCGGATTAGCAAGAAAAAAAATTTTTTTTTGTCTATTTCGTTGTCATGCACGTGACGATAAATTAATTTAAAGCACCAGAAAAAGAAATCACGTGATCAGCATTTAATAAATTAAATTCTAAAAATTAATCTTTAAAAATTCACAAAATATCAGAAAATGGAGGTAAATATTCAAAAAATATTTCATTTTAAAGGAATTTTTATCATCTTTCTCGTGATATAAATTTTATAACCCTCAAATTATTATTTTAAATGCAAACTTAAAAAAAGTTACTAAAACAGCTTAAAAATTTAATTTTAAAAAATCCAAGAAGAATTTTTAAAAAATCTTTCTTAGTGCACCCCTACACTATAAGAAGAGTCGCCATGCAAAATTTCAGCCCTTTAGGTCCAGCGGTTTGGTCTGTGCGCTATCTGTCAGTCAGTCAGTCAGTTACGAAACTGTTTTATATATATAGATTACTCCATAAGACACAATAATAGAACCGAATGAGTAATTATCTTATTCGGAAGCTGATAACAGAAACCGTTATTCCAGTGCCTGGAAATAAAACCACGTTGAAAAGGAACGGTTCCCCTTCAAACTAACCATTTATAAACTCGTTCTTTATACTGAAAATAAACTTTAACCGTAACATACCATTGTAGTATAATGTCCCATTAAATTCTCATAGTACACTGAAATATAACATTATGACGTGAACACTGTAAAAAAATATGTGCCAAATTAACGGTAAAGTAATGGCAGCACTCAACCATTAATTTTATGGCAACACGGTTATAAGTACCAGATATTGCAATTTCTATAAGCGTCAGATATCAGAGTAGAAATTTAACACACGTTAGAAAACTGGAAGTTCTTGGTCTAATAACGTTTATAGCGTGTGCGATATGCTTGTATGACAGAGGACTACGGCATTTGGGGTGGAATACAGGAAAAGTGGTCAAATTAGTACCGAAATCCTTTCTCACCGGGAGTTGAAAAAAGATAAAATCATTAAGAAGGAGATTGTGTAAGTGTTGAAACATAAAACACCATTTTAAAAAATTAGTTTTTTTTAATCAAAAAAGGTTAAATAATATGATATTTAAGATTCACTGTTATAAATAAATTGATGTATAAATATTATTTTTTTTTACCTTAAAATAGGTACAAGTTAATACCATTACGTTGAATGCATGCTGAATTAACGATAGAAAACTTTAAAAAAACACGGTAATAGATTAAAATAAAAATAAAAAAGCTTTTTTAAAGATCTACCCAAATAAATATATTTTAGACACTATGTGTTCCGTGTGAGATGACAAATGTTCAAACGTTCTCCGTACAATTTTTTTCTTTAATTTATGGTACAATGTTTCACCCTTTTCAATCTTCCCAATGTTTGAAACGAAAATTTTGCACATCCATTTGTTATTACATAAGTATTATTATAACACTAAATAAAGTAAGCGCCTATTTCCTAAATGGATGCATTTCATATATCTTGAAATGCGTCGTTAAATAAATAAATTTCAAAACCGCGCAAACGTATTATTAAATGATATTATTCCATTACAGTTCTTAAAACAAGCATCGTAAGACTGCAACAGGATAACGTTATAACGAGGTATTCATGTATATTTATGTCAAGGAAACTACACTGTAATCATGGTAGAATGAGAGGATGTGCGTGGGGATTACAAAAGAATGTGATGATAAAGATGAAAATAATATAAGAAAACTGAGAGAGTTAAGTAAAAAATACCTTATGCCTTGAAATCTTATATAACAGTTCCGTAACTGACTCACTGACATACAACGCACAGACCAAACCGCTGGACCTAAAGGGCTGAAATTTTGCATGGCGATTCTTCTTATGGTGTAGGGGTTGCACTAAGAAAGATTTTTGAAAATTTCTTCTTAGATTAATTTAAATTAAATTGTTAAGCTATTTTTGTAACTTTTTTAAAGTTTGCATTTGAAATAATAATTTGAGGGTTATAAAATTTATATCACGAGAAAGATCATAAAAATCCCTTTGAAATGAAATCTTTTTCGAATCTTTTGGTGAATTTTTTCTGATTTTTGGTGACTTTTTAAAGATTAACTTTTAGAATTTAATTTATTAAATGCTGATCACGTGATTCCTTTTTCGGGTACTTTAAAAAAATTTATCGTCACGTGCATAGTAACTAAATCGACAAAAAAAAATTTATCTTGTTTCTAATGCAGCAGACGATTGGATATTATAAAAAAAAAATAAATACCCCTTACGATTTTTTTATAAATATATATATAAAATAAATAAATAAATAAATAAATATATATATATATATATATATATATATATATATATATATATATATATATATATATATATATATATATAACATCAATTGTATCCATTGATCGTCGTATTTATTATAAATATGTTTTTTTTTGGCATTAATTGCATACATTGACCGTTGTATTTAATTTGAATGTACTCCGTAGCGAAGAGCGGGTTTTCAGCTCTTATATATATATATATATATATATATATATATATATATATATATAAATTTAAATATTTAATTTTGAAGGTTAGATTTTCTCTCCTTTCCTCGCTTATGTTTTTTCTTCTTCAGTTCAACTTTTTATCTTGACTGGATATTCTCCTCTTCAAAGCTTTTTATTAATACGGGTATGGAACGTTTTTCCAGTGCGCCCCGAGGTCATAATTCCCACGCGTTATGCAAAAATTACACTTTTCCAAATGATGTTGGCTGCCTTATGCTGTCGTAATAACACTTGCTAGTAAACTTTGCAGGACAATGAATTTTTAAGATTATGCTCCTTTCTGTTTCAAATCGCCTTCTTCGTCAAATTAAAAAAACAAACAAACATGCAAAGCATAGTTATTAACTTGAGATCCCCGACTCTGATCGGTAAGCTACGTTGGATTTCCGCTTGGGCCGATTTGATAATTATATTAAATATTACACTCTTTGTATATCCCTCACATAAATGAAATAATTTATGGGACATGTTGTACATTAATTTTTTAGACTTTATGGCTTATGAACTTTTATTATAAACGCTAGAGAGTCGAGTATCGGAGACCTAAGTGGTGACCAAAAAATCACATGATATAAGTGCAGCATTCATCGTGAACCTGAAGAAACAGCTTCTTAAGTTTTTACTGTAAAGACGGATTTTGGTTTTGCGTCCAGGTGGCGATTTTGGGAAAAGATAAAAAGCTACATTTTCCGCAGGCTCCTCTATCTAGATATTAAAGATTTTGCTTCTTATAAAAATAAATTCTGTTGTCCAGTACTTCTAGCCCTTTATCCCGACTACTATGTCCATACCTTTAAGCGTAAAAGATAGCTTCATTACATGATTTTATTTTATATTATTTTATATTACAAAAGGATTTTTTGGGGTCTTTATTTTTTATCGGTTTTTCCTACCCATTAAAAACAAAGACGTAAATAAAGCTTTGTGAAATAAAATAACGAAGTTCCTAAATACATGATATACTTGAAAAGAAAGAAAAAAAAAGAAGAATGTTAACGAAGTGTAATTTTAAGCACATCATTCGAGATTCAATACCAAAAGATATTTTATACATAATTAATGCATTAATGTATTTAAATTTATAATAAAAAGCACTATCAAAATTGGTCAGTTGGAATTATTAAATAAGACCAATGCCTAGTTTAAAAAATAGACTTTTATGAGCTGTAAATTATCGAATGCATTTATTCCATATTAGATAATGAAAAATCTATATCTTACAGATACTCTTACAGCTTAATAAATGACTCATATGCTTATGGAGGCAGATGAAAACGTAACAACAATTGTATTCAGCAACAATATATTCCTCTATTACGAACATTCCTTCGTCACAAACACAAGTTTCAGAAGGTCACAAACTCTCTTTTAAAGACTCTAATAGTCTATGGCATTAACACATGAAAGGGTATATTTCGTATAGCATAGATTGATGAGTTAGGATCTTGTTCTTAGCTATGCGACTGGGGTGATTTTTACTTAAATGAAAACGTAGTTTCTCGTTGCAGATGTTTCGGCCCCAGTTATTGACAAGATGATTCCTCTGATATCAAATTTGCGTTGTTTTTCATATTTTCTTTATTATAATTTAACTTTCAATGCAATACGTTCTGCAATAAAAATCAGTTACTTTATTCTGAAAACACTTTGGAAGTAGTTAAACTTAATTCCTGTGGTAACACGATTTAAAATAAAGCCCTCGACATTTGATGAAATTATTATCAAAGTTCAATTTTGACATGAAATATATATATATATATATATATATATATATATATATATATATATATATATATATATATATATATATATATATATATATTAAGTATATCAGCTGTTTATATACGTTATTTGTCACTGTTATTTGATTATATAAGTATTCATATACACATTAAGCACAACCTATGCATAAGCGTTTAAAATTTCTAAAACTTAAAATCAGATTAGTTGGTTGGATTTCACTGGTTAGAATGCTACAGCATGTTTTGCAACAAAAGGACCAATCAGACCGGGACCTAGAGTTTGAAGCCGATTACGAAGTTCCATACCAACCGCGGGACCAAAACAAGCATGGCATGCGTAAAATGCTTTTACTTAGAAAATCATCTGTATTATTTGAAACACTAAAATAATAAGCAAAGAAACTATAAGCTTAAAAAACATGACTGTAAAAATTTTTTTAATAAGCGAAAAAACATACGGATGTTTGCACTGCAAAGACTTAAATACTATGAAAAAGAAAAATCTCCTTTTGCGTAGACTAATTTAAGAATCCAGAAAAAAAACTTACCGTACAAATTCCATACACACTGGTACTTTGAAGAAAGGCTTTATGAACAATATTGAAAGCTCTTCATTATATTCACAGATATATTTGCACATAAACAACGGTAAATTCGTAACTTGTAGTGAGGATATGACATTTGCTCGATCAGTATATGATACGTAAATAATTCATTGGAAAGATGAAAGTAATCCCACGAGAAATGACATTCAAAATAGACAGGCACTAAATTTGATTTTAAATGATATGCAATAAATATGATAAACTGTTTCACAATTAGAGAAGAGAGAGAGATTCAAATATGATATTTAAGATTCAAAGATAGTGATTCTTTGATATATAAGTATTTCACATCATTGTGCATGTGTAACAAATTTGGAACACTCATATGTTCATGTAACCATAGAATTAAAGATCCGCATATACTTGAACAAATTTTGAGTAAAGTTACAACACTTCCTCGCGTAAGGTATACTATAATCCAAGAGCAAATAGCTTGTCACTACGTGAATTTATAATAATTTTTCACTATTCAAGAATGTGAGCAAGGCAAATTCCTAGCGTATCATGTCACGCCATATTTAGCGTTTGTATAATTTTAACAATGAATAGTGTTTGCTTTTAAAAGATTTAACAAATAAAATTAGCAGCAATTTCTTAGTTGTAAAACTTCCATATTAACATTAAATAATTTCAACAAATATATGTAATTTTATACTCGGAGAGATCAACAAATTTATATCTGTTGGCTGTATAATCAATCCACTATACTACATTTATCAACGTTTAGAACTACATCTGATACATCCAATTAAGTTTAATGCATGTATTTACAGCAGTTTAATGATAGACACTTGAATCCTAAATTCAGTTGACATAATGTTCGCAGCTAATGAAAAATCTCGACACAAATTTGCGATACTCCATGTTTTAAATGAACGGAAAAAACATTCAAAGTATTTGAAAAGAAGCTGAACATTTAGCACAAGGTTTCTATAGCTTTTGACTCGATTCCTTGCACTTTATTATGACGACGTTAAATAAATATAGAATGGTCTGCGTGATATCTCTTCGGGCTGAAGTTTAGCAACTTTGTCCAAGAAGCCCGCTTTTCGGGGACGAGTGTGGGCCTGGCAGAGAGCGAGCATAGTTACTTCTCTTCACCTGAAGTTGTAATGGCTTGTTTGTGCCGGTTACGAAATAGGGGCGCAGGAAAGCAGCTCCCGCACGCTCGAAATTCGAATGCAACTGCGCAGAGGCGCCCCTAGCGGACCGCCACTTGGATTTCGAACTTCTCCTGCTGAATGTTTACAGAGAGCTGAAAGCCTGCCACGGCAGGAAGAATTTCAGAAATTTTTAAAATTGGAATGTGAACGAAAAAGAAATTACCTACACACAGAAAATGGCTCATGTCGAACAAATAACGAATATCTGAAGGAGCATTCTATTCTTGAATGCTGGATAAAGTCTAAATATTTTTGCACACGGAGTATGAAGCTAATTTATCTAATAGTAAATAAATGATTTAACAAACGGTTCAGTTTTATACAGTGAAGAAATTTTATTTTATTTCTAGTAATATGTTAAGTATAAAATTTCAGACAAACTTAAGGTAACTTATGCTAAACAGAGTCAAATAATTGATATAAAAAATGGACATTCAATCATTATTCACAATATCGAATTATAAAGGCACAATAAGGGATTCAATAGCTATGAAAGGTCATGCATATTCTTATCTTCGTTTTATTGCCGAGTCGACAGAAAATAATTATCCGAGAAATTGTGAAACGAAACGATATTAAAGGACGCTCTCAGCTTACAACAGATGTATTTATACTTTAAAAAAGACATCCAGAAAATCTAATGTAATTTGAAGCTGAGATAAAACAGAACACGGAAAGTGAACATGAATGTGTTTTCGGTGAAACGAAAGAGCAAGATCTACGAAATACGAGTAGCACAATTACGATGTAGCAATACCACTTGGAATAGATTTCAGTTATAATGCGTTCTATGCATAAAGTGCATCTACTCTATCTCATTTACATGACTGTTGGTAGATTTTCTCTATTTTAGCATTTGTGTAAGTCTGTCAAACGATACGTTTCACCATCACTAGCAATTATCAGGCACCATGTTTTATAATAAAATTACGATGAGAAATCCTGAAATACTATCATTTAAAAAAAGGGAATATCTTCCAAAAACTGCACTATTTAATACATTCCTTAAATGAAATCTACGTGGTTCATTAGACAACATCTGCAGGTTCCCGCTGAATGAACACGTTAAGTACGAAGTCCGCAGAAATTATAAAAATAAAATAAACCGATTGAGGACTAAAACTTACTGAAAGTAAAATATTTTAGTTTTATAACCTTATTTTTTTTATGCTTTAATAAAATGAATCCTTTATAAAATATTTTAACAAAAGAAAAAAATTTAACATACTTCTGGAATGTTCCCAAATTAGACCAAGAGTATTTCAGATATACATTTCACACCAAATATTACGCTATCATAAAGCAATCATGTATACTTCCTTTAAAAAAAATATATAATTATTCAAATACTGTTATTTCAAAAGAAATGTGGAAATAGTTAAAATATAGATTTATTGTATTCTTCAACAGCATTTCAAGTTTAAGAATATTTTTACTATGACTTGATGAACGTTTTAATGAACGTCAAATGCATAAATACCCTGAACTCCTGACTGTAAGTTTTATGAACTATCTCTGTAACACAAAATAAAGAATAGGTTAGACAAAATATAAAACACGCAAGGTTAGATATAAAACAAAAAGTATACGAAAGGAGACCAGCTGGAGCAAAGGCATACGTCAAATTATTTTAGAAGAAAAATTGAAAGACTAATAAATATTACTTTAATTAAATTGTAAAGTAAGTCACTAAATTTAGTTTTTTCAAAAACTTAAGAATTTGTTTTTCAAACATTTTACAAAGTTATTTAGGATAATTTGAGCAGAGACTTGAATAAAAAAAAACACGTATAATGCGGAGTTAGAGTATATTTAAAGTAAATAGTTTTTAGATTTTAATAAGTTTCACGCTTGAGAAATTACTGGAGTCAAGATTAAAATGCTTAGAGATGACAAAGTTGTCCCAGCAGACAACACTGCAATTCAAGTTAAAACCATGGGGTTCCATTCCGGCGAAATGTATAAATTTTTAAATGACCATAATTATACGCTGAGAAAGGTTTCTTTACAGTTTCTGGGGATATAGAAATGGGATGCGGGTTTTGATACAGCTCATTTCAAAACACCATCGGAATCGTGATAATTAAAATGGGCTCGAGTATTGTGAGAAAATGCTGCTGGAAAAAAAATTGTAAAACTAAACCTAAGACGAAAAATCACGATAAAAAGAGTAACGTAATAAAAACACATAGGTCAAAAATGCCATGAAGGTCTTCAGAGAAAACTCTTGTTGTTGTTCCAAATGCCCCCTGGCCGGAAATTCCAGATCAGATCTATATAGGTGTCAGGCTGGTTTGTACGGCACCGATTTAAACAGCACCACAAGGGTCAAAGTCCGTTTTAGTCAGTTGCCACCTAAATTTTGACAGCGCAACCCCAGGTGAGACATATGGAGGATCGTACACTCTCCCACCCTCTCGAGACCTCACAGTGGGAATTTCCGGTTTACGGATTTACCATGACCATATCTGGCCTAGACACGGAGCCATTTAATGGCGTGTGTCGAGATTCGACCCGAGCACCCTCAGCACCAAAACCCAGCACGCTACCACAAGGCTACCTCGAGCCTTCACAGTAAACTAATGTGATTTAAGAATTCAAATCAAGAATAAGACTTCCATTTTAAATAAAGAAAAAAAATATCATTCCAAACCCTGTGCATTAAATAAACATACATCAGCGGTAAAACTGGGGGGTGGGTGGGAGGGGGATCGAGAGAGAAAGCCAAACATCCACTTTTCCTTTTCCGGGCTCAGGTTACACATACACACACACACACACCAACCAACAACAACAACAACAACACCAACAAAAAAAAAACTTCTACAAAATAATTCCATAAGTAGATTTCGCTGTATAGGCCGGGAGCTCTGAATCTCTGGACACTATAACAGCGGCCATCTACAAAAAAAAACTTTTGGAAAAAAATACCGTTTTTATTTGCTCTGTTCTCCCATCTCTTACGAACTATGTGCCGAATCAAAACACTCCACAAGTTGAAATCACGGCGGACAACATAACGAAAAAACCGCTTACGCGAAATCGTTTATTTACTCGTCCTTTTTCCCCGTGTGCATTTCGGCCAATAAACCCCTGGAGCGGACGGAATTCCTTCGCTTATTTGTTGCGTATCGCATGGCAACAGGGATCTGCTCCTCCGCCCACGCAGGGACGACAAAGCACATTCCTCAACTCAACTATTTTAAATAACGAGGGAAGGGAATGTGAGGACGCTGAAAGGGGTAGAAGAGGGGTAATGAAAATTTAATGGAGGAAAAGAGACGAGAAACTGAAAGATTTCGAGTAGGGCAGAGGGTTTGCGCCAAAGGTGTGTGCTGTGGAATTCAATTAAGTGCCAATACTACAATTATAATTAATAATAAATAGCTTAAGTGCTCCGGGTATAATTAAGTGTCTGCGGGGACATGGCGCACAGGGACATATGCCGAAGAAATTATTATCGTAAAGTGGTTACACAAAAAGAGAAAAATTACGGGCAGATTCAGGTTACATATTAATGTTCTAATACGCAAAATACATTTATTTAGGCTGTCTAGACGTCGGGAGAATGAACTAATTTAATTAGGCTTTGTTATACCTAATATTTTAAACTTGAAGAGAAAAATTACGCATGATATTTTCAGGACATATACTACAGTTTAAAAAAATTATGATTCAGAAGAAAAGTTATTTTTGAAGAACAGCAGATAAGTGAAATTAAGATACTTTAGTAAAAGAAATTTTGAGAAATGAAAAAGAAAATCTAAATACTGTAATTATTTCTTCATGTAACAATGAGTAATACTGCAATTTTAAGAATCAATAATTACATGTTTTAAATATGGCCACTGTGAATTTTTTTTTAAAAAAGCGAAAGACACCCTAAATTAAAATTACAACTAGTGCCATTTCATTAACAGACATTAAACCCAACATAACATTTTAAAATTAACTATAAAAATAAAACACCACAGCACTATGTTGATTTTTGTTTAGAAATGATAGAGAAATGGTAAAATTATGTAATATATAAAAAAAAATCAGCGAGATGAAATATATGGGATTAAATTAACTTAAAATTGAGTTAAATTCAAAGTTGAGATTAAACAGTATATGCATACCCAAATTAAAATTTTTAGCTCTGATTTATTTTAAATCAGTCGCTTCACTTTAAACGTTAGAATTTTCTTCTGCCGGAAGGTCCAGTGTTAAAACAGTTAACAAAATCAACTAAATTCTAATTTGAAATATGCATAGTTATGGCCGTGTGGATTATCAGATGTCATGCCATAGTAGGACAAGGAAAAGATCTTATGTTGAGCTATAGGGGGAAAAATCCCCCATATTTTAACAAATATGGAGAACATTAAATCTGTAGGTTCGGAAGTCCCACATTAAATAATGGACGGATGCCGCTTTTCAGCAAAGGGTAGTAAAAAAAGGGGGGGGGGAATTACGCCAAATGCTCTACAAAAGATGATGTACTAAAGTAAACTAAAATACGATTTTAAATAAAGGGACTTCAAGAGAAAATTCTTGTGTCTTCAGTTAACAGAGTAAATAAAAAAATGTAAATAATTACAAGATAAAAAGAACTTTTTATATACCACGTTTTTAAATTTTCTGTTGAATCATATAAACTTGACAATTCTATGTATTAATAAATACTTTTTAAAATTTTTTTTGAAGAATTATCTCATCAACTTGAAAGAAAATGATCAAATGCGTAATAAAGAGAGCAATTATAAGAAATTTTCAAACGACAAAATTAACTGAAAATGAATTCAATTCTGCTTAAAGATGGCTAAAAGTATTAAAATAATGCATTGTCATCGTGTTCTGAGCTATTCTAAAAGTTTCAAATGACTAGCTAGTCGGGAAGTTAGTTAAAAATCGATTGCAAGATTCTTACTGGACAAACACACAAACAAGAAAGCGAGTTAATAAAAACATGGTAAAAAAGCCTTCATACGCTCCTAATGTAGACAAGGGTTACATCGTACAGCAATCGACATGGTCCAACTGTACACTAATTTTTCTTTTCCTTCTGAAAAATGATTTTAATCTTACCAATAACTATCCCAGTTATTCCTAACTATTCCAAATGGTATTTCTTAGCAGCTGATAAAAATTCTCAGCTAGGAATTCATTACTTGAAGCAATGATAGAGGGTAAGATAAAAGTTTGATTGACGACTCGAGTGAATCCTAACTGACACCATCACTTTTCTCTCACACCCTAATTCTCCATAGCCATAAATCCAAAAGCCAATACGGAACTATAAAAATCAGAACAACTAAGAATTCTTATACAGAAAAAAAAAATCCTACTTTTTTGTTTTAATCAATTTTCGGCGCATCGATTCTTTTCTGATCTCCTATTTCTAAACCATTAGCTAAATCCTCAAATGCCACTAATCGTCAACCATTAACCCTCGTCATTTAAAATCCGGAAATGGGAGAAGTACTATCTCATCACTAAAAAAGAAAGAAAAAAAGAAGCAACGGTACCTCGTTCTATACTTAATAATCGATTTCAATAACACTCCCTCTCCCTATTTAAGAATCACACTTCCAAGGGTTATGGATTGATATGGTAACGGGCACTGATGTTTCAGTTCAGTGGACGGAATGAATCGACCGAAGCAAATGCTATACGGGTTATTTGAAAGAGCTGGATATGGTTCTGTCTGTGCTAATTAATATTCGCATATACGAGACATCAATTGAAGATGTGACAGATTAGCCCAACTGAAGAAAAATGAAAATTTTAAAAATCAAATTCTTTTTCGCGTTGTGTGTTTTTTTTCAAATAATATACAAAAAGAATGAACATTTAACAAAATTGCATGATAATCCTTATTTGACCATAGGTATGACCGTTTGAGCTTGCCCGAAAATCCTCAACAACATTTTCTATCTCCTACTCCGAAAATCACGAAAAGAGAGTGCTGGATTAAAAATTAAAAATTAGATAATTACAGATTCTCTTCCCCCGAGATAATTACAAATAGTAAAATTTTTTAATTACAACCAAATGATTGAAAACAATAAAAAAAAACCTCCTTTTCCAGTTACATTAAAAAACACGATAATCCGAGCCCCGGTAAACAAAGTTCTGAGGTCACTCACAGAGTTTTTCTCGTCTCAAATCTGCTCTGAGGAACCAAGCATTTCATCAGTTAATTAAGGCACTGAAACGATGACTTTCGAATGAGATTTCCACCACTTTGCATTCAGCGCGTGCGGTGGAGGGGGAGGGGATTCCACACGTTGTTGATAATGTATGGGCCTCGAAATCGAATGAAGCTGGATGCGACACACGCAAAATAAAATTTTTAAAAATCCGGTGAGGAAAGTACGGCGGCGCTAGATACGATAGATAAATAGAGCAGCGAACAGAATATTTAGGGGGTGATTAAAAAAAAATAAGAGAGATAGTATAACAAAAGAAAAAAATAAAAGTTTTAGAGAAAAACAAAAAAAAAACAGACATAAAAGATTCATTTTTTTCTTTAGTTATACGATACTTAATCTTGGTTATTTAAAAAAAAATTTCATTGCCATTTAAAATCTTTTGAAACACAGATATATTCAACAACTTTATTTAACATGGTTACTCGTGTTTAGAAACTAGACTTAATCTAAATTGGTTCTGGATCTGATTTATTAGGAATATCTTTACTTTGTCTCCACTTTCCTGTAAAAAAAATTCGCGTAGTTATTAAAGCTTGTTCTGTATTGGCATTGCTTAGAAGAGTGCTTAAATTTTAAAAAAAATTACCAATTATGTGATCTCTAGGTGCATATAAAATTGCTGTAAAAGTAATACTATAATGTTGTGATTGTCACAGTATAAATCCAATAATGTCAAATATAAAAATATTTTTGCATATTTATTCTAATATCGCGGTCATATTTTGTAAAATAGAATTTTTAGAAAAAGAATTTCTCATTTTATGAAAATAAATCGAATTAGGTTCTGATAAAATATTGCTAACATGGTTAAAAGAAGACAACTATTTTACAAATTTCATATATAGTTCCTTTTGTTGTTCTTGAGTGTATAAAAACGTAACTAGTAAAACAAAAGATATATTTCAGATAAATAAAAATAGGAAATGGAAAATGGTGCAGGCCAGTAAAAGGCGCAGGATATTTATTATTCATCAGATTTTATCCATTAAAAAGCATCAGCTGTTCAATAGATGGTAAAATCTCTCTACAATTAGTATCTGGGATAATGTTTCAATAACTTTCAAAAAAACATATTCAGAGTTAAAAAAACATAGCTTGTATTCGTATTTCTTTAATGCATAAATAACTATTCAATAAAGGGTTAAAAAAATTACTTATTTTTTAAACCAAAATTGAAGTAAAGGAAAATTGTATCAATAACGTTTGATCTTTTCTTCGCGAAACTTAATACAGCTCCCTTAATTGCCTCATAAATGTTAATTAATTAGTCAAAACTTCTATTTTAAGTTTTGCACCATTGATTATCTCAAATTAAACAGCGAGATACACGAAATTGAAACATTTCAATAATAAAAATAATCGAAATCATTCGTATGTAACAGTTTTCTAGCCAAAGTTGATCATCCATTAAAACACTCGGGATGGATGTGTGCGGTAAAGTTCTCGTTCTTTACGTTATCCAACAACAAGAGAAATAATTAAGAAATAGAAAGAACAGAACTTTGCTTCCAGAAAACTTTTACGCCGTCCAAAAAGTTTAAAAAAACATTTGTTAGTAACATTAACAAACAAACAAAAAAAAAAGAGAACATTTTCTCATCTTTTTCTCTAAAATTTAATTTCCACTCGCTTAACGTTTAATCAACTAACCAGAACCATCAAAATGCTTGAAAGATTTAAAGGAATCTTTGGAATAGCTAATGGATAAAAAGTTGCTCGAAAAATAGTAGGAAAATGGAAAAAGTTTAGGTAAGAAACAAATGAAAGTCCTCCTCCCCCCTAAATAGCTTTTTTTTCCGTACATTCATTAGTAAATTCCACAGTAATAAATACCCGATAAAAGCCAAAGAATAAATTAAGGATCGCCTCACGCTGTATTTCTAACTGAAAACGTTAACGCAACATATTGAAAGTTATATACATACTTAAAACATTTGAAATATTCAGATTTTGCCGAAAGTAATCTTATATCTCCGAATGAGCAATAATAGTCAAACTCACAGTGCAAAGGAAGATGCACGGTACTTGTATATATATAAACGTAATCGATTTGAAAATTTTAATCTGCCATGATGCGCAATGCCGAACTTCAGAATTTCCAAAGAGGTATGGTCAATTTCTGGACATCCTCATATCAACTATAGTAGATGTCGTTCGAAAATGTAAGCCTGGCGACACCACTGGAGAGAGATGCCGACCTGGGAAGCCGCAGAAATTGGACGATCGAGGCGAGGGGTGCTTCGTGGGGACTCCCAATTAAGAATCGCACTTCAAAAGTCTCATCGTTGGCATCAGAGGTGTCCCAAGCCACAGGAGCTGATATCAGTATCCATAGAGCTCGCAGGGAAATGCATAACACCGAAGACCTTGGCAGATGGGCACACAAGCCCCACATTACTCGACACAAAGCCTGAAAAAACTGCAGTGGCGTTTAGAATGTCACTCATGGACAAGTGTGGAAAAAGGAGGAAGCGGAGCGAAGAATCATGTTAGAAACTTTTCCAATAGGACGGTCGTGCCTGCGTGTGGCATTTGCCCGGGGAAAGTTTTCTTTCCGGCTTGCATTGTCCCAACTGAAAAATTCGGAGGGAGTTCTGCGATGGTCTAAGCCTGTTTGTTTTCGGATGGGCTAGGTACTTTGATTGCTTTGCCTTTAATTACTCTAAGATGAAAATAAATATTTTGCATGACTGAGCACTTCCTGTAACGTAGCAGTACTTTGGAACAGTCTCCCAGCTTATTTCTTCCAGCATGACTTGGCCACTTGCCCCACTTCGACTTCTGTTGGGTTCTCTCTTGAAGAATAAAACAAATGAAAATCAGATTGGCCTGTCTCAATTCTATCAAAATCTTATGCGATGAAATAAATTGCCGAATACGTCTCCGACTGAGAACTCCCTCCACTAAGTGCTTTCTAGCAAAGGCTTTAATCACGGATTGGCACCAAAGCCCACAGGACACAAACGAGAAATTGGTCGAAAGCATGCCTAGAGCAGTCATTCCAACCAAAGGTGGCCCTAAAAATGTACTGGTTTTTAAAAATAAGTACTTTTCTCCTCTTTCGGCGTGTGTCTCGTAACTTTTGGCAATATGGTGCATGATGCATTAATCTACACTCCATATGACAGATAACACTTAAAATCCTCCAAAAATATGTGATATGTCAGAAAAAATTAAGTTAAACTTTTATAACATCCATTATATCTTCTCTCTTGTATTAAATTATTTTTAATGTTTTACACATGCATGTTTTCAACCTCCTTCTCTGCCCAAATTAATAACTATAATCAAAGGCTTAATAAGCTGAATTTAAATTTTTTTCAAGGAAATACTTTGCAGTTAGAAGGTAAAGATAATCAACTAATATCCCCGTTTTATAATTTAAATATTAACGCTAATTAGAAAAAGAAACTTTCGAAACTTCGAGTACGATGTTTTCATGCGTACAATATTTTATCTCAGACATTTTTTATTAAGAAATAACATAGCCAACGTTAATTTTTTTTCGTCTAAAATTGGCAGTAAGTTTATCGAGAATGTGCTGTTATTAAAATTTACTTTAATATAATAAAAAAGATTTTATGATAATATAATTTATTCCGCAATATATGAGGGATGATTTATAGTTTCTTCTCTTTTAAATTCACGGAAAATTTCAAAATAAATAAAAGGTTTAGAGACCATAATTAAAAATATAACTTTTGATACATTTCGAAGACATTTTTTATATTTCTTACTCATGATTCTGCATTGTTACTACGGTAATACTTAGAAGAAAACCCATATAATTTCTTAACTTCCACCGGTACCATTGTTAAGTAATCAAAAATATTCCAAGCAAAAATATTCTTTAAACAAAAGCATAATCAAAAACAAAAAATCAATTTCTTCTATTTTTATTAAATAGTGAGTAAAAAAACACGTCTTGCATTAAGATACTAAAAAAAGAAACTTTGTCACTTTCTAAATCCTAATTTAAAATAATTCCTGTAAGAAGTGATTAATAAAAAAATGTTCCCGAGAACAAAATTACCTTTCTAAGCAATAAATTAGAAGGAAAGTTTAATCGTGTCGCGTTTTTTTCAGTCATTATCTAAGAAAAATAACGCAAAAGTGAGAAAAAATTTTTGAATTTCTAACTAGAAGAAATGAAAGTGAAAAGCAAACAATGAGAACATTTTCGGTTTTTTTTAGAAATATGGCAAATTGTTTTTGGGGAGATATTTAACAAAAAATATCGATAATTAAACTGAATATTCCACATTTAAAAGAATTTTATCTTTGGATAACTATGTCTCATTACAAATAGTTATTTTATCTAATTATTTTAAAGCAAACTAATTTTCAAGATTTCATTAAGACAGTAAAATTACTTAAAGAACCAAAGTCTCTCTAATAATCTCTAAGCATATGATGAAAAAAAGTACACTATATATACTCCTCAATTAGTGCAGAAATTTAATACGATATTTTGTTATCGAAGTAAAATTAAAGTGCAAATTTTAGTCTGTAAAGTTCTGGTTCAAAAACTTTCGATTTAATGACGTATCTTAAAATTCTCTTAAAAATGCAAACACTCGACGAATAAGCTTAAATATTCAACGCTACAACACGATTAAAAAATAATATATAAACAGTTCTGCGTAAATATAAACAAATACCACTCTTACTCTTCTTGAATTAAGCCAAAAGCTATTTAAATTTCTTCCTACACTTCGAAATCGTCCACGAATGTGGTGAAATTGTACAATAGTCAGCTAACCGCAATCTACAGTGGTAACGTGTCTTTAATAATTCTAGAGCTTCCATGCGTTACCTTTCCATACCTTTTGCGTTAAAATCTTTCACGAAACCGATTCCTCTAATAAAATAGCTACTCCCATTCAAAACAGACCACCTGAAAAATGTTGTTACATTAATCACCGGCAGCGAATAAGATAAAGTGCATTAAATGAAACTGATAGGCTTTCGGCTGGGCGAGCTGAAAAATGTTGGAGGCAAAAAAGACCGTAATCCGAAATGACTCTCTAATGGTTAGTCTAATTTATGAAAAACCCAGGATGGACAACGCTGTGAGCTTAAGCTCGTGCTGCTAATGATCATGATTCCACTCTACGGAGGACAGCTTCAAGGCGCCTCAAACGCAACAGCGGGCCAAAGAGATGGAGAAACGATTATTTTGTAAAAGAAAAAGGAAAAATACAAAAGCGTGAATTATTGACAGCTGATAAATGGGAAAAAGTACTTTTCTCAGATTAAAAGCATTTTATTGTCCCAGGGCAGGGTTAGCATTACATCAAGATATCATTCATTTAACACACCCGCGAGCACATGCGAAACCCCCAGAGAAAGAACAGAAGGTTAAAAAACAAACATACTACTGACCTACGGAACACAATGAATGAAAAGATGAATTCCGAAATAGACTTGAGTGCGTTTGAAATAGATAAGTCATTACCATTATAAAAATCAGTGAAATTCAAATGAAAGATTTTAGAAAGACTATAGCTTAGATAAAAACAAAAAATAAAATATTGTTTTTAATTGAAATAATGCTCGCGAAGGCCAAAAAAATCTTGTCTGCTTCCAATCCATGGCAAAATTAAATATATTTTAATATTACTTTACTGATATTTAAAAAAAAAACACGAGGAAGATAAACAAAATATATCAGAGTACGTGCAAAGAAATCTACGAGAGACAAACATCCAATTGTCTCGTCAGGAATTCATCGTACTGATGTTAGACTAGTGAATACTTTCTTTACCATGATAATTAAGAACTTGCAACTCTCTCATAATGATAATGAAACTTAGTTATACACGAGTTCCATTATCTTTTAATGATAATGAAACTGACTCATATACCGACACATTTAACCCAATCATTTTTCGCAGGCAATCAACAACGATTTTTTTCAAGTGAATTTTATCAAGTTTCTCACTTTTCTTACTGTGTATTTTGTCTCCAAATCGTGGCACCGATTTTCAGGCTTTTAATGATATCATTTACCACGTATTTGAATTGGTTATAACGAAATGTTAGTCATATGGAACCCGTATACACATACACGCGCAAACTATGCAATGACAGACTATCGACATAAGTATAAAATGCAATACTATCGCTAACGATATTTCAGGTTTTAAATGTATATCACGCTCATTAAGGAATTACTATAATTCAAAAATTATGTCGGAATAATTCAGATCAGACTGAGCTTTTCGTATCAGAAAATTCGGTTATCAGCAAAATTTTTTTGCCTAATGCTATGTCCCATTCAAAAATATGTGTAAATGTACCAAAATTCGGAATACTTCTGTGGCTTTGGGCACTTCGGATAAACAATACTCATTATAGCTAATAGAGAATACTCCAAACACACTGTGTGTGTGTGTGAGCGTCTATGCAGAGAGAGAAAGGACACATACAAAATGAAAATTTTTTGAGTAGAAAATTATATAGCAAATACAAATGAGGCCTGAAAAAAAAAAAGGACAAAAGAGTAACATTTCATATTTATGGCAAAATTAGGAAAAACATCTTGGACACGGCATAAAATAATCAGGCCTCATATACAGTAATAACAAAAGCAGGAAACAATGCGAGAGATTAATATATGTGTGTCTTAGAGATATTAATATATGCGAATTTATTTATGAATTACATAATTGTCACAATATAAATATTAATTTCCACGTTAGAAAAACGCATAATTCAGGTGAAAAAATGACATACCCGCAACAAATTCGCCAATTTGTGCAAAACAACGCAGGGAATTAGCGTAAAACCTCGAAGTAAATTACACAGTAAAGAAAAAAGCAACGAAGAAACCACGTGAAAGCAATTTTTTGCAGTCACTACGAGCTAGCATAAAGGCAAAAAATGATTTTTTAAAATAAATTCGTACATAATGAATAGGGTACGTCAAGAAGCTTATGATCCCATTTTTTTTTATCTTCTTTAAAAACTAATCAATTTGAAAAACAAAACAGAAAAAAAGAAATTCGGAGACAGGAAGAGTAATGTCAAATATTTTACATTCATTAACAGTAATTTCTAACACTGCTGAAAAGGAAAATTTAATATTCAAAATTTCTGTAGACAGAATTTTAATAAACTGTCCCAGAAGTACCCGAAAATATATTTCTCTCCTTGTTTCATACTAAGCCTTTACTATCCATAATCACAGAATGTATCTTATACAACTAATTTAAAGAAATTACTAATAAAATAAAGAAAATTTAGACAGAAAGACAACAAACGATAAGGAACTTTGTTATTCCTTATAATTTGCAAAAAATTTTCCAGTTAAAAAACCACAAAGAAAAAAAGGGTTTCTAAGACAGGTTTCAAGGCACTCACGTTATAGTTAATTTTCTTTTTGTAATGTTCAGTAACTATCAAGGTCCTATAAAAATTATTTCCTTAATTTCTATTTGCCACAGTTTGGAGCAGATGACTATCTGGCTGTAAATGCAGCCAGAGCGTTTAAATGCATGAGACTAACTTGTGGAATATATATTAGTATGGCATGTCTGCAACCGCTGTAGCTTGTCTTTTGAGGAAATTTGTGTGGAATACGACTGTGCGATGTAAAGTTTCTCATATCTGGCATTGTAAGAGAGATCTACTATCTGCCTTGAAGAGGCTGAGAATACTGTACGTGAACATTCAGCCTCAGTCCAAGTTTTTGTAGATCCTCATAAGGACCTACCTGGATTTAAACTTAGTTTGATTTTCATTAAAAAAGGCAATGAATACACTTTGTTGACTTAACTCTTTAGCGGGCGCGCCCGTGTACAAAGTGCAACATTTTCGCAATTTTGAATGGTTTGTTTTTACATGGAAGGTTTGAATATTCTAAGCAGTTTCTATTTATAGCTACACCCTTTCTAATGCAGGTCTGATTTTCTGACCCTTGCATTCCTTTCAATTCATTGTTAGTCGTGATTTAACCTGGGAAAACCAGCGATTATACTTGAATACAATACGGCAAAAGCAGGGGTTGATGTCGTCGATCAAATACGCAGCTATTACACGGCATCCCACATATCACGAAGATGGAAATCTCATTGTTTTTTAGGTTTTTGGACATAATAGGAATCCATTCGCAAGTTGTTCTTAGATCCAATAAACCGTACAGTTTTGAAATAAGGCGATTGCATCTGCATTCTTTGACCTTTAATTATAAACATATCTCATTATCAACATTTTTTTTATCTTGTCATAAAACGCAGAATTATTATTGTCAATTTGAAAAATAAAGTTTATTACGAAAGGAATAATCAAGGTTGAAAGACACGTTGCACTTTGTGTCACGCGTGCCTGCTGGTGTTCCAAAAATTGGCGCGCCCGCTGAAGGGTTAAGGGAAAGGAAGACATCTCAGGGTGTTATAAATATAAGTTATCTACAGTTTAGAAAGGAAGAGCAGCATTAAACTGTTTAAGTGGTAGTCTGTATAAACGCTAAGAAAAAAGGACAAATGACAAGGCCACTTTAACAACCCTTGATACATTATTTACCACTGCTGATATTTATTAACAAGACATAAATTTAATCTGGGTAATATTACTGACAATAAGTCTTAATGGGTTCTTAAACTTGCAGTGCATTTGAAATGCATCTTGCTGCAAGTAATAAAAAAGCATAATGTTTTAATCATAAATCACCCGAATGTAGAATGCAACTTCTAAATTACTTCAAACAGGAAGCGCTATACCTTTATGCTATCAACCTCGTAAAGAGTAAATTAGTATGAAAGTCTTAGAACAGCTCCTACCAAGATTCAAACTCACAGTCTGATCAGTTACTAATTACTTGAGTTTTTGTAAAAGTACGAAAAAAAGGAATAAAAATTATTGAAAAATTTAACTCCAGACACTTCTTTTCGAGTTTAATGTTAAATGATCCGTTTAGAAAACAAAGTAAAGGGTTGCATTTTAAAATTTAAGCAATAAATATCCTCCTTTTTATTTAAACGAATTGTAAACACCACGGAAAGACAAGTGCTCTGTAAAAGTCGCAGTTTTATAAACATTGCAACAAAGCTCCCGGGAAAACAAAAACCTAAGCATATTGGAATGCGAAAGAAAATAAATATGCTTGAGCATTGACAAATAAGTCAACACTTAACGGAATTCCCATCGTAAAAAAACATCTCCAAAATTAAAAACTCAGATCACAATAACTTTATCGTTTTAATGAAATAAAAATTACTTGTGATGGCTCAGAAATATTCTAGGAAAGGGAAAGAAGAAAAAAAAAATAACAGTAAATAATACTCGGACAAGTGTTAACAGACAGCCAAAATCTTAACTCTTTAGAAGTAGTCATAAATTTTTCAATTTATGAAGCATAAAAATTACAAATTCCTAAAAAACACAACATAATAAAATAAATTTCTAACCAAACGAGAATAATCAATAAAAATGCAATCACTGCTAACCTTAAAAAAAATTAGATGTTATATTTAATTTCTTATTTCAAGAAATAACGAGCATTTGGATAAAACGTCTATCAAATGGTAAATGTTAAGACCATTCGCCTGAAAACAAAGTCTACACGTATTGTTGATAAATTGCAATTGAAAAAAAAAGAACTATCTAATGAAAAATCTTCTGTAATTCACCAATAATTTACCTAATAGCAAAGTTAGAAGATGTTCTCAGGGCCAACAGTTTTGCAATACAATCTTTCCTAAGTTAATATATTTCAAGTACACCTTTTATTTATACCTCGTATATAACGTTCCATATATTCTTATTTTTCCACAATATTTTCCACCATTTCTCCCAACATCTATGTCTAAACCAATACAACACTATACAATTACATAAGAGAATTATAACAATTCTTCTAAGGAGCAGATTGGATAGGTCTGACGCCACATATGACAGATAACTTTATTTCTAGGAGTAATTTTATTTCTTTGTGTTTTATCTGGAGAGATATTAAATGGTGCGGTTATCAGTTAAAAAAATGAAAATTCGCATCGACTAGTTGAATTAAACTAAGTATAATATTTGGTGCTAATCCCTTAGATGAAAAATAAATAAATTTAGACGAAAAAGAGTGAGTTTACTTCAAATTTTAGTGAACATTTTATTCTTTAATTAAAGGAATTTTCTTTTCAGGAAGACAGTGTTAAATTTCCAAACGACATATCCAAATTACATATCAGGAGACCTAATGGGATGTTTTAATTTAGATAAAAAGAACTAAACTAGATAAAAGTGGACCAAAATTCTAGCTCTCAAAAATGGAAGGCTTTTCAAAGGTTCTACTTTACTGAACTAATTTATAAAGCAGAGGTTTTTTAAGAACGAAAAGTAGTAACTGTATTAGATGTTTGAATAAAATTTACAAGTAATGGTGACATCTCACGTGCCCAACATGGCTAGTGCATAACTATAGTAGTTATCCCAAGAAGCAAAGATATGTATGCAATCCATCTTCTTCACACTTCTAAAGATATTTGATTTGACGAAGACATTTTGCAGGTGGCAGTGTTGTGCAGATAAAATATTAAAACAGAAATTTTAAAAAATCACTTAAATATCACGCATTTCTAAAAAAACAACATATTTAGTTTCATTTATATCAAATTTAAACAAATCCTTCGTGCAAGGCACATTAGAATACAGTAAGATTTCGTAAGTTTCTGTGAATATGTACATCAACCTCACTACACGCAGCTACTACTAATCTCGATGTCCTGACAACACTGCAAGAATAATATACATGATTCTATCAAAGAAAATTCGCCAAGCCCAATTGAATATTCTTTAGAATTAATCGTACTTCAATACATAGAATCAGTTTCCCCTTTTTTTAAACTTTAACAAAGCGGAAAGCTCAATAAATTAGTAAGTGAAGCAAAAAGCGAATATTTCCCGTATGAAACTTCCAAGCACACCACACAACTTTCAGGGAGAAAAAAACAAACGAAAAAAAAAAAAAAACCGCCAGACAAACTTGAAAGTTTCTTCGCTGAAACCATAGATTCATCGATCCTCGAGAGTGAAAGGAAACGAAAAACGAATCGATAACTTTATTATTTTTTCAAAAAGCAAATCGGTTTTTGCTTAAAAAAAAAACTCCCCAAAAAATCGTTATAAATGCCGTACATATCGTTAACTTTAAAAACTCGTTACAAAGTATGTAATCTATTTAATAGCATTTTAATTGAAGAGGCAATTATTGTTTAATTCAATTCTGATAGATTTTTCATATCTGAAGGAAGCATATGAGCGGAATGACAGTTGTTTGCCTCTTACATAGCATTTGCGAGAGGCAACAAAGGAAAGGGATAATTTAAATTTTGTTCAGCAAGTTGCCAATAAATATGTAGTTCTCTGACAAGAACCCTGAAATAAATATTTCTGCTATATAGTTTTAGAGAAGTACATTTTTCCGTGATGAAATTTTTGCATAAGGATTTTAGTCCAACAAAAAAAAATTCGGTAAAGTCATTTCGGTGGGGTCATTTTTAGTCATGTTTTAACAATCTTTTTTAATTTTCGTTCTCGGAGAGATAATTTGAATAAATCCAATTAAAATTCTTATAAGATTAAAAAGAAAACAATTTTTGCAGAGGAAGAAAATATGTAGGAATTTACCTGAGAAAAAAAAAATATTTCTGCCTCAAACATGTTCACTCAAAAGTTTCACGTTCTTCTTTATTATTTATGAAATGCCTTCCCAAGGTCCAATATAAAAAGAAAAGAAACTTAGATAAGCGTTACTTTTTTTTCTAAATCCCTTATTTTATAATAGTCTCTAGATGAAAAACCCCTCCCCCCCTCTCCCTCCCCCCAAAACGTTTACGTTTTTCTGAAATCTAGAAAAACACACTTTTGAGGGTAAATCATTTTCTTTCTTCCACTCTGCAGTAAATAATTTTTCCATATTCATTTGTTCCGAAAATACTTCAACTCGTTTTCAAAATCCAGACACAATTCAAAAAATAAAATTTAAGATTATTTTTACGTCCAATATCAGTAGGTGGGCGAAAGAATTGCTAGGCAGGTTATGTTGAATTGCACACTTGACGGAGGGAAGAATTATTATTTAAGGATATATAGATTTCTTTTAATTCAATATAACAGAAATCAAACGAAAAGCATCAAAATCTTTATCTTCAAAAACATTTGAATAAATCTTTGCTTGTGGAAAAGCTAAAATATAAATCTTCAACATCCAGAAAGGTCTATCAGGGAGAAAAAAAGTCATTTTGTATACTATGAATTTTCAGATAAGCAAATCTGGGCCTTTATAAACAAATCGGATTATTGCATGATTACATTATATATGTACATAAGAAGGGTAATTAAAAACACGTTAATATAACAAATGACTGATAGACAATTATTTAAAGCTTGAATCTAGGGTAGTTACTACTTAGCATCAACTGATCACAATTTTGGCACTCAACTAGCAATACCTACAGAACCATCTCTGAAATGCCTTTCGTATTTTTAAAGAATTCAATAAACCATGACGAAGCTATATTCAATGTCAAAATAAGAAACAAACATATAAACAAAAAAATTTCACATTACTGAAGGCAAAAGATACAATAAATAAGTTTTAACTATGAAAATAGTATTAGAATTTCTAGTGGAATTTAAGATGATCATGATTGGCAGCTAATTTCCACACACCCGAGGTCTATTAACTTATATACGTCATGAAATATTATGCGCCGAAAGAACAAGATTATATCTGTGTTTGGTGTGGGTATAACATTACAAGGAGAGAATGATGGAGTGAAACTTGATAGAATCCAGACGCTCGCACTTGGCTAAGAGAAAACCTTATAAATATAGCGTCATATTAAACCTAGAACAATATTTCAATCACCTTAGGTCAAATAAATTACCGATACAAATGATACGAAATATAATCTCAATCTGAATTTCATACCTTACTGATACTGTACCCAGTAATAGAAAAAAAATCAAGGAATACAGATAAGAGATAGAAAATATTTCATTAAAAACTCATTAGAACAAATATGACTCACAGCATTAATTTAAAAGGATTAAAATCCACTTTTCTTGCAATCTTTACATTTTGCTCATCGCCATATAATATAAAACGATATTAGGGAGCACTTGCAATTACACGCCAAAACAAGAAAACAAAATAATGTAGAGAACTCAAAATTCTGGAGCGAAGATGGCGATCAAGCAAAATAGGGAGTTACGGGTATCATTTTCATTAAGATAGTGAAATTAATAGCTCTCGAAATCAGCAATGCGGAGAAACTTTAAGACTCGATATTACAGAAGTAAATGATAAAAAGTACGATCAGAAAAAAATAATGTCCTGAAAATGGAACGCCGAGTATATTTGGAAAGAAATAAAACAAACAACAAAGCTGCTGAGATGAAATAGAAGTTGGGAACTTAACTGAAACGTAAAAAAAAGTGGTGAGGGATTTTTAAAAAAAATTCAGAAGAAATAAGTCAAGATTTCGAAGGGGGAAATGTATAGATACTTAATTATCAAAGAAGCCGGAAAAAAGAGAAGATAGAAAATTGAATTCTGGAACTTTTATAAGACACAGATATTTATCGCAATGTGAGAGTTTTTGGAAATTAAATAATATAGCACATACAGTTTTAGAGAAGTAATATAAATTAGCGATACTAATGTTTATACGTCTAAATCGACGTTTCCCTTTTTAATAGACGTCAAAGTGCTGGAGCTGGAGTTCATTGTGAATTATTCATCTTCTGTTTACCAGTAGGACTCCATACTACTCATTTTGATGGTGAAGTAGAGGCCATCTTCGTAGCCCTACAACAGCTTGCCTTTTGAATCTCGTCTTTCAAGAAAGCTGTCATTTTATTCAACTCTAGCTTAGCCCAAGCCTTATCAAACAGCAGAGGACACAACTGCTACCGTTTTCAAGAATGTAGAACACTGATGGGAGACTTAATACATCCTTTCAGTGGATCCCTGCACATTTGTGGCTTAACTGTAAATAAGATAGCGGACCGTCTAGCCAAGAAGGGTGCAGAAGTTCTGTAGAAACCTAACAGGCTCTTGACATACCATTCTTCCAAGTTCATTATAAAAATGACATGCAAAAATGCTTTTATATCAAGGTCTAATGAATCATCTAAAGAAAAGCCCTAAGCTACTCTATGTAAACATTAATCTTTTGTTCCCGACTCCCCGCTTTGCTGCGGCCGCATGTTTTAGAATTTTGACCGGCCACGACCGTCTTCGAGCACATCTTTTTTGAATAGGTCTGGCTGATTCGCCCGACTGCGTCTTGTGCCATTCGGACCAATCTATGACTGCTTTAAATCTTGATGTGTGCCCCACTATTTCTAATTTTAAGTCCCTTGACTTGAAGTATTGGAGAGCCCGTGGTCTAATGGCCTAGTTGCCGAATGACCAGCATTTATACAATAAATAAATCAGCGGTTATATTATCAGATAACTCACTGCAAAAAAGCATGACTTTATGCCATGAATGGGCTATTATTTTCACATCCCGTCATAAAGGATGTAGTGGTTTATTGAAAACCAGTCCATCTAACTTTTACAGAAAAAAAGTTAAAACAAATAAAAACAATATTTCATTTAGGCTGTATTTGACTATAGAGATTAAAACAAAGAGAAGAATCAAGCTAATGCCATTTACAGACATTAAACAGTCAACAAATTAAAATGTCGTTAACATGAGAGCATAACATTTTATGGGATGCACTTAGTTGATGTTAATTTTTTTACATCATATGAGATCAATAAATAAATAAAAAATAAAAGACAAATCGAAAAATCTTATAACTGATGTAGTAGCATAACAGTTACAAAACATAGATACAAAAAAGTTACTAAAATTATCTGAAGGACTAGCTATATATTACGGAATAATTGCAAAACAAAAAAAAACCCTAATACTTATGTCGAAGGTGAAGTTTTCTAATTTGAATTTGCATAAACTCGTTTAGAATATGGCTTTGTATAAGGTGAGGCTCAAAATATGGAACCATACTCAAACTGCACCAAACTTTACACAGAAAAGTTGCTACTCATTCCGATGAAAAGAACTAGTTTTCAAAATCATATTTATCTTACACAAAAATAATTATGCGCATGTAACTCGGTATTCCAAGATGACCATCGAAATCCGCATTTATAAAATTTATTTTCAGCAGATAGTCTACCACTTAACTTTTAGTATTAAATGATTTTTTTTAACTAAAAAAATTGGCTGTAAATTGAATACATTCCGCGTTTTGCTTACTCCATCAAATTTTATAGGCAATTCAAGAAACTTATTAAAAATTCCGACAGAAAATGAGAACGAGAAAAAAAAATTCAACTGGGGAAAAAAATGATGGGATAGAGAGAATTTATTTTCCTCTGACCAAGAGATTTTACATTGGGCCTCTCCTGAGAAATTTAGTAGATATCACTTTAGAATTCTTTAAGAAATATATTTTAAATTACGAGTCTTCACCCTGTGACCCGCGGGCCACGGGTGGCCCGCCGAAACATTTCGATCAGGCAATACGAAAGTTTGATATAAATTTGAAATAAAAACTTAGACTGGCAAGTCCTCTCAGAAAAAAAAGATGAATTATGCACGGGAAAAAGAAGCCCACGGCACATAGGCTTATCAAAATAATAAACTGGTAATTGTATTCAGAATCATAAGACGAAAAAAAAACAAAACAAAAAAAAAAACAGCATGCTAAGGCTCTTTCTTTCCAGAGCCTCACGTGCGTCTCGTCCTCCTGCATTCATTCTGTTTCATGTAATATAAAGCACAAAATACATTGATTCAACTCTCATTTTATGTTGATTGTAGAAAATATAAAGACTTAATTAATAATAGTTATAAAGGTACAAAATACTTTTTAAACACACCATACACACAAAACTTCAATGACTTGTTTTGAAGGAATTAATTCTGTATCATCCTGTTATAAAAAGGAAATCAAGCAATCAACACAGAGGCTGAAGTTTGTTTGCAAATAATACATACCCCCCTTCCTATACTACTTATTTAACAGATGTGCAGCTCGCCGAACATTGCGAATTTATTGGTGTGGCCCGCGAAAGTGAAAGGTTGAAGGCCCCTACTTTAAATTATGAAATAATATCTGAATGTCTAAAGACTTAAACTGGAAACGGTATAATGTTTTCAGCCAAACTTAAAGCCACGAAATCTTAAAATCCAATTACAAAGAGCCTTATTATTAATATGTTATACGCTAACAATTCATAATAACAACAATAATAATAATAAAAATAGTTTTTCTCTTATATTGATAAATATGTGTACACACACACACACACACACACACACACACATATATATATATATATATATATATATATATATATATATATATATATATATATATATATATATATATATATATATATATATATATATATAAATTGATTGCATATTTTGTACAAAATTATTAATAACGATGAAACATATTACCTAAAATGTAAGATACGTCAAAGTTAATCATTCCTTTTAACATCAGTCCAATTAAGTTTTGAGTCAAGTATTTAACAATACCCCATATGCAGAAGATTCTAAGGAGAGTCACTCTCCATAAAAAAAAAAAAACTTCTGCATAATTCAAAGCAAATCTAAGACCTTCACAATGTTTGAGGGGTATTGCTGGCCCCCTTAAATAAATGGCCAGCAATCACGGCTGCAAGTGTAATTGATCAAGTTTTTAAAAAAAAAGCCATAAATACAACAACAGAATTTCTGAATTCCATAAAAAAAAGTGAACAGCCATCGAATCCCATTACAAGCCGAATAACTATGATAAAGCAAATTGATACAAATGATCTCCCCTATTATATAAGAATAATTTTCATTTCTTTTCTATATAATTACACCAAATTTCAAGGAAAAAAAATTTATTATATATCTCCTAAAATACTAACCAAATTTCACAACTTCAAATTTAAGTAAAAAACATTTATCACATTTTTCTGGTATTTGAATGCCGTATAAGAGTTGTGTTACCGTAAAACATAAAATCTTGGAATTAAAAAAAATAATTAGTTTCAGTGAAACCAATAACTTTTATAATTTCTCTCCAAAGTTAGGCGGAAGACAAAGATGACAATATTTATTTATTTATTTGGTTTAAGGAAAGAGAAAGAAAGAAGAAAAGAAAAACAAATATTTGTGCTAAATTAGAGCTAATAACTCTTTAAACAGGTAGTAAACAATGGAAACAGTATGAGATTGAACGATTAATTTAATACATGAAATACGTTAGATAATCATAGTAGCATACATACCACCACCAGTTCTACTGGTAGTGAAGAAAAATCGTTTGTTCCACTCATGAGTAAAATCGATTCCGGTTGGAAGAGTGATAGTGAAAGAGGTTATAGAAATCTCAACCTATGCACAAGAAGCTCTCACAACAGCTTAAAAATATTTAAAAACCGATAACTCAAATCTTAAATAGAGTCTTAAGTAGAACGTATAAAATACCACACGACGTTATAGAAACACGATTATGGCAATATGGACACTAATATGTCGACACTATCCATACTGGAACCTAAGAACAGAATATAGAGAACTCTTTTATAAGATGCACATAGTACAATGGAATGGCCAGACACGTCACGACAGTAACACGTCCTTTCAGAACAAATAGAGTACTTACAGAGAGCTATTAAATCGAAGTTCACCGTAACGGATCATCACGGATCTACCACCTTTTACACATTTGAAATTAAGCAGCCGAGGAGGTGGGCTTCTATGTAGGATGTCTGCCCACGTATACAAGTTTAGCATGGTGACAAATTTTAAATGGTGATCAGTCTCAGCTCGTGACAGACTCTCAGTCGTGGAAGCGTCGATTTTGATACTCTGCGCACTATTTGATATGGATCTAAATATTGCTCGTTATGGTAAGAGCTTTAATCCTTCCAGGATAAGACATTTTTTATCATTGGAAGCTTCCTAAGACAAACATATTTTTGAAAAAAAGAAAATTAATTTTTCTAATAGAAAATTTAAATTTATTTTCTACCCAAACCAGTACGTTACTTGACTTTGTTGATCTTCAATCTCCATGTTAAGCTATTGGAAATTTTACTGTATTTTTCTGACAACAGATTATAATTTTGAATTCTGTTTTCTGCTTTTGAAAATGAATGTTATGTGCATGTTTTTCAATTTTTAAGATTATAGAAAATTTTAAAAATATATTTTTATGACGGTAGACATCGATATTTAAATTCATGTAATTATTATTATAATTATAAGTGCAAAATTTATTGCTAAAATAATTAAACATTTCAAAAACTATGTGCTTTTCATCTTAACACCTACTTATCACTACTTAATGATAAACCTATGATATCGAGCGCGAAAACTAGAAGTCGAACATGGCCAGAAATTCGTCTAAATGTGGTTCAACTATCACAACACAGGGAGGTGTGAGAAGTACAAGCCTTTTTAATGTATACATTAATGACCTCCCTGGCCCCTTTAAAGTATAATGGTAGTAATATTCGGGAAAGAGAAGAAGCTGTTTACTTGGGGGTGAAATTTGATAAAAAGCTCTCTTGGCAGAGACATATAGATAATGTGATTGATAGAGCTCGAAAACGGCTAACAATGATTAAAAGACTCGGAGTAAATTGGGGCTGCGGAAGAGAAACTTTAAATAAAACTTATAATTTATACGTCAATCCATTAATAGGCTATTGTTGTGAGGCCCTGATTACATGTAGTAATGCATGCATTTCTAGACTTGAGGTCTTTCAAAACGAAGCCCTGAGGCTAGTTACTGGAGCTGTTAAAACTACTCCAATAAATGCAATGCTGGCCCTAACGGGAAATAAACCAATAAAAATAATCATTCAGGAGAAAGCCTTAATATTATATGAGAAATTAATTAGATAACCATCAACAGAGTTATGGGGAAATTATGATATCACTAAACCTAGGAGATTGAAGACTCAGGATGGATTTTTGCAAAAAGTTTTTAAATTGAAAACTGACTATTCCCTTCAGGACGTTCCCATAGAGGAACAAATGAAACCAATAAACCCTATCCACATGGGATCTGTGAGAAAGGAATATTGTTTGATGATTGCTATGACAAAGTCATCAGCAGTTGATTGTGAACTAAAAGCAGCTGCTATGGAGACAATTTATACCAGGTATCCGAAGAATAATTGGATTCACATATATATACTGATGGATCGAAAATGCTCGACAACGTTGGAGTTGGTGTGTTTTCAGAGTTCTTTGCGTTCTATGCCTCCTTTGGTCCATTTCGGACCAATTTCGATGGAGAACTGGAGGCAATTAGAATTGCAACAGAACAAATTAGTGTTAGAACAGTTCAGCTTAACAACATAGTTATTTTTTCAGACTCTCTATCAGCCATCCAGGCTATTGCTGCACATAATGTCGCAGAATCAAAAATTATTGACTCCTGCAGAAGAAATAATGATCTTCTGGCTTCTAAAGGGAAGACTGTTGTTCTGCAGTGGATCCCATCTCATGTAGGAATAAGTGGTAACGAATGGGCTGATACATTGGCTAAAAAGGGAACAGAGATTTTGCAGTCGGGTAATGGCGAAGTACCACTTTCATCAATTAAAAGAATTATAAAAAAAATGTGGTGAGGAAAAACTATGATATCAATTTATTAGAAGAAATCAAGAATAAGAGATGGAGGGACTAAATCAATAAAATCCCAGACTTCCCAAGATTCATTGCAGTAGCAGCCTTTCGCCTGGAGATTGGACATGACTGCCTTGCTAAACATCTATACAGTATTGGTATATATAGCAGTCCTTTGTGCACTTTGTGCAACCAGAACTTTGAGATGGACAAAGATCATTTACTAAGTTGTTCTTCATTGAACGAAGAAATTAACATGAATAAAATGCATAAACTATAATGCATAAACTATAAAATATAATGAAATACATAAACATGAAAGAAAATCAGTCACTGGATGTCAATTGCATCAACTCCCTAGCCCGCCAATATCGACTGTATTGGCGGGCTAGGGAGTTGATGCAATTGACATCCAGTGACTGATTTTCTTTCATGTTTATGTATTTCATATTTCCGTTTTGATGCAATTATTGTTCTTCTCTAAATTATTGTTTTTGTATTGTTCAGCTGTTCTATTTTTGTTTAAATGCTCCAATCTCATGCTTCTTTGATGCATGTGAGCCAATGATGTACACTCAAGTGCTTTTGCAATAAAAATAAATAAATAAATAAAAAACTATGACAACATGATCACAGAGGAAATCTAAGTGGACATATTAGCGAACTTTTTAATCCAATATTTGTTGATACCGGCATTTATTTGTGCTGTTATTTCTAAGGGTTTTTGGATTTACAGCTAACCTGCGTATTTCACCTCATTGCTTGCCAATAATGGTGAAGTCTTATTTCCTTCAGCATTCTTGATATGCAGCACAACGTTCTTTTTCACATTGGACCATAATATCTGATCACATGCTCATTTCCACGTTTGCAAATTTAAATGCTATGTCCTATTTATTCCTTATATTTAAAAATTTGATTTAATTTGCAGAGTTAAGATAAAAAAATTTTAAATACAGCCCTTCTCCAAAGAAAAAATTTGAACACTCTCTCTCTCTGCCACCCACCTTTTATTTATTTCTCAAATATTCATCGTAGCTTATAGGAATTTATATATACGAAAAATATCTTTCAGAAAGATAAATTGTTCACAAGAAAGACTTACTAATTTCCTTTCAAATAATTTATCAAGAGAGTTACTATTTTTATTTTATGTATATTCTTTTTTTTTAAGTATCCTCTTTCAATTTCTATTTACGCACAGTGATATACATCCACAGAGGAAAGAACTCCTTTGAAATCCATGCAGTAAGTAAAAAATTAAATAGAAAGCTACAAAGCGAGGACTTTCCTGCGCTAAATATACGAGAGAAATAAAACAAAAAACTTAAGAAAGCTCATTTTGCTTTCTTGCACATGTAAATGGGGAAAAAAATGCTTTACAGTCTTCCATTCATCATTCTTGTATGTTGCAACTTGTGTTCCGATAACAGTCGGACAGTCTTCGGATTTCAAGTATCAAAAACTATTCAAGTGATTAAAAAAAAAAAAAAAATTCGATACGAAATAAATGCATTTCTCTCCTTTCAAAACTTTAAAAAAAATAATAATCTGAAATATGCGGTTTCTAACAGAGAGCACTTCTAGGAATAACTTTCCAAAAACTCCATCAGAACCTTTCTTCTCGAAGAAGTTTAATAGATTGGAAGCGAAACATCTATACTCGTGGTTATTTTTTTTATTTTTTTTTCTAAATCTATAGCACAATTTATTCAAAAAATTAGTCAAAAGCATCTGCAGTTTCCGACGTGATTGTCAGCTTCAAAAACTGTCGAACACTCTTTGAAGCTTCATTAAAGATTCGGATTGCATCTTCAGACAAGTAGGTTTTTAAAAAAAACAAAAATAGATTCAATTTCTTGAAGCCTTTATGGAAAAAGGGGGAAAAAACCCTCTCCCCACTGCCTCCCTTCTAGCGAGAGAGAAAACTTCCGAGGCATTTTCAGCGAGAAGTGTTCTAGCATGATAACGAAGGAGAAAAAGGGAAAAAAAGTATAATGTGGATTTAAAATTTCTTGAAGGTATGCAAGATATAGAATTGTAGCCTGTCAAACAAATCAGCAAAAAAAGTGAAATTTGACAAGTTCGGAGCGCATGAGTGCACTCCAGTATAATGATGTATTGGCAGTTACATGCGAAGAGCAGTTTGGAGAATTTTCACGCAGCTTTTAAACACACTCTGTTAAATCTCAGTGGAACCTTAATGCGTTCCATCTTATCCTCTAGACACATATAATTATTAACTTAATACAGTCGTGAGCACACAGCTCACTCAAAGCGTACCTCACTTTAGGAGTAAATGGAACATGCGTTATATTTTTAGGAGTGTCAAATTTTTGTATAAAAGTACGAAAGTCGGGAAAAATTAGCAAATAAATAAATTTATACCTTCCCTGTGATGTAACTGAGCGCTTTTTTTTAAATTGATATTACTGACAGAGATTTTTATAGTTTTTTGGTACTATAGTAATAATCGAGAAATTCTTATTACAGTGAGAAAATAGGGGGTCAGTCAATGCTACCCAGTTAAAGCTAATAAATAAATACACACACACATATATATACACATATATATACATATATATACATATATATATACATATATATATACATATATATATATATATATATACATATATATACATATACATATACATACATACATATATACATATACATACATACATACATATATACATATACATACATATATATATATATATATATATATATATATATATATATATATATATATATATATATATATATATATATATATATATATCTTTACAAAACGAAAGTGATACATACTAAAATTTTTAAGACTATTTCTTCGCTATCTCTTGACAAATACTGTCTCACAGTATTATTATGTAAGTTAAATTTCATTAACGTTGAATCCACATAATGGACATATCGTTGAATCCACATAATATAAACCACTCGTGGGGAAAAAAAGTTAACCTACGTCGCGGAAGCTGGCGTATGTTTGAATGTAGAATATGTCTTTGGATTGGAGGTTGAGAAATGAAATGACAGGTACATTCTGTGACTACATTTATTTAACGCACTTTCCTCAGAGTTGCCGATAGCTTGAAGCAGTTTCCTGAGAGTTGCCGACAGGTGACGCTACTGATATATTGGCCGTCTGCTCGACAGCCACTTCACGGCATTTACGCATGTTCTTCATGCTTTCGGCAGGGGAGAGTGGCAGCTTATCGAATTTCCCAGATTCCATTCTCTTCATTTTATTTCGTGTACCTTTCAGGGGAAATACATTTGCAAAAGAAGACTCGTGGACAACAGTTGCTCTCTCTGTCATCTGTTACTCAAGATACATTGTACATGGGTAGGAGAAAGATTAGTGTTGCCATAAAGAAAGATATGAGTGATCTCCTTCCATTCATTCCACTGATCCATCATCATTTCTTCAAGAACCTTCCCGTGGAAACAAATACTAGGCTCCAGGACATTAGTTCGGTAAAAGTGGAAGATGATACTATTGATACTGTAATTAAGAAAAGTTAAACGGCATCATGAGTCATAGGTTATTTTTTGTTTGCATTGGAAAAGTGAATCAAGAATTAAATTTTTATTCTTTTTCATTCACATAATGTATATTATTGTAGTTTTCTTTATTAATCTCTAACGTAGTATTCTTCCATGCAATAGAATGTTCATAGCCATAGCGAACCAAGTCCAAATTTTTTACTGAAAATCACAATATGAAACAGAAATATTTATTTCCTACTTACAGATGCAGAACAATTAAAAAAGATACAGTTTTAACAATATAATGTCATATTTGTCTCTACAATATCACTTGACTAGAATTGATTACACACAAAAAACTTCAAACCTTGATTTCTTCAATTTAGTTTAGATGGACTTGGTTCACTATGGTTGTGACCCCCTCATATGCCCTCCCTGCGCGCCCAGCACTCTACGTGCATGCTGTATCCTGTTTAAAATTCTTTGGCTCTCATAGACCTTTGGCTTTCGAACGGGATATCACTTGTTATTATCCTGAGATCAGTTGCTGAGTAACAGCTATTATAAATTATTGCTAATTTCGTTACACAACCAACTTCAGGATGGCACTCCATATGCAACAGATTTGAAGGACGTGTTCTAAGTCAGTAAAATTTTCTCAAAATTCCAGCAAATAATTTAGCCATCGCGGAAATAAATTTTAATGATGCAAGTATATAGTTTTGTAATTCCTATCCTGTTTACATTTATTTCTTGTATTGTTTACATCAACAGTTGCCTGAAAAAAACTCTTGGAGAAAATATAAATAAAAGCTACACCAAAATAGACGGTAATAGACCACGAAGCACTTATGAGGATGATGCGACGATCTTCGAAGTATTGAACAGAAAACTCTTGTATTTCTAAAACACACTGAAAGCACACTGCTCAAAACAATTAGGGGAGCACATGGTTTTAACGAAATTACGCAAATATTTACACCGATAAGTAACATAAAATAAATCATCCATAATTTAAAGCCTATCACGAAACAGAAGAAGAAAAGTTCATATGCAAATCAAAGTTCATGATGTCAAAATCCAGAAAAAGAACATAAGGGCGGAAATCGGAATGTTGTAGAAACATCTGTTTCACTGCCTTAACTGTGAAATTCGATTGCTCAGTTATTCTTTTTGAGAAAAGGTGACTTGAAAATGTCTCAACAACGTGATTTACCGGAATCCATGGCATGGCGTATTATAGGCAGACTTGAATCCGGGCAAACACAACGTAGTGTCGCGGACGCTGTTGGAGTCGCCAGAAGTGTCGTTGCAAGGCTGTGGAATCGATTCCAAGAAACAGGGAATGTTAGACGTCGTCCAAGGCAAGGTCGGCCACGTGCCACTACAGCAACTGATGACCGGTATATACTGTTAACAGCTCGTCGAAACAGAACAGACAATGCTACTCAGCTGCAAAGACAGTTGCTCTTGGCAACAGGACGAAGGGTGTCCAGCCAAACAGTACGTAATAGGCTTCATCAGGGAGGTCTCTATGCATGTATGCCAATGGTCTGCATTCCGTTGACCTCACGCCACCGTGCGGCCTGAAGAAGATGGGCTGCTGAACATCGAGATTGGTAGCAACATGATTGGAGCCAAGTGCTGTTTACAGACGAGTCCCGATTCAGTCTGGAGTGTGACACCCGACGTGTTTTGGTATGGAGGGAAAGGGGCACTCGAAATAACCCCACATTCGTTCGTGAAAGGTCACAATACAGACGAGCTGGTTTTATGGTATGGGGTGGAATCAGCATAGATGAACGTATGGACCTGCATATCATTCGGAATGGTACTTTGACGGCCCGAAGGTATGCAGACGAGATACTGAGACCTCATGTCATACCTTACGCTGCAGCCATTGGAGATTCCTTTGTTTTCTAGCATGATAATGTCAGACCGCATACAGCTCGTCTTGTGGAGAACATGCTTGAAGCTGAAACAATACAGCGTAAGGAATGGCCAGCGTGCTTTCCTGACCTGAATCCAATCGAGCATGTTTGGGACATGCTCAGACGACGCATTGCTGCGAGACCAAGGCCTCCTTTTACTCTCCGAGACTTGGAGATTGCACTTCTTGAGGAGTGGAACAGTGTTCCCCAAAGTCTTATCGATAACATCATCGCATCCATGGAAAACAGGTGTGCAGCAGTCTTAGCAGTTCGAGGAGACCACACGCCATATTAAAAATCTTGCATCATTTCTAAACAATATTTTTTTTTATCGTTTACATGTAACCAAATTGTTGCCCTAAATCATCTTTTCATGTTTTTTCCATATTTTCAAAGAATTAAAGCTTAATTACAAATTTTTTTAAGTCTTTTTTTCTGTATTGCGCATTGATACGCGTGTACTATCCATTTTATGCCAATACGTGGCTATCTCGCACGATTTTCGTAACTTCTTTGCTTGCTCCCCTAATTTTTTTGAGCAGTGTATAATGACTAAATTAATAACATAGGTACACTACGAAGTTTCAAATGGAAAATGTGTGCAGTTCTGATTTTTCTGAGCTTGAAACCTCTCAGACGGTCAAGAGTATTTATACAGGAAAATTAAATAAGTTAAAAAATGGATCTTTTAAGTGACAAATTCAATAACTGGGCTAAGTTTAAAAGACCGCAAAGATTATTTGATAGAATATATAATCTCCTACATTCTCTTAGCATTAAAATTGTTTCTTCAATAACAAATTAACTCAGGTTTCAATTTTCCTACCAAAGGTTTACAAGCACAAATAAATTATGATTAACATTTTATATCTGCAAATAAATGTTATAAGTACTTCATTATGTATGTCAATACATTGTACGCGCGAATATTGCATTATTTTATGCGAGTTAATTAAATATTTTACTTTCAAGCTCTTCTTACAAAATATTTCAAGTCAATATTTTATTTTTCGCCAGCGTCTGAAAGATAAGTATTGAATTTGGTTGAAGAATTTGATAAGGTGAATGCATTAGCCTTATCAAATTTCTCCTGTGAATAAATTAGATTAACGCCAGTAGTTAAGGCTGCTGTGTACTAACCCTATTGGATTAGCTCACCTATGGAGCTAATCCAATAACCTATGGAGACAATTTGTTCATTATTTACAGTTACATAAATGCTGATAATCCAATAAAAATGGTATTTTCAGATAACCTGAACTTTTCTGCACCTTGCAACAGGATTCATTTTATATATTCCACCAAAAGAATTTATAAGCATTTAAAACACACTATACCAGACTTTACCCCTAATAATTTAAATTTTAAAATATTATTTGCATTTTTTTTAACAAAAAATGCTCCGAAGTGTAAAATTTCTTTCTCTATCCTTGGACAAATTTTCTCAGGTAAACATTGAGGTGAGAGAATCCAATAAGGTTAGTACAAAACAGCCTTAAAGCTGACTGGACAGGTAAAATATATAAAATGTGAATTTGACGATACTTCTCGTATTTAAGCCAGATGTACAGTGTGGCGATAAAAACTTTGGCGATATATGGCCCTCTAGCAGCTGTTCCGTTCAATCGATCGAGATGAGATTTCAGATATAGTTATTCAGAGGTATGAGATCGGGATTCTGTGAACGGCAACCGAGTGGCGTTCACGGTAACGGTTATAGCTACAGAAACTCGAGATTTCGAATAGCAACACCCACCTTTCTACCGTCGCAAAATGCTCAGCGCATGCGAAAACCCTAAAGATCGTTGGAACGGTACGTGTATCACAAAAAATGGACGCATTATGCACGCACAAAAAACAGCTCTGCGAACGGCCTATGATGGCATCCATGTGGAAAATATGTAATCCAAATAAAAGTTTGCACTTCTCCGATCTGTGTTGTCATCAGTGATTGACGTCTTGCCTCTGTCATATGCAAATTTCCTCCGTGCGCCCGATCGTGTTTGTGTTGGCCGTTCGCAGAGCTGTTTTTTGTGCGTGCATAAAGCGTCCGTTTTTTGTGATACACGTACCGTTCCAAAGCTCTTTAGTGTTTTCGCATGCGCTGAGCATTTATCGACGGAAAAAGTGGGCGTTGCCATTCAAAAATTTCGAGTTTCTCTACCTACAACCGTAACCGTGAGCGCCACTTGGTTGCCGTTCACAGAAACCCGAGCTCATACCTCTGAATACCTATATTTGAAATCTCATCTCGATCAGTAGAACGAAACAGCCGCTAGAGGTCCATATATCGGCAAAGTTTTTTTTTATGACCACCATGTATGTATCCAAACTCACAGCTTGATAAGAATTAGAACTCCATGAATAGGCAACGTGAAGTTTTACCATGTTTTAAGAAAATAACTAATTAAATTGGGATAAACCTTATCATTCTTGATTAATTGAACTATCAACAAAGAGATTTCTATTCAATTATTTCTCCTTCGCTACGCGATAGTTTAAATTACTTTATTTCCCCAAGAAATATTTTAAAATGAATTAACAGTGGAAAAAATAAATAACCAATCACGAGTTAAAGATTTAATAATAATTCACAGCGTCAATCCAACGTAGTAGGAATAAAACTCCGCCCCGATATTCGATTTCACTGCATTTCTCAATATAATATACAGTGTGGAAATCCAATTTAATCGAAGCAACAGGGGAAAAAAACTGACCCGTAGGGTAAAGAATAACGAACGAAACGTGACTGCTGAAAAGCCCTCTGCAAGGACGGCACTTTCCGAAACAAATTCGTTATAAAGCAGGAGAAAAAGGGAAAAGAAGTTGAAGATGTCTAAGATGTACATGAAGCTTACGAAAAAAGAAAAAAGAAAAAAAGTCGTACCTTGAATGACAAATGATAACGGGAATTACAAAACCTCAAATGTAGCACTTTGAGAAAAGCGTATTAAAATAATGCGCGTTAAGCGTGAAAATACTTAACATATTCTACATCCTAATTACTAACGTAATTTTCCTTTAGATAAACTCAAATGGATAAGATACTAGGTAAGCGTGATATTAAATGTGATTCACTTCACGCAACAAACTCGTGATTAATAAATTTCTTTTTATGTATGAAAGCAAGTTATGTAACTCAAAATCACACAGGGATTTATAATAATAAAAAAGGGGGGGGGGGCTGTATATTATCCAACAAACAGCGTAACACATGCGACAAGCATTTACAACTGAAATTAAGATGGTGAAAACATACCATGAAAAAAGTTTGATTTCTTGATAACAATTTACAAGTGAACTATCACCCATGGGTAAGTTATTTTAAAAAGCTAACTTGCCTTTTGACGAGAACGTATATTAAGTCAACGTCATTTAACGGGAACGATAAAGCAAATAATGACACGATTAGCTCATTACATAGTGTGTCGTGTTACGTTGTAGACAGGAATCCTATATATAATAGCCGTTGTCTCTGTATGACACTTCCGGGCTGTACTCATCTTTCAATTGAAGCCCTCAGTAAACAAACCGCCGGATAGGCTTAATTTCAATTTCAGATTTGGATCAGAATTTTTTCTTACCTAAAAACAAATATCTTCTCCATCAAATCACGTTTGTTCAGCCTATTTTTCTATAAAACATTCAGAACTAAAAAAAATTGGATGTTTTTAGCTGTATATTTAACAGTTTTTAAAAATCTGTTTACTTTTGCGATGAATTCTGAAAGTAAACAATAAACTTGAATGTGAATGAATCGCGTAGTGAACTGTAAAAAATTTTTTTAACTTTCATATAAATTTTTCATTATGACGTCATTTTTAGTATTATGACGTCAAAATGACGGGTTGGATGGCAGTCTACTACTCCAATCGCATGAAAAACTAAATAAATAAAAAAATAATGAAAGGGATTGCTTTTACAAGGTGTGGATTAAATGCAATATTTTAGATAATTCAGGATATTTTTTAACTTTCATATACTTTTTCCATTATGACGTCAAAATGGCGGGTTACCTACTAGTGTGTAGGATAAAAACACTTTTCAAATTTCCTAAAGCTAAGTATTTCGATTTTTATTCTATGGCAGCTCTTCTTCGGTATAACTAATATTACGAGTATGTTAATCAATGTTTGATTAATATCACAATATTTATTACAAATAACTTAGGAAAAACTGGCAATTTAGCTTATCTAATTTTCTATACACGAATACAGAAAGTCTTTTGCTGCCTAATCTTTTCCAGTTTACTTGTATTTTACTACATACATACAGTAAAAATTTTTATTTTAAAAGGACTAAAGGACAAAGGACGATTATATTCTATAGAAATAAACACGTTGACTATTCGCCACTACTAAAGGACGTCACAATAAGTTCAGACCTAGTTAAACATTATGGTACATCATAAGTATTAGAAATCATATCTCACGATGAAATTAGGTATTCGATTTTCATCATTCGATTTCAATTGGGGATGTACCCAATTCTACGTGGGTATGTGTTACAAAAGAAGAATTATTACCTTATTTAGCATGTTTATCAGGATTCATAAAGACTCATATAGAGAATCAAATAAATAAAGATGATAAATTCTATGCTGAAATAATTTTTAATAAATGTTAAAGATAAAAAAAGAAGAAAAATCTGTACACTTCTTTTTGCTAGGAACAGGAATCAAATCCGATGTCTCCCAAACTTGATTCCGTTATTCTACCAACTGAACTAAATGTGGTATAATAATGGTGTATAATAATGGTGTGTAGAATAATGGTGTAGAATGGGTGTCGAGTGAGGCGATGCGAGGAACTCGTAGTTAACCCCACCCATAGTTAACGGTTGAACGCCAATATAAAGAGAGTTTGCAAAGAATAGATAACCTGATCTTTTGATCTCGAGGGCGGTATTATAACAACAGAACAAACCCAGCGATGAGTGGAACGCTGATTCTACGAATTATTTACCTAATAACCCTATATTCATTACAAAAATACTAGCATGAAAACTAAACTAAAAATGCATTGATAACGCTGGTCACAATTTTTAACTTCTAAATTATGTTCACTAAATTTATGCACTGAAAATGACTAAGTAGCATGATGCACTTTCAAAGTACTTTGCTCATCAAAATTCTTTAGAAAAAGATCCCAAATATATACATATCTGCCATCGTTTTCTGTCCAATATTCAATGCTAAATCAGATGAAGATCCCATCTTACTAACTATTCAGATGATAGACGGGAGAATATTTATCTCACACGTTACCTATAACAGCTGTATTCGTCAAACAAACACAAAATCGATTATTTTTTTTCTTTTACTCTTATTGGCATTTCGCAATCCTCAGTTTATTTAGCAAGAGCTTTATCTGATCCTGCAATATCTCAAAATTAGACTTAAGGATTTATCGAAGTACTTCTAAATTTGATTTAAACCAAATCCTTTTTTAAAATGCATATTTTAACGCATTAAATATAGGGATCTTCTTTTAAAGCTGGCTTTTAAAATTGATAATTTATGTTCCATAAGTATAATTTTTTTTTCTTCCACGTAAATCTAGAGTTATGCTGTTCCACTTTGAATACATCTTCCTTTAGGAATTGCAAAATCACGTTAAAATAAAATACTAAAAAGGTCAGAACCACTGAGTTATATTTTTTGAAACCATAATAATTTCGAGGCTAAATATAAAGCTTCCTTTATTTCTTTCCATTTCGAAAGGCAGGATTGAAGTTCAGAAGCACCTGCTTCATCTGATTTATAATTCTGGTACTGAACCATCGCGAAAATTGATTTCTAAATTTAGACCGTCGATAGTGAAGAGAAGTTACTCATATCAGCTATAATGTTAGTAAACTAATTGAACTTTTATTCTTCAGGATGTACGATCATAAATAAATAAAAAGCAACTGGCGGAGGAACTATTTTTTCACAAAGCTATAGCGTACGATCTCAGCTTTAAATCACAAAAATATGTATAAAAAATGTTAGTGTAAAACTTGATCCTAAACTTTAGTTGCAATAGATGTTAATCAACGGAGTCGCTTAAAGTCATATTGAGTGCAGTTTCTCATATCGGTAAAATAAATATAATTAAAAAGAGAAAGGTCCGCGCTACAAATGTTTGTAAGTTACAAATGACGATCAAAATACTATGGCCAAAATAAATACAACCACCTTTCAGAAAAAGTATGTAACATGCCGATACACTTAACCTTTCTGCTAAAGTATGTATATATATGTATATATATATATATATATATATATATATATATATATATATATATATATATATATATATATATATATATATATATATATACAGTGGGTGATCGGTTTACGAACATAATCCGTTCCAAGACTAAGTTCGTAAACCGAAATGTTCGTTAACCGATCATCGATTTACCATAGATTTTTATGGAACTTCGATTAATTCATCCTGGAGGCCCTAAAAATTAAATTAAAAGTATATATAGTTATAATTTCTTAGCAAGTTTGTTTTTTACCAAAATAATACAGTCTTGCACATTAATCAATCCTTTTTTTTTTTTTTTGGTTAAGGGGTCGTTAAAGAACATCTCCAATGTCGATTGCTTTTCTCTCTTCTTCAGAATTTTCTGGAAGTGATTAATAGCATTGACGTTGTAGAGATCCCCAACCCTATTGAAATCGGCTTGGTTTGGATGTCATTCTAAGACTGTTGCTCTGACATCCTCCCACTTCTTTAAAAGGTCTTTAATAGCAGATGTCGTCATTGGTCCTCTTTCTTTTTTTTCTTTTTCAGAAGGACATACATTTCGTTGGTGTTCTTCATTCAATATTTCTTGGAGTTCTTCTGTCGTTAGCTCATCTTCATGTTCCATTATGAGCTCTTCAATTCCATCCTCGTTCACCTCCAATACCAAATCTTAAGCAATTGTCACAATTTCATTCATAATTTCAGGGGCATTATCTCCGACTCCCTGAACAAAAGATGGACACAGTTTTCGCCAAGCAGAAATCAACTGTCGTTCGTTTTAGAATTCGTTTTAGTTCGTTATCCGAACATGTGTTTGTTGTCCGAACACAAAAATATTTCGAGAAAGTGTTCGTTGTCCGAATTGTTCGCAGTACGAACTGTTCGTTAACCGATCACCCACTGTATATATATATATATATAATTATTTCTAGATGGTGGTTTTTTCTAACGATCTCTTTTTCTCCCTTCATACTTAACCAAAATCAATAAATGAGGTACCATTTTAAAGATTAAGTTCTCCTCTTCCGGCGTATTGATAATTTAGAATTATACATTGTATTGTTTTTTTAAAATTCGAAGTATAAATATTATAAAAATTTTCTTTTCCGCTAGATGACGTGCGTTCGCTCGATTTTTTCCCCCAAGCATTGAACTTTTAAATTCTAAAATCATCTGCTTTTATTATCAATGTGTGAATAAATTAAGGGGGCACACAACCTTTGACTACACTAAAATGACCGTAAACATGATCAAATTCGAGCTACTAAAAGTCCAATAAGATTAATATATATATATATATATATAATTTTTTGTTTTATATCAAAATTACAATTCTTCAGTTATATTTTATACAAAAATAGAACTTGTAAATCCATAAATAATTTTTAGATTTTATTTTTAAATGTACACATTACAAAAAAGAGAAAAAAATCCTTGGATGTTTCGCGCATCATAAAATTAAGAAATATGCATACAGAAATTATTTTATGGTTAAATTAAATTAATAATATACTCAAGTTTAATGTAAAACCAAAAAATGTACAAAAAAATATAGTTTAAATTGAAAAATTGACATAAAATTTAAAAGAAATTAAAATTTAGCAATTTTTTAAAACATTTTCAAGTGTAAAGTTTTTTTTAGAAATTAATTTTTATATTTTTGGTTTTAGTATGTAAAGAAGCTTAAAATACAAATCTGATAAAAATTTTGTGTGTCCAGCACACATAGTTTGGGAGTAACAGTGTGCGTAATCCAAAAATTTACATATTTGAGAAAACTGAAGTTAAAGTTGGAATATGCATGGCCTAATAGAGTGAGCTTTACATAAACTCTCATAACTCCAGAAATAATGCAAATTTTTTATGCGGTTTTTTTGCATATTGTTCAGAAATGTCCCACAAATCAGAATATAGCAAACACCAAAAATCGATTTTTTGAAGTTTTAAAGGTAGTGTATCCCCTTAAGAAGTTTCTTTATTGGCAATATCCGCGTAGGTGTACATTATTCTTTTCGTATGGAAAAACAATTTTTTTGGACTAAAATCTATTTTTTTACCTCTGAAGAACATTTTATGAGTGATATTTTACTTTGGTATGCCTTTTTAGAGTTTAATTTTGATTATTCAATTCTATGTACACAGTTGAATTGAATACGACAAAATTCTACGAAGCTATCGAGGGAAATCTAATTTGCTTCATAATTAAAGGATAATACATATATTATTTTATAAGATTTTTTTTTTAACACGGAAAACTATTTTGACAGAACGACAGAATGTAAAAATATGATTGAGGTATCAGAATAAAGGTCTTACTGTGCAGCTTTTGGCAGCAGAAGAGAAAAATGCGATTGGGGCAAGGGCTCGGGAGACAATGTTACCATGTAAAGTCTACTGGAAAAGCGTCCGCCCTCGCTTCTTTGTTTACATTTACTTTCATTGCTCGCACACTGAACTTTTAAATTTTAAAAGCACGCTATTTGTAATACATTTTCAATTGTCATTGCCCTTATCTACACATAAGGCTACACGCATTCAGTGTCGCATTTGAAGGGCTCATGATGTTCTATGATTTTACTTTAGAAAAGATATTCGATAACCTGAGTAGGTGAATATATTTAACTAAAGGTTATTTCTATATTACCTACGCTTAATAAAACAAGAACCACATAATTCATCTAATCATTTAATATTTATGACTTTAAATATATTTTTCTATTGAAGACGATACATCGTGAGCAAAGAAATTGATTCTCTTACAAAATTTACATGCCAGAAGATTTAAAACATTAATAAATGCAAGCTACAGATTAAAAGCAGAATATGTAAAAACACAGGAAAAAAGACGTTAACTTAAAGTTACTCTAACTATTCGCTTTGATAATATCAGGAACAAAATAAAAATTATGACATGTCAGTCGAGAAAGAGTGATGCGATATATGATATACTTTCATTTTAGTGCGTTTCTCGGGCATGTTTATTTTTAAAACCGTTGAAACTGCAATTGCGGCAAAACTGAAATAACAATATCATAAAAAATTCAAATTACTTTTGTTCATACAGAAAAAAAAACGTACGTGACAACGTTGTAACAAACACAATTCATAACTAGCGAATTTCACAAAAAGAAAATTTTGCAAAGCACAAATGTAAATCATGGAGCAGTTGCAAAATAACGTGGAATATATGACGAACTAACAGTTCGCTGTTTCGAAAGAAACTTTTTAAAGCACCAGTAAGTCAAGACTTCAAATGAAAAATTTCAGATTCTGATACGGAGAACACTAAAAAATATTCAATATAAATAATTAAATAGTTTATATCAAAATCTTCCACATACAAACACAGAGAGATAGATGTATGCACATATTATTTATATATATATATATATATATATATATATATATATATATACACACACACACACATATGCACATACAAAAAGAGAGAGAGAGAGAGACAGGGAGAGAGAGACGCGTGATATTCCAAACTTAACTGTCAAAACCCTTCATGACAACCGAATTCATAACTTCTTAAAATCTCGAATCTAATATAAAGGGACTAGCCCCCCCCCCCCCCGCCCGCCCCTATTCCTTTGAGATGAGATATTGATATGAGTGCTAAACTTATTTTCTGAGATACAGAAAGCGAGGCGCCGGGATCGATGCAGAAAAATGATTCAGAGTTTGACTGACAGGAAAAACCAAATATCGAATACCGTACAGAAATGGAGAGAACAAATTTTGAATATCAAATACCTCTCCGGTAGAAAAAGTATAAGGCGACACAGCAATATAAGAGTTTTTATTACAAATTATAGTTAATTAATAAATTAAGTTTCACTCTCTCTTCCTATGTTTGGAGATGTCGCTCAAGTACAGAGAAAAAAATAACAGCAATTGCTAGCTCATGATAGAGCAAAATATATCATGTGTATTATTGATAATGAGAAACACACATTAAACATTGTGACTTTAAAAAAAAATCCTGACTGTGATTTCATGGGCAAGTTTACTGTTATATAAAGTCTGATAAACGATTAATCCACATAAAATCCCAATCTCAAAATTTCTCCACATTTTCCCATTTTTCTGAAGAAATTGTTGTATGTAAGTCTATTCTAAAAAAGCTTAACATCTATCATGACTATTTTTTTATACAATAAAAAAAAAGAAAGAAAAGAAAAGAAAAATATCATTTATAGAGACAAATGGGAATTGTGTGCGACACTGTCGAAGTATTATTTTTCATATATATAAATTTACATTGATATTTTTTGGAGCAGTAGTATAAGAATTTGGTGTCTAAATCCCCTATCAAACCACACAAATCTGCGAAACACAGCAATATTGCCTCAGAAGCGAAACTGTTCCCGGAAACGGAAGAAATCTCGACCAATGAGTAAGGAGCAAACACTCCTTTAGGCAATAACAATAAAAAATTTAGGAATGTGATAAAATTAAAGTAAACAAAAACGCATTGAAAAAATTCGCCCAAATTGATTAATAGGATCTGGATATTGTATCTTTCACTACAGAAAATTCAAATGACATTTATCCTCGTTTAAACAACATAAGCCAAACTTCAGAGACATTATATAAAGAAAGAGCTTTAATATACGTGGAGTTATCCCTTTCTTAATTTAAGCTCATTTAGTATTTTTCATAATGCCCGATTCAAACAAGAAAAAAATTTAACTTTATTACAATATTTTCATAATCTGGTTTAAATATGAGTCAGCTTTAATGAAGTAATTCACTCCATCTACTTTGAAAGTATAATTTCAGTTATTTCCATCCTGACAAACAAATGTTATTTTATTTCAGGGGGATTGAAAAGCAAACAGCATGAATCTTAAAACAGTGGAAATAAGAAGAAAGGAAAAAAAAAAACCTTTTCTACAGACAAAATGCAGATCCCTCCTCTCATTATATGTTACTTTAAGTAGTTAAACAAGTCTGAAGAATTTCAAAACTACTAGTAGAAAAAGGAATACTATGCATCGTTCAAAAATAACTTATCCGTATATTTTATATATTTCTACCAGAACAGGGCGTACAGCCTTTTCTACACAAGCTTTAAGTACATTATAAATATATTTACTTATATATACGTCATCCTCAGTACCTATTACACCGGAAAATGATACTGAAACACAGTTTCGAAAAGATATTATACAAATAATATCCCAGCGGGGTTGAGAAAAAGTACAAGGTATATTAAAAGGGGAAATACAACCCACCGTCAGAATGAAGAATAACTATGATAGCGTACAAAAGTTAAAAGAAATCTTATGGTAGAAAAACACAAAAAAGAGCTCCTGTGACTATTATTCTGTGCCAGAACAAGATGGCGTAATTAATTACAGCATTTTAAATAGGCTACACTCGGTAGTGCAGAGTCAGTCTATTTTGTATTTTAGCCACAGGAAACAAAATGTTCGGTACAAGTTCAGAGGACAAATATTATAACACGCACTTTTCAATAATCTGAAGTATTTTTAATGTATGACGTACATCCTCACTATAAGTATATTAGATCAAATTATTTTTAAGGATTTGGTGTAATAAACTAACTTTAAATTAGCTTTTAAATGGAAATACACCCAAAACAAGATTTTCTTTTGCGTCAAATTATCTAGCAAAAGTACTTGATATACGGGCGATGACAATCAGCAAAAAAAAATTTGGTATAAGTAGGCTGTTCAGTGCATTATCAAAGGTCCAAGAAGACAAATGTTTCCAATGATGATGTGGTACAGTTCAGCAATGTCTCAGCATAAGCTATAGAAAGCAAATCAGGTATGTATCACGTGATATGAAATCAGGCGAGATCTTAAAATCACAAAGGATTTTTAAAAAAAATTTATTTATTTATTTATTTATATTTTTTTTTTGGGGGGGGGCGAAGTAAATGAGCTGCGTTCCAGAATTACAGTCACCTTTGCTAAAGGCAAGCCAAATAAGCTCTGCCTCGCGTAACATAAAACCAATTACAGATGGGGTCCGCAGGATTATCGAATACGTCATATCAAACTGGAACTGTTTGTGTTGAAACTTCGAAGTTAAAATACGTTTCCATGGTGTTTAAAAAGTGTATTGCTGTTTAACGTTTATTTCAAATTAAATTTGTTTACGCCTTTTTGAAACATCCACTACAAACAATTCTGGGATTTAAAAGCCAAACGACCACGAATACACTGTTGTGTATTGTTATTGGGTATCGAGGTAGCAAATCAAAGCAATAAGTTCACTTTACAAATTCCAGCAGATAAGAACTAAAAAGAGTTATTGATTTAACCAGTTGCAAATCTGAAACAGCACGCAATTTTTATGAAAGTAAGGGAAAATGTCCGAGAATGCAATATGCTTTAAGTTGAGAGAAAGTTCCTCTATATATTTAATACACTCTACAGTTTTTTTTCTTTATCTCATAAGTTGTTTAAAGGATTATTATTCTACGCTGTACCTTTATTCAGTTCAAAATTTTCCACGGTACAAGAATGAATTTTCTTAAACATCGAGAAAACACAAGAAATATTTATAAGAACACATGCACTGGTAAAGTGATGTTTAATTACATACCGTAGCTATTTTAATGAAATATAATTTGACATATACTTCTTTCTCTATTTCCAAATATACAAAGCGTAAAAAAGCGAATGCGGCTGAGAAATAACAAGAATATGCTGTCGTGTATTCAGCAAAGAATATATCCGACAGGTAATTCCACCCAAAACATGTAGGAGACCTCTCAACGTAAAAGTGCGATGTGCAATCGTGGAAGTGGTCATTCATAATGTAGTGGGGTAACAGTAGAGGGAAAATATTTGTTCCTCAGAATTTATAGAAACGATGCTTTATGCATTACAGCTTCTTGTATCGATGCATTTTCAGAAATATAAGGTTTAATGATGGGATCAATTAAAAAAAATTAAATTAAAAAGGAATAAAGATTCTATGAACAAAGTGTAATGTAATGCCCAATGTGATCTCACTATACATGAAATAAGTTGAGAGGGATAATTATTGGTAGAACTAAGTTAATCCTGAACAAAATTATGTTATTTCAGTACATTCATTAATAATCCAAAATTGAATGAACCTAATTTTAAATTTTTTAAATTTATGAAGTTTTAAAGTTTGCAGCAATGGTATCAAAATCGAATTTTCAATACTTACGTTACAAAACAACTTGTGATGTCTGTGTTTCGAATGTTGAAGAACTAACTTTATAAAAGAGTTGTAAATTTATCGTGATGATGCTTTACAAATTCGAAACTTATTTTGCTGCTATGAAAGAAAGATGTGTCAGGAGGGTATTTTTATGGCATGAAATATAGTGCATATTCTCTTCAAAAAAAGGCAGCATTATTTTTTTTTTACCGACTTAAATCTCACATATGCTTGGGTACAGGAATAACAAGCAATCAAACAACAAAGTAAATCAGATTCTTGAAATTAAATAACTGCTTGGTCAGTAAACTAGCAGATTGTGCGTGCACTGAATTTTGCGCATTTGATTTAATTTCTCTACTTACATATTTTGAATAATTTAAATCTTTCTTCTCGATGAAAATGCGTCAGACACACCCTTTGAACAGATTAAAGGCTAATCATGATAAACTTGTTTTAACTACTAGACGTCACCCGTACTTCTTAATTCAGAACATAAGCATTTCTGAAGCATATTGAAAAAAAACTGAAAAACGAACAATAATCTAATTAAATTTTAGGCATACAACAAAGATGACCCTCACAAAGGAGTCGTTCAGTAGAAAACGGAAAATAATGTTGCATAAATGGCGTAAAAACGAAATGTCAAAAGGTATAAAATCAGTGCGACGAAAGGCTTCATAGCGTCTTAGGGAAACCTACGTTTATTTTGAGGCACATAAAAAATTAGGAATGTATAAAAAATATACAAGTAGTTAGTGCGCACGCGCACACACACACACGAAATACCGAAACTGTAGACGTCACTTCACGGCGATATCCGGGAATACAGCCGGACGGACATTCGGCTTGGTAGTCAGGCCTTGGGAACAAACTCCAAATGGAATAATTCAATTAAACGGAGTAATACTTTTATTACATTAAACACATTATGCTTATCAAATATTTAAACTTATTACACGAAATGTAAGGGGGTACACAGAGAAAAAAAAGCCGGTCAGTTTTCGAAAGTTCCAGGTTTGCAGACACACTTCATGTGGGTTGAAAATAAAATGGGTCGACTGACCTATCTAATGTGTTCACCGCCTCACCCAAAGCGAGCTGAATATCTTGTTTGCGGGTTGATGACATTTTCCCGTTTTCCTGGCTTGCGCTGCGGGAGATTTTCTTCGGAAGAGGGTTCTGAGTTATTGTTCTGAGTTGTCATTTTATCTGTATAAAATTTAAATGATTATCTAATTTGGGTAACAAAATTTCATTTAAAAAATTCGATGCAAACACTTTCAGACTAGGCATTTTGGAAAATTCTTTTAAACATGAAGGCTAATGTACTGCAAAAGTTAAAGATAAAAATAATTTTTTTTTAAGTGTAAGTATTTATTAGTAGTTGTGAAGTATGCTTTATAACTTTTAATGATACTATTTTTAATGTTCAATAGATTAAAGAAGTGCTAATTTGATTCATTTTAATTCAACGCAAACAATGTCATCTTTATATAATTTATAGTTCTCAGGATGGCAAGTATCAAATAAAGGTGTCTGGAATAAAATTATAAATCACTTGCTTCAAACTGAGATACATAATGCAGTAACTAGGAATTATTACCAAAGCTTTAAATGATCTGTGTCTTATAATATTAAAAAAATAATTAAATGTGTGTATATATATATATATATATATATATATATATATATATATATATATATATATATTAAAAGTTATATATATATATATATATATATATATTATATATATATATATATATATATATATATATATATATATATATATATATATATATATATATATATATATAGGCTCAATACACAACTCGCTTTAATTAACTCATTCAAAGAGTTTTTAAACTCACAAAGGCAGGTAAATGTACCCGTTTTCGAAAGTGGGTTGTAGGACCTACTTTCCAATGTGGGTTGTTTGACTCACCAAAAGCGAGTTCCACTGTGCAGTGGATTTCAACCCAGCAAAGTGAGTTCACCGACCAACTTTTTTTTCTCTGTGTAGAAGCTATTTACATATTTACACGCAGAGAGAATGGATAATGCCATCTGCTCAATCCCTGATTCAATCTTTAACCCTTACGACGGCTCATCGGTCTAGGTGACCGCTGTTGCACCTGTTCGGAAGAATGGGGTGGTGGTGGGGGGGGGGGGTGATCAGACCGTTGAGGGTTTGTAAGTTCTTCAGTAGGGTCCTGACCTTCAAGTACAACACATCGGAGATTTTCGCCCGCTCGTATTTTGTCTTTAAACTTAATGTTTGTAAAACATAGTCGGTCTTTTGGACCGATGCGCCTTGAAGTGATTTAAATTTTTGCCGGTCTGTATGACCGATAAGCCTTGAACCGTATCAATTATCTGTCAGTCTGCATGCATTCTATTTCTAAGATCTTTGTTTTATTGTTATAGCTAGCATGGCTGGAAGAATTCCCCCTGTTTCACAACGAACTAGACATTTTGTCTCTCTCGCACAATCACACATTGAGGAATCGGATTCTGAAATTTTTGTTGAATAATCCATTTTTTATTTACCCTTTTCAAGAATGAGACATGGCAGTAGTTTTGTATTAATGACTTATAACTGCGAAAAACTTATAAAAATAGGAATATATCCTAATTTTATAGCGTGGCGGTCTGTGAGACCGATGAGCTGGGGAACAGTATAAAGACAGATGAGCCGACGTAAGGGTAAGTCCATAGTACCGACGCTCACCAACACATATAAAATTTAGATTCGGTTTGCCACGTGACCCCCAGTGTTAACGTATGCCCAGGCGACATTTAGGCGCATATAGAAGGAACGCGGAAGTTAGTTATATAAAGGAGAAAGCCAAGACTGGAATAGAATTAAAACGTGTGCAGTTATATTATTTATATATACAGTGGACGCTCGTTAATTCGAACTCGGTTAATTCGAACTTTCGGTTAATTCGAACTAATCCAAAGGCACCAAAAAACTTGTATTGGAGTTAATGTTAAAAATATCTCATTAATTCGAACTAAATTTTTATCACTTCGGTTAATTCGAACTAAAAATTTGACAAAAAAATTCTTTTTCCTCGTTAAATAGAGAAAATACACACTGTATTTATTATTTCGTGTGTCAAAATTTCTTTTCTGTGTAAAGAGGCCCATGCCTGCATTCCTAGACTATTGCATGTCCGCTAAACGTTAGTAGCTATTGTCCTTCTTATTAGTGCTAAACGGAAAAAGCAATTTTCCTTTATTCGGATCGATTTTCTTAGAATTTCAGAAAAACTAGTCTTTACTATAGATTCTAGGGAGCTGCGTCAGTTATAACTGCAGTGCAGACAAGTTAATGTGGTCTAGTTTTTCTTCCTCATTGTGTGGTGTGAACGTGTAAAAATTCAGGATGTCTACACGTGGAAAGTACAAAACCCTAACTTTGAAGACAAAGGTAGAAATTTTAAAGAGAGTAGAGAATGGCGAATGTAAAACAAAGTTAGAAGCTGACTATAGAATTAAAAAAATGCCTTGTCAACTAATTTGAAAAACAAGGAGTCAATTTTAGATTCATGGGAAAAATCAAAATTTGCTAGAGGAAAGAAACGCATGAAAAATGCGTCCCAAGAAGTTCTTTGAAAAAGCTCTACTGCTATGGTTCCAGGATGTTAGATCTCGAAATTTTCGATAAATGGACCCCTAGTGCTGACGAAGGCTGATGAATTGGCAAGTCGAATGGGTATTGAAGATTTTAAATGCAGTGATGGATGGCTTTCTCGATTTAAGTCAAGGCAAAATATTTCTTATCAAACTGCATGTGGTCAAAGCTCTGATGTAAACGAAGACGTATGCATTTCGGTAGGAAACTGCCAGGGCTTTTCTCTACTTACCTGCCGAAAGATATTTTTAATGCGGCCATAATGGAAAAAGCCATAATGGACTCTATTAAAACTCTGAAAGCATTTATTCAGATGGAACCTTCCTCTGAAAATGAATTGAAATGTTTACTTCAAATCGAGAAGCTGGCTGAACAATGTAGGTATCATAAACAGAACCAAACATCCATTTTACAGTTTTTCCCCCAAAGTGTAATTCATATTTTTAATAAAAGTTTACTTTATACTGCATATCTTCTGCTTCATTTTATGACTAATGTAAGTCTGTATTGCTTTTTAATATGTTTAACTTATATGTTTAACTTTAGATAACATAGTATAATATATTTTCTGGGGTTATACATACTAGGAGAGTTTCTTCTTCAGTGATACACATTTAAGGTTATATATTTTCTCTTAACATCGGATAATTCGAACTTTTTTCTGAGAACCTTCGAGTTCGAATTAACGAGCGTCCACTGTATATATATATATATACACATACATGCACACACACACATACATACAAATATTAAGATTTTGTTCGTATAATACTTCTGACTGTGAAAACATATAAATTTATAAATCTTTCAGTGACCGGCATTATCAAATTCACAGACACAGCCTCTTGATTAAACCTCGAAAAATATCACATCTGATACAAAGCCCCACAAAATTCGCTTAACAGATGAAACCTGACAAACTATCGCCATTCTTTTCCCAAGATTTTCTCTGCAGTAAGATAACAGCGGAGAAAAGATTCCGCCCGAAACGCAATTTTCACATACTTCAAGCGTGCGAAAATGGCGTATTCTCTTTTTCTCACTCTTTTAGTTACGGGGCCCTTCAAAATGCGACACGCCACGGATGTTCCCCCCGTAAAAGGAGAGAGAGGTGCGGTAGGTTTGATGGATGGTAGATTCAGTGGCGCGCGGACCGGGCCGTAAATTTTGTCGCTGCCGTTACGACAGGTAATTTCGGCGGTGACGTATTGGATCACGCTTTTCCTGACGAAGAGGCCTGTGGGTGCTACGTAATGTGGTCATTTATAACGACGCAAATGGAGAACGGCGTGTCGCAAGAGGAAGTCAAAAGCAGGTAAATAATCGCGTGAGAGGTAACATGATTAATACAGAAATCGGCCTGATAGAGAATACTAATAATGTTGTAGAACAATCATTGGCAAATTTGGGAAACCTTGCGTCATTTTAAGATGTAACACCTATCATTCTGAATTCACTCATTTACATAATATCCAAGACAATGTCATAGTTTTGCACTCAATAATACGACGTAACTGAGTTTTAAACACAATATATTGACAAATATCTTATAGCTTTGTACTAGCTATTAAAAAAAAGAAGAGAGAGAGAAAAAAATTCCACTCTTGATAAAAATCTTACACGAAACAAACGCTCCTCAAGTTATCACAATCTCATAAAAAGAATTTCGAGGAAACGCATTATGATTTTGATAGCTTTGATTCATGAAGCCGTCACATTCCAAAATGCTGTGGGGTGGAAAGGCTCGAAAAATCCTTATCTCAACATTTTTTTTAAAAAATCGGCCAGAGGCAACCTAGTGTTAGCGCGTCGGCTTCCGGTACTGAGGGTGCTCGGTTCGAAACCTGACAAGCGCCATTGAATGCATTAGTGTCTGGATCGGGTATGGGAACATTAAATCCGTAGACTGGAAAGTCCTATGATGTCAGTCGGTGGGGAAGTTACGATTCCCCAGATGTCGTCCCTGGGGGTGCTCTGTCAAAATTCAGGTGGCACCAAGGGGTGGTGTTGGTTCACCTATACGAACAAGTCGGTTCCCATTGAAAGCAACCAACGATTCTCGCGGATTAAGTGCGAATGTCTTGATTGACAAGTGCCCCGCATTGGCAAACAATTTTTTTTTAAAAATCACTACAGCGTCTCTGAATAATTTACAGACCTACAAACTGGGTTGTTTTGCTCTATTTCCGTATACACACAATGACTTTCGAGTAACTCTCCGGATCACGACTATTGAGTTCATCACATCAAAACAGATTTTATACTTAGATAACATAACCAACTGCATATCGTTAGGTATTAAAGTTAAAATTTGAAACTATCCCCTAAAAACCACCAATTGGCCAAGGCTGGGGTTAGAAATTGTAGCTATTAAAAGCAATTTACGGTTGGAGTGGCAAAATATACAAGCGATTAGATTCTGCGATTCTGCAAAAATTATCTGCATTCTAAATGGTTAACTGATATAGCCAATTAAGACGATGCATACAATTTTTTTCTTTTACTAAGTAACTTATACCGAAATTCTATCATAGAAATAAAATTAAAGTTGTACTTAATTGCTTTGATGATTCAACAATTTTTTTTATGTCTAGAACTAAAAAACTAACAGGAAAAAAAGTCATTTTGCTTCCTTAATCTGACGATGTCAGGAGAAACCACCTGGAGAATCTACGTTTTATACTAAAAACGAATTCTGATCACTCGTCTTATTTGCAACTTTCAGGCATAAGCAGACAATATGCAGAGTGATTGTGTTTATATATCTACAAAAGCGTCATTCTGACAACTGAACTATCGCGGCGAAGAAAGAAATTATCTTCAATAGAATTTTCTTCCTTATCCTTTCGTTTTCAGGCAAACGACCAGATGCTGACTAAGCACATACTAATTTTTATATTTATTTTGCTGATGATTCTAATTTTTCACCTGATATGAATATTCGTTATACGTTCTGCCTAACGGCTCAATATCTGCCTGTCCAAAGGTTGAGTACATCCGTAACGACCGTAAGCCAGTACCTTGGATCGAGCCCAAATCTTCTTAATTCGAGAATAATATTCTGCTACCTGAAAGCTGATTTTATTCTATTTTTTCGCTTGTCGGCCGGTAGGGGGATGTACATACATACAAGATGAAAACGTTTCAATTATCCACAAATATGCATGAAAACGAAACTAAAAAATATAAATTCCTAAAAGAAGTCACAAGAATTAATCCCTTATATTCAACGATAATAAAAATTGTCAATGGAAAACACGAGTGTCCGGTGTGCTTAAAATACGGAAGAGCCTTTATTAATACTATTTACATAAATAAATTTACAAGCAAATACATAAAAGTGTAGCTTATAGTATCATTTATTCCAAAATACGCCAAAATTACTAAAAAATGTTCTTCACCTATAATATCTCAATAGTATGATGAAAAAGACAATTTCCTTTATTAAAAGGCGCACTATAAAAAGTGAATCAATTATATAAGGGACATAAAATTCAGTGTTGCAACTGTTACAATCGACAGAGCATGAAATGATGAATGAAAAGATGAACGAATCATTCCATATAAATACAAAAATATTTTGTCCAACCGATACGTCAAAGAGATTTTTTTTAAAACCGAAAAGAAATCTTTGTTTACAAAATATCCTTTAGTAAGCCCTAAAAGGGTATTTTAAACCTTCTTCTGAGATGCTGTCTCTGTCAGATACAGCATTTAAATTCCTTATCAGTCTCTTACGCCACTTCCACTACGATAAAGTAAAAATCCATTAAATTCCCAACTCTCTGAATCAGAAGTTCAATAACTGATTGGAACATCTCAAAGATAGAGAGTAATCTTCTGAGGAGAGACACAAAGTAACGAAACTAGATACAAAACTGAAAGCCAACTAAAGTACCACAGATATCTAGAAATAATAAAAGAGATTCACTCTTTCCTGGTATATTCTGGCCGATATACTCCCAACAAAGAAATCGACTTCTGCTACTTATGAAAGTTTTCCAGAAGGCTCAAAAAGAACAGCACACAAAAGATAAGTATCTTACACAAAAGGCCGAATTTTCGATAAAAATCTGAGATACAATTTTATTTGGAGAAACAACGTAGGACAGATATATTTTGGACTCTTTTTTAACATAATACAAGACCACTGAAATTTTTAAAACTCTAAAAAAGTTAGTAACGTTCTGCAACATTTATTTAACGAGGGTGACATTTATTTACTGTAAAGCACTGTCATTTGGCTATAGAGAAAATTTTATTGAATTCGCTAGACGTAACCTAAATGTAAGATAATATATACATAAACATATAATAAACTATTTTATATATTCATCAGCATTTTTAACTTTTTTATTTATAATTGACAAACACATTTCAAAATTATAAAAAAACTCAGTTTGAGATTTTTAAATACGCTTAAGGTTTTACTGATTCAATTCTCAATTTTTTTCCTTCATCAGTTACACATCCCCAAGGCATTGGTATATTACTTTTTTATTAGAAGTTTTGGCGAATTTGTTCTCTGAATAAGACGTTTTACCCTTTAAAAATATTTCCTGGTAGTTTCATGATAAATAAACATTCGCATTTTTTTTTCGGTGAAATTCGTTAAAAAGTTATTTTAATTGAATAAAACCGTGGCGATCCCCCAGAAAACCGGGGTTTGCGACTCACAAGTTAGGAACCACTGCACTAAAGTGTCATTATAAAATGCACGAAGAAGGATAAGATAGAAAACCTCATCCATACATTTTCCCCATGGAGATGGGGTCCACCCCAAGCTAATGTTAATTGATTGAGTGATTGCTTATAAGCTATTGAAGGTAAATTTGTGAAAAGTGTTAAAGCTTATAGATAGTTTTTGGTACCTATTAGAGATACGGCTAGAGTTTTCTAAATTTACCTCTGGCATCTCCTCGTGGTGGTCCCTGGGGGTCTACCGTTTGGTATATCGCGAATGCCGGAGGAGCGTGGGTAAAAATGGGTACGAAAAGCAGTCAGAAAAATGAAAGTGAGAGTGAAAAGATGGAGGAGATGAGGATCCTCACAGAGGACCTTGTGAAATTAAAGCATCAACGTCTGATCAATATGATAGGCGGGTTCAAACTGACGGTTGAGCTTAAGACTCGGATAAATGACGATTTGTCGGAGATAGTGAATTCTATCACCGAGCAACAGAAATTGATTCAATATCTGAAAGGACAGATCAGTATCCTAGAGAAAAGGGATGTTAAGAGCTATGAAGATGTTAAGAAAACAACAAAAGAGAAGAGAAAGACGCGCATTAAGTCCCAGAGAGAAATATAGAATGAAATTCAGATAATCCCACTAAATAGACAAGAGTCCGATGAATCGAGGAAAGTTGTAAAAGAGGCCATAAAACTAGAAAAACTGGGAATTGGCATTAAGACGTGTAAGAGGATTGGGAAAGGTGGCATCCTTATTAGAACAGAGACGAAGGAAGAGCTAGCGAAGGAAGAGCTAGACGAAGGAAGAGCTAGACATATTTGTCAAAGCGTTGGAGAGAAAGAGAGAAGTGAATACATTACTCGTAAGCCAAAGTTGAAAGATCCATGTATTATGATCTATGACATTGAACAATTCGAGAAGGAAGAAATGAAGGAAAGTTTGAAAAAACAGAACTCAGGGTTAGAGAATAGTGAATTAGAGGTACTTGCAAATTCCAAGACCAAGAGGGGATCAAGTAATTGGATAGTAAGATTGAAAGGTGCAACTTAGAGAAATTGAGCATAAGAAGAAGCTAAAAGTGGGCTGGAGACTGCGCTTGGAAGGACTATAAGAAACCAGTAGTTTGCTATAAATGCTGGGGGGGTTTGGCCATGTGGCCAAACACTGTAGGAATAGTAAGATTTGTAAAGTCTGTGCTGAAGAGGGGCATGAAGGAGAGTCATGCAAAAAGGATCCTAAATGCGCAAACTGCGCTAAGTAACAGAGGAAGACAGGAAAGAAAATGGACACGAAGCATCTTCCGACAGATCAGGAGTGTTGTCGCTATAAAGATGAAGTAGAAAGAATAGAAGAGCTGACGGACTATGGCCGTTCAGAGACTCGTGCTCCTCTATCTTATCCGTTTGAACATGGGTCCGATTCTGAGGAATTTGATTATTAGTATCTTCTCGTCACGAGTTGTGGCGGTTTGATGCAATTGTATTATGCGTTTGTTTTACATATTTATTATTTGACTGCACAAGTTGGGTAGGATTGATGCAAATATATTTAATTGTACTTTAGTTGTTGGTTGCCTGCACGGGTGGTGCAGGACGTCTGTGAAACTTTTGTAATTAGTTGAATAAAGTGATGAATGATATATTTTGTAGAGTGGTGGCTGCAAGCTAAATTGGGGTAAATTTAAGTTGAAATGAAACGGCTTTGGCTCTTGGATGTCTCTGGTCGTAAGACCGCTGGAGAATGGTATCAAGTGGCAATGACAGGACATAGGAGGAGCGAAGTGCCCTGCTGAGGCGGGGCGGGGAACTGGATCGGTGTTTGGCCTGTGGAGCCGGAGTGGAGCGGGTTGCCGTCGTGGCGACCGTTATCAATAGTTGCAGAGGGGCTTATACGCCTGAAGGCGTGGGTAGCCGTCATCCTTTTCGAATTCTTTCCCCATGGAGGTGATAATGGAAAGTTCGCAGAGAAATAAACTACACCAACAACTCAGAGCTTTTCTATTTTCTTAAGCAATGGTAACAGTAAATCATTTTTATCTACAAAGATTATTTTTTAACAGGCAGATTTCTCCGGGAAGCCAAGTCGGAATACTTACAATGGAAAAATGTAGTCTATATGCGTCACTACGCTTCCATAAAGCACAAAAACAACACAACGCAATAAACACACGAAAACTCATCGAATTCTGCAACAAAGACAAACTGAATTTAAGGATTAATTCCCAGGAGAAATAACTCGAGGGTGCAGGTATCGCTTTACTACAGACAATATAATGCGATATCGGTAAAATAAATCACACCTCGCATGTGGATCCTTTTGTTTCTTGGAATAAACAACAAATGCGAATAATAACTACCTAATTTAAATAACCTTCCTCCAGACGCAATCGGAAGGAATAAATAATCAGCGAGAAACAAAGTTAACAATCTGAAAACGTTTAACCTTCCGTAAACGAAGAAATGTAATACGTCATAAACGTTTCTGTTCATTAAAACCTTTCATGGGGGATGAAACCGCTCTGCATAATCTACATAAAATTAAAGAACCCCGGAAACTTAAAATTCCAAAAGGCAGGTACGTATTTATTACAATATTTATTCGTAAATTATAACGCCTTCTTTATACCCATGAGTCAATTGTTCTACCAAAATCCATGAATAATTCAAGGATGGCAAACAGGAGTTTTTTTAGTCTCGGCCCAACGTGAGCCCACAAATAATGGGCATAGGATAAGTGATAAAATGTATTCAAAATCAAGTTCCAAAGCCTCTAGGTTAACACGGCGGAGAGGAAGATTTTTAGCGGGAAAATGTTCAATTTTAAAAAGATTTCTAACGGTAACAGTTGGAACATTGTATAGTTTTAGTTTGTAATATATGAAACAAACAGATTAGAACACAGCCACATCACTTACGAAATTTAAAGCGGCATTGAATTCAGAGAAAAATCAAGACAATGAACATTATCGTGTTTTCCGCCTTTGTGAGACTTAATGGTTGAAATGTATGGTTTAAAATTTCAACAAATGTACTACAGGACTGTAGAGCGCAAAAATTAAACCGATCGGAATGAATTACTTACTGCGTTTTACAAGACTTCATAACTAAATGTTTTAAAAAGGTAAATATGTACTTTTCTAGGATTTATGCAGAATTCGGAGTCTCCGAAAAATTTCTCGGAAAATAAGTTGGTTATTCATATAAACATCACATCTATTCGATGATATATTATTAATTTACACCCTTTTGACAGAAAATTCTATTTAAATTTATATCAAATTGAGTTAAGGGAAAAACCCGTGACACTGAATACACGTTCGAATTATGACGTAATTAGTTTCTGTCACAGTAAGTCAAGCGGCTTGTTAATGAAAGAAAATTACTACAAGCGGCAAAGAGTTCTGGATACACCGTGAATAAAATACAGTTCATTAAAGGAGTTTATGGCATGGCTCCCAGGCATAGTGGTCAGCAGACCTTCCGTTAATTCCCAAGCGAGCCGAGTTGTTTCCAACTTTGAAAAGAAGAACGCGAGCGAGAGTTAATGGCGGCAGAGACGGGAAATTATAATATCTAGCACGCGAAGAAAATGATTTTACTTCAGATATCCATACTACATGTAATTTGACCATATACCCATTATTTCAACAAAAATAAACCCGATTCCAGCATTTTTAAAGATGCAAAAGTATAAAGCTACATAAGATACTGTATGCAAGTAACAATGAACATTGAAAGAGGACATTTTAAGAAGTTTATAGATTTACGATAGAAATATCGCTCACTCACTCAGTCTATACATGGATGCCGTTGATAATACTCGTTAGCAATAACGACGAAACATTTCAGTTAAATATCTACACAAGAGCCTCAGTTGTCAAGGTTGTTGAGTAAGCATGGTAAATTATAAACGTCGACAAATTTTCTTTTTTATATTGTTTCTAGTGGCTAGCGACTTCAACATAAGGGTGTCGGGGAAAAAAAGGGGGGGGGGCAAATAACAATAGAACAACAAACAACAGGAAAGTACGGAGAGTCACTGTCCCATTCCGAATCATTCCACCCTATAACGCCCTGACTCAGTAAATCCACGGAAGGATGTGCATCGCTGTATATGATGTCTATTCATATCGCCGTACCTGCATAAAGGACTAATAAGGGTAAGCAGAACACCGACACGTTAAATGTTTTTTGCTAAACTGTCATGTCCGTTGGCAAGATGAAATGATGCAAATATTTCTGGACTTGGGTAATCAGGTATATTTAGTTTCAGAAGATTTTCAATTTTTTTTAAAGCCGCTCAACTGGTTAGAATGTAACATAACAGTCGCATATTTCTTTCTATTAAAAGGAAAATAAAATTTACATTTTCAAAAAGCGTTAATAACCATGCAATTCTTTTAATATACAAATTTTGAATCAAATTAGAGGAGCGTCAGCACAACATCTGTAGATAAAAAACGCGTACTATCGCAACACAATTTTCAGTTACTTCCCACAACTCGTAAAAGATAAGCCAAGCATTTGAAGCCGTCGAATGCCAGTTACACCACATCTTCAGATTATAATGGACTAGCCGGGCTTCGCCCGACTAGCCGGTCGGTTTAGTGACCCCTTACCTTCAGCAATCATTGTCAGAGAATGGAAACACTAAAAAACAACGAATAAAGGTATTTAAATTTTGTGGTGCAACAATAAATAGCGCAAAGACTGTGATACAGCGCATACTGCATCAGTCTCGTGGCGTCATCTAGCGGACCTTAGCGCAAATAAAATCAAATATTGCATAAAAAATTAAATCAATTAATTTGAAGTGTGTATGTTTTTAAACCATCTTAATATTAAGAAAAGTAATAAGATTTTAATAAAATTTATTTCTTTTATAATAGAAATGCTTTTTCGGTGTTTTTAATTGCATAAACTTGCTGTGAAAGAATCACGCTTTGTTTACATCGTATGATCTCAAGATTAGAATCCAAATAACTCTAAAACTATTGAAGTAACAGATTAAGTGTACGCAGAAAAAAATATCAGTTTTTAAAGCTCTTTCCAAATATGTAACATTTATGTACTTTCATGGTGAAAAAAATACATCGATTTCGACATTTTTTCAAATATGGCCGAATTTGAAAGGGAGGCTCTTCCATTTCTGGATTCATCCTTCAAAAATTGTTGGATTTTTATTAATTAAAAATTAACGGTAATAAAATTTAAAATTTGGGCTTCGAGGTGCACATGTTCAGACTCTTCGCTACCCGTGTACCAAATTTCATAGTTGTAAGTTTGGTAGATTCGTCTGGAGGCAGCACACAAACACTTCCTTTCATTAGTATAGATTCACACATATCTAGTCACTTCAATGATCACAAAATGCATTAGCTACTCGTTTCGCTTGGGTATGTGGGAGGGTATTAGAATGAGTTTTATTTCTTAACCCTTGTAACTTACATCACATTCCTGTTGTAATATTTACAAAGCATTTCAAAATGACTACTCATTTGCTTACCTTTGGCACACTTTTAGCGTCATATGGACATCTTATGGTTCATTTAGGACCCTTAAACTTGTCATTTAGGGATATTTTAACGTTTGCTTGTAATATGTAATATTTGAAAGTTATGTATGTTGTTGTGCTACAATTAAGGAAATGTATTGGTCTCAATATGGCCACAGGTGGAAGGTCACTCTATTTAGTTGGTGTTCAACACTCCTCACAGAGGTTATGTCTTCAAAATTGTCATTTAATGTAAGAAATACTTGTTATGTGCGCAGTTGCGCTTAAGTAAGAGAAAAAAAATTTGTAAGGTGGCTGATATGTACTGTTGGCTGGCTGGTGAGTAGTTAAAATTTCAAATTATTAAGTATAAAGGTAAAAGTTCTTGTAAATCATTTTCCCCTTAAAACTCTAAGTCTTTGGTAAACTTCTTTCTCTCTGTTGCTAAGCGGTAATTCAATACATATTTGTGTGCCATTTCTCGTCTCTCACGTTCGCAGGAGTCCCTGGATAAAGGGGGAAAGGCAAAAATCTATGTAACAGATCAATGGAATGTTGATTACTTCCCCATCACCTGCTCGGAGAGTCCTCTACTCCTGGGGATGAATACAGTGCTTGTAGACGGCGGGGTTCACCGTGAAGAAGAAAAAAAATCTAACAAGAAACCAAGAAATAATTCAAGAAAAAAAAAAGAATTTGGCATTTAACTTCTACAAATATGAAAGAATATCAACGTTCGAAATCTTCATCTGGCCTCAATGCTCGGCGCGAAGTAGCACTATTTTACGTGTATCCCTTCCCAGCGCTTATGTAAAGCGGGGGGCGAAAAAGTTTTGCTCTGTGGGGAGAATCAGACTGGATCTCCTGCAGCCACATAGAAGGTCGTCACCTATTGCTGTCCTAGAGGCCTCGCTTCACCCCTTGGAACTCAAGAAGAATGTCCGCTGCGAACGATCCAGAGATGCCTTAAATAATGCACTTTTCCTAATTCCTGGGAAAGCAGGGTAGAATTTCTAATTAAGTCTTGAACGAATTGTTGCCACTGGGCATGCCCATATTTAATCTTAGCTATCTCCCACTTCTTTCCTTTTCTTTTTTTTATAGCAAGTCGACTTAGGTAATATGAATTTTTTTATATATATTTCTTATAGATGAGCTCATATAAAGTGTTAAATAGCTACGGGTCACCAGCCACCCATTCTTATGTAATATGTGAGTGTAACCATTGTTATTAATATATAAGGAAATGGATAAGTGTAGTTTTATTTTATGATGAGGATGTTATTAAAATTCTTAAGCATTGTAAATACTAATCATGTTATGTTATAAAAACTTGTTAAGTTATATATATATATATATATATATATATATATATATATATATATATATATATATATATATATATATAACATTGTCCAGTTTTTTTTGTTTGTCTTTTGAATTTAAGTGTTATTTTCAGCTTTCCTCAGTGCAATTCTATTTTAGCAGGTATAATTGCGATTTTTGGAGAGGTGGTTTTTAGGTTCATTTTTAGATCATCTCCCCTTAAGGGAAGAAATTTTAATTAATTTTCTTTAACTTAATTTTATTAGCTTTATTTCTGGAGATGTCCCAAACTATCAAAGAACGCTAAGAGACATGTACTCCATTCGATAAAATCGATTATATATTTTAATATTTATATGATGATTAATTATAAACAAAAAAAGAGTAGTAAAACTGTTTAGCATCAAGTTCATACATTGTTGGCTTTTAATACCCCCCTCCCAACGTTTAGACAATGGTTTACTCATTAGTTACGGAATAAGAAATTGCGGCAAATTTTTATTCATAGCACATGTTTGAAAAAAAAATCAGAATTAGATAAAAATAACAATAATAAAAAAACTTTAAAATTCTACGAGCATTTACTATAGAAACAAAATCTTTATTGGCCTGCGTTTGCGGCAATCGAAGTTTCTAACTTTCAGAAATTCAGGAGGTTGAGAATATTTGAGCTGCCTGAACTCGATATTGAAACTTAAAGGAAACAGATTAATTCCATTTGACACAAGGAAATCATTACGGGAGTCTTATGAAATTAAATCAACAAAAACACAAGCTTGCAGAATCATTAACTCTAAAAAGAATGATTTAATTTATATTATTAGCACTTCTCTTGGACACAAATGCAAACAAGAGTTTGAAAAACAGGTTAAAAAAAAGGAGGAATTAATTATGTTATAAGAGGCAAAAAGCTTAGGGCATATAGCGTGAAAAATAAGATTTATACCAATCCGTTCCATAAATATTGATCCAGCAAAACTGAATGAAAATGCAATAGTTCACGAAAAGGCATCATTTAGGTCCTGAGTTGTCGATCAATAGCCCTTTGGCAAAAGTCTCACCGTTTCTTCTTTTTTAAACATTTATCTTCTCCCATAAGTGTCCACCTTTATTAGGGATGCGATATCTCCAAGTAGGTCATCACTGGCGGGGTCTTGTTGTTCCATCCCCAGGAGAATAATCATTTTGTCCCCGTGATATTTAAAAGTTCTTACCAATCAATAGCGGGAATTTGGGCGTGCACCATCTAAAGAACGGTCACTCCCAAAGGATGAATCACTCATACTTTGGAACAAGCCCACCAGAATCTCGCAAAACGTCGGATCCCAAAATTAATCCAAGAGAAATCACGTACGTTGGCCAGTTATAGAATGAGATATTTATATTTCCAAGTCTAATTTTGTACATTTAAAGAAAATTCGATGATCCGCTTTCAGAAATCATAATAGATAGTAACAAATAAACGAGATGGAACAGGAAGATTTTTTTTGTCACGTTTGTTGAAAATCACAAAACACTGGAAATTTATCTCGCTTTAACGGGTGTAGATTAGAGTTCCCCAAACTTTTTTACTGACAATCTCTTGAAAATATTGTTAGCTCTCTCTCCATGATTCTAAAATTCATGGAGAGATCGTTTGGATTTAACAAAATTCCAAACGATTAATATCATCAAAGTGTATTTATTTACCTAACAAAAGTACATAAAATAACCCAATTTCATCAAAATAAAATAAACTGAAAATATCTTAAAAGAGACAAAATAACCATGGGAAGATAAACTATTTGACTCTATGCGGAGAAATATTTTAGAAAATGACTTATATAAAAACATTGAAAAACGCAATTTTTTTTTTAAAATCTAGAGTGTCTATTAATGACTACATCATTTAATTACTCATTGATCCTTTAGTTTTGGTTAATATTAAAAAAGAACTGACAAATCAGAAAACAGATGAGGGAAAAAAATTTCGGGGTCTAAAATCCTACAAAATATTTAAATACTAAAAAAAACCCACAATGAAAACATTTTTTAAAAAAAACCACAGAAGTAAATTCCATGTTGCTATCAATACCTGCAAGATTATATTAAAAAAATATACGAAAACAATTGATTCCCCAAATAGAAACGTAAAGCGATAATTAGCTATGTCCACACTTTTGCGCTTTCGAGTTCGATTTCGCTTTCGACTTGCGATTCGTCTTTCCTTTCAAGTTACTTTTAATCCATGTTTCCCGGCATGCCTCTAGACGCATACGATTTGTTGTCCACATAGTTCATGCCTCACGAGATGGAAGAGTCGGACGGTACTGCTGCGTTTGTGATTTCGCGGAGTTTATAAGGTGATCACTATTTTTACGTTAAGCAACAAGAAATGTGCAACTACAATTTTGGTACGGTGCTCTGTATATAAATATGTATAATCCCTCTACTTGCATATTTATCATTCATATATCTGTGTGTGTGTGTGTACGTGTAGGGGAAAATGATCTAAATGAGAAGACAAAAATATAAATTTAAACATAATATTCTTTATGCAATCCCTCATTAATCGATTAGAGATGGTTTTTCTTATACACATAGGTTCTACATCAATGTAGTTTGATAGAGAAATTAATAACTGGTGATACGGAATATAGAGAAGACCTGTTTTTTTATATACCAAGTTATTAGAAATAAAACTACAATTTATAGCTTTGTTTATGAAGTAGTAAAACCAAACAAAAACCAAGAATAGAAAACGGTAGAATATTGCTTGTTATTAAAATTTTATCTCTTAAATATATAGTGTAAAATTATACTGGTATATTAATTTATTTTTGAATAAAAGGAACATTTATATTACTTTTGAAGTATACAGAATATTCAAGAAAAATCGTTAGCTAATCATACTATATATATAGAGAGAGAGAGACACAGAGAGAGAGAGAGAGAGAGACAGAGAGAGACACAGAGAGAGAGAGAGACAGAGAGAGAGAGAGACAGAGAGAGAGTAGGTAAGTAAGGGTAAGTAATCTCTTTAATATAAAGTAAAGAATTAAACCGAGACATTTGCTTCTTTTCTGAGCAAAGCGGGCCATGAAGAATTACTTTTGAATTTTCATATATAATAAAAAGAAATTTCTACATATGTAAGAAGTTAAGAAGTATATTTTGTTATTAATGAAAATCGTTCATTTTTCTTTAACATGGGGTTAAATGAAGAACACGACGAGAAAACCATGATGGACTAAAAAATGCCTACACTTAAAATGTGTCGATGATATTTAGCTTCAAATGAAAAGGATACATGCAAAATCATACGCATTTGGATGCAAGCAATGCATGACATGTGGGGGGGGGGGGAATTACGTCACGCAAAACGCGAATTCAGGTTGTAACCTGCTTTTATAATACTAAAACATCTATTTTTTTTTTTCAAAGTGGGTTTTTATTTCCTATGATAAGCTATGGGGAATTTTTTATTCAGTATTTTTATAATAACAAATTAGCTGATGCATATTTTTGAAATCTCCCTGCATTTCAAAAAGAAAATTTCAATGATATAGTACAAGTTTTCAAAAAAAATTTTTCAATTTGCTTTGTTTAAAAATACATTTAGTTTTTATTTTAAAACAATACACGTTAATTATTATTAAATAATTATTTTAAATGTATTAAATGCATTAATAATTTTATTTGGGTATGCGGAGTGGTTGACATCCCACAATGCCGGTAAATTTCTGTAATCATCAATAAAATTTAAAATTTCTCCCGAAGACTGCGACATTCTGAACACTGGCTTGAAAACTGCCTTGCAGAATAGAAAAGCGCATGGCATTCCGCAAGAAAATCCACTTGGGTTGGATACGTTTGCGATATCGCATGCTCTATCGCGGCACATGCGCTGTCCTGGAATTTGCAGGTGGTGACGCATCGCTCTGAGTATGCCTCACATTTCTCTCTCCGTGCGACATGTCGAAAGCGAAAGCGAACGCAAAAGCGCAAAAGTGTGGACATAGCTATTAATCATTTTACTCTGCGACAAGTTCTCACGCCAAACACAAGGAAATAACCCTAATAATTTGCAAAGCATTGTACATACAGATTAAAAATATATTTGTATATGACAGTTCAATTTTTTTTTTCTAATTCTCTATTGTATTATGTTTCATTAACATACATTTGAAATTTTAAAAAAAGAATAGATTAAGGAAAATTTATTCTTTACATTCACAAAAATTCACTACCTTTTAACATACAGTTTAATATTCTAATAATTTAATTCTTCATCAATGAAAAAAAAAAGTATTCACTACATAAAAACTAGATTATTCAAATAATTCAGTTTTATGGACGCATGACTGAGTGATAGTTTATTTTGCTAACTTAACGGCTTCATCCAAGGAAATATGGCATAGAGCAGATATATCATTCACCTGCAATGAAACCAATATATCAAACAAAGCTCAGCCATGTGACCACGTGAAAAGGCGTAATGTAACAAAAAATAGAAATAAATAAGTCTAGGAGCGAAAAAAAAATTGTAAATTTCTAAAACATCCCCGTCATTCCATCAACTTTTCAATTTAAGTATTAAAAATGGACTCTTTCGAAATCTTTCCACGAAAAAGCCAAAATCTCTACCAAAATAAAGCAATGTCACACCTTATTTCAAACGTCAATGATAAATATGTAACAGGCGCTCTATTTGCATTCGAAAGCCAAATAGAAAGAGTTCACATAAAAGTCAATTTTAGAAATTTTTCCTGACGTTTTTGAAAAAAAAACACAGAAGAATGAAATAAGAGCATTTTGATTTTCAAACTGCAAATCAGAAGGAATGAGACTAAAATTTCTTTCTAGACGAGATAAAGAAAAACTAATCCAAAGATATTTAAATCTTATATATTCATATATTTTTAAAAAACCATAAAAAAAATCGAAATGTTAATATAATCAATGAGAGCGACTAAATTCATATGTTTGGTAGAGAATATAAATGATATAATGTGTTTATATTTAAAATAATACACTCAAATAACAGTGACTGACATTTTATCAGAAAAATTTAACGATATTTTGGGAAAAATAGATCTTTTATTCCAAAGTTGTCAAAAATTGTTAAAATCCACGTGTTTAGTTTAAAATATGAGAGGTATGTAATTTGTATAGATCTGCGAAAATATATTCAATGAATAGTATTAAAACTGACGTTTTTCAGAAAAATTGCTCGAGACGTATAGATTTTAGCGATTTTCGTCAAAGCGAATACGTTTAGTTTCGAATGATGCGATTTATTAAGATTAATAACACTAATGATAGTCATGTAGTGTATATAAATTTATTAGAACGAATAAATTATCAAATTTGATAAAAAAAGAAAAATCGTTTTTAAAAAATACTTAAATATTTTAATTTAAACTATACGACTGGAAAAAAAATTTTTTGGCACAAAAACCTTATCAGTTAGGATAAAGTTCCACTGCACGTTGAAAAATTAAGAGACTGTACTTAAAAGAGCGTTTAGTGCGCGTCCCATGTGAAAAATATATTCACCAGATCTAATATTGTATTCCTCAAAAGAACATAATTCAAAAATCAGAAACTAACATTTCATAGAAAACAAAAGCAAATAAAAGTATATATAGAAGGGGGCATCTTCTTTGTATTAAAAGAAAAATTAAAGGTCTGTTTATGAAGACAGAAAAACATGAATATTTATAAACTAAAAAAAAAAAAGATACGATACAAGGATCTAAAGTACACCAGCTGTATATAAAAATTAATAAAACACTATCTAACTGGTGTGTGTAGACTTTCCGATTTCATAAAACTACTTAATTCCAAAGCTATAGAAGATATTACATCCGACAAGTCATTTAAAGACACATGTCATAATATCATTTATGCAAACATTTATTGATATGACCAAACATCCATAAAAAGGTATTAAGGTTCCAGCTCTATCCCTAATATTTAAAATATAATACCAGGATCTCAGCAAATACAAGGTTTCTACGGTGCGACGCGTTTTGGACATCACTACTATACATTAGCTTGCCTTAAAGCTCATTATAGGTCTGCAAGCTCGTTATGTTAGACTGACTGACCAAGCATGAATTTTAATCTCTTTCAAAATAAAACATTCAATATATGAACATTCAATATATGAAAGGTTTAAACAAAAAAAAAAAAAAAAAAAAAAAAAGAGATATAAAAGTAGCCTTTTCCATCCAGTAAAACAAGCTGCAAGGTCTAAGCAAATAAATTCTAAATCAAAATCATTAATTTCTCTCTTCGCTCCTCGTACTATTCAAAATCATTAATTTCTCTCTTCGCTCCTCGTTCTAATAGAACACAAAGTAAAAATGCAGGACTTCAAAATGAACTTCGATTCAAATTATAAAGGCGTAATCCCGTCTCGAGAGGGTTAACAGATTACTCTATAGCAACACATAATGAAAACTCCAACCCAATAAGCAGACTCCATCCAAATCAATTATTAACTTTTAAAAATCTTGAGATGTCGAGGCAAAGAGGATTTAATCCTTTCGACTCCTAAAAGACTTCGAAAACTTCAGCTCAGTTTTCAACAGATAGCGGGACGATCCGAAAATTAAATGAAGAGCAAAACTGCTAAACAGGAAATTAGATACAGAAACATGAAAATTTAATAACGTTAACTGTCAGATATTGCAATTTATGAAAACACTAAGAAAAGTACAAATTTTCAATCAAATTACGAGTTGAGTTTCAAAATAATTATATGAAAGTAATTGACACACGAAATTCCGCTTAATTACGTCATACGCTTGAAAATAAACATACGTTTATCATAACTTTATTAAAGATAAAAGTAAATGCTTTAGGAATACGCTATACGAATTAATAAATAAAGGTGTATCAACTAGAAGAATCTGTAAATTCAGAATATTGACAATGAAAAACACTAAAGTTTGAATCATAAGGAAAATAAGAGTCAAATGTAAACAAATTTGTAGATCCACCAATTGATAGTGAAAAAAATTGTATCAACATTTTGAGTAAAGAATAGAGCGTAAAAACGTACGCATTTCAAGAACATTAAACTTCGTTCTTAAACACGCGGAAATGCATGTTTCGTAGACTCTGTCCTGGACAGTATAAACATAAATGCTGCTGTTCTTGCTACTGGTCTAGAAGATATTGAAAACGTCTTTCGTTGTAAACAGTTTTATTCTACTATTCATAAAATACACGACTTAATACTTTTGACAATTTTTGTTTCTTTTATGAAAGTTTAGTAACAGAATTCTATGACAGTTATTTGAAAGCACAGAAGGGGGCGAAAGGGGTCTGTGACTTTAATAACACTATCATAACCCACTTCTACAGACGCTGTTCGCACATTTTTTAGACGACTTTGGTAAGCGGTAATAAAAAATCGTTTGCTGCAAAAGAAATAATTGCAATTGTACTATGTTTTTAAAAGTCAAAATTATCGTCTGCGGCTTGAAAGTTTTGTTTTTATTCAAAATGGCGTTTTTAACAAAGCAGTGGTTCGAAGGCTACATTTATGCTCTTCCGAAGAGAAATATGCATACTCCGTTATCCAAAAACGATGTGAGAGTCATGGTTTTGTGATATCTAAAGCGGCGATAGGTAATATCGTCAACAAGAAAGGAAAAAAACGCCTCAAGTGGTAAACTTGGAGCCTCAAAAGTTGCAAACTTGGAGCGTCAAAATTGGAGTCTCAAGTGGGACAAAAATTCCAAACAAGTATCCAAGGAAAAAACGGACATCTTCGACTATTGCAAAGGTACGTTGTTTAACCTTTAGCCTACGGGGTCATTTTATATATATATATATATATATATATATATATATATATATATATTCTTGGGCCCGTATTCTTGGGATACATGCTATCCCAACCCCGTAAGGAAAAGGTTAATGTTAAAAGAAAATCCCCCTAGTCAAAGGACAGTTGCAAAATCATTAAAATGCTCGGTGTCCACTGTAAACAAAATGATAAAAGTTGATATAAATCTTAAGAAAGCGAAAAAACGCAATGTGCATCGTCTTCTTCCAAATCATATCGCTGAACGCAGGACACGCTGCAGAATTCTATATGAGAAACACTTATCCAAAGAAAAATGGAAAACAATTGTCACAATAGATGAATCATGGGTGTATTTAAATGATTGCAACAAAAAAAAGAGCCATTTATTATCATAAAAGGGGAGAAAAAAATTTAAGTACATGGTTCAAAGAATCGAAAGAAAGTTTTTCTAAGGGATTCATGATTGTTGCTGGTTTTTCTTATAATGGCAAGTTAAAAATAAAGAGAGTGGAAAAAAATGTCAAGATTAACTCCAAATACTATCAGGAACATATTTTATCGCCAAATTTTCTGAATGAAATACCATCGCTTTACCCACAGTGCCATCAATCTGTGAGACTCCATCAGGACAAAGCTAGCAGTCACACATCAAAATCCACTGTAAATTTCCTAAAAGAAATGGAACAAAAACTGGTATCAAGGCCATACCCTTCACTGATATCCCTACTAAATCTCCCGATGTATCACCTATGGATTTTTGTGCTTTCGGACTTTTAAAATCTGCATTATCCAAACGTCGTCAAAAAACCCTTACAGGACTCTGGAAAGCTGTTCAGGAGGAATGGGATAGAATACCTCTTCTGACACTTCAAAAGGCATTATTATCCTGGAAATTGCGGTGTCGAAAGATAGTTCAGAATAAGGGATGTCAAATAGAACATTTAAAACACAAGAATTTTATGTAATTTAGTTTTGTGAATACAATATACATCGTCTAAAAAATGTGTGTACAGCCTCTGTATATGACTTCATACAATTGGATAAGAGTATTATTCTGGAGGGACTCAGCATATCAGTATGCACTGCCTTTTGTAATACCTAGAAAATCAAACTTAGAAAATGAGAAATTCGTTTCAACTAAAAAAGTTTTATTTTTCTATAGTTACAACACCGTCTTATTATAATATTTACCGTTATTATATTTAATTCGGAAAATGCAAATTGGAAAAATCAAAGTGGTAAAAGCCTATATTATACAACTGCTTTCGATTTTCACCGTGTAGATCACACTCAAATTGCGGCACGCCAAGCTTTTATGTGCGGCCCGAAGCACTAACACTCATTATTCTGTAAACATAATTTGGGGAAATAGTGCTTGAAAAGTAAAATCATTGGAACAAAATTGTACAAAAATGTGCCACCTGCTTCTCATATTGTTTTCAACGTGACAACGTCTCTTTGTGAACAATCCTATTCCAAAATGAAATATGCGAAGAACTTATATAGAAATCGGTTTACTGATTCTCACCTTAAAAATGCACTGAGAGTAACATGTAACAAGCATAAACATGATTTGTCTAAAATAGTCAAAAGTTTGTCTCAACATAAAAAATTAAATCACACTCATGTATGTATATAAAGCATTTCCGTAAATGACTGACAGACAGATAACGCACAGACCAAACCGCTGGACATAAAGGGCTGAAATTTTGCATGGCGCGATTCTTTTTATAGTGTAGGGGTGCATTAAGAAAAATTTTTGAAAAATTCTTCTTAGATTTTTTAAAAATTAAATTTTTAAGCTGTTTTCCTAACATTTTTTAAAGTTAGTATTTAAAATAATAATTTGAGGGTTATAAATCTTGATGAGAAATATCATAAAAATTCCTTTAAAATGAAATCTTTTTCGAATCTTTACCTCCATTTTCTGAATTTTGGTGAAATTTTAAAGATTCATTTTTAGAATTTAATTTATTAGATGCTGATCACGTGGTTTCTTTTTCGGGTACTTTAAATTAATTTTGCGTCCCGTGAATAACAATGAAATAAATTGAAAAAAAAAATCTAAATACGGTAAAAGGTAAAATTTAACCACTAGACTAATTGAGATGGAAGTTTTTAAAGAATTTAATTCAAATTAGTATGTTTTATGGATATTAAACATACAAATTAATTGCATATATTGACCATTGTATTTAATTTTAATATTTTCTTCTACATTATTTTGTCTATAAAATTATCCGTTACGATTTTTTTTATAAATATATGTTTTTGAATTTTTGGGCATTAATTGCATACATTGACCGTTGTATTTAATTTGAATGTACTCCGTAAAGAAGCACGGGTATTCAGCTAGTTTTTAAATAAACGCTTGAATACATTTAGGTTTTGAGTTTTTACTTTTTTTTACATTATTGTATAATGAGGTATAGTGTACTATGTTGCGGCTCGCGTATCAAATATATGCATGTAGCCGAGAGAGAAAAAGGTTGAATACGGCTGTTGTAGACAAACCAAAAACTTAAAATATCAGCACTTTTAAACAGGCATGCCAATACATCCGGCATTAACACAGGTTACGTCCTCTTTATGGGCTCATCAGCGAAACTGCTTCCGACTTGTGCTAGTGCAGGTGGTGCAATTTCATTCGTAGAATTTCTAAATTCTTATTGGTGATAGACAATTTCCAGTCAATCAAGTCCACAACTAAAAGAATCGCGTTTACTACAAGATATAGTGTTGATGTTAGACAATGGAAAACCACCTATTAAAATTTTCAGAAATTGCCTTTACGGACTTTCGTTGCTGCCAATGTATTTCCTCGATAGCTCATTTTTATCCCATAGGAAAAACCTAGATTTATGGGAATTGGATACACCGCAAAATTTCAATTTTAGTGAATGCTTCATCACTTTGATGGTAAGTTTTGTGACATTTTGACATCTCTTATTTAGCCGATAGTAATGCAGATGTACAGGAAAAACAGATTTCATTATAATTGTAGTACAAAGCGGCTATCTGACTAGAACAGAAAAGATCACTTTCAATTTTTTCACAGAACCAACTGGAAAATATACATGTAATGTAATAAAATTAACCAAATTCTAAACGTTTCGGTCTCAAAAATGTTTTTTTTTAATTTATTAACACGTTTCTTTGAATAATGGCATACAAATGTCAAATTAAATAACTAAGATGAAATTTTCGAAACAACTCATAACATTTCCATGAATGAAATAATAAAATAAATGAGATTAAAACTTACAGCATGTACTGGATGATATCCACTTACCTAAAATAGAAAACATAAGAAAATCAGTTTACTCGTATGTAAGCATAACATTTGCAATTAAAATGTAGAGGATACAAAGACAAAAGGCTTTTTTTTCTTTTGAAAAAGGCTTAGTATTTTCAGAAAAATAATTAGACCTATATTTCAAAATATGATGCAACTAGTTAAAATTTTCTAACATTAGATTAATACGTTAACATAATTTCGATTAATTTACTTTAAATTCTAAAACAATACATAATACACTATTTCACAACTTAATTTTAAATTAATCAGTAAAGGATCTTCGTTATAACTTAACATATGTTGCAACTAGTCTCTCAAAAATCTCTTTCGAACAACAGTATCCAAATAGCAAGTCTCTTGTGAACCTATATTCATCAAGAGCATAATTCGCAGAGGAACGAAGATTCCTGAAGGAGTTTTGCACTCAAGAATGAAATCCGAATCGCACGCTTCACTTACATAACTTGACGTGAAAAGTGATAACACACTTTCTAATCCGACGAAATAAAAAAAGAAATCTCACCGTCGCGTCGATCGAAGCAAATAACTATACCGAGTGGTATGCTACTTTTACATCTTTCAACACATTATCAAAATATTCTACTTTAAGCTTTACATAATAAACGGTTTATCTGATAATTTAATCTATCGAAATACTGCACATATAAAAAGTGCTTCACGATAAATATAAATCATACAACATTACAGAGAATATAAATATAACTGAATCCTCAATTTGTTTAAACAATGTGTTAACCCTTAGAGGGGCGCTGTTTGCACAGTGCAAACGCTTAAACCTAGTCCTTTTTTTCACTTGCATTCAATGTATTCCAGTTAAATTATCCGAAAATGGTTACTACTGCCATCTGTTGTCAGATTAAAGAACTAACAACAATTTGAAACCTTTCATTCGGAAATTTTCCAAGATTTTTTAGGTTAAATGAAATCGGGAAAAAAATGTGCACCCTACAAACGGGGGAGGTTGTTGCCCCTGAAAGGGTTAAGAAATGTGACAGCAACCCACATAGAATACGAACATACATGCATACACCTCGCACACGCACACAGGTAAAAAATGATCGTTTTGACTTTTGTATAGTACTCTAGAAAATAATTTCTTGAATTTCTATGGTAAAACATTTTACACAAAAATTAGATCTAAATTCCTCTACAATTCACCATTGTGAGTGTACAAGTCTTATGATTAGGTATTTTAAAACGCTCATCATTTTAAATAGCAACATTCATTAACAATACGCGTACATATACGACCCCACAACGACCTATGAATGTATTCATCTTCTATACCACAGTTTCCCACTACTTTGGGGCAGGCTCTACAGTCTCCAAGAAATCAAATGCGGCGAAAATTTAAACATAATTAAATTTATCGATCATATTTCTCTAATACTATTGTAATAAATTTGAGTTTGAAATAAATATTGACGAACGCGACTTCAAATATTTTGAAACAAAATGTAGCGGAGAGATTAAGAAGAGCAATAAGAAAAATTTTCTCATTAATATTAGTCCACAAACAGTTATGATGCAGGAAATACCAATGTTTCTACTTTATGGATATTTGCAAATCCTAGATGACTCATGTGAATAGAATAAAATTAATATAGATTCCTATTTGGTCCTTCTTAGCTTAAAAACAGTTCTCCTCAAATTAGCCGAGAACAATATTCTTAATAAATTACTCAGTTCATCCAAGAATTATTAGAATATACAAAATAAAGTATTTGGACCCTGTGGTAGGTTAATTTGGATTTACTTTAATTATGGAAAATCCCTTAGAGAAGCAAGAATAGAATTATAAATTCATAATAAACAGCCTCAATTGCTTTTTATAATAAACAATGCTAATGAAGTAAATCATGTATATAAAAAAATTGAATCGAGAGAAATATTAAACAAATAAACGATATCTGAAGCGGGTGTTGAACTTCAAAGAAATGAAATCCCGAAGTATTTGGATTGTATTCTTGATTCTAAACTGAGTTGGAACATACATGTTGATTACGCATGTTGTAAAGTTGTTAAAAGACTTCCTGTTCTAAAAAGGTTGGCTAGTTGCAAATGGAGTTGCAGCCGAGACACTTTGAATACCACCTTTAAGCTTTTCAATCAACCCATCTTTAGTTACTGTAATGAAGTTTTAGCCTCTGCTGCCACTGGTGCCATTCAAAAACTTGAAACTATCCAAAACCAAGCTCTTCGTATCATTACAGGTACTGTAAGGACCACTCCTATTCTGGCAATGCAATGTCCAACTGAAAACCCCTAGTAAGAAGCATAATTGAAAGAGGCGCAGTCCTTCTTTATGAAAAGCTGATTCGCCTACCCAACAATGCTTTCTGGAGAGACTACGACATTAATGTAGAGAGACATCTCAAAACTCAAAAAGGGTTTATACAATTTGCATATTCTGCAGCAACTGATGTGGATGTTCACCACAGCCCACAAATTCTCTGTGGGCCTATTTGTCCTTTAAATCATGGTGAGCTCTTGGTGCATCTGAAGCTGGATACGGATGTCTGTAGGACTCATATGGGCGAGCAACAGGTTCGTGCCACTGCTCTATCAACTATTGAAAACAGATATTCTAGAGATCAGTGGTTACATGTCTACAAGGATGGATCTATGTTCAATGAAGACAACGGAGCGGGTGCCAATGTGAGATGTGATCTATTTCTTGTTATACTCCCATCGGTGCTCATTCCAGTCATTACGATGGCGAAATAGAGGCTATTTACATCGCTCTAAAGTAACTGACTATCCGCCCGTCATCCATACAGCAGTGATTTTAACCGACTCCCTATCTGCTCTTCCATCTCTTGCAAACAGGCAATATACAGGTAATATTCGCATTTTAGAGTGCAGAGATCTTTCAATCTCTGTCTCTTTCCAGTGGATACCACAGCACACTGTGGGATCTCTGGGTACGAAGCTTTTTGGCAAAAAAAGGTGCAAGGGTCCTTCAGAGACCTTCGAAAAACCTTTCATTCCATTCGGCAAAACTACTGATAAAGAGACGATATGCTGCTGGGATAAAGCAAAGAGCGCTACGTGACTCAGCCGACAAGCCATTGGCTCCTCCTGATAAAGGGAACACAGGATATCCCTGGTTTTCCTAGAAGTAGCTGCTGTGGCACTTTTCCGTCTTACTACAGGTCATGACTGTTTGTCCGCATAATTGCAGTGGCTCTCAAACTTTGTGGTCCCCTTTATGTCCCTTGTGTGAACAAGATCAAGTTTTTAATCCTATTCATCTTGACTCGTGCTCTGCACTTGTGTTTTTAAACTGTATATTTCAGAGGTATTGGAGGGCAAGAGAACTAATGGCGTCACAGCCAATCTTCTGGCATTAGTAATAAATATAAATAAATATCTGAAGCGAAAAAATTGGAAAATTGTTTTTATAGGAAAGTGTAAAGAAGTCATTCTGCAATAAGTTTCACGAAAAATTTTTCATGCTCCGGCAAAACAATTATACGTAGAATTTTCTCGACAGTGCGATCATACAACGCGACATTAGTATAATGAAAGAATTCGTCAGTACACAAAAGAAAAAAAAAGAATGTACCTAAAGTATGCGAGCGCTGAAGTTCGGTTATAATTTCTGACAGAACATGAGTCAGAACCGTGATACTAAAATTAAACATCGACCAGAAATTCCCTCTCGTGACTTAAACAACAGTGAACATCTGAAACTGTCGCGTAGTCTTAAATCAAAAGTACTAATGCTCCGAGTTAGCTTGTCCGCAATTTAAAGCCGCATAAAACGGTGCTTAATTCACATTTTCAAAAAAATTGTGTTCTTCACACAGTAGAAATAGTATAAAGCAGGTTTAATAAAATCTGAAATTGTATAATTGTCTATGAAATTTAAATTATGTTTCGCAGCGACCATTGGTGTATTCATTTCTGATTTCATTTCATTATCTACCAGCTGAAAGAGGAATATTTTGTTTGTGATAAAAGTTTTATCATTTTTTTTTAAATGGCACTAATTCTGTAATGTGCTCTAGGACGAGAGAAAATACTGCAAAATAAACTTCATTTTGGGGAAATATTAAATCCCATGATATTAATGTTGAAGTTCTGACAGGTTGTAGATGACCTAGTAAAAACAATTCCTCGAATCGGACGATAAAAATCTGCTTTAAGTTACTTGTGAAATTTAGAATAAGACACCATTGCAGCTATATACATACAAAATGCATAATATTAAAGAATTGGTAGAAAGCTATGGTAGATTAAATTTCCTAAGGGGAGATTTTTCCCAAAAATTTCAGTGATTTATTGAGAACAGAAAATTTATGATAGACTTTATCAAATAATTTCTTATTTACAAAGCAGTTTCGAATATTGGCTAGTGTAAAAAAATGTATGAGAACAGAAGGAAAAAGCTTTAAAAGTAGACAATTAAAAATCATGTTAAAACATAAGTATTGGTGCCACTTAAGAGCTACAACTGAAGGGGAAAAAATCAGTGAATTTTTAATACCCAAAAAGGGCTTACAAAATAAACAGGATGCTATTCGTCGAGGGAAAAATACCCGAATAGGAAAAAAGAAACAAGGTCTAAAATAATAGACTGCATAGACTGCAGAAATCTTTTAAGCAAGGTAAAAGAACTCCTCTGCAGCTACGGAACCAAAAATACGGGCGTATCAGCAGGAAAAAAAAAGAGTATTTTAAGATACGACGTGATCAAGGATCAAATGGTTGCAAACAAAAATACCCAATATAAAACCAAAGAAAGAAAAAAAAGAGGCACTCGCTGATAAGAAAAAGAAAAATCCACCGAGCAGCGATCTTATTAAGGAGATACTAAAAATGAACTTCAAAAGAGGACGAAGCAAGGAAGTAATTGTTTGGCGGTCTTAATAGTAATCAGATATTACCTTCAAAGAAAACAGGTCCAATTTCACGCGAGAGGAAGGGGTTGTGCTTAAGTCTCTTATTTTAATATTTCGAAACTAAATTGGCGATTTGAGATCAAAGGACATCCAAAAGAAAAGAAAAACAATGTTTAAGGAAGCTAGATATACATATTTCAACCAATTTTAAAACCAGTCACTTACACAGGTATTAAAACCTATGGCCATAAGAAATATTTCTTTCAGTATTGGGCAACACCATCGAGCTGAAATAAGGGTATATTACAGGTCTATGGACAACACAAGGAGCTATATAAATAAGTGACGAAAACTGAGTTTTCTAAGGAGGAGAAGCTAATTCCCAATCCAAACACGCACGAGCGTACATTTCATTCCTCTATCCCTGCCCTTTAAAAAAAAAATAAAGAAAAAAAAAGAAGATGATGAAGAAAGAAGATTTTTGATCAACAGGTTTAACACAGTATTGCGCGAGATTTCGACGATTGAAGGCTCGAGTATCTACCTATATCGAATAAAGAAACTTAAATGGAAGAAAGTCCTATGTGATGTTTCAAGAGATTTGCCTTCGCCACATGCTCATATCTCACGATCTCATTAAAAGAGAGTCAATTCGAAATGCGAAAGTAAGGCAACCAACATCTATTTAACTAATATCTTCATAACAAATTTTAAACCTTTTAACATTTTGCGCATGTTTGTTAAAAAAAATACCCATGCGATCACTTTTCATATCATTCAGCTAGTTTGGCACTATGTTACGTTAAATTATCTGATGGATATTAATTTCCTTTCAATCAATTCAAAATTGCTGAACAAATTAAATCCAAGCATTTTTGGTCAACTAAACACACAAAACAGTAAATATTCATATTAGTCGCATTGGTTGAGGTAATCAATTAATATTCTAGGGTTAAACAAACCGGTCTTATAATTTAAAACCGACCACAAATGTTTGCAAATACCCAATCCGACCGTGAGATTCCAAGAGACCATAGATCTGGTACCGAAGGTATCACCTAAGCCACTCGATTGAAAATCGGCGTATATATTGACAGATACATAATCTTTCAGTTTTCAGATTCGAGATCTATTTTTTCCGCGTAAATATTAAAGCTACTTATACTTTAATCTTCCATTTATTTGTTTAATTATTTTTTAAATGGGGAAGCAATCCATGGGCTACCTGGTTAGCTACTACAATAGTATTTTAGTTTGCTCATTTATTTCCATAACCTTCTTTTATTCATAATCTCAATTACAAGGAAGAATTTTAGTCAGAACAGAGTTTTAACTGTACGAATCACTACAAGGATGTTTTGGCTCTAGGACACAAATACTCGAACTCAAAATTTAACCCCGAGGACCGTTTCCAAATGACACAGTGCCCTTACTGATCTCTGTTTCAGCAGATGTGATAACAGCAAAATAACTTGAGGTAACTAAGTTTTAGCTCACTTAATGAAGTCATTCGGCTCTGAAGAAGCCATTAAAGCAACTGTAAATGGAAACTGGCCAAAAAGATCGACAAATTAAAGCCCAGTAATGAAGAATCTAACGTTATCATTGGCGATAATAGCCACGTTTCAGTCGATGGCCGTGAAGGGGCAGAGGCTTTAGCACAGCACTACGCTAATGAAAGCAGGCTCGTTTTTAATAGAGCTGATAAAATCTTGGTCAGGGTCACCAAAAATAAAATAAAATCTTGTCGGGACGTGCCTGCTGACAATCCACTGTTCAATGATGATTTCACCTTCTCCGAATTATTATTTGACCTTCGGAATTTGGACCCCAACAAATCACCTGGCCCAGATGGTGTTCACGGACATTTCCTGACCCACCTTGGAACCTCGGGTAGGGAGAGACTCTTACACATTTTTAACTCGTCATGGAAAACTGGTTTACTACAGAGACAGTGGAAATCAGCCATCATTATTCCCATATGCAAACCCAACACGAAAGCCAGTTCTACGGAAAGCTACCGACCTATCTCTCTTACTTGTATTACTTGCAAACTGATTGAAGGCATTGTACTACAGAGATTGACTCATCACTTGCTTTCTAATGATTTGCTGCCCCCGGAACAATATGCTTTTCGTAGGGGTCACAGTACTATCGATCAAATATTGTACTTCACCCAGTGTGTTAGAGATTCTCAGAATCACAAACCAACGAGAACACTGCGGCGGTATTTCTAGATTTGTCCAAGGTGTTTGACAAGGTATGGAAATATAAGCTCATATATAAGTGCTTTGGTGTTTTTAACATCAGAGGTAGAGTACTGCCCTGGATCTCGAACTTTTTGAAAAAACGTAATTTTTTAGTCAACTTCCAAGGTAATCTCTCAGGTTTTTACAAAACGTATGAGGGAATTCCCCAGGGTTCTGTTTTGAATCCCAGCCTATTCTCACTGTTTATTTCTGGGATTGAAAAATGTGTCATTCCCTGTCAAATCGGATTATTCGCTGATGATGTTATGTGGTGCAGTGATTCACATATTAGTAATATGGAATCTCAGTTGAACAGATCCTTAAAAGCAATTCAGGAGTTTGCTGATAACCACAAACTTAATTTTAATGCCTCCAAGTCCACAAGCAGCTTCTTTACCACTAACAGGCATCTCTATAATCATTCTCCTGACCTTTTTCTAAAAGGGGAGCGCTTGTACAGTAATAAATTCCCTACGTATCTCAGATTCACTTTGGATCCTGAAGTAAATTGTGGGAAACATATTGATAAACTTCCGATAAAGCAAGAAAGAGACAACGGATCTTAAAATATATATATGGCAGAGATTGGGCATCTGACGCCTCTACTCTTAGAATAACCTATATCACTTTAGTCCATCCTGTCCTTGAATACGGATTTCAAATATTTCAAATGGCCTCTCCTACTAACCTAAAGAAATTAGAGAGTGCGCAGCTCAGTGCAGCGAGAATTGTCATGGGACTTAGAAACAGTTGCTCTAACGATGTAGTTCTATATGAAGCGGACATCCAGCCATTGTCTACGAGATTTGAGGTAAATTCCTACAGATATTTTAACAAACTTAAAAGCTTTGGTTCCTATAATAGGACCTCAGCCTTCATTTTAAAGTGGACTGGTAACCAACGTTTAAAGCGAGACAGCCCACTTAATTATGCATGGAAACGTGATTTTATTAGTTTTGACGTAGAGCCATCCATACCTTTTAGTTGTCTCACTTCTAGTACGTCTCTCGGACATGTTGATTTCCGGGAGGATTTGTTGACTAGTATTACCAAACATGATCATCATCCGGAACTACTCGGGCAAATGGCTCTTGAAGTCATTAATGCTATTCCTGACCGGGCCTTGGTAATCTATACAGATGGTAGCCGTTCGGGTAGAACTGGGAGTGGCATCTATTTTAACACTTCCGAGGGTGATTTTGGAGGCACGTTAGAAATGCTGACCATTGTTCCGTCTTCAGATCGGAACTTATCGCTATCAGTAGAGCTCACGATCATGCACTCAGTTCTGATAGGGAAAGGTTTGGATCCTGACGGACAGCAGATGCTCCATTCAGTATTTAAGGAATTGGCCGGAGATCGTCGATAGTACAGGTCAGCGTATTATTTCTAAGTTGGCAAGGCTTCTAAGCCAGAGGAGTTCTGTGTGTCTCCATTGGATACCGTCTCATGTCGGTGTGTCCGGAAACGAGATCGCTGATGAGCTGGCTAGAAAGGGAAGTAATTTCCCTGATCCCAGTTCTTCCCTCTTGTGGCCTTCGGAAATACATTCCCTTCACAAAATTAGAAAAAATTCATCTTGGCGTACTCCTCCTGTTCACCACTGGTATGCCGCAAAGGGCCCAGGCCTCTCTCTCCAGTGCAGGAGTTCTAGATCTCTCCAGACGGCCATGCCGCGACTTAGAAGCGAACGCCGTAGTATGAAATTTGTGGAGGGGGAGAAATCTCTTTCTGTTTGTCCTTGCTCCCTTCCTGCTTCTCCTGCTCACCTCTTAGAATGTATGGGAGTCTCTTTGAGACACCTGTCGGTTAAGCAGGATATTGTCTGTGATTCTCTTTTGCGGCGAGGTCTCTTGGACTTTGTGTAGGCTTTACTACACCAGGGAGATTAGAAACAACAAAAACAAACAACTGTAAGATAATACCTTTATGATAGGCACTCAAATAACTCGAATAATGGTCAGCTAATGTTCTTTTTTTCTCAAAATATGTTACGAGCTTATAAAAAGCTCCGTTGCAAAATAGAACAATTAGCCAATTTTTTTCCAGTTAATATTATGTATGCCTTACAATCTATAATATATTTCTGATATTTCATAATTCATTAAGAATCGAATGCCGGACATTAATGTTCATATTTTACGGCGTTCGTTCTGCATCGCCAATCGTGTTTTGAAATTTCGTATAATCAGGCTTTCTGTATTCAGAGTTTATTCCCGTCTTAATTACACCGGGGCTCTCTTCGGGCTACTCTCGAATATCTCACTTTTCAATGTCTACAAGTTACCGCTTATTTTATGCATAAGTTACAGTTCCAGGTTTCCTTTTGTTCCAGAACTAAGCAATATGTGGGTTTTAAACCAAAAGACCTTAAATAGGGCCTTTTTTTGATAAATGATCTAAATAGATCATTTATCTACATGGAAATTTCTGAAAATGCCTTAGAGTCATCCTAATTGTACATACAATTCTAAGCATCAATAAACCTAAACTCTTATATAAGAACAATTCGTTCAAACAAACGAGAGTAACAGAGATAACGGTAACATCTTCGTAAGAGATACTGAAAGTTTTATTACTTCTATGTTTCACGTCTAAAGAAACAGTGTTAAAGACTCCCTTTAATTCTGCGCTGGATTTTATTGGCACGTATTAGACGTCAAACACAGGGCTCAAAATGAAACTTCGAAAGAATGCAACAGTAATCGATTTCGTGATATAATCGACGCAATCTCCAATTTCTGGGAGACAGTAAACGTAAAGAACAGAAAAAGTGACAGGTCTCAAGATTCAGAAGTCTATTATTAAACGTTTCGCCCATCTGCAATTACTTCCAATAATCTCCCTGCATCTCTTTCATTTCCTGTTTCGCTGTTTTTCTTTCGCCAACAAAAGGACCGACACTTGTTGATCTAAGATAGAGGTGCATCAGACGAAAAGTCGATTCAGAGGCAATAAAGGGAAGAATTGTGTTGTCTTAGCAAACAATTATTTGAAAATATCCGTACATTTCATTTAGAGGAGAGAAAACTAACGAGAAAACTATTTACCATGTATTCAAGGCTTTAATCAAAATTAAAAGTTTCTCATTTTAATATATACTTTAAAAAAATAGTTTAACAAAACAAATAACGCATTAAAAAAATTGACTATATTATTCGTAAAATTTGTAAGTAATGTGACTTGAATCTTGTTTTATGCTGGACATACTATTGAGGGGAGATATTTAATCTTAACAATTGAAATTATTACCCTAATCCACATACCCATTAATGGGTTCTGTTATCCATACGGATACACACGGTTATGGCTTACACTGAAAAATTTGGAGTACGAAAAAAAAAAAAAAACTCAAACTATTCAGCCGTTGATTGCAAAGGCAGCAGAATTTTTAAATTTTTACTCCATACCTTGGAGCAAATTCTAGGTGTACACTTCTAAGATTTGAACAAATCTGAGATGTCTACACAACACTCCTAAGAGTTGTAAATATATTTTCCATTTCGTTTTAGTATATTTCAAATTAAAACGATTTATACACCATTAAGACAGAAACAGTTTTTCCAGGGGCGTAGCTAGGCATTTATTTAGGGGCAGCAGGGCAAGGACGCAGACTGGTCCCCCTGAAATATTACTTCATTTTTAACCCCCTGTCTTGGAGGTTCGGGGGTATTGCCCCGGTTGCCCCAGCCTAGTTACGCCCCCGAGTTTTTTTACGGATTGTTAACTATAAGGAAAACGAAAAATCTCCAAAACGACCCCCCCCCCCCCCCACACACACACACCAACTCTCGTTTTACAATCGTTAGACTCGCAAGCCTCACGAATTCATTGAGAAATGGAAAAGGGTCTTCTATTCATTCTTAAAAAACATATAATGATCAAATGGAGGTATTCAATATATGTCGGGCGATTAGAGCTTCAAGTAAGTGTTACAAATTAACAATGCGAGTCATCCTTGGAATTCCGAAAAATCTTTAAAGACTAATAAAATGCTTATTACAAATCAGCAAATAACGGAATTAGGGTTGGTTCTTTTTAGAGAATGTGTGAGTGTGGCGGGGCCAAGTCCAAAAAGGACAATCTGTGCCAAACGCAAGACAAACCCACACAAAATGCATAGAATAAACAACGGTGACTATAAACCAAAGTGCAAAGGCGATAAAAACAGAAGAAAATTCAAGGTGTTAAAAAACAGTGATATATAAAAAGTAAAAGGAATGACATGAAAAGTAAAAGGAATAGCACACAAAAAGTAAACGGGAGGATAAAAGAGATTAAATCAAAGTGTAAAAGCCTGTACATTTCAAAAACCGAACGGTATTAGGGACTTTTCTTGTATTTTAGAAATTTGAAAAAAATAATTTCCTGTTTAAATTTTCAGGAATCACCCTTTTCTAAAGAATGCTCCCATTTCCCTAACGTAATTTGTTTGTCAACAATTTGATTGTTTCTTTTTTTAAGAAATGTCTGTAACGCATTTTAATCGTTTAGGTTCCTGGCATGATATACTACAAATAAAAATCTACGACACATCCGTCCGAAAAGCAAAAGGTACCGGAAATCATTCTCAGACTTGCAGTTTTAAATGAGAAAAAAAAATTATAAATGTAAGAAAGTACCAGGGAGGCCGTTAGAAAATTCCCCCCTATATTTCATTCTCAGTTCTCATTACGCGTACATAAAATAAATTACCAGAAATGACAGAAAAAATTTCTATTTTTAGACGCATTAAAAAATTTCTGCGAAAAGCCCTACTAATCTATGTGAGAAATTCTGTAAAACACAAAAATACTTTACAAAATTAAGAAAATTACCAAAGGTATAAAACTGTTTAAAATACAACATTCGATGAGAAATAATTTTGAAAAATTATATTACTTCAGCAAATTTAAAAGAAAAATATTAAAACTCGATTTCAGCGAATGCTGCATTATAACGCTGACTAGATATTAAAAATGCCCTTTAGCATAAATGAAAACCTCTCCCAATAAATAAAAATTTTGCACATTATGTTTTGAAGACAAAAACTTGAGAAAATAACCTAATGTAATTAAGGATAAAAAAATTTCAGTCAAAAGTATTGAACAAAGCAATTTTATTTTGGAAGGGAAAAAAAGTAGTGGTTAAGTTAAATTTATCTTTCATCTAATTCATCTTTATTGCTATTCATAAAGATAAAGCAGCGCCAAGATGTTGATTACTTTTTGCAGTTTCAACCAAATTACATAACTCAAACTCACCGCAGATAAATTCTAATTAAAAATTAATTATTAACTGCTTCTCTCTTACTTCAAAATTAAAAACGCCGTAAGTTTCGAATAAGCGTACTTGTAGTTTACAGCAGAAATTAATCCTCTTATTCCTTTCAGACTTTTCCTTCAAAATGTTGGCAAAGTGTCTAATGAAAGCAGAGGACGCATGGCTTCGTGGAAGCAATTAAGAGAAATTTTCACGGCAACTATTTATTAATTAAGCAAAAGAAAGTTTTTAGTTCAGAAAGTAGAGAGAAAATAAACGCCTGTTTATTGTTTTGGGATATAGAGAAATACATTTTGGTGGGTAATAATTTAACAATTGTTTGCTAAATAAACTAAAACTTAGGTAATTTCGACACTTTTGAAGAAGCATAATTAGAAAGGGAGGGATAAATTTTAACAAGCAATATTCACGTCAATATAAGCAGATGTATTTTTAGAGAGAGAAATAATTTATATTTTTCAACATTTGTATATTAGAGCTGTATTAAAAAGTGCGTCTAATTAATATAAAATTATTTGTTTTATTAAAACCTTTAGCTACCTAATTATACACAAGTATAGAAAAGGAATTTTATACAAGGGTTTTTCAACAAATTTCGAAAAAGACTCACAAGGGAGTTGAAAAAAAAATTGCTGCTGTCTGTTAATAGTAATATTCAAACACTGGAACCTCTAAATTCGAGACAGATAAAAGGTGCAAGAACCTTTTGAACTTGTATCCGAAGAATCCGCAGATATTTCAAGGCTTAAAGTGTTAACCGTATTAAACATTCGCTCTCAAAAGGGATACAATACACAGCAATACTGATACAATATTGTGTTTTATAAATTTTAACTAACATGATTAACATAGGACTAACTATAAAACACATAGTAAAAGCGAGGCTAAATACATACGGTACATTGAAATAACTAGAAAATTAACATTAATTTATAAAACAGCTCAGCGTACAAAAATGTACTTTAAAACGGTAACAAGTTTAGTACATCAGCAAGTTTCAAAAACTCCAAAATTTTCCAATCTCATAATTGATAGCAACCTCGCAAATAACTAAGGGTGCGAAGACGAGATTCCGCCCTACATAATTTAACAGATAGATTTTTTACGGGAACTGTGTAGTGTAGCTGAATGAACTTCAACGTCAAAAGTTAGATAAATAATCTTGTCATTAATAGGCCAAATCAGTCAACATAGAAGGCTAACTAAACTTATTTCAGAAAAAAAAGGCCTAAAATGAAATATTTTTATACGCAACGGAATTCTGATAATGACTAATCATCATCAGAATGAATATTTGTTAAACTTTCCAGCTTACTACAGTTCAAGTTCTTCTGTTTCAAAAATCATAATTATTTTACGGACATCTTTGTAAAGAATGGATAAAATTATTTAAATATTATATTATATTATATTATATGGCACTCGAAATATCGACCAACAACTCTATTTCAAGAAATGAAACGTTTACAGTAGGGTCAACCTGATCTAAATCATCTCTCGCAGGTTCTAAAATGCCACTCGATATATTTTTGGGGGAAAAACCCGGTAGTGAAAGTTTTATGATAAATGGTCGGAGTCATGACCCAATGCATCAGAAAGAATGAAAACATTAAAAGTGAAAACATCAATAACGGCAAATCATTAATTTTACTACACAAAATATGCAGTATGCTGTGAAAGTACGAGACATTTAAGAAAATGCATTACTGAAAGAAACTACCGATACAAAGGAACAGTTTCGAGAAAAGCATTAAGGCCGCACAAATCCATACATTCTCCTCACTGCCATCTTTCATAAATATGAAAGATAACGACATCAATTCAAATTTTCACAAGCAGATTGTTCTGACGGGATTTTAAGAAAGCATTTATGCTCGGGCTCTCCGATAAAAAAGCAATTTTTAAGACAACTGCCAAAAAAGGCCAGAGGGATGAGATATTCATCAAATTCGGAAAAGGTTAAACACGTTTAAGGGGTAATTAGTACAATATGAAATGCATACAATAATATAATTACTTTTGAAAACTAATAGATACGAGAAATAAGTATAAAATGCGTAATAACCAAGAATATTTTCATAAATCAAGAAAACTTTCCAGCAGATAGATAAAAAAGCGAAAACAATCTATATAACATATCACAAAAGTTATTTCAAAAATAATCCTACTAGATTAAATAGCCTGTGCTATTTTGTAAACTTAATGTTGGAAGCAAAATTTATTGCGTGCAAAATCTATCGTATTCAGTGTTAACTAAAGGTGTTTTTAGAAAAGTAATTTCATAAGCACAAGTTATAATTAAACTGTCAGACTTATTGAGCGTGATTTATTGAAGAACTCGACAGATTCCATCTGAACAACGATAGATTAAAAAAGAAACTATGATGGATATCATTAAACTAAAGCATGGGGAAAATAATCTGCGCATAAAATGGTCCGTTTTAATGTCACCAGGTGCCATTGAAGTAAAAGAATTTCGAAGAACTCAAACAACCTATATTTTACGAATCAAAATTCGCAATATGTGAATTATTGGCAAGCTAAATGCACTGAAAACATAAATGGCAAAGTCAGTACAATTACCCCAGAAAAGGCAGCAAGGCAATTGTGTTATTCAAGACTACAGACAGATGTTTCAACCCTTTCTTCCCCTCTAATGCGAAGGTAATTATGAGACATTCGCCTTGATGTTTTGACTGTTGGTGTACCAGTCACGAAACAAGAACGGGTAGCTAACTTTTCGACTGCACTAACAGCGGGCTCAACTTTTCAACTGCACTGACTGCTACGTAGCACTTCGTCTTACTCCGATAAATATTTCCTTGTATCTTTAAAACGACGATGTTCAGGGCAGTTTAATGCAAAGATGGTATCACTGCCGTTTTGGTAAAAGAGTGGTACTAGGGGAGATTCTTCTTCGAAGATACGCAAAGTCTACACGCGAGCGATAATAGAACAGATATCACTTTTTACACTATGCCTCATATGGCTCTTAAGATGAGAAACAGGAATGTGACGATAAATTAGCATATCCTTCTTAATTTAGCACACTTATGCCAGCTGGTAGCATTAAAGCGTAAATTCTTCTCCATGTATTTTTATTATGGTATCAACTAATATTTGCAGTGATTCGTGAGGTCCTTCCTCCATTATTTGGTGTTTAATTATAACTACCCTCCTAATATAAATCTCAGTATTTTTGTTCGAAGTTTTCTGAGAAATAAAACACTTTCCAGAAATTCCTGATATATATATATATATATAACACTTTGATAATTTTGTAATATTTACTTGAAGAGACTAGCGAATGGTTCCGACATGTAAATTTAATAATGAATGACCTGAGTAATTCCTTATAAGGTAGAAAGGTTTGCTTTACTGTGCTTCAAATGAGTGCATTTGTTGGAATCAGCAACGGCGAAAGATTTAAAAAAGAAAGAAAAAACAATAAAAAAACACTTCAAAATACTACTAGATAATATCATCAATTATGAAAATTGTCTTAAACAAGAAAATCTGAAACCTGGACGATGATAATTCATCTAAATGACTTTAAAAATCCTTTTAATGTAAAGGAACTAAGACTTACGATTGAGTTCTATTTATTTTTAAATTACGAAAAATAAAAAAGAAAACCTCTGAAGCCAGTTAGTAAAGTGATGTTTATTTTTACTGAATATTTAAGGAAGAGACTACAAATATTTCTGATGCTGAACATGGATGGGAAAAAGATAAATAATAATGATTGACATGAAGGTTCATCACTATTAACTCTGAGCATATTTAACTTGAAGGAGAAAACATTTCGGAAATATAAAGTAGCTGTAAAAAAATAACTGCCGAGGATTAATCTGTCAGAAGACAGTTTTAAATGGATAACACAGAATAGAGAATTTTCCCAGATTTAAAAGGAAAAGAGATTACTAATGTTTAACATAGAACATGGATAAAATGAAAGCTTCAAAACGATGTAACTCACCGAAAAGAAAAAAAAGATTTCGAGTTAGCCCATTACTAATTTAAACATATCATATACTATCAAATATAGCCCTTTACTAAATTAAACTCTTGCACTATTGTTGAATGGCAAAGAATTATTTTTCAAGTTATATACTTACTATTAAAGGGTGTTGAATGGATAGAACACTATAAATTACACAATAGAGAAGAGATCGTTGCAAAACGACGTAGAAGTTAGACAGTAAAATAGATTTAAAAAAGGAGAGAACGTTTTAAGGAGCACGCGAAAGTGTAAGGAAGCATAACAAGATCTTTAGACAATACTGACCTTGCAAACTTGCGAGAGAAAGAGAGACGTTGAATTTTAAATTAAATTCTAGAGAGAGAAAAGTATAAATGGATATAAACTTCAAACATGAAAACATAAGAAAAAAAAACAGCATTCATAACAGTATCCGCTTACAGAATTTTCTTTTCTTTTGAGAACTTTGATTTGTTCACTGATTCTGACTGTTTATTACTTGTCTATAGAGACAAGCATACCTTATGTGTGTCACCAGGACGAAGAACTGCGTTAATTAATAGATACTAGTAGTCAGTCTCTATTATTATTATCGTGCAAATTAAAAAGCAATGTGTTCGTGAGTTTGAAAAAATTTGAGCTATCTAATTTCAATTAGAGGCGAGTAAAATTGACTTCGATGAACGTTTCTGTTATTTTAAAAACCACATTCTAAGGGGGGGGGGAATTATATGTGAGTAGAATATAGTTTTTACTATTATAGTCACCTTCTATTTTAATTTTGGGATAAAAATATTCTCATTACTTTATTTTACTAGCAAAATCATTGGTTTATAATCTACAGATAAATTGTTCACCACATTCAAAAATGTACTGTTAAATTTGTAAAATCTATAGATCCCAAATCCATAAAAGAAGTGTTGAAATAATAAGACCAACTAATAGTATTCTCATTAGAGTAAAAATAACGCCGAAAAGCCTCATTTCGAAAAAGTATTGGCCATTTTATTTCAAAAACGTACCTAAAACGAGTTAAGTAAGTTAAGATTCAAACGTATATCATTTACATTTACAACACACACACACACACGCGCGCAAAAAAAATAGAAAACAAAACACAAAATAATGGAGACATTAAACAACCATTCTAGACGGACCACAGCAGTATAAAAAAGGCCGGTTATAAGTTGATCAAATTCTAAAGAACCGCTTGTCAACAAACTTTCTGAGAAAACTTATCAGCAGTCTTACAGGTAGGAGTTGCGGCGTCACCAAAATCCAATTTCCTTCGGCACCGCATTAAAATAACAATGCCGCAGAGACACGAAAGACAGCAGAAAATTTCATTTTCCCTCCTGATTTTTATTTTATTAGGGAGAAAATACTTTTTCCCCCGTATTTGTTAAGTCTGCAAAAGATATGCAGCGTCGCGGATTTTAACGTCTGCGACGAAGAAAATATATGACCAGGGGGCTCGAAAACGTGTGACCGTCAAAATGCAAGATTTGCAAAGAGAGCAAAGAAATGCATACAAAATAAGGAAAATGCGTTTTTAACAGAAACAATGAAAGACGAATGTATTCTATTCGTCTGGCAGTTTTCGAATGTCAAAAATAATCACGATTTCGGGCTAAGCTATGCTTTGATTTATAATCAAATGGCATATAAAACATAGACAGGTATATGACATTAATTGTTTGAGTGTGACAATGATTGTTTGAGTGTGTAAGCATACTTGGTTACTATTTTAACTTTAAATTTATAAAACTTACAGTAGCGGAAAAGATATCCTACCATTTCTGGTTATTAATTATACGACAAATCTTACTAAGAGTAATTGTTGAGAAGGATACCGATATTCACGAATTTTCGAAGGAAATGGCCCTAACACGCGATGGAGACGGCCGATAGCGCAGAAACAACATGTCCGCCAACAATTCAAATAGTGCTTAGGTCAGGGCACTGGTAACATACTCAATAACTGAAGAAAATCAGGGCGACATGTAGCTAGAATTAAGTGGAACTTAATCACGGGAACATGAAGCTGAACTAAGAGTAGTTTATACACGAAAATCTAAAATGATTTTCTATTAATGAAGAAAAAGTAAACTAAACAAAACGTACATCTTATTATTAACAGGAAAATTAAACACCTTTTGTATTGTATTTTGACGGAACGTGTTTTAGACCCCCCTCTCTCTCTCACACTCACTCACTCTCCCATACACACGCTCTCTCTCTAACACACACACATACACACACAGAGAGGGGGGGGGAAGAAAAAAAAGATGAAGATTCCACTAAACAGACTAGACAAATTAAAAGATGAAAGAGAGCACTGACCAACAAAGAACAATAAACTACGAAATACTGGTCAAGGTACTTCGAATAGATGGAATCAATTTAAATCTGGAAAGAAAGACAAGGAAGTATATTATACGTACGCAGTGCGATCAAAGCCTACTTCAAGAACACGGAGACAAAAGAGAGCTGATCTGGGTAGCCCAAATCAAATGCGATATCCCCCACTGAAATTTGATTATAAACAAAGTAGTGGAGATCGAATTCACAGCCGAAGGTCAATTTGATTTCACAGTTGGCCCATCCTAAGTCCCCTCCACTTTCACGAAACCCATGAAAGAACAGCAAATGAAAGAAAATTAAACGCGGAAAAATTCTGCGAATTCAGCTTATAACAACGCGGAATATCAAGAGACTGGTAGCTACGAAACTGTCGAAGATGTACTTGCCACTCTGATTCACTGACCGATTTAAGACAACAAAACTTTTCGTTAACAACATATTATCTGTTTTATTTTATATTTAACTAGATGTTTGCCCGGCATTGCCCGGGTATTTGGGATATCTCGGTTTATATCGGTCATTTTGGACACCCCTTCTCAACCCCCATGCTAGGGGCTAAACTTGCACTTAAACGTCATTGGCAGTGTCACTATTCATCTCAGCGACCCCGAAAACTATGGATTTGACACTACTATCAGTCATTTTCGTTTATTACATGTCATTCCCTTCCCACCCCAACCCCTAGGGTTGCTAAGGCTGTCTTGCCCGCACAGTATTTTTTCCCCCAGATGGTAAGTCATACGTGTACCAAGTTTGGTTGAAATTGCTTCAGATGTTCCAGAGTTACGCTGGAAAATACATACATACATTTATATACAGATAGATTATTTTCCGCAGACTATCGCATGCATCTCTCTCTAGCATTTCCAAATAATATAAGACTTTTCTCAGAGTAGTGCAAATATAGGAATTTATTGAGAGACAAAAATCTGATGTTTTATTATGTTAACATTATTTTTCAGCATACTTTTCTTATTTTGTGTGAAATATATAACGGAGTCGCATGCCATCTTATAGGTGGTTTCTTCTGGATCAAAACTATAAAATAGGATAAACTATAATTGAAGGAGCGAAATTTCTCTGCCGTTGTCAGGACGCCGCCTTTCATTTTAACACTTGCCCGTGGAATTACGAGATCATAACCAAAGAGCATCGATTCCCCGCTAAGTAAAAGTTATCTTTCGTATTAAAGTTCTTTCACACGAGACAGATTTTCTTTTTTAAGTACCTGAATTTATGGGAGCTTATAAACCGAGCTATACACAAATTTTAATTCAACGCACATTTTCCATGAAGATACTAATAGATAGTATAATCGAAGTATACATTTGTAACTTAGCGTGCCGCTTTTTTAAAAGTTCTTTCACAAAGGTAAAGAATGAATGATAAATGACTACAATGAGACCCTTTGAACATATATTTGGCACGTCATTCACAAAACAGTTATATATGCTGAAAAATAATAAAAACCAATTTCCCCTTTTAATATTTTTGCGTGATTTATAGCACAAGTCATTAATCATTCACACAGAAAGCAGAAACTTTTCTAATGCCATTTCAATAGCAAAAGAAGTAGAAGAATGAGATTTCAAGAGGCAGAAAAATATCCTTAATCAAAATAGTTTTATGCGCATATAAATGAATGAAGGCTTTCGGATGGTTGCTTTTATAGCGGTTAAAACAGTTTACGTGGAACGCATTAATGTGCATTATTAGATGAACTTTATGCCAACACTGGAGAAAATCATTACTCATAGTAATACGGCGCTTAAACCATGTCACTTTACAACAGATGTGAGTGCGCTTTTCAGAAGGAAGTTCCTGTTTTTAAAAAAAGAGACTCTGCAAGTTCCTTTTGGTTTTGCATATTGGATATTTCCCTTTTGTAACTGTTATTCCCGGAGTAAAAAATTGCTTAAATTTCGGTTCTAACAATGCCTTAAGGTGAATTGAAACATTAATATTGATTAAGAATTTGATTGCATCAATCACTTCCTAATGCCACCGACTGTAGAGTTCTGATGGTAAAAGCAACTGCGTCCCTAAATTCAAACAAATTTTGTCACAGACCTGTTCGCCGCAACTGATAAAATCCATGTGCGCCAATTTCTAAGAACCGCGAGTCAGCATAAACTTTGGAGAGAATTCTCGCCTGAGGCGACTACGTTATTTAAATGTCTGCTTATACTAGTAAGTTGGATATAGCTTAGGCATGATTTTATCCTGTTTAATGTATGTCAGTGATATTCTTTTATTCGCCGGAGGGATAAATTTAATGACCACTCCTCTTCCCCGCACGGAAAAAAAATTAAATTTTTCATCTCTTTTACGTTAAATTGTATTGGTCGATCAGCATGGATATTTTTGAAATAGAAAAGGGTTAGACATATCAGACGCTGACAATTTAGGAACCTTCAATTACAACCCACATGTGGGTACAAATGTACCATCGTAACTGTCAGTATTGCTCACATATCATAACTTTTACCTTTACTGATAACTTTGAACTGAAGCCAAAGACACCTGAGATCTGGAGAACATCACTTAAGAAAAGAGCCGCATGTGATTAAATTTTCCAATACTGTAGAGTAAGGGGCGGCAACCTTTTTTACTAGGAGAGCACATTTCAGAAATGTGGGGGTTCGGCGGGCACCGCTGGATGAAGAGGAGGGAGGGGGAGATTAATATTTAAATATGAACATCTTAATGCGGCATAAGTTTTTATACATAAATTCAAATATTAGTTTTTAAAAAAAACAGTCTTAAAATTGCTAATTAATGCGATATTGGACATTGCAAATCTGCCGCCAACTCCTTGTAATGTGGCACATAAGTTGAATTCCCAGTTCTCAGCATTGGTCCAAATGAGTGTCACTGAGGCTTGATCGGTACTTTGAATTTAAGTATTTCAGATTCAAAAACAAAGATTCACAAGCATATGTCGATGATCAAAGTGTTCAATTTCAGAGCAGGAAAAAGAAGCTTACTAACAGCCAGGGGAGAGCGACGCTGTAGAGACAGCAGGCTGCTCAGTTTTGGATTTTTACAGTTTTACGATTTTTAATTTTTTTTTTACTAAAATTATTTATTGCAACTACAAACGCTTCTTGTTCAAATATCTAAAATTTAGATATTTGGACTGCAGGGCACTCCAAAATTGTTTCGCGGGCATCGCGTTGCCGACCCCTGCTGTAGAGGAAAGGCTTTATGAACGAGAAAAACTAGTTCAAATTTGTTCCACATGAAGTACACTGGTGTAAAAAATTAAGAGAATTTGCAGACTTGGTCGATTATCTCTCGAACTACTGTACCGATTTTAATGAAATTTGATATGTACATACATTGATACAATACAAAACAAATAACCATACAATAATTGTAATATACACAAATGATCGTGCGTAACACTCGTTGGAGTCGGAAGGTATGAAACAGCGGTTGGAGAATAAACAAAAAAAATGGGTTAATAGATGGTGTTATTTTGCAGCAATCGGTTAATTTCAAATTGTAACAGTAAAAATGAGTAACCACCAACGTTTGGATGATGGAATGAGGTGGCGAATTGTGGGGAGGCTAGAAGCAGGCCAATCTTAAGTCCAAATTTATAGAGTTCAATTTAGCGCCCAGCGTCGTGTGTAACTTATGGAAACAATTCCAGGATACCGTATCCATCGAGAGAAAGCCTGGGCAAGGTTGTCCAAGAGCCACGACGGTCAGAGAAGATCGCCATTTGTCGATTATAGCGAGGCGTAACAGGAGTGCTACAGCTTCTCAGCTCTCTCGTGACTTGTATGCAGCCACAGGAACCCGTGTATCAAGGGTGACTGTTTCCAAAAGGCTTCATGAGAGAGGGTTGTTTGCAAGAAGACCTGCTGTTTGCACCTCGCTCACTTCTACGAACAGGAGAATCCGTTTATCATGGTGCAGAGAGCATAGAGATTAGAGTATGGATCAATGGGCGACCGTTCTCTTCACTGATGAGCCTCGGTTCAGCCAAAACGCCGATTCTCGCCGTACGTTCATATGGAGAGAACCAGGGACACGCTACCTACCCTCCAATGTCCGCGAAATCGACCATTATGGCGGAGAAGGTTTAATGGTCTAGGCAGGCATCATGTTGGATGGCCGCACACCTCTCCGTGTCTTTGAAAGAGGCACTGTGACTGGAAAAGGTATAGGGATGAGGTCTTGGACCCCCTATGTTCGTCTTTTCAGGGGTGCAGTTGGCCCTGAGATCATTTTAATAGACGATAACGCGAGGCCACATAGAGCTCTTCTGGTCGACGAATTTCTAGAGAGTGAGGATATTCGCCGGATGGATTGGCTAGCCAGATCTCCAGACCTTAACCCTAGAGCATGTTTGGGACGCTCTGAGGAAGGTAATTGCAACTCGCAACCCCCCTCCGAGAACCATCCAGGGAATGAAAACAGCGTTGCTGAACGAGTGGGACCAATTGCCACAGGAAATGATGAACTGCCTTATTTCAAGTATGAAATCGCGCTGCGAGACCTGTATATCTGTAAGAGGGGAACATACCCCCTATAAACCCATTTTTTTTGTTTATTCTGCAACCACTGTTTCATACATTCCGACTCCAACGAGTGTTACGCACGATCATGCGTGTGTATTACAATTATTGAATGGTTGTTTTGTATTGTATCAATGTATGTACATATCAAATTTCATTAAAATCCGTACAGTAGTTCTAGAGATAATCGACGAAGTCTGAAAATTCTTTTAATTTCTTACACCAGTGTAGATTATTTCAATACCAATATCTCCATGATCAGCTAATCCACAGTTTGAGTATGATAATGCCCCCCCCCCCCCATTTCGCAACAATTGTTCATTAATGACCCAAAGGTAAACTTAAATTCTGGTATTCAGTATAGAAGAAAAAGTAACATATTCATGTGAAAGTTTAAAAATTTTCAAATAATATGTAATTCCCTTTATACTGCGATGCGGCCAATGAGACGTTCACAGTATTGAACTTAAAAAAAAGTATCTTGTTTGCCCGACAAAAATGGTATTTTTTTCATCGACAAATGGCTTATTAAAAAGCTAACGAAATGTTTACCAGGAAATATTGAGCTTAAACTCATTTGTATCGATATAACTACCCTATAAAATCTATCGTCTTTTTCTTGATAGCTTTCTGAAGTCAATATAAGCTCCGACATAAATTTACTCCTGATACAAACAAGAAACGTATGAATAACGAATTAACCGAAAACAAACACAGATGTGGAAAAGGCAGATGATTTTCATAGCCTACAGATCTTACAAAATCCTGAAGCGAAATGAAAAGTTAGATTAAAATATATTGACTCTGAAGGTTTAACTAAAGAACAAGGTCTCTGAATTCATTTCTTAGAATATATAACGAGATATAATATTTAAAAACAAGGCCCTTGATGAACCACAAATGAAATTGTTTAGAGAATTTACAGATTGAAAGAAATATGAAACAACGGAAACAATGATAAAAGAGGAGTGCAATTAGTACTGCAATATAAAGAACTCTCGGTAGTTCAATACAAATATATACAAAAAACATGACACTTAAAGTATTTAAACGAAGACATTAAGTCCACAGAATATCATGAGAACTTTCCCCTTCCATCAAACCAAAATTTATGAATAGTGTGAGATTTTAAAAAGAATTCATTTCAATGAATTCTCACAATTTTCAGTCTCCTAAAATGTAATTTACGACATTCTGGCAATTTTGTCCCCCGAGCACGTTTCCCCGTAAAATTAACTTACCCTAAGTGCGAAGAGATTTCCTCTAACTGCTGTAAATATAAACTAAATTATATACCATTGTAACAATTATGAAGTATATAAAATACGATTAACATGACAGAAAAAAAAACAGAATACATTTTAAAATTTTCATGCGTACATATACAATTCAAAGCACGATTTTTAACACAAAAAAAGTTCCCTTGTAATTGCAATCTATTAATGTTTCTTTCCATGATAAAAAACACTTTTTATTGCGAAGCCTTAAGCTTGATTCCGAAAAAAGTAAAATGAACTAAAACGTAGGTAAATGGCTTCAACCTATAAATTTTAAACAACATTAAAAATACTGGTAGTTACTTAAAATAAATGAATATGAATTAAATACAATTAACAATTAAAAAAATTACTACGTGAAAATTCAATGAAACGCAAAATGAGAAATCAAAGTTTTTGGTATTAATGCTAGAATATGTAAAAACATCAATAACTTAACATTATAACAGAAATTTTGCTGGCTTACATTCTGATTGTAAATGACTAAATACAGTACACTAAGGCCGTCTGCACACGGAGCAACTCAAAAGAAACTGATAACTGACTCCAATCACAAACCAGTCCGTGATGATTCGTAACCTATGTAATTCAATGGAGCCACACACACGGCGCAACTGGTTACAAACCCGTCAAAGCGTTGCTGACGGGTTTTCAACCAGTTGGTTTGTGATTGGAGTCACAACCAACTTGTTCCGTGTTCTTTTGAGTTGTTCCGTGTGCACACGGCCTAAGACAGGAAATAAATTGCATTTAAAAAAAAATTAGATTTGTCCATATTTTAAAAATAATACATTAAACACCAACTGAATAACTTTATGTTTGACCTGCTATCTAACGACAAAAAAAAAAAAAAAAAAAAAAAAAAAAAAACACCGATTATATAATAAAAGTATGTCACAAAGACATATCTTTTCAGCATTTATTGACTTGTCACACGGGCAGATACAACAAAGCTGAGGATTTACTTCCAAGATTCCACGTCTTTTGGTAAACGCTGAGTTACGAAAAGTTTAAGTTCAATTTATCATTTCACGATGTTCCTCAATACAAAAGCAACTGTAATAAATAGCTTTCAAACTGTAAAGGGAAGCGTCTGAAATTTATTATCTTTTACTGAGGAGTAACGCATCTACAAACTTCATTACTTTATTTCCTTTAATCGGATACAAGAGAAAAAAAAGATTAACTTCGTTTAGAAATAAAATAATGTTAATACCGAGCAATATTATCAACTAAAATTCCAGTAAATATTGAAAGAAAATGAATGAATTTATGTATTTGCTATTGCAGTACCTCAAATTTGTACGTTTTAAATAAAAATGTAAAAGATTAGTAAAGTTGAAAACCATATTAGAAATCTCAAATTACACAAAAAAGTAATAGTAATCAGTCCATTCTCCAACAGCTCAACAACTTTTCCAGTTGCAAAACTAGCAGGGTACACCTTTGAGATCGTAGAGTATTCTAATTCTGTATCTTGATTAACTGTCAAATGGTTGGATAGCAAAGTTGTCAACACAGACCCACACAAAAATGAAGAGTAAAAATTAAGATTTTTTTAAATGCCATAAATCGCCAAAAAAATCGAATAACAGACACGATGATGAAATTCCTCCACTTACAGCTACAGCTCAGCAAAACGGTAATTTCAAAGACAATTTGCTAAATAAAAGTTCACTTTTATTAAAACTGTGAATCATTATTAGAATAGGTTTCCCCCATCATAAGACAAAACGTCAGCTACCACTTAAGAAGAAAATATCTCTATGTTTTATACTTATACCTGTATGCATGCATCTCGTCACTAAGAGTTTTACATCTTGATACAGAATATTGAATGCTGATAGGAAGCAATTTTCTACTTTCGAGATTTAATTTCACTCTACATAGCGATGTTATTTCGTCCTGAATAACATTTTGATTTTTTTTTATATAAATAACATTTTTTCTACTTAGATTTATATATGTGACCATAAAGTTTAAACATGTGTTCAGAGCAAATATTTTGAATATTTTTTATATAATTATAATTAATATTATTTAACCTAATTTTGTTAATATTTTTTAGCTCAAACTTGTTTATGTTATCTCATTCCTTAATTACAGTCACAAGAGAATTCTCATAAGAAAGAAAAAAAAAGTATAAATAAAATTTTATTATATCGAGATGCAATCCCATAAAAATGAAATCCTTAATAAAGACAATAGAAATTTTTCTTATGCACGTATCAGACAGCTACTTTACGGCAAATAAAGAAAAACATAATATAAACATTCAAAAAGAAAAATGTTGAAGTATTATTTTTATTATGATAGAAAAATTTATGGAAAGAAAATAAAAAGTAAACAAATACATTATTCAAAATATCACGAAAAAAATAGTATAAGAGATAGAAATTATTTTAAAATAATATTGTACATCAGCAAACTAAAATTTGAAGCCAATAATTACATTTATATTTCTCCAACAAACAAATATTTAACACAACACTTAACAACAGTCATAAATCTTCAATAAGTTTAAAGCGTTTTAGATAAATAGAACAGCTACAGAGTTACAAGATACCCTTACTGCTTGAAAACTAAACAACAAAAACACACGGTATTCTAAATCATGTGTTTCAAATTTATCATTTTTACGACGCCTGGCGATATAGCAAACACTCTAATAAATGGCTTTCAAACAGGAAAGCTACAGCTGTTGACTTTTTTTTTTTACTTTTATCCTTCTTACGCGGAGTGAAAAATTTATAAACCTGAATGCAATTTTAAAAGTAAAGGTACGATAAAAGACAGGCTGCACTACATTTTGCTTTTCCCGTATTATGGAATATGAAAGATGACAAATATTAATACCGGGTGTTGAGAAATATTAAAAAAAGCGACGCTTATAGTTTATATACACATGGGCGCATTTGGCAGACTTTTTCTTTTATTGAGAACTTTACAAAACTGAAAGCACTTTTTAACGTGAATTTTATTTATGTTTAAAAACGTAAAGAAATAGGTTTTGGGTTTTTTTTTTATAAAGAAAGATTTAGGGTATTAAGAGGGAAATAAATGAAAAAGATCACCTATGAAAATGTTTTCTCTTTTGACCACTTTCATTACAGGTATAAACACAGAGATGAAAATATCTTACTTCGTTCACGGGACTTGAAAAACTATGTACTAATACACACACTGAAACAAGGATACATAAGGTTACAGATACAATAAATGGGAGGATAATTCCGGTCAGAAACATTATATAATAAATAATAAAACGCTTTAAATAAATTATATAACTCGTAATTGATACGTAAGGAGAGAATTTCAAATAAATTTCCAAGGATGCGAAAGCATGTGATCCTTACTACAATCAACAGAATGTAGAGATGTCTCACCTTAAGGAGAGCAGTTCAGATTACTACAGAGAAATGAAGTAACAGCTAAATACTTGAACAAACAAACTCCCAAGGAATTTTGATTGCGCAGTACATATTATATTTGATTACACGTAACATAGCATTTTCTCTAATACTAATAAATAGAATCATTCCTTTATGACTAAACAAGGACGTTTGCAATATATTACGATGAGACGTTTTATGTCGATTTATTTACGTCTGTGAAGTTGGTCCCCCGACATTGAGATACCCAAATTTTGAAAACGGCATTCGTTTGAGCGCCATTTGTAAAAGAGTTATGAGCATTTAATTTTTTGGCGGGGAAAAACTCCTATCCTCCTATCCTAGGATATCGTTGAAGTTTTTAATAATGAAAAGACTTCATTAACCAACATTATGAATTTAGAAAGCAACTAAATTTAACGAATTACAGATGGAAAGGATTCCTCAAATATTAATTCAGGGAAGAGAAAATCCAAGGAAATTAATTGAAGATGGTAGATATTAAGCGAATGTTAAGCGAGATATATGTAAATAAATCAATTCGGTTAAACTATGTAAATAAATATTTTCCCACGTAGATAATTCAGATATCGAATGTACGTTAAATAAGCATACTTTTACGCGTTAACCATTGGGACGTCAAAAGCATTTAATCCGTAATATTCTCTGTTAAGTTTAATTTTCAATGACTAAACAGTACCTTAAAGTAACTGCGTATGTTTGGAGCACACACACACACACACACATATATATATATATATATATATATATATATATATATATATATATATATATATATATTAGCATTGTTGCCCGGGTAGATATATAGATATAAAATTTTTGATACATTTCATCAAAAAAATACTGGGCTGCACCCCCCAGCTCTTCATGTTCATCTGGCTAGACAGATTGCGCTTAGCGCGTTTCTATGAAATGATATACAAACAATAAGAAAGATAGAAACTGAGCCTGCGGACCTTCGTCTGATTATACGTGTGATTTTATTGAGAATTAATAACACAGTGTTGCGTGATTCGCACGTTTGGATTGAATAAGTTTACTGTTTAATTATATTTGATAGATACTGTTTAATTAGATTTAATTAGATTTGTTTGATCCACTGTTTAATTACAAATAAGTTTTATAATTTACATTTGCCTTTATTATTTATTTTTCCCTTAAAAGCTCAGTTTTTTCCACATCACCTAAAGTGTAAGATGCAATATCCCCTTTATTCATTCAAAGTAAGGCGGGATTCCGCATGAAGCCTATTTTCCTTACTTTGGTGATTCGGTTTTTTATTGTCGACAGGCCAAAAACCGCATCGGATTTTAATTTTCCCAAGGCCAAAAACCGTTGAAAAAGCGAATTGTAATTCGGTTTTTAATTTTCCTAAGGCTAAAAACCGTAGAAAAAGTAAATTGTAAATCGGTTCAAGCGATGAGAAAAACTGCAAATAACAAAGGACACAAAGCAGAGCCGGGAAAGTTGTGTTAAAACATACTAATTTGAACTGCATTCTTAAAAAACTCCCATCTCAGGTAGTCCTAGTGGTTAAATTTTATCTTTTACCGTATTTTAATATTTCTTTTGTCAATTTATTTCGTTGTTATGCACGTGATGCAAAATTAATTTAAAGTATCACAAAAAGAAAAGAAACCACGTGATCGGCATTTCATAAATTAAATTCTAAAAATTAATCTTTAAAAATTCACCAAAAATCAGGAAAGGGAGGTAAAGATTCGAAAAAGATTTCGTTTTAAAGGAATTTTTAGGATCTTTCTCGTGATATAAATTTTATTACCCTCGGATTATCATTTTAAATGCAAACTTAAAAAAAAATTAGAAAAACAGCTTAAAAATTTAATTTTAAAAAATCGAAGAAGAATTTTTCAAAAATCTTTATCAGTGCACCCCTCCACTATAGAAGAATCGCCATGCAAAATTTCAGCTCTTTATGTCCAACGGTTTGGACTGTGCGTTATCTGTCAGTTATTCAGTCAGGCAGGGCCAAATGTTATTTCCATAAAGCTCTGTAGCTTCATGGTTATTACCAACCCCTCTTGGGGTTGGTAATGACCGCGCGGGGGATACGTTTCGGATTTCACTGATAACATGTTGTGGAGAACGGTCTGTATCCACAGGGGGTACGTGCAACTCTTTCGGGCACAAAAAATCCTTAAAAAATTAATTTTAAAAAGACTAATTGAGCCTCAAACTTCGTTTTTGCTGCGCTGAGTATCTCGGGTCCTATACATTAACTGTGCCGAATTTGGTCCCCAGTGGGTGAAACAGTCTATGATTCTATAGCGGACAAACAAACAGACAAGCTCATATATATATATATATATATATATATATATATATATATATATATATATATATATATATATATATATATATATATATATATATACACAGTACTGGTTAAGAACATATATTTTTAGTTCAAATGGGATATAATTTTTGCAACAAATATAATTTTTGGTAAAAATTTTATAATTTACTGCTGGCCATTAAAATTGCAACACCAGGAAGGAAAGCAAAAAACAAAACTTTACTTATTGTACGTATACAGCGTAGTTGGAAGAAAACGATTAAATTTGTAGGCAATTTGGGGGCATACAGGGTCCTAAATTATTACACACAGCTGCCGCTTCTGGCATATAAAACGAATCTAACCCGGTTAGGAATCGAGTCGAAGTGGGCTTGGATGACAGATATGGGCAAGTCAATCCATGCTGCTTCATGTCTATGCCATACTTCATCAATCGTAGTGGTTGGAGAGAGGTGGCTGCCCAGTCTCTCAGCAACCCATGACCAGATGTTTTCAATGGGTGAGAGATCTGGAGAACGTGCTGGTCAGGGCAACAGTCGAACACCCTCTGTGCCAAGGTAGGTCAGGACACGACGGGCAAGATGTGGTCTTGTGTTATCTTGTTGAAAGATGCGGATACTTATCGTGCTGCAAACAAGCCCATTTTCTGACTCAGGTCAGTTATGTGGCTGTACGATCCTGTCGCGTGCTGGTAGCCGCCGCCGCTTCTTATACGAGGCATAACACGATCTTCAACCAAACAACCAACATTTAAATGCGATTTCCGAATGAGAAACCCGCTGCGTAACTTTCCTTTTATACGGAGTTTGAGATGCCGTTTCTCCCTCCTGCGTCGTTTGATTGCGATTAAATGCTAATCATGTGCATATACCAGCATCTTCTTCCTTTCATGGGATTTGACGCTTATATCATCCCTCCTTCGTGGTGTTGTAATTTTAATGGCCAGCAGTGTATTTGAAAATAGATGGATTTTTTCTATAAATTTTGAGTACACTTGAGTTCTTATGCCAGAGACTCTTACATTCCATTCAACGAAATATATTTTAATTTCCTTTGTACTATAAACTACTGTGTTCGGAAGTTTTACGATATTTCCAAAAACCACTGAAATGTACCAAAAAAAGGGGAAAAAAACACGGATTTTGAAAAAGAAAAAAAAATTACCTTTTTATAAGCACAGGTACCTGTAGAATTATTATATTAGTACATATAGCTTAGCTTTTAGTTCAAAACATATAATAGTAATATGTGTTGTTATTGTTGTTGTTACACATCCCCAAAGACTAGCAGCGCTATATCAGGTCCAAGACATTGCAAACCCTAAGGAAATCCAGAACCATCAATGGATTGGCAGCTAGATCCCGCATGGAGAGCCCCATGCAAGCAAGAATATGTTCAGGGGAAGCCCGCTCAATAGAAGACTTGGAGCAGACTTCAAAACACTAGAACCCTCAGACTATAGTAATATGTTAAACACTCTCAAAATTTCATTGAAATATATTGAAATTTTTTTAAATGGTTAGCTTTCTCATTTACAAAAGTCACTGAAAAGTGAGTTTTCTAGAAAATGCATTTAAAGATGCTACTTTCGGTCTTTTAATATCGCTTTCGGTTTATTAAATTGGCTATAAACCAGATCATCGTGACCCGATGTATAAGTGACTTGTATTAATGAAACGGATAAGTGGCTCGTATTTACATCTAGTTTAATATAAGCTATATACAGTAAGTCGTTCCGTAGAACTCTCGTAACATCGATTAGGGAGAGCGGGGTTCATAAATACAGTTCAACAGACACCTCAAGTCTCCTAGATTTCCCGCGCTCTCTCAGTACGTCAATACTTCTTCAAATTCCAGTCTATAATGCTCTCTCCATCGTGCTTCTTGTTCATTTCTTACTTGGAAAATTCTTATACGTTCTACCGCACGACGTATCGGATTCCCCATGCGTCCCGGAAATCACCTCTTTTATCCTATGTCGACAGACCCTTTTCTGCGGTTAAGTATACACAGTCTTTTATCGGCCGCGTCAGCTAGGCTCTCCCATTCTTACCTCGTCTCCCTTCCTGCGCTAATGTTAAACACTCTTGCAAACTTTCATTTAAATATATTGAAATTTTTTTAAATGATTAGCTTTCTCATTTACTAAAGTCACTGAAAAGTGAGTTTCTATTATAACTATTAAAAAACTATTCTAAATTATGTGTCCCTTTTATTTATTATCGCAACTGTCCTCTTTTAAAAAGTTCCACTGAGGTGTTAATGATCCTGTCGATCATACTTAAGCTCGCCACATCTATACTGGATTTTCCAAAATTCGGATTGAGACAGCCTGTTTCACACTATGTGGCAATAAGTTATCATCCAATGGCCGTAAGAATCAAAGTAAAACAGTTTCAGAATCCTAAAAGATTGGCCTTTGAAAGAGAGCAATAAAAAAATCGAAATTTTGCACCAAAAAAGCCATTTCAACGTAGGAAGATAAACAAAGATACTTTTAAATGCTTAATTCATTATAGTTTCAAATAATAGTCGCAAGCAGGTAGTTTCTCTTTTTTTCCCCCATGACATTTCACATTAGCGTTATATTTCTTTCTTTTCATTATTATTCAAAAATAAAATAAAATAAAACTATTCGCTACATTCGTTTTATAAAATGCAGTCTGTATACTGCCTCGAAAATATCATAATCATGAATAATAGAATTTATGCATAAAAATTGAATATTTTAATGAAAACCTATCTTTCCGATCCATGACAAATATTTAGAAACTTAAATACGAGTTTTGTAAACTATTTCAAGCAAGAGAGCTCGACAGAATCAGATAGATAGCCGGAATTTTTTTGTCGTCGTTCTATTATGGTAGTATGAAAAACGACAATATTAGAATCTAACGCCAAACAAAATTCAATAGAAACCGCGTTGAATTTTTATGCACCTGATTACGTGATATTTTTATTTTTTGCTTGTGTCAAATATTTTTGAAAAAACGAAAGGCTTTTGAATGTAAATTTTATTCTGTCTGGGGAAGAAAATAATGGAGTGACGATATGATTTAGTTTTTTTAACAGCAGTAAAAGATAAATGGATATATCAATGAAACTCTTTTAGGGGCAAACCTATTTTATAACACCGGAGAACATTCCTTTTTTTTAAAGTTTAACAGCGAGTCCATTAAAGGGAATGAAAAAATGTTCTTTAAAATTGATGTTTAACGCGTATATTCCTAAACAGAGTTTAAAGTATTGTTCTTTTATCTTTTGGTAGAATTCTCAAAAGATAATCAATATTTAGTCATCCTGACAAATATTCTTTTTCAAATAAAGATAGACAAGAAGAAAGGAAGAGGGAGGGGGAGGGTTAAGTGTAATAACATTCTCATTAAAAATATTTGCCATTTGTAAAAGACGTAATAGAGTACTTTGTACGCTTTTTATTAAGAAAAATTGTGCAACCCAAAACGCTCTAAATGTATTAAGAGCACACATGTATGCGCTTAATATTTTGCGAAACTTTTTGCCTTAAGTACTTGTTGGGAAACTCCTTTGGCGCCGCCAATTGCGGCGATAGTTTTTCTTCACGTCGCCAATCACCCATCCTTCCCCCGCAAGACTTTTTCTGCAAGCACTTCTCTTGTTACACGCAATTAGAATGTAGCTTGCCCTGAGCACCGAATCGTAATATTGCCTGTTGTGTGAGTTCAGCACCGTTTTTGAATGTTTCACAGTCCACTTAAAAGTATCAATAAATTTGTTGTGTTTGTTTAAACTGAGTTTAAACACCTCACGTTGTGTTTAAACTTACGGCCAACACCAGCACACCCGCCTTAACAGTACTTCAACTTAAATGTTTCCAACTACATTTAAGAGAACAGTTTGAACATGAGTTTGATACGATCATCTTGCCTTTGACACAATCAAGTATTACCCATGTTTAGCAAGATGTGCAAAACTGACAACGACATTCGTCCTTGATAACGGGTTAGTCTGAACAACGAAGAGTCTTTTCTTTATTGTTTCGCAAAACATATCTCGCTAAGCAACGAAGAGAAACGATTCTCTATGACATGAAAAAAATATTTTAATATTTTATTCACAGAGAGCGAATGTATAAAATTCTATTCCGCTAAACAGCAAACACTCACGACAAAAAAGACCATTTAGGATCAAATTAAATTAAAAATAAAAATCAGGCTGTTTTCATATTAGATTGTTTTATAGCCCAAAAAAGTAAATATTAACAGAAAAAAAAGGTAAAGAGACAGTTGAAAACTCATGGAACCATCGTTTAAAAAGCAGGGGAAAAAAATGACCATTCAAAAACGTGTCCTATAATCCCACGCATTGAGAAAATTTCTGGGTTTAAAATAACAGTCAAGTCAGCAAAGCAGACGAAACTAGGATAAATGAAATATAACAAAGATGCCCATGATACCAAGGGATCGAAACTACAAATTTTTATTTTAAATAAATTTAAATTTGAGCCCGTTATTTCAAAGTGACTTTAGACAGTATTAATACTAAAACAAAAAAGCACACTACTGAACGTAAATACATGGAGCAACTGTCAGCCGTTCATTGTTCGTACATTTTGCATCCTGATCAAATTTTTACATGCAATTCAGGTATCTGTGTGTGATGTTGCTTCCACAAGTAATCGTAACTTCAAGATGAAAAAAGAATTTTACTACATGCACCATAACCGAGCATGGGCGTATGGAGAGCGTGGGCGCATAAAATATCTATATAATAACAGCTGAAGGTAAAAAAATGTTAGTTTGTTAGCAGAAAACGGGGACGGGCTAATCTCGCGAACCGAGCATAGCAGGATATCGCCTTTTTCGCCCATGAGAATTTCTGTTTACATTCGGCCATGTTGCCAAAATGAAAAAGTATTAGTTGAGAACGAGTCATTTAATAATTGAAATCCAGAAATAATTTTAAAGCACCAGAAATAATTTTAGTTTCAGGAAAGGAGAAGTTAAAACCTTTAGAATTTTTTTATAATAAGGCGAAACGTCGCAACGTCAGTTTTCTTCTGCTATAGATGACGTCATTATCCGGTGGCAGAAAATAGAAGCAGTTCCTAAGCGTTTGCATGTGTTTTTGGACAATACCTTCATTTTGAGTTAAATAATTTAAGTTTATTTATAAAATTCCTCATATTAGTTGTATGTAACAGGTATTTTAACACTTTTTTTTAATATTTCGCAAGGTTTAAGAGAATATAATGAGAATGATTATTATTATGTTGAGATGTATAGATATCAGGATAAGTTACTTCAGGCCAGCGTCTTGTATCGTAACTCCAGTCTTCCTCTGTCAATAAATACGGGTCACATACTGAATAAACCTTTCAGGGCTGTACCTGAATGTTTAATTTAGTGATATACCTTTGTTTAAATACCGTATCTAAAGACTTTGCGTAATCTGAGAGCATTTTATTCAACGAGCTGTAAGAATGCTCATTGAACGCCATGTTAAATTATGCAATTTTTTGCCACTCCTCGCCAAGCAAGAAGTAAAATCTGCAAGAGTTGAGATGTGACATGCTGCGAGACATTGCCTTATTGAATGAGCTTCTTTTTTTTGTTTAAAAAGCAAAATTTGAAAGAATTATTTCAAAAGCCAAAAACCAAAATTTGAAAAAGGGAAATTTAAATCATCATTTCGTTTTTTAAAAATTCTGTATTCTTAAGTGATTAAACAGTTATCAATCTTTAAGAAATAAAACCATTTTATTTTAAATCGAAAATGCAACACATCGGGTTGCCACTCAGCTAGTCTTACTATTAACAGCTGAAGGTAAACAAATGTTAGTTTGTCAGTCAGCAGACACGGGGACGGGCTAATCTCGCGAACCGAGCATAGCAGGATATCGCGACTGGTACCGATATACGCGGACGGCCGAGACGCTTGCACTGATGCTATACTAAACTTTCAAAACTTTAAACTTTTTAAATTATTCATTTAAAACCGCCGAACTCAATGGAAGATGAGAGCTGAAACAGCTGACATTCCGGGTGGGCCAGCTCCTTTCCGTTTCGCAAATTTTCATTGTTTTCATGCATGCAAAATTCAACTTTTCTGTCCTCAATCGACAAATTTTTTATTTCCATGTGTTTTACAACTCTTCATCTTTAAGGATACACACATTTTTATAAGTTTAAAATGTTTTTCATTGCAAACGAAGCTTTTTCCCCAAAGCAGTTTTCCGAATTTTACGAAATCGACAATTTTGATGGACAAATATTTCGGTTTTCTGCATTTATTAATGTCAATTTTACGATTTATCGGCATTTGCTAGATGTTCAGCTTCCAAAATATACGAAATAAATTCAATAAAAAAAAAGTTTTCATTCTAAAAGAGCGTACTTGCAAAACTCACTTTTAACTGAATGCCGAGTTCGTAGTTTTTCGACTTATTATTTTACTCACTAATAATTCCAGCAAGTTCGTGAAATTTGTTTCTAATTAATTAGCAACTGATAGGATTCTTCCACCACCAATTTTGAATTCGTCAGAACTGTCTTTCTATTTTGTTAAGCACTTTTTCCACCCGATATTAATATTTACACTCGGCCTTACCGCAATATATCTCCAATCTTGCTCACCTGCCTGTGTGCTGTCGTGGCGTAGTGCTATCGCACTGACCTGGTAAACCCTACGTTGTGGGTTCGGCCCTAGGTGGTGACGCATTTTCCAATTTTCCCTATCTTGATGTTTTTTGTTTTCCCCCGCGGAACTCTGCAATCATCTCATTACGAATTGTACCTGCACAGGGCCAATTTGACCCTGCACAGGGCCTTTTTTCTTTTATTACGCAAACTTTCCATCTTGTTTGCTGAGGGCCATTTTTTCCGCAAATTTATATTTAATTTCAACGTATTTTCTTTAAATTTTTTAATTCTTCATTTTAATCTTAATTTATTTAATCTTAATATATTTCCAATTTTTAAATTTACCCTTCTACTTTTTGAAGGTTTTAAACTTAATTTTTATATTAATGTAACTGGTAACTTTAAACTTAATTTAATTTAATAATTTTTTCTATTGAGTGTATTAATGTATTCCTTATTATCATATACATTGATAATAAGCATCTTGCGACAGGAGTTAAAGTCAATAGACCCAGGAACTCTACTCTTCAAAAGAAATTCTGCTCAGTTGCCAAAAGGAAAAATTATTAGTTGAGAACAAGTCATTTAATAATTGAAATCCAGAAATAATTTTAAAGTACCAGAAATAATTTTAGTTTTAGGAAATGAGAAGTAAAACCTTTAGAATTTTTTCTAATTGAATGAATTTTTTTTTTGTCTAAAAAGCAAAATTTGAAAACTGAAATTTGAAAGAATTATTTCAAAAGCCAAAAACCGAAATTTGAGAAAGAAAATTTTAAATTATTATTTCCTTTTTTAAAAATTCTAATATATTTTTAAAAGTGATTAAACGGTTTTTAATCATTAAGAAATGAAACTATTTCATTTTAAATCGAAAAAGCAGCACATCGGGTTGCCACTCAGCTAGTACACAATGATAATGTGTCTCCAGCACATTATCATTGTGTATATATTTCATACGCCCGCCTCTCTCTCTCTCTGTGTGTGTGTATGTATGCATATGTGTGTGTGTGTACGTACGTACGTACATACATTTGTCACCCTATATATGTATTTGTATTATATACATATACTGTACGGCCATTTTATTATGACCACCTGACAGTTTTATGCAAATAAGTTATTGCGTTACAGTGTTGCCGCTAGAGAGCGAGATAGCTATAAAAAGGGAATGCAGGACAAGTGAACCATCATTTGCACTGTGTTGCTTGCGAAGATATGGGCAAAAAAGTGATTTAACTGAGTTTGAATGCGGGGTGATCGTAAGCGCTCGAAGCGTCGGTACCAATATCAGCAAAACGGCGGCACTTGTGAAGTGTTCGAGAGCAGCAGTTATTAATGTTTACAGAGAGTGGACTACCAAGCTTAAAACAGGTCTCAACGTCAGGCTTGTGGTCGTCACAGGTTGCTGAATGCTGGAACTGCAACGAGACATGCCAGTGTCGTCCAGTCCAACAGAAGAGCAACAGTACGTCAAATAGCGGAGAATCTTAATCAAGGAACAACTGCGAACGTATCTGAACGAACTGTTCCCCGCACATTATACCGTATAGGCTAAGGAATCTGACAACCTGTTCGAAAGCCTGTACTGTCTGCCCTGAACAAGAGCAGACGTCTCCAGTTCACAAAGGAGCACAAGAATGGGACAGTAGATAACTGGAAAAGGGTCATGTGGTCCGATGAATCGCTTTTTCAATTACACCCTACAGATGGAAGGTTGCGAATATGGAGAAATCCGAACCAAAGCATGGACTCCAACTGCATTGCCACAACATTTCAAGCTGGTGGAGGCAATATTATTGTTTGGGGGATGTTTTCTTGGCATTGTATGGGTGCTTTGATTCCTGTGAAACAACGTCTGAATGCCCAAGGGTATTTAAGTGTTATCGCAGATCAAGTGCATCCTGTTATGTTAATGGTGTAGCCTACCGGGGATGGATACTTCCAGCATGACAGTGCTCCATGTCATAAAGTTGGCATTTGTCCTCAGATGGTTTGAAAAGCATGACGGAGAACTTACCATGCTTCATTGGACTGCACAATCACCAGATCTCAATCCAATAGACTTTGTGGGATGAGATCGAACGGGGCATCAGGCAGCTGGATCCAGTACCATCAAATCTTAAGGAATTGGAAAGTGTAGTTCATTGGATATGGTCTCAAATTCCTCATACCACCTACCAACATCTCATAGAATCCATGCCAAGAAGAATTCATGCAGTATTACGGGGGAAAAAAAGGGGGTCCAACATTGTATTGAGGGGGTGGTCATAATAATTTGGCCACTCACTGTGTGTGTGTGTGTGTGTGTGTGTGTGTGTGTATATATATATATATATATATATATATATATATATATATATATATAAGGTGTCTATATATATTGTGTGTTTCTATTTTATAAGTCATAAGGTACAAACATATTTGGGTAGTTAAATACATCAACGAAGAATTATAAATGATTTATTATAATATAAATATTTCATGAATTCAGTAGAATACTAAACGAGATTCCTACAAATCTCTTTAAAATCTTTTGAGACAAACTATGTCCTCGTGCTTAAAAATCAGTTATAGTTCTCCAGATGGGAAACATGGTAACCGCGATCCTCAATACCTGCAGAAAATATCCGATATTGATTGATAGTGAAAACATATACGGGTTCATTAAATTCTGAACTTCAGAGCATCATCCGAGAGGGGAGGCCAACATTAATCAAGATACACTCGCGTGTAGAGAGAAACGAAGCCGTCCATATAGATAAGCTTCAGATTTCACTTTAGTTGGAAATTTTAATGGCCATTAATGAATGATCTGTATTTGATTACATTGACTGCCGCGTTCTCTCTTTACTTGGAAAATTTCATTATAAGGGGACAGCATGCATAAAGAATGAAGTTCGTGTTCAGCGCGAAAAGTTCGTGAGATAAATAAAATAAAACTTTAAAAGTTTCTAGATAGTGTCATAGATTTCCATTCAGGCAAAATTATATTCCAGAACTGGACTGAATGGGAGGATTCAGAATAAAACACATACATATGTACGTGGCAGGAGCTTTTATAACGGATTCAATAGTCTTTAAATTTTATAACTCTACAGGCTTTCAGAAATTCTTGTTAGTAGCTTTCCTCACCTTCTGCTATCGGAAGAAGTTGTTCTAACTCATTAAATTCGTTTGTTTCTCACTCGCGCTTTTAAGGCAGATTGAAGGACAATTACCTTCCTGAGCATCTTCATGGTTTGCAGCAAAATTCATTCCTTGTTCCAGTAAAATGTTCAGTTAAAATTTTCATCCAAATTATCTAACTCAGCCCCATACGTGTATTTGATTAGAGATTCAATGTCCACTCTGATGTTGGAACAACAGTCACTCTAAATGCTCTGGCTAGCCTTGTTAGGCGATTGTGAATGAAATAGGTTCGGAATCAAACGGTGTTACACAATCCGCATACTAAGCGTTAGTGCCTAATGTGGAACAGTATTTGTAACAGACAGAAACACAGAATCGGGGAGGCAGGACAGTTGAGTATAAAAGAGAAAATGTGAAAATAAATTTTCAAAAAATATTAAAATCTGACGACAACTTCAAATAATGTGACATTTTGTAGTTTACTTCCCGATACCAGATTAAACCAGACTGCGGAACATAGTATAAGATGTGCAAAATACCCCACTTAAAAGGTTTTAAGAGAGTCCAGATAAAAGTTGAAAACACAAAAAAAGAATTCAGTTTGAAATTATATTACAGAGCTTTCATAATAATATAATATAAACCATATATTTTAGGATTATAATACTGCCACATACAACACTTCCACCAGGGGAGTGAACTGGAACATCTTTGCTAAAAGCTTATTTATTTCGGGAAAGAATTTTTCGCGATTTTCCACCTTTAAAACAAAGTATCTTAAATTACTTGTAAGGAATATCTCTATGAAATTGTGAATATCGTTCCTTTGATCTATTTTTCCAAATTCAGTCTTTGCCATTTGCAAAAAAAATCTGGAGTATTTTTAAATGCAAAAATTACTAAAAAATAGTTTTCTTTTGTAAATTTTAAATTTTTGTAGAAATTTTAAAATTTTCAAGTAGGGTACACCGGGGCATGTCGGCCATAGGGGCACTTGGCCCATCTGCAATATTTTCTATATAACTATTCGGTAGATTACGTTACTAGCTAAGTGACGTGTGTCTTAGCACGTATTCTTTCACCCATAACAGCGTCAGCAGAGAAGAAGCAATGAAACGAAAGCCACTTCAAATTTTCACTGAAGTAAGTTCACCCCCCTTATGAATAATCGTTTCTAATTTGTTTCTAAATTAAAGTTTCACGTAGGTGAATAGCAATCTAAAAGATCGTTGTTCTGACCTAATTTTCTACCTACTGATTTGAAAAAATATTAACAGAATATTTGATACAACGATCAAAAGCCAAAATGGCGATATGGGGCAAGCTGGTCCATTTAATCCGGGGCATGTTGACCCAGTGCCCCAAAATGCCGCGCAGTCCAACAGTTTGTTTTCTACATTCATAAGCCCATAAAAGTCAATATAACTGTCAATAAATCAGGAGAAGACTGGATTCAATGTACCAGGTACGTAACAAAATTTTGTCTAGTTGCCACAGTGAACACATATATTGAACGGAATCTTGAAAAACAGATAAATGAAAACCGAGGGAAATCTGTGGGAGGTTTCTAACATACAATAAAAAGTCTGCAAACACGAACACGGGATTTTATTTTCAACATTCTGATAATGCAAGCAATTGATATATTTTAAAACTTGTATGTATGCTAAAATGCCAAAAAGATTTAATTGACTTAATTTGTAAAACAAACTTTGAATTCATCAGCGAATTTACACAGATTTTGAAATTTCTGACTCTTTGCTACCACTTTTTTCTAGTCTTCCTTACCTCCAAAAATCCTGGTTTTTTTTTCTGAACCCAGTACCCCGACTAACAAATGCTTTAAAATTTAAATACTCATCAATTATTTAACTTTAAAAGAAACTCAAATATTAAACTAAAAGGCGCGTAACGCACACGCGCTAACGTTTTCATAATAAGGAAAAATATTAAATAAAAATGTTGCCGGTCTCATTTTTCTAAAACAAATAAGCTCATAAAACATATCAGAAACCTTGAGCAAAAACTGTTAGCATAAAACTTGAATGCCCAAGTCTCCCCTAACTGGATAAGGTTTAGAGATAAGAGGATTGACCTAAGAGTATTTGGTGAAAGTTGGTCTTTTTCTGCTCCTACAAATAGCGCTTGTGCTACGGGATATAACTAAATTACTGCATTATAAATCTTTATATTAGATATCTTCTTTACCTACGGATTAGGGAATGTTGGAAGGCGCATTAGATCTATAAATTAAGGTACAATATTATATTATATTGTCAATTCATCAAACAACCTGCTCATACACTGACACTCAAAAAACCATACGAGACTTTGAACATTAGGAGTTAATGCATATTACATGGAGGTGTGTTTTTTTTCAGTGTTCGGCAGATTATATACCAGGAGAGCATAAGATCAACAGTGCTAAGAGACATTTGGGAATGTCTACATACTTAGCCCCAAAGAGCAGAAAGAAGCTATATTTGATATGAAGGAAATTTTAAACGTTGTTTTTTTCTAATGTTTTCATAAAATATATCATTCTCCAAATCTTAGAATAGTTAATATTTCTAAATTCTTGACTAGTTTTTAAAGCTTTAATAATTATTTTCCTTTTAATTGTTTTACCAGATTATACATATCTGGCATGTATTGAGTTGTTGCTGTTCGTAGCCATTCCGTTAAATGCGAATTGTCAACATTGAGCGTTTTGTTTATTTTTCAACCTAAATGGTAGAATGCTACAAAAACTTTAAAAGTTGCGAAGTACTATGTTCTGTAATTATCTCATCCCCCTTCATTCCTTCATTATCCAATTATTCTGTTTTCAGCATGCGGCTCGTGAACCGCAGTTTGGCCATCCCTGTCACTAATAAGGTAGAATTGTTTAAGGGATAATATAAAGTTTTCATTCCACCAGTTTTAAGAAATTAAATGTTATATCCAGGCATTTTGTTATCTTTTGTAATTTCCAGGTAATTAATTCCTTCAAAAGGTAAATCCTAAAGATTTGCACGACCCAACCGAAGATATGCAGTAAGTTCATATGACAAGTCATGCAACAGAAATCCATTACAGGTGAGCTAGAACAAACGCGAGGGATAAACTTTGCCAAAAACAATACAAAACTTTTTAACTTATATTGAAACCGAAAACCTACAAACAAAGTAGGGAAATATTTTTAGCTCGGCTCCTGTGCCACATTCAGACTCAGTCACTACTATACTTCAAAATTTCAAATTACATACAAGTACTTCTTAATACATAAATTAATTTAAAGTTATTGATAATTCAAACAGGACAAGGTAAGTCAATATAGGTGAACAACACGGATTTTAGTTTACCACATATACAAACATATGCATAATATAAACATGAACTTAATCAAAAATACCCAAATATTTAAATACATAAACATATACACATTTTTTTTCACGTTCAAAGTATTGCTTTTAATTCACGGTCACTATAATATAAATTATTGGTATTTTACATATTTATAATTGTACATAGATGCAATATTCATACTTACAATGCTTACGAAACGTAATATACTATACTTAAAGTACTACAATAAATATTTGCAATATAAACAAATTAACTATTTTTACAATAGTTAATTTGTTTTTATTGCAAGTATTTATTAAAATGAAATTCATTCATCATTCAATTTCCATCAAAATGAAATCATTCACTTTACCTTCAAAAGGTAAAGCGAATAATTTCATTTTGATGGAAATGTAATGATAAATGGAAAAATGGCTTACGGCGATTCAAGACGTAAATTAGACACTAAAGGCATCCTCAGAAAGAACCACATAAATTAACGGATTTTACACGCAGCAAATAGCACTTTACTAAAAATTTTACTAAAATACCCTTAAACGAATATACATCTATTCTAAGCGATATATCCCCCAAACATCCCCGGGCAAGCTTTTTACGAAAGCTTATATATCGGCGCTCTCAACAGCCTGTATATTTTTTTAAAACAAATTTTCTCTTCTAATGATCAACCTAACACGACACCCACGCAATCAATTTCAAGCTTTCGTAAGAAACTGGAGGCGGGTTTCATCTTTCCCCAAAATTTAAAGACGATCACGAATTTTAGTTCGCCACAGGAAGAAAGAAAAAAAAACACGCAGGAGCTATTTTTAAGCTTCAAGGGAATTGCACAAAATTCAAGAATCGGATTTCAAGAGCGGAATGTTTTTTTTAACAAATAAATATCACAGGAATTCGAATTCGACGCCCATAGATTTAGGAAAAAATCTCAAACATTCCATAAAACAGGATAGAAAATTTCCTAGGCGAATTTTGTATATTTCTCTTACAGGGTGAGTCTCATTTTGCATTGGATGCATATTTTAAGCAACAATAGGTTATTATAATTAATATATGGGTAAGATATAATTACATAGCAAAATAGACGGTATTTCTCAAATAGTTTATTTTACTTAGTACTCATGGACAAACAAATGAACGCCACCAAATTTAAATTACACCTTTCCGCATCTTTTATATTTTTACTGAACGAAGATAAATTAAACATAACAATTATTTAAAACATAAGTAAGCACGTTAAGATTTCTTACATACCAGAGTTTCGAGTCTGAGCTCTAATTTAAATGTAAACTGTACAACAATAAATCTTTACATCAATAAATTGTAAAAGTGTCTATGTTAAAATTAAATGATTTTAGTTCAAAGCCGAGGAAATAGAAAAAATGTCAAGATTGAAGCAGAGATAAACTGCTGATTCCTTCTTCACTGTAAAGATATGGAAAAAAGTAAGAGATTGTGCTAAAAGAGTCAATCAGTTTCGTGTGTATCACGGAAAACTAATGTATCTTTCATGCAATTTCTTCGTTGTCTAGAAAGCATTTTCCCACGAAGAAAGTCTTGGTAGTTCCGAAAAAAATCCGTTTTGTTATTAAATGTAATTGGCTAAATGTCCAAACAAGACTTTTTAAAGAAACTATCGAGATATTCTATTTGGGGAATTAATATCACCCTTAACAAGGACTTTTTATATAACGTTAAACTTTTATCCCTTCATTTCAGCTCCCACGCAAAGATTTCCCCGTATGAAATTACACATGCAAAGCCGACAGGCTACCTTAACATAGCAATGTATGACCATATTTTTCTTTGTTTAAAAAATGTGTGTTTTATTTTAATCATAAAAGCAAAAGAAAAGTAAAATCAACAAATTATTTAAAAATATGTTGACTGAATGGCGTTTTTATACAATTCTAGAAGAATCACAGATGAAAAATATAAATGATGAACCGTAATAAAAGACTAATATTTATTTCTCTTTTTATTTTTACTACAATCACATTCCTTGTCGTCGGGACTTAATTTTCAAAACATGTACAACCAAAATTCCAAAGCACTCATGTACATATAAGAAATAATTACTCAAAAATAACAAGTTTTCATGTTCATAGTTTGCAACGTATATCAGTGACATGGAGGAAATATGATAATTGCAAACAGAGAACAGGGCATCATACTTCGCAACTTTTAAAGCTTTTTCTTTCCTGTCTCTAGCGACTACCGATATAATTGAGCCAATTACTGAGACTCTCAGAAGGCTTTCCAAGTGAGCGTTGATCATATGAAGTTCTATGTCAATTAAAACTCATTTGAAACCGCTAATGATATGCACCAGGGGCGTAAAGCATGCACAGGAGCACTTAGCACACGCAGGCGTATATTAATTTGACACGAAATTAATAGGTTATCACACAGGACTTGTTTCATGCAAATTATTCTCCAAGTAAATTTCTAACTCATGGGATATGTTTACGACATTAACCCTCTGTCCTTATGTACACGCACAGATATGTATACTATTTAATAGAACGTAAACATTGGCTAAGAAATAATACAACAAACAAAATTGATTATTTTTACTTCATAAGAGCGTTACAGAAATACTTCCTTTTACAATACTTCAATGAATTAATAAAGTTTAAGACCTTTATTCAAGAGGTAGATCAGAATTCACAAAACGCATATAGCTAGCTATAAGGACACTGAAAATTCCCTCTTGTAATACGGAAAACAAATAAAAAGTAACATATAAGACAATAATTGTACCGACCACACACCTTTTTTTTTTTTATCTCGTTACCATTCTTCACAGAAAGTGTCAACAAATGTTTTAACACTGCCATGCAGTTCTACTTTTAAAACTGGAGTTACAAATATCAACTGAAATAAGGGCTTTTTTTATTTTCTTAAAATATATATCGTAATAAAAAATTAAGTAAATCGTTTATTGGAGAGGCCAATACTTCCAATAAGGATAAACAATATGTTACGTTTTACTAGAGTACAATTTATTATTTATTTTCCGAATTTGGCCATTGTTTAATGCAGAACCGATAAAAATCACGAAATGTAAGAACACATTCTGGCATAATCTTAAGTGCAGATAACAAATTTTATGGTACACAAGCGAGAATACCATAAAAATCGACACCAACCAGATCTTGATTAATTCATTAAAAGGTGTTCTTCAACACTAAAGAAGGAATTTTTTTTTTTAACACAGAAAACTTTTGTTTTCCCTTAAAGCTTTCCTAGGTGGTTGAACAAGTGAGCGATTAGAATAAATTGCTGAGAAGTTCTCTGCTTTCACACAACTACCAACCACTCACATCTTAGATGACTAGAGGGCATCATTCCAATGGACAATTCAACAGGACATTACCTTTCAGTGTTGTCACGGACCCCTACAGAAACACTTACGGACTCATAATGTTGCTTGCAGGCGAAAGTGCTGTCAGCATGGGAAATTTAGAACTCGTGCTTTAACAGTTGCTGCAGGAGCTAAAATCTGGTCAAATAGGAAGAGATAAGGGCAATGGAACCCGGTAGGAAAGCGTTGGACCATTCACGGAAATGTGTGTGAGATTAATTTTTTAACTACGGAAATAACACTATTCATTTTTTTTAAAAAGCGCAATTTCTAGATTCTATATCTTTTTTTAAATTTTAAACGATGAAAACTTAATTAACCGATGTCTCATTAATTAACTTCCTACACTACACATGAAGTATTCTCATCAAAAAAGAAAAGATCGCAATAAAATGCCTAATTTAATTATACAGGAAAAATATAAAATGAATAAGACATTCAACATATAGTGACAGACATGTGAAGACTAAGGGCCTGATCACGTAGAATCCGTCGACAAAAATTTTTTTAACCAATCATATACCAAACATCGACCCATTTAACCAATCAGCGCCAACGGAATCTTTCACGCTAACGTTGACGGATTCTATGTGAACAGACCTTCAGACATGAGCTAAAATTCTATTGCTTCATACTAAATTTCATTTCATTTAAAAATAAGCGAAATCCAATATAACTTCGGTATCGGTAAGTATGAAAGCTTACAGAACAACCCAAATTCAATTTAGCCATCTAATTGAAGACAAATGTTTCCTTTGCCGAAATTTCATTTGTCAGAAACAATAAAATTTGAAACTACATTAACAAATAAATTGCATTTATTTTTCAAGTTTTGAAAGAAAAAGCAGAACAGTAACATCGTTTCACTGAAAGCCCACCGGCTTTTTTTTTTTTTTTGACAATTTTCAAAAAAATACTTTAAAATGTTGCAGAAACCTTTTGTCTAAATAGAAACAAAGAGAACATTTTTGGAAACCACACACAAAGGAGAAAAATGAACATGAGAGAGGAAAACTCATTGATAAGCAGTCTCAAAGAAAAAGGTGTCAAACATAATTCTTTTGAACAACTAAATCGACAAAATTGCTCGCTAGCCGATTGATCTTAATTTCCTTTTATGCAATGTGAATGCAAGAATTTTAAAACATTTTTCAGAAGTGATAGAATTTTTGTGCTTTCGGCAAAAGGGGAGACATAAATAGCAATTTAGCTGCCTAACCGAAACTGAAATAAATAAATAAATCTCTCTAAGACTAAAAGTTATGACCATGTTCGCTTACAATGCAAATCACCTAGTCTATAAATCGAGATACCATTGGGGGGAAAGGGGGGGGAGCAAATCATGTATACGAACATTTTATTTTAACTCAAAAGAGAAATTGAAATAAAATAATAAACTTATTAGACGGCTAAAAATATATATAAAGATGATAAAAGTACGTAAAGAAGAAGCCCCCACGCAAATTTGTTGGAAATGACGTTTTCTTTTCTCTTTAAGTTGAAATCATTATTTGAGATATACGAAATAGAAATCGGGATGAAAAACTATAGATAAAAAAATCTGCAAAATAAATATTTCTTCTCGGAAACCAAAGTAATAAAGAGGCTTGTAACATGCATAAAATATAATTAAATTCTAAAACCGCTTTTAATAAGATCATGCGACTGAAACGGAGAAAGGAGAGCCGAAAGCTTGTTAAAAGAATGCTAAGTTAATAAATAATGTCAGTCGAGTATTACATCATACATCGTATTCGATGGATAAATAAATCACTAACTTAATATCAGTGTTAAGTAGGATAAATAATTTTCATACATTGTGATTAACCTTGAATAATTTGCAGCATTACAATAATCTCTGTAATACGGCTAGTGTTATAATGCTGAATAAAATCATACGAAGTAAAACTCTGAAATACAGATAAAAAAATTTAAAAATTAACTGTCGGGGTGGAGGCTATTAGGTTACATAATTTCACCAGATACATATGTATAAACACAGATGTATATTTGCACTGTAATTCTAATCAGATAATAATATAGAAACGTTCTTCTGTTCCGTGAAAAATCCCACCTGTTTTGACAAGTTTAAGAACGAACTTTAAAGTGAAAATAGTAGTGAGGAAAATTATGAAAAAAATTTAAATTGTATGTAAAAAATGCTGATATTTTCTCTTCAATATCTCTTAACTACAATATTTTTATCATGTATTGCCGATGAAAACAATTATTCACCCTGATCATGAATTCAGCTTTGGAAACGTACCGATTTAAATTTCATAGAATACACGCATGCAGCAAGAGAATCGCTGATCTTCATCCCACAATTTTCAGACTGAAATGAATGACTAAAAACAGAACACAAAGGAGGAACACATTAAACAAAATCTCTTGCATTTAATGCCTAACATACTAGATCAGAAACTAGTAACGTACTATTTTACTGGAATAATTATCTTCAAATACGAACGAAGAAAGCTTAGTGGCCATTCAAGTGTCGATAACTATCTCAGGGACAAGGGTATAATAGATGCATTCTTCAGTTACAAACGAGATAAAGCACAGACCTATTCTCAAGGGACACGATAAATGCGGAGAAACACCGAAGCCAAATGCACTGTCTCATGGAAAGAAATAGGTCAAGGAGGCATATAAAAATGGATGAGGCCTCTTTTGATTTATATAATACTAAAACCACTTTCATAAAATTCACTTTAACAAATTTCTCATAGCACGAAATAGAAATAAGAAGAAACGTCTAAAGCCTCAGTTAGATAAAATAGAAAATAAGAAATCGCACTTTCCAGTATTCAACAAGACGTTTCAAGAATTTTCTTCACTGTTAGTCTCAAAATGTGCTTACGCTAGTCAAATACGTTAATTTGTTTCATTTAAAAAATTAAAACAAATGTTCAAAGACCATTTCAGTAATGCACAATGATCATTAGATATTAATAATGTTCTTCACCGTTTGTCTCAAAATGTGCTTACGCTAATCAAATAACGTTAATTTGCTTCACTTTTCAGTAATGCACAAAATTGAATGTTTATTTTGTGATGAGATAATTCAATATTGTGATCCCTTGAGGTTAACCATTATTGAAGAATAGGTACACGTTAGGAAAGAAAAAATGAATCAAAATTAGTCAGACATTTTCCTAGCTTTACCTATGACGTAGAGCAACATAGTGCAGCAATATTACTTTTTTCTGGAGACAACATTTTCCCAAGAAAGTTGGATTCTTTTTTCTTTCATTTTAAATATCAAACAGATAGCAGCAATGAATAGGAGACAACAAACCATCTTTTGTAAAAACCTTAACGAAGAAATACATATTGAAATACAAATAAAATTACGTGTAACACGGTAACCGTATGGCCCGATTTTAACTTACTTTCTTTTTACGAGCACTCAAAGGGACTATAAATATTGAATATAATTTTGGTCCCACTGAATTCCAAACAGAATCTTAACATTATATATATAATACACATATCATTTCAACATATCGTCTCTATTAAAGTTGTTAGTTTCTGCAGACTATTAGAATAAAAAATGCTCTAAAATATGCTCAACCTTGTTTTGTCTGACCTGGAAAAACACATTTCAATTTATAAATATTTTATAAAATATTCATCTAAATCAACAAATACAATCGCAAACACTTTACTGGTTGTCGTGAAAAAATACACCGAAACGATATATATATAACGACTTCAAGGCACGAAAAAAGCAAAAAAAGCAGGATTAAAATAAATAACGCAATTAAGGAGAGATAGCATGATGTAACTACGTTCGAAAAGAGAAACCTTTCAACCAAACTATCGATACGCTGATCAAAAGCATATTCCAATATCGCAAAAAAAAGAAAGAGAGAGATGAGGGGAATTAAATTCCATTACCATGGAACTTTCAGGTAATGCAATTTTGATACAAGAAAATTTAATTTTATGTTATCCCTAGTCGCGAAAGAAAATGACGATATTCCGGAGCACTTCGAAATTAATTCTCGTTCTTTCCCAGTCCATAATGCAATAACCGAAGAAAATGATTCGTAACATTTTTGCGTATTTAAGGCTTCTTCAAAAGATCTGATCGCAAAACCGCTAAGATACGAGATTTTGCGAAATGAATTTTTTTTCCCCTTAACATACTTTACTTCATAAATTAATTCACACTCCTAAAAACTACATCCGTGGAAATATTCAATTTTTTTAAATCAACATTTTTGTAAATAACTCGACAATTAATAATAATAAACTGAAGAAAAAAGCATATGAAATCGTCGATAAATTTCGGTACAATAAGTGCAACTGTGCGTCGGGGCTTTAGAGAATTACATGCGAATAACTCACTGAATAAAGCCCAAATGCGATGTATGATGATGGGCTAGATTCAATAGCTCGATTAATTAGCAACCAGTCCTGACACATATTGTGGGCTGAACTAACTCTGATTTTCAAATTATTCCTTCTTCCGAAGCCATTTTTAAAACAGTGAATGGAGAACAATATGCCCGTATGCCCATAATAAAATTTGATTGCATTTTGAAAAATCGTCATCCAATGTAAAGAAAAATCCAATACTCACTATTACGGTACAGATGATGTATAAAATCTTGAAGGCATTGAACCCACACATAAGTCCACAGAAATTAAACTTCAAATGACATATTAATATAATTACAGTTCTCCCACTTTATAGAGATCAGTTAAAGATATTGTCAATAAGGAATGCGTCCAATCAAACATAGGGATGGAAGATAAACTGGTAGGTGGTTGGGAGGTTGGTTAATTCCTTTTGGAGTGCTGTGGAAATTGTGCTTGCGACACGAGGGCCATGCCGGGAACTACAGATTGATGCCGATTCCGAACGGTTTCAAATAGTATAAGCTAACCGCGGTAAACTGGAAGAGTTGAGTAATATGTGGATTATTTATTTAGGCGTCGCGCAGCAGAGACCACTGTTTTTTGAATGCAAACATCCTTTTATAGCCAAACCATACGCCTAACCTAATCAGGTGGTAGGGTTATAATCGATTTTAACACGAAACTTTGATAAATATTTCTACTTATTTTCATCCAAAATATACAAGTATGACAAAGGTAACATGAACCAAATCGACATTCCAGAAAATGAAAGTATAGACTAGAATAATACTAGCTGGAAAGAATAAATTTTCACCCTTTTTTAATAAATTTCTGGCGGATAATTTATTCTCTATATAACATCTATTTAGAGTTTGCATGTACCTGTTTGACCATAGTTTGTACAGCCCAGATATTATAACATCTCACCCCTTCACATTTCTGCTTGTCAGAATAATTAGTCTGATCCTTCGCTCCCTAATGAGACCTTCTTAAAACTCATTATCTTCCACCACTTTTGACGACAGATAATAGAAAGAGGGGGCAAGCACATAAAAAAAATCTTCCTCTTATCCTCATTAAAATTCCTTCAGAATCTTTGAGCAGGAGTCGATAAGAGAGAAAGGAAGAGTTTGAAATATGTCAAAAGAATAAGGAGAGAGACCTACATCAACCCGCTCAGATTTAAATAAACAGACTGGTTGCGTAGGTACACGTGCTAAGTTCTACAACATGGTAAAATTTTTCGGACAACAGACAAAGTCACTCCATGTTAAAAAAGCAAATGGAAGAAATAAAACAGCTGCAATAATATAGATTCAAAAATGACGGCACTGTACTTGAAGTTAAATGCAGTTTTGAAAAACTTTTCAAAAGGTGAATGGTATTGAAAGAAAAAGGGTTTCCTCGCCTCCTCCACCTAGCACTGAACTCATTTTTTAACCTCAAAAGAAAGTATTAAAGGGTTAAATCGATAACTTCTATGCATCAAAATAATAGGGCGGGGGAGGGGCGCTTTCGATTAGCAGTCTTCGAGAAAATCTAAAATTACTGCCACCAACACGCAAATAGTAATAAGTTCTTCTAAATCTACTGTAAGGAAAGGGAAATCTTGACGGTTACAAAGATTCCGACAACTTGACCCAGAGAAGAGATGATGAATTAAAATCAAGTTGCTATTACGTTGCATACCAGGAGAAACTTGCGCTAGCACGCTGGTAATTGCAACGGTTGACGACTATGACAGTCAACCAGTAATCAGTATTATGTTCAAAATTCTAAGCGAGTTCCAGCGTGTCATGGACCGCGTGACCTTTCGGACAAAAAGAGATTAAGATCTGAGCACCAGATAGGAGTTTTTATGAAACACAAGGTGGGAAAATGATAGGGAAAAAAACTAATTCATTGAAGTGGGAAATTAGGTAGTGCAACGCCCGATTTTCTCCAAGAAAGAAAAAACGTACGGCACAAAGATGTTTATTTAGTGTAAATATAAGTGAGCTTATATCGACAACAGAGAAGGTTTAAAGTCGAAATTAAATAAAAAGTAAGGAAAAAGAAAGTCGTGTATATTTATGAAACGTACATTACAGATACACACATAAAAAAATCAGATAGAAATTAAAATAACAAAATATTCGAATATGATGGATCGATTATATATATATATATATATATATATATATATATATATATATATATACACACACACACACACACACACACACACACACAGACAGTGGAATCTCGATTGATCGTTTTCGGATCCATCGTTTTTCCGTATGTGTCGTTCATTTTATCCAGTCCCAACGATCATATTGCTTTATGTTTCCGCATCTATCGTTCATTTCAATCGGTCCCTTGAAAAACGATAGATCGAGATTCCACTGTATATATATACAGTAACCACCGCTTATAGTGATCAGTGGTTAAAAAAATCAACCGTTTATAAGAATCAATATCGCGAAAACAAAATCAAATGTATTATTTTCAAGTTAAAATTTCCGCTTTAAAGAATCAATCCACCGGCTTTAAGAATCAATCCACCGGCTTTAAGAATCAGTTTACACTCTTTGCTATCCTTTCATTTTTCCAAACATGCCACTTAAACCCTCAAAATGCACGAAGTTTTTTCAAAATTTTCTTTAAAGAAAGACTAGGAAGATGGGATAAAATACTGTCGTAAAATGCATCCCTTTCTTTGTTAGACATAATATAGTTTCCCCTTAAACGCTTTAGCTAAACACAGTCCTATTAGCTTGACCCAGGAGCATCTTTACCCGTCCGGATCAGTTTTCATTTTTCTCCATTGACAAACAAAGACGGGGACTTTTTCCCCACCTCCCACATCCTGGTCACGGCTTCCTGGACCCTGAAATACATAAATCTGGCGAAGTGTCCACTTTCACTTAGGCAAACGTGACATTGGTAGATTCAGAACGTTATCAAACCGTGAAATGTAAGCTAGAAGGTGAATCTTCGTCTGAGACTACTGATATTGAAAGAGGTATAGACAGCCTCCTGAAAACTTCATTACGTCAAACTACATAGAATACTTTTTCTTGCACCCTTCCTGTAGTTGAAATATTAAAAACTGTTAGGCAGGTATGTTGTAACAAATAGTGGATTTTTTTCTTCTCTTACTATAATTGATCTCTTAATAATATAATAATCTCTTACTATAATTATAGATCTAGAAATTAAATTGTATTTTTAAAATTATAAAAAATAATTTTAATAAACGATAATTAACGTAAATTAAAGAGTATTTTATGGTAAATTATCTCATGTATATATAGATGTGTGTGTGCCTGTCCAAAAACCTAAAATTCGGCTATAAGAATCAAAAACAGTAATAACAAACGTGATTCTTATAAGCGGAAATCACTGTATATATATTGGCTACCATAAGAGGAAAAAAACTGCTAGGGTCACTACTTGTTTTCTCATTTAGCAAGAGCAGTAGGGCATAAAAATTTCATTTTAAGGCAGAATTTTCAGCTATCATTTATTATAGCAGTTCTGCCGTTTATTTGTTGTTTAGATCAGAAGTTACACGCTTTACTGAGTTGCGTCATCGACTAGAAGAGCATTTATTTATGACCGGAGGTAGACATATTTATATACAGAGTGAAACTGCATTCTTACCGTCGTTATTATTTAATCTTGGATTCTTCAGGCATATTTTAGAAAATAGGGAAGCGGGGGACCTCAGATTACTTATTACAAAATGGAAACGCTAAACTTTCAGTTTTTTGAAAAACTAATCATCTTGCTACAACATTTAATTAAAACTAAAAATTATACACAGATATTATCCCATACGTTTCTAAAATTTTTAGTGTAGTCTAGAATATGCACTAAACTAATTTTTAATTCATAAATATGGCAATAAATAACCATTTTTATAGAAATTATAATTTTTTTTTCTCTCAGCCTTCTTAAATCTCTCAAATATATAAAAAAAATTCTTAAAGAATCGGTCACTGAAAATTTCTAGCTATATCTTTACGTGTTAAAAAAAATATACATCGTTATCTGTATTTTTATGGATTAGAATGTTTCTATAAAAGCCAAAATTTACCAAAAAAAATTCCAATTTTTCTTATTATATTAGAAAATATGTTTATAAATTTTTTCTACTATTTTGACAGTTTGATTAATTGATGTTTCCATTACTAACTATAACAGCACAGTAAAAGCATTTTTGATTAAAAAAAAGGCAGAATGCGAAACAAGTAAAATACCTTAATCTCAAAAACTATGGCTTAAAACTTCAAAAACTTGTTTTTTGAGGTGACAATTTTTCTTATTCGAGCTACGTACTCGGCCTTTACGGTTAATCCTCCCTCCCCAGGAGGCGGGGTACAACAAAAGTACAGGATGACCGGTGTCGCCTACTGCGATGGGTGTCCGGACATAGCTACCAATCATACCACCTCCCAACAACACAACAAAAGAGGTGAAATCTTTAACGAAATAGTATTGGAAATTAATTTTTTCTCGTTCTTTGAAGCTATAGAAATCTATCTACATATAAAAATAGATGTATGTGAGTATGTTCCAGCATCAGCCTGGAACGCCTGCAGAAATTTCAACCAAACTTGGTACACAATGACTTACAATCTGGGAAAGAACACTGGGAGGAGGGGTAAGATGGCACTAGCACCACTAGGACAAAGGGGGTACATGTAAAAAAAAATCGAAAACGATTGATATTAGTGTCGAATCTATAGATTTAGGGATCGTTGAGATAATAGTGGCACTGCCAATGCCATTCAAGTGCAAGTTCAGCCCAATCAGCTCTTTTTTTTTTCTCCGGGGAGAGGGGGGGGGGGGGGGGGGGGTGAAAAATAAAATGTCCCAAATGACCGAGAGTAGTGTCGAAACCATAGTTTTCGGGGTCGCTGAGATGAATAGTGAGACATCCGATGCCGTTTAAGTCCAAATACAGCCCCCATCAGCAGTTGGGAGGGGGGGGGGGGGTAGAGAAAGGGTAAAAAAATGTCAAAAATGACCGAGAGTAGTGTCGAATCCATAGTTTTCGGGGTCGCTGAAATGAATATGAGAAACTAAATATGTAGTTTAAAATCAAGTTTTGAGTTAAATTAATATTATAGTGAATTTCTAATTTTACTATATAACTTGTATAATGTACATATAGTTTTAAATGCCTGTAAATAAAATTACTTCAATTTTTCACTATAGGTAGAATTCATTCCTTTTCCTGTCTAATAAAAATTGGGATAAATAAGTACCCGGAAAACGCCGGATAAAGAGCTAGTATTTATCATAAACTAAAAGTAGTATTTTTAGACAGCATGAACATATTTTAAGTTTCGTCCTTCAAATGAAACTATCTGCGTTAAAACATACTATACCACATTTTTTCCTCAAAAATTTAAAAGTCAAAATATTTTTCTAGTCCCTTTTGAAAAATGGCATGCACATTTTATACACATATAAAAGATTTTTGAAAACAAACTTTAAAAGTAAGTGAACAATTAGGGAGGAACTTTTCCGCATAAGTTAACATTCAGCTAAGTAAATGAAGCAAGGCAGCTACAACCATATGGGAAATATTTTTACAGAGATCTTTTTTCAGTGGTGTAATATTCCAGAGGAACGCGGATAAGTATATCAAACAGTATCCTACTAAATAGTATAAACAGAAAAACAATTTCCAGAGACACGAAAATATATGATTGAGAAAGACACTTGAGAAGTGCAGGACGGAGCAATCTATGTAAAACAATTTCTTTTAATCTGGTGATTTAATATTTAAAAAATAATCTACAAATAAATCCCAAATATACATATGTTTGATTTACTATGCAGTTTAGTACAGCTTTATCTAGCGTCTAACTTCAACATACTTATTAATGACAATATCTCATCTCAACTGTCAAGATCTGCATAAAAAAACTGCATAAAAAAAATTAAGTGTGTGTGTATGTATATATATATATATCAGAGAGAGAGAGAGAGAGAGAGAGAAAGAGAGCGATTATATAAATTATCATTATTATTACAACAGACATATCTCGATTCTTGCCACTTCCCAGTATACGAAAGAGCCTTTTACACATGTACTTTTACCCATTTTTCATAATTATGGTGCATACCGAATCTGTTACAAGATGTGTCAAGTAACCGGCATGAAGTTATTTATTAAATAACTGGAAACTTTTTTTTGGGGGGGGGGCGTAATTTTCATAATATGGTGTAACATTACACCAACGTTTATAGTTTTTCTATAATTGGCTGAAGTGACTAAGTTCTTTTGGGGAAACTGTCAGAAATAAAATATTACATATATATCGTGAATGCCTATATTTGATGACTTCACGAGTTAATGTTTTTCCTTTTAATTCTTAAGTTACATTTCAGTTTCTTTGTAATTTAAGAAAATGTTTCTTTAGGTTAAAGGACTATTTTCAAAACTTATTCTAGCGTAATACAAAAAAAAAAAAAAAAGAAAGAAAAGCAGCAGACGGAATAAACTAGATTTAAATAATGATCTTGACAATAATTAATATTTTTTCATTCAACTAGCTTGCTTTACACGATAATTTATTAAAAAATGCAAAAAATAAAAAATGTACACGTTATAGCAAATTTTTATTATAATTTCGAGAAAAATAACAGCATTAAAAAGTCATTTATTTTTAATAACTCAATCCGAAAGAATGCAATTTCCTTACGCGGAACAATAATAAATGCCAAACATGGATAAAGTAATTACTATCTACAAAATAATAAAAACACAGAAAATTTATTTCATGATGAAGAACGCAAACGGTTTTTAATCTTGATGTAAACAAGAACTAATAACGAACAAAAGTATGGTATAAACTAGAATCAATTAGGAAACACCTTAATTAGAAATACGGACTTTATTTAAAAAATAAAGCAGTCTACCACACTCAAATCCCTGATGATTTCTTTCTTTGAAGCAACAAAATAAAGAAACGCTGGTAGCGGTTTTGAGCGAAAATAAAGAATAAATTAATGTCTACCGTAACCAGTTTCTATTGTGTATACGTATAAGTTTACATTTATATATATATATATATATATATATATATATATATATATATATATATATATTGATATAATAATATAATAATATATATGTGTAGTCGAACCCCGTTATAGCGAACCCGGTATATAAAGAAAGAAAATTTTGGTCCCGTCGTTTTCTTATTATAAGTAATTTAATTAGTATTGTGTCAGTTTAATTTAGTAGATTTAATTTATTAATTATCATTTTTAATAGATTTTATCACTTTTCAATACATCATTATTGAATACACATTGCAACTAATGAGTTATACATTTTGTGAACTCTAGCATTTTTCTTAACGGTTGGGATGTAGCGAACCACCGGATAAAGCGAACAAGACCGTTGGTCCCTTGAACACACATATAAAAAAACATATACATACATATACATATATATATATATATATATATATATATATATATATATGTATATATATATATATGTATATATATATATGTATATATATATATATATGTATATATATATATGTATATATATATATATATGTATGTATATATATATATATATATATATATATATATATATATATGTATATATATATATATATGTATATATATATATATATATGTATGTATATATATATATATGTATATATATATATATATGTATATATATATATATATGTATATATATATATATATATATATATATATATATATATATATATATATATATATATATATATATATATATATATATATATGTATATATATGTATATATATATATATATATATATATTTATTTATTTTTTATTTTATTTTATTTATTTATTTATTTATTTATTTATTTTTTTTTTTTTTGGGGGGGGGGGGGTTAAGAAAAAAGAAATACTAAGTCAAGGTGTGTTACGCTCTGCTTTGAACTATAGTAACCGTCGATGTTCAATTTCACCATTTCCATTCTTAAAATTGTATAAATACTTTTATACTATCTCACGAAAGCTATCTTAACATTTAACGATTTTCACAAAGCTATTCCGCGAGTATGAAAACAGAAAAATTTAAATATTTTTGCCATCCAAATCTAATTTTGTGGGGTGCCCAGGATTTATATGCATTGAGGATAAATTTAATAAAGAATAAATTGAATGTATATAAATTGCGTTAAGAAAAACGAAATACAAACGGAAGTGATCAGTCCCTATTCAATTCCATAAAAATTAAATTAAGATCTAACATACGAATCTAGAATCTTATCTTTTCATGATTAAGCAATAACAACAAAACACTGAAATCACAAAATTTGAAAAAATAAATTTACTACTGCGGATTTTTTTTTAAAACTGTTGCCTATTTCTTTTGATTCAAAATAATAATTTTAAATAACGTTTGACAAGAACTGCAGTTGAATCGATTTGTCTCATTAGCATCAGAACATACTATTTTCCGCCGTAAACAGATTACATAAATTTTAATATTCAATAGTTTCCTTATCAAAAATAACGAAAAGGCAAACTTAAAAGAAAAACAGTTCCTAGAGATTATTTCAGTTTAATGCATATATTATTTCTGGAACCATTACCTGAAAAATATTTAAAAATTTGATTCCTTCATGAATATTTTTTCGCTATACGGGTGTTAAAGTAAAACAATTTACACATTCAATAAGCAGCGCATCTACAAAAAACTGAAGTGGCTACAAAATTAAGTACGAGAGATGAAATAATTTTTTTGCCGTTGTTCATCATTTATTCATTATTTAAAGCACTAGTATTTGATCTCATTTTTGAGACTTACATAATCGATAAAAAGTTACATAATCGATAAAAAGGTACATAATCGATAAAAAGTTAAAAATAAATACATACATAAATAAATAAATAAAACTGACAAAATTGAAATCTTAAACAGAATAGATGTTTCAAAAACTGTTTCAATCTATTAAACACTCTTTCTTGGAGGGATGGAGTTAAATTATGAATGAAGAAAATCAGTCGTTTTATTCACGAACTATACATTGATAGTTAGTTTATTATGCTATTTGTTTTCAATGCAATTTACAAAATAAAAATTCATTTTGTTTTCAGGATGGAAAGTAGTTAAAATGTTTTAACAACTACTATTTATTTTACAGTTTTTTTTTTTTTTAAAAAGGAACAAAAACATCTTTTACACCTTTCATAACATGTTATCACATCTGTCGAAATACCGAATTTTATGAAGAAATCTTGAACAATTATTGATTTCATTTTACACAGGTTACGCGTATAACTATTTTATACTACTGGAAAGAAATTATTATATCATGTAACTTTTTTTTTTTTGTTTGTTTGTTTTCTTGGAAAATTATAATTCTAAAATATTTACAGAAATATTGGGGTTTTCAAGAAATGGAACACATTTTTTCTTTTTTTAATTTATCCAGCAAGGGATGAATTTTTTTTTTTTTTTTGATTTAAACTAATTAATTCAGAGCTACACAACACTAACAATGTTTTTTTAAAAAAATGGTCTGAAACCAATTTATTTGGAAAACAGTGTTTCAAAGGTCCAAACAACAAGGTAAGTAGGCAACGATTACATTCGCGAACGACTCTAAGTGCTTTTACTACAAGAGAACAATGAAAAAAATCCACACTTCATAGAAGAACAGAGTCCCATTACCAAAGCATCTGACTTCATTATGTGGCCGCAACGTGAAAAGAAAAAAATATATATATAAATATCTTCAGCGACACTAATTCGCTTTGTCTAGTCCAAGCACGTGTCCCGAACATCCCAACAATGCCATACTGCTGTTTTATTTGCAGCATCTCTTAATGTATATAACAGAGCGCAGTGGGAGTAACAGCAGGGAATTTATAGCTGAACGGTTCCAGGGCATGTGGACAGAAAATGGGAATAGAAAAGATAATGCATATTTATTTTGCTCCTTTTTAGTGGAGAGAAAACCTATAAATTCCTAACACAGCATTCTTACATTCATATATTCACGGGAAAAGTTCCTGAAACTTTTAATTGGCAAGCTCTATCTGTCCGATGTTATCACTGCATAATTTTTCGAGGGAGAAAAAAACAAATTGAAATCTACAAATTGAATCAATGCGACTCTAAGTGTCAGCACACTTTAAAGTGTAACAAAGCTTGTAAGGAACTGTTCTTTTTTCCTCCAGCAAGATAAAAAAAGAGGAATACTGAATTCTGAGGTACAAGAAAAATAACTTTCATGTCCCAAAATGAAAGAAACATACGAAAAAAAATTTAGTCGCAACTTTAACTTAAAATACCCAGTTTTAGGGGATACGGACGAACGATTCTATTGATAAATGTAGGGAAAATCAACGTTCAGCGATCAAACAGTGATCTGCAGCACAATGAAGAGTTCCCGCCAGTTTGCATTTCTTCACAAGTAGATTGAATTCTTGGTAGATAGGAAGACTGCGGGAACTAATGTGAAAATTCTACCCATAAAACCGTTTTATCTAATATAGGAAAAATAAAAATCTGAACACAGAACCTTTAAAATTTACCGTCCCGTTTCATAGTTGTTTTTTTTTTAAACTATATGTTAAATTCAGTAAAAATTAATATAATTTATATGACATTTCAGCTCATTTTTTAAATAAAGTTCGTTCGAGTGAAGAGTGAAATAGTTAAATATTTTCCCATCAACTTGTGTTTTCTACTCACGGTGTCCTTAAAAAATATAGAAGATACGAGCATGCCAATATCGATATTTATTTTGGGTTTCTAACATTTTTTTTTCAGCAGTTTCTCTTTATGGACATCAGATGTAGAAACGCGAATGTTACATTTTAAGAAAAGTTACAAATTTTAGAATAGCTAACAACTCTTGAGCTGAAATTTTTTAACGTTTATGATGATATTGTTGTAAATTAAATGGGTGTGGGAAACAGTTAATATTTCAACTATAAGGCCGTCTGCACACGGAGCAACTCAAAAGAAACTGATAACTAACTCGAATCACAAACCAGTCCGTGATGATTCAAGCACGTTCAGTTACAATTTCGTTTCTCAAAGTAGTATAGGATAGGTGATTCATTTTATCTATTCAACGTCAAAGTCGCATGATTCACAACAGATGAAAAGTACGTGCGCGAGTTTTACCACATAATCTCAAAATGCTAAGTTTAATAAATTACATTTTTAAATGTGATAAATTATGATTTGACAGTTTATGACCTTCCTTTCATTTGAATGGAAAAGTTCGAAAGAGAAAAACAAAATTTTCTATATTTTTTTTATTACAGTTAATTTATTAGGTACATAAGACCCCCTGTTTCCCATAGTAAATGATTCACGATAAACGAATAAATAACGTAACCTCCTGAAGAAACTCCACAACATTTACAAGTTCAAAAAATTTTAATATTAAAAAGTTTAAATGCGTGCTTTCTACCGATACAAACATTACGAGAAGTTTTTATAAAAAAATTCTAAAAAGTCAATTAACCATCACGAAATGAATATAGTCCGGTGTATTTAAAGATATTGTATTTAGTTCAGGCCGAGTACTGCGTTGCTCAGCTTGAGATTAAGCCGTAGTAAGTACAACTCAAAGGCTGACGGAGTATCAAACATATCAGTCACCTAAACCCAGCAGGCCCGATTTCTCATCACATAGAGTAGAACTCTACGGTCCAAACGTAAATGCGAAAACGTAAATGCTTTTGTTGATTTTACAAAATCAACAGAAGAATTTAAAAAATAAAATAAAATAAAAACTTACAGAACACAGGAGATTCAATTCACTTACCTAAAACAAAAATAATGAAAAACGTTAGTTTATCAAGAAAATAGTACTAAAAATCTCACATTCAATACATGGTTTAAACAGAACATACATAACAAAGTAAAAAGATACATCAGTATTTTTCATTCAGCTTCTTTATGAAGTAATTTGATATAGAGATGTTAATATGGACTAGTGATACAATTCCAATAAATATTTCTGATTATGTTTTAGCAAAAATCTCATACAACTCGGCCTATATTTCGTGTCCAAAGCTGCACATCATCACAAACGCCAGTGCAAAATTCATTAACAAGATCAAAGGACTTTAAAACGAAAAATGCAAGCTATTAAAATATATATCTCTCCCCCCCCCCCCACACACACACACAGAGAGAGAGAGAGAGAGAGAGAGAGAGAGAGATTGATTGAACATACATTGAAAAACGCAAAAGGAATTCTATAAGATCAATCTGCTCAAGATCTTCAACGACAATTTTACATTTTTATAAATATAAAATATTTATTTTAGCCCAATATTTTAAGCTTAAATTTATTATATTGCTTCTAAAATATCAACCTTAAAGAAAATCGAGATTAAAGTATCGCAAGACTATTTCTACTCACAAATGTGAAACTCTGCTACGCAGAAGACAGCTTGCACAATATACAAGCTAATCTTCTTTAGATATCAGGGCAAGGTATATTTATTTACCACAGAAAACACTACATTGCGGGTAGGGGGGGGGGGGGGTTTATTAGCATCTGCGGAGCGCAAGTATATTGACATTTTGAACTTTTTTCGATGATTCAGATAAGGTGAAAACTAGACCATAACAGTTTGCTGTAAGATATAAAATCTGAATTTTGCTTTAATAAAATCTTGCATCCAATTTTCATCCATACAATCATCGATGCATATAAAGCTATCAAATTTAAAAGACAAGCTATGAAATATAAGGCTAACATTTCTATTCATACACTACAGTGCCTTAGAACTAACTTCGACTTATATAGAGTTTAAATAATGACAGAAAATTTGGTTCAGCCTATGAATTTAAAAAAATAATGATACACAGCAGTTATATGCATCACATTAACATAGTTAGAAAAATTTTATTATTTTCTTCCTATATTCTTCGCAGTTTTTTTAAAAAAAGTATTGGACGAATAAAGTTTCAAATAATCCAAACTGTCTTCTATTAAAAGAAAAATAAAATGAGGATGAAAAAATGCATAAAGCCTAGACCGATTTACCAAATTACTTTCATGTCCCTGTAAACACTTTTTGGGCAAAATAAAATAACTTAGTCTGATAACATTAAACATTTATGAAACTCCTACGTTCAAGTAACTTACATTTTTTTAAAAATATCGAATCCCCTTTTTTTTTGTAGAAAAATGCACAAGTTTTCCAAACTACATTTTTGATTCATATAAATATACTTGTTATTCAATTTTTATAAAAAGGAAAATAACCTCAATTTACTTCTTTCCGAAGAGTTAGCGAAGCAATGACACTTTCATTTTAAGTACTAGACAAAGCCATTTTCCCAAATCACCCTTTTTAACAGAGGGGTAATTCATCATAATTAAATCGTATCGGTTATTAGAGTATCAATTATTATGGTTAGAGCAGCACATTATAATTCACGCCTCGGTGCCCTAATTTATGAAAAATTGCCAAACCAATAGTGGAGAGTAAGGATAACTCAGCTGAGATAACGCGAAAATGTATTGATTTGTCCCATTGCATAAAGTTTTTCCCACCAGAATTATTTAAAATGAAATCCAAGAAGTGGCGCAAGTGAGAGTATCAATGAAATACCTCTGGTTGAAAATTTCAAGAGCTAAAACCACTAGAAAAAGTTTTAGTTAACGGTAACTTAAATAAAAACAAAGGAAACAAACAGGCTTGCAGAGCGAGAAGGTATCAGATTCCATGGATCCATAACCGTCCGTTAAAACTACTTAGAACTTTCTTTGTCCACTTTCAGACAGAATCGATGAATTTAGACGTTAATTAAAACTGAAAATGTACGTAATTCTAAAACCACTGAAAGTGTTGATTTTGAAAGATATATTTAACATAACATATTTAAAAAGGTCCCTGCAGACAGGGAAGTCTTCAGCGTCGTAAGATTTAGTAAGTTATTTTGAGATCCGCAGTCACTCTGTTGACATTATAAACATACTTCTAATTGATAATTACAAATATTATATCAACTTAGAATTCCTATTTTTGCGGTTCAGTGCACGATTTCTAACTACAAGACTTTTATATCGATAAAGGAGTTCTCATTTCAAAACTTAAGATACTGTTTACATATTTGCATTTCGCTTAGCAATGAACTTAAAACTCGGTGTAATTAATTTTCAACATACCTATTTTCTGTTAATAAATTAAAGAAATGGAATTCAGATCTTCCTTCTAAAATTTTGTGGGATGTTAAATACCATGGGGTTACACACTGAGCTACATACAACAGAAATCATATGAGTCAAGTCATAACCACTGCCATTTGAATTTAGAAAATAAAAGCGGGGACAGAGGGGGGGGGGGAGAGAGAGAGAGAATAAGGAAGTAAGAAAAGAGGAGACCAAGGAAGAAACTCTCTGTGGTTTCCACTACTGGACTGTAAATTATTCTAACATCAATGGAATTATTTGCTGTAACTCACCAGAAACAGGGATACAGTTGGAAGTTCAGAAACTATCGAGTGATGAGATTTTTTTAAAAGTTATATAATGATCATATGTGTTTAACGTCACGCAGAATCTCGTGGGGCAAATCCCCTGGCAACAGAGAAATTCACGAAAAAACATCTGTGGAGATTAAAATCAGATTAGTATGGTCCCTCGCCAAATTCTAAACATTTGCGGGGATTAAAAACGATACCCTCAGTTCCCGTCGAATTCATGGTCTAGGGCGTTAAGCCTCTTACGTATCGGTTTCCCGAGAAATTTTCGGAAAATCTGTGTGAAATCTGTGTTTCGGAAAGTCACCATCCGCCGTCTGCTAATAAAGCTGTTCTCTCGTAGCCATTATTCAGAGCTCTTGACGTTATAGAAAGCCACTTAACGACCCACCAGAATCGAGGCCTGACATCATGAACTAATCCCACGGCCCCTCTTTCGAAGGGACACATTTCTGAGAAATCCAAGACGCCGCCGTCAAAGGAAGTGCAGTAAGATATATTCTGAAACTTGTGTTTTTGAGAGAGTCCCATTTAGGGTCTGGACTAAGCAGCTGCGCGAATTTTCCTTCCCTGAGAGACTAAACTAGTCTACGAGCTACCGCTGTAACTTTCTGATGCAACTGACGTCTCGTTCGCTGTAAAGTTTTAAATTCAACTTATAACCTGTTTTTAATAATTATTTGTTACGTTTAGTTAATATATTTTTTTCCTCCACTCGGACATTATATATTTATTTATTTTCCCACGCCATTTTTAATAACGCCTCAGTTTAGCCAGAAGACGTTATATTGTAAAAGAACAAAATGTGAATGGAAGATTCTCACAATGAAACAGGCTTAGGTAAATTAAAATGCAAAAATGAACAGAGTTTGAATCAATGATTTTCTATCTAGTGCACGAAAGTAATAAAAAACATCAGTAAAATGTTTAAGATGCTATATGTAATTTCAAACCCAAAACACTTAGCCTCGACAACATGAGATTTCTTTTTGTGTAAAACAATAAACATAAAAAAATAAAAACAAAACTCTATCGCGAAATGGAAGGACTGAAGCCAGAAGCAAAGCAATTTCCAGATCTGATACCGAAAATTAAATTGAAAGGACCAAACGGTAAGAAAGCTGCGAGGTGCGAACGAGTGGAAAATTTCAAGCTCCGGCCTGAGTCATTCCACTGCAGATGCATCTGAACGGAAATCAAATCTTGAATGCGCTCACGGATGACGAATCAAAGAGCTCTTTCATCAACGAATTACTCGCTATCTTTCCGACACGCAAGGAACACACAGGTGTGAAGAAAAATTGCAGTAAAAGAAAATGGAAAGAAACAAGGAATTTGAGGACCAAAAATTTAAACATCGCTACGGTAAAATCTGCTCCAGCCAAAATATCAGAGACAAATACTACGCAGATATCTTTAACAGATTTCTATTATTTAAAAGCAATTTAATAATAGGAAGAATGAGTTCATTTAAGTAACACACCAATGATATCTTCCCAAGGATGCTGATTTACGTCAAACACGGCTATCATGTTGTTGTGTATATATATATATATACACACACACACACACACACACACACACACACACAGAGACAGACAGACAGACAGACAGACAGACAGAGAGAGAGAGAGAGAGAGAGAGAGAGAGAGAGAGAGAGAGAGACAGAGACAGAGACAGAGACAAACACAAGCAGGCACATAGCCAGCATATTCGAATTCCACAGTTTACCATGGCGAGACATTAAAAGAAGTATCACCAATTTTATGTGTTAGAACAGGTAAGCAAGGGTATGGGCATGTGACCGACTACACATGAATATGCTACATCAAAAATGACGGCTTAAACTATGATCTTGACGAACGACTTTAGTTTATTGCCGTGGAATACAAACGTAACATGCATGTTCTCTCCCTGTGAGCTAAGCTTTGCGTCAGAATAAAGTAGGTAACCTAATATTGAACAAAGCATAATTATAAGCGATAGAAGGGGAGATACGCAAAAGGTTAATTTACTGTTATGAGACTATCACGAGTGGTCATAGAACCAAAAAGAAGACGCATAAATCTTAATTTGGGAGAAAGAATTACGGATGATGAGAACGGTTAAGGCAGAAGAATTTTCGCAAATAATGTCTCATAACTGTACAAATTGCACGAAAACAAGTGTACCCAGATCATCATATTCGTCTAGTTCTATGGGCAACATCAACAGACGACCCACATAATTCAAATACAAACAGAGCGTGAAACATGGAACATCTCGTTTAATTTACGAAGAGAAGGTGTTAATTGAATCGTTAATAAGACGTAGAGCGTGTTTACATGGTAGGATGAACCGCAGTTTGGATAATTGAAATACGGGTGTGACTAATAAAACTTGAGGCAATTAGGACTATACGGCTCGAAAGAGGATAAAGAAGGCAGAACTATGCTTAGATGGAATGCTGCATACCATTAAGATAGTATATAATACAGGATAGGCACTTTAAATTAATATATACTTAGAATTTGTTCAATACACTAAGAACCATTTACAAAGAGTTGAGACATAGATCAAGTAATAAAGGAGAATTTAAATTTTGACAAGAGGGACAATTATTAGTAGCATTATTTCGTTTTGAACAGAATAATGCTATCATCAAAAACCATGGCTCCAACTTTATCTCGTCCAAAAGTTAACTAATCTATCAAAATTCTTCTAATTCACAACTAGAGAAGATTTCCAACCAGAACTCGACAGCTTTTCTACTTCAAGTTCATATTCAATAATAATAATAATAATAATAATAATAATAATAATAATAACAATAATAATAATAATCGGCTTTCGATGTGAGATCGCGGCCATTTGCCAGGCCCTGTCACAACTCCGGCCACGTCTGGACTCCCTATTCTAAAGTCTATTATTATAAGATTCAAAGGCCACATTTCAAACAATTGACGCACCCAGCCACTCCCGAACTTTAACCATCGATAATTGCTTAAATCTCCTCAACTGGCTTGCCAGTAATAATAAGATAGTAGTTCTCCATTGGATTCCGGCCCACTTCTTGGCAAAGAATAGTTCCTCTGTACTTCAGAGAACTAATCCCAGACTTCCTTTTAATAATATCAAAAGTCTAAGAAAGAACATCTTCAGGGATTCTTTCCGCGAAGAACTCAAAAATCGCAACCTTAATAAACCATGGCTTAATCAGATTCTTAATGTACCTCAGTGGCCTAGGATGAAATCTGTCGCCATGTTTCATCTGATATCTGGCCACGATTGCCTGCGTAAACATCTATGTCGCATCAACGTGATTCCTGACCCTCTTTGTACCTTGTGTGATCTTCACGAGTGAAATGGACTTGCCTCACCTGTCCAGATGTCCTGCTCTTCCTCGGACATCAATCTGGAAACGCTATTGGATTGCTCGCTTTCATTTATAGATTTTTTGTTGTCTTTTTGATGTTCAATTGTCTTTTAATGTGCCATTGGAAATAAATAAAATAATAATACCTCTTTATAACACATAATTTCGAATCAAAAGCTAAACTTTTATTTTTCGAAAGTTAACGACTCGGGAGAAACCGAAAAACGATAAGCACATTAAAGGATTATTTGGGGCCTTGATTAACCCTTACGTCGGCTCATCGGTCTAGGAGAGCAGGCGCTATCGGTCGGAACAGGCGCTATTGCACCTGTTCTGGAGGGTGGGGTGGTGGTGGGGGTGATCAGACTGTTGAGGGTTTGTGAGTTCTTCAGTCGGGCCCTGACCTTCAAGTACAACAGTTCGGAAATTTTCGCTTGCTCTTAGCTTATCGGTAAATTTAATCTTTGTAAAACATAGTCGGTCTTTTGGACCGATGAGCCTTGAACTGATTTAAATTTTTGCCGGTCTGTATGCGCGATAAGCCTTGAACCGCACTAATTATCTGTCAGTCTGCATGCATTCTATTTATTCTGAAATCTTTGTTTTATTGTTGTAGCTAGCATGGCTGGAAGAATTCCTCCTGTTTCACAACGAACCAGACATTTTGTCTCTCTCGCGCTAGCACAGATTGAGGAATCGGATTCTAAAATTTTTGTTGAATAATCGATTTTTTTATTTACCCTTTTCAAGAGCCGGACAATGGCCGAATGGCTAGGGCGCTGGCATTCGGTACCGGAGTCTGTCGGGTCGAATCCCACTCTTGGCATGGACGTTTGTGGCCGTTCGGAATCGGTTTTAAGCAGTAGGTCCCGGTCTAATAAGCCCTCGTGTAGCAAAAGTTGACCGTAGCGCTCCAAACCAAACCTTACCCTTTTCAAGAATGAGAGGTGGCAGTTGGGGAACAGTATAAAAATCAGATGAGCCGACGTAAGGGTTAACAACCCGAGATTGCTCAATCTGACACAGAATCGTCGGAGAGCAGGTGACTTTTTCACCTTTTCACATTAGTTCTACGCATCGAGTCAACCCAAGTGAGAATTACAGGTAAATGAAACAGTTGAAAAATAAAAATTAGAGGTGGAAATAGTGCTTGTTCTATGACGGGTCAATGCAATCCATGCACTGAATACGACGAACATCTCCTCTCGCCGGTTTTATTAACCTTTATGGATGTTACCTACAGTAACTTCAGCAGGATCTAAGGTCAAACAGTTTTCGCAAAGCAGTACTATATAAAAAATATACTCAACAAGTGATCAGACTACCCTGCAAATTCTCAGACCGTGTACGTACGGGTTATATAATTTAATGATAGTGAAAATGTACCGTAATTACCAAAATTCATTAGACAATTTAATACATCTATTTACTATACTTGTAATCCTAAATAAAAACATTTTAACTCATATTAGTTACAATCGACCGCAAAATTCCCACATAAAAATATCTTTCTCACTGCCAATATGAACTGCTTTCGATACCGCATTTCGAATACTAAACGAAATTCCCACTAAACAAAATCCCCCTTATACCCAGAATAGACGGAAAGTAAAAATAGATCTGACACCAAAAGAGGAGGAGTTTAGGGAAAGAGAGGGCCAAAATGCCCTAACACCAATCAATAAAATTCGAGGTCTGCAGTGAATTTTCAATTTGAACTCACAAGCAGCTGACGGATCGAAGTACTTTTCTTCGGCGTGTAAGCAACACAGAACAAAATAAAAATCGATAAAGGGCCTTAAGTATGACACGGCACGCGTAGGCGTCACTATCAACGCACTTTTTCAATTTTGTTTTTTTCTTTTCCGAAGGCATGAATAGCGAGCGACGGTAACACTTTATCTCCGCTACTATCTTCAAAAAATTGTTCGGCGTAGGAGGGCTTACAGTATATATATATATTTCATTATTCGCAGTTCAGAACGTGTAAAAGATATTTTACAATATGTTGTTTCTAATTTAAAGGAAGCTGTGGAAAAAGAAGGCAAAATAGAAAAGTTAATAAAATGGAATCATATGCATGTGTTCCGAGTCATTGTTACGCTAAACTATACACAACGAAAGCCACGAAAATATACTTAAAAGATACAAAATTTAAGAAAGTCTTTTAACACCTAAGAAAACTAAATTAAATATAGATAGCTATCGGCGTCTAAGAAAAACTGGCAAGTACAACAGAAATCTGTACATACAAATTATCATTTCTGTGATAAACTCGCATCCTTTCCTAGCATTTTGAAAACTGCCTAGATTCGGATCACGTTGTTACGCCATTCGCTCTAACAAAACGAGAAAAAGAAAAAGGGGTGGCAGATTACAAACATACACGTCAGAAACGAAAATCATCTGAAAACGGAAAACAATAACCTAAAGATTGATTCTGGTTACGCCGTCGCGTTTAAGGCGAGTTTTGCAGCCTAGATTGTTTAGATAGAGGTGGTAAGCCCTGATGCATGCAAACGATAGTGAGATGTTAAATGTGACTCACGCTATATCTTCAACAGTTGGCATTAACATACCATTATCCGGTTTAAACCACTCCTCGGCCATCCTGTTTGCTCGCTGCATACTTCACTCAGTTTAATGAAACACTGTATACATTTTATTTCAACTTTTAAAAGGGAACATTTAGTATCCGTGCTTTTGCAATACGTCCGTATTACTTGAAGATATAAGTGTTGCTTGGTACGATTTTGTAAATATTTTGAGTAGCGGGAATGTTAAATAACTTTAATGTAAATTAAAAGTAAATTTTTTTTCGGGGGGAGGGGGGCAATTTCGCCTTACAAGACGGTTTTACAGGAACGAACTACTTCCGAACGAAAAGGGTTACACTTAAATATTTCAACAGAAGAGAAATGATCGCGTAATTTCAAAGCAGTAGAGAAACAGCAACAAACGAGTCACCCACATCAACGAAACACCCACATGATATAAAGTTCAAAAAAGATAAATCTTGTAGCGCTTAAATTTTTTTGAAGATAAAAATAATAAATTAAACTGAAAATAAATTTACGACCTCACGTACCCATGCGAGTGTGCGTGAGAGTGTATGCAATTCTATTTCTCATTCTATTTCAGTAAATCTTCGCAATATATATTTAGCAAGTCAACATGTTTTCATTGAAAAAGGGATTTTCAAAATTATAAAAAAACACTTGAGGCCTTTTTTAAAGTTACATAAGTATACATTTGCGTGAAAGCTTCATCACGTCATTCGATTTCAGAAGAAATAATCATATTTCACAGGCTTAATGAAGAAAAAATGGTAAGTAACAAAATTAGCTAACGGCAAATATTCAAACACTTTTTATAACATTTTTCAAGATATAATTTTTTTTATTACAAACTAGATATTCCTTTAAACATTTCAGGTAACAAATTGGCAGAAATTTTAAACAGATCATAAATGTGAACAACATAATTAAGATCATATAAATGAGGATTTCTCATTTATATGATCTTAAGATATAAGATATACGACTGAAATTATCAATTTCATATTATATGCATATCTTCTTTCAATCCAATCAATAACTAACACACACACACACACACACGAAAAGCCAACAATTAAACACGAGCGATTTCAGACAGAAATGCACTCGTTGTCTTTTAGGGAGTGAAATCGTACTTAGATGACTCTCGGCTCTGTTGTTATTGTTTCATTTTATCCATAGATCGTTAAAGAGATATTTTTTTTCTTGGTGTGTGTGGAGGGGGTGGGAGAGACGTCCGTTCTGTAACAAAATTTAATACATCACAGAGTTTCTCAAGTAGCACTGGATTATCGATCGCCGTCTCGCTGTTCAACATATCTGATGACCGGAAAACATTAATGACGTGCGGTGAAAGAAATCGATCTGACAAACATCAAACAAATATCGATATGTGTGATAACGGCATCTATTACACCTCATATAGCAAATACATGTAACCCAAATTCGGACGCATTTATTACAGCTACTGAATATTAAAGTTGACAAAAGAATATTTTTATTTTAGCCCTCGCAAAAAAATAAATAAATAGAATCGATAAAGTACGTTAACTTTTTGTATAATACAGTTAAAAACAGAAATAGACATCTGAATATAGGCGGGATTGCGACATTAAAGCTTTTTTTTTCTTTCTTAACCACTAAAGGCTGCTTTAAACAGATAATGTTTCATGATCCTTATATTTTTATTATGTGCGTGTATATATATATATAACATTAAAAACCCCATACCACTTTTAAATTCTAAATTATTCTAAATTTCCTTGGACGTACGAGCTAATTTCGCTTTCAATTTTAAGTTTTAAATTCGCTTGGGTAATAAAAACCTGAACATGAATTCCTCATTCCAACCCTCGTACCGTGGGTACCTAAATTAAACACTACTGAGCATTATCACGTCATTTTTAAACATTAACCAATTAGACACCACTACAAAGATCACATGACGAGATCGCTTATAAAAGAGCTCGCATAGGTAGATGTACGGCGCTCATCGACATGCTGTTGCCTAAGTAAGACACTGTTATCCTTCGAGTGCATTATGGAATAAACGTATTTTCAGAAGAACGACGATTTCTTATTTTGGACACTCGGCTACTTTCTGCTTTACTGTTGTGACATGTCGACTCCGGTCTCCGTTAAAATGGGACTGTGTTGGCATGTGACACTCTCTCTCTCTCTCTCTCTCTCTCTCTCACTCACTCACTCACTCACGCACGCGGTGTGTGTGTGAATCCTATAACATTTTTAAATTCCAGTTATTCTAAATTAACTTGGGCGTTCGAGCTAATTTCGATTTTTGAAAACCCTCGAGCGAGAAATATTAAATGGCGGCCTATAACTCGAAAACTAAACATGCGTAGCGTGGGGTTTACATTTAACTACTTTAGCGCATTAGTCACGCCTTTTCCTAACTTTTAACCAATTAACCTGCGATCACATAGCGAGATAAGTCTTATTTAAGACATGGCATCATGTAGGTGTGTGTTTTTTTTCGTTCTGTACATTGCCCCGAGAAGCTGTATTTCCGGGCTTCTTATTTAATAAAATGTAATTGCTACTCTTTTGTCTCGCGGTTTATTCTGCGGTCCAAGACTACCTCAAATTTATATCTTCACTGTGACATGGAGAACCCAAACATCGTTTTAATTCGTTCTTTCGGGGCAGGGTCCCCATGTTACTTTCACACACACTCACTCTCTCTCTCTCTCTCTCTCTCTCTCTCTCTCTCTCTCTCTCTCTCTCTCTCTCTCTCTCTCTCTCTCTCACACACACACACACACACACACACACACACACACACACACACACACAACATCCAACATGTAAAGAAAAGTATGAATAAGGTTTTTGACAGCATTTCTTCATCAGCGGTGTCAATGCTGTCTAAAAACCAATGGATTGTTTCTGATGAGTATGATCTATTAAATAAACACACTCAGACACCGTACAATCCATTATTAACAGAAGAATTGAATAATAAATGAATTAAGTTTGAATAAAAGTACTTAACCAAAGAACACCAAGCCTGGCGCTAGTCAGAGTGGAAGTTAAGAACTTGTAACCGCAAGATGACTGACGTCATATAACTTGCAACCATTGAGGTAGTGGATACTCAGTTACAGACTTACTTAGGTTACCATATTTTAAGACTATTATTCCTTTATTTATTTAGTTTTATTTTTGTTACTACTATGAGTTAATTATTTTTTTATTTTTCTTATGATTTTTATTTTTTTTTTTAGTAGTTATTATTTTTATTTTAACCTATTGTTATGTTTAACTTATTAATGCAACAGAACAAACTATTCATTAAAACAAAAACAACCAATTATGTTTTTGGATAGACTTACTGGGTAATTATTACGAGTTAGCACAGCTTTCAAGTCTATAATATGCTTAATCCTATTGTCTTTAGAACATAGCCTATTTATACGAACTAACTGATATATATATATATATATATATATATATATATATATATATATATATATATATATATATAATACAAACTAAACCTTTTATACTCGTTTGATTAATTAATTCAATTCTTTTAAAGAAATCCAATTATATAAAAGTACTGGTCACGAAATTTCGCGAAAGAAATAACCCCAAAAAAGTAATTTATATATATATCTGCGTGCGTGCGTGCGTATATATATATATATATATATATATATATATATATATATATATATATAACAATAACTTTTCTCTTCATTAACTTTGTCCTACCGCAACAGAGCATTATTCCTCAATGTGATTTTTGATCTAGATATTCCAAAAGTAATTATTCGTTTTCCCCTTAAACAAGCCACGCGCCAACATGATATATAAGTCGAACCTCGTAGAACATTCGAAATGATCACCCCATATGACGCGGTAAAGCCAGGTGCTAATACTAACCAATTAAAGTTCAGCCCACCTGTGCATTTTCGCAAGAATCAGCGTTCCTCGGCAATTCTCTACGCACTCTTTTTGTATTCGCCCACGCCATTAACATGTAGTGATTTAGCTGTCCGTATTGCGCAGCGTTTTGCCTGCCGGGGCCTTTTCCCCCCGTTATCCGCGGAAGATGTGGAGCTAAGATGTTTGTAATTTCGTCCAAATGGTGTCCAGCAACATTTCCAGGAATAAAAATTGTTTTATGACCAGCTGCCTCTTCTTTTCATGGCGTCAGATTTTATTTGTCTCGATATTCCTCTTCGTGCCAGCCACTCGTTAACCGAAGGCGACCACGACTACAAGTACGATGACTTCAATACGGATTAATTCTACCTGTCCTCCGATCTGTTTTCCTTCCTATTCATCACACATATATATACACACAAACACACATACGCAGTGGAATCCCGATCAATCGTTTTTCAAGGGACCGACTGAACTAAACGATAAATGCGGGAACATAAAGCATTATGATCGTCAGGACTGTGTGAAATAAAAGGTCATATATATATATATATATATATATATATATATATATATATATATATATATATATATATATATATATATATATAGAGAGAGAGAGAGAGAGAGAGAGAGAGAGAGAGAGAGAGAGACTGACTGACTGCCTGAATTTAATTTGCAGCATCAACGAATAAGACGTGGGAAATTAACCCGATCGTCTCAGTGACAGAATTAAAACACACTCGCTTTCTCATCAATGCCAGAAGGATGACATGGGCAGAGGGAAACACGAAACCGTGATATAAGATACTGCTGAAGATAGAAAAATGTATAGAAACCTGTACGTTTCAAAGGGAATGCTTTGAAAAAGATAACTAAGAGATAAGCACGTAGAGAACAAATAAAATATTTCACTATTCCACATTTTCCAAGAAACGTTAGAAGTTTTATTATTTAATAGAAACAATAACAGGAATTTTCCCTTCTCAAACAAATGCACACAAAAGGAACCTCTTGACAGTCATTCACAAAATAACTAATTTCCGACGCAAAAAGTAATATAACACAGCTTCTCACTCTCAATTCATTTGGACGAGACTTAAAATAATAATGACAGAGAACAGGGATGCATCATAAAAGAAGATTAACAATTTATTTAATGCATAAATGATCATTTTCGGCAAATATTTGTGCTTCGTTTAAAATTAAGTAGCAGTTATAAAAATTCTTGACAAAATTTTATTACTTTGGAAATTTTTGTTCGCAAGCATAAGAATATAATACTATAAATTTCGATTTCAAAATTTAACTCTACGAAATTTGTATTGACAGTTGGTTGGTCTTTAAGTCTCTATGTCCTCATTTTTCAGAAAAAGATTGATGATACAGGAACCTACTATTGGACGAAAAAAGCGACGTTTTAATAATTTCGTAGTTTTTTTTAAATAAATATTCCAACTAAAACAACATTAACAATTTACTTTGAGGTAAACACTAATTGATATGCACAGTACTTTTAAGTTTAGTTTTTAAACGGCAAAAAAAAACGTACTAATAAAAAGGGTAAAATTTAGCAGAAGATGAAGTATTGAATTTACAGTTGAAGTTCAGTTCTTTCATGTAAACAGCAAAACAAAATAAAACTTCTTAAAAACTATAAATATTTAACATGTTTTTATAAATACTTAACATGTAGCGAAATTATTTTGATGAGCGTCATCAACTGCAATCGACCAGTTAGATATTCTTAAAATAGGAGAGCGAAAATACGATGGTTTATATGAAAATACTAGCTGAAAACCCGTACTTCGCTACGGAGTACATTCAAATTAAATACAACGGTCAATGTATGCAATTAATGCCAAATATATATATATATATATATATATATAAATAATAAATACGATGATCAATGTATACAATTGATGTAAATATATATATATATATATATATTTATAAAAAAATGGTAAGAGATATTTTTATAGACAAAATAATGTAGAAGAAAATATTCAAATTAAATGTAATAGGAAATATTAAAGAATATAGTACAGTTAATATAGTACAGTTTGAGGAACATATCTTTTACTGTATTTTAATATTTTTTTGGATAATGTCCAATCGTCTGCGGATTAGCAAGAAAATTTTTTTTTTGTCTATTCAGTTGTTATGCAAGTGACGATAAATTTATTTAAAGTACCAGAAAAAGAAATCACGTGATCAGCATTTAATAAATTAAATTCTAAAGAATAATCTTTAAAAATTCACCAAAAATCAGAAAATGGAGGTAAAGATTCGAAAAAGACCTCATTTTAAAGGAACTTTTACGATCTTTCTCGTGATATAAATGTTATAACCCTCAGATTATTATTTTAAATGCAAACTTGAAAAAAGTTACAAAAACAGCTTAAAAATTTAATTTTAAAAAATCCAAGAATAATTTTTCAAAAATCTTTCTTAGTGCACCCCTACACTATAAGAAGAATCGCCATGCAAAATTTCAGCCCTTTAGGTCCAGCGGTTTGGTCTATGCGTTGTATGTCAGTGAGTCAGTTACGGAACTGTTTTATGTATATAGAAAATTGACAACTAAAGTTTCTGATAGATTTTTTTTTTTTACAGGAAAACAAAAATTCGGAAAGTATTTCCCTACAATTAAAATAAAAAGTTTGTCTAAACTGAGTAAAATTAACTCGAGGTACAGAAGTTTGAAAGCATAAATTAAAAATTGTATAAATTTGCAAAACATCATTCATGTCTTTAAAATTTTATATCACGATGGACTCTATAAAGTTAAAATTATTCGAAAGTAAAATGTGTTTTGACAGAATGAAAAAACATTAATACATAACACTCAAAATCTCAATCCTATATTATAAAAAGATTTAAAAGAAAAGTTTGATCGAAGCTCCAAATACGACAGTCCTACAGTAAAGCAAAGGTTGGGGGTGGGAAAAAATAAATAAAAGTTTTAACTCTTAAAAAGGAAGTAAAGTAGAGGTATTTGGGATCAAAACAAGCATTGCCACTTTAGTAAACTAAATTCTAGAGTAAAATAAAATATTGACAGAATAGACATAACGGTAGTTCAATTCTGCGAAGATATAAAAAATATCAGCCAATATTTTCTTACGGTTGACAGGCTGGAGTTTCACCTAAAGGAACAAATTCTTGGGGGATGCGGACAGACAGAAAAAGAGAGTAAAATATTTTCAAAATATCATATAAACATAACATTACGGTTGGATAAAATAGAAGAATATAGAAAAATTCGTTTATGTTTCCAAAAATTTGGGAGCAAAAAACCTGTACGTGTATGTGTGTGATTACACGTTATCCGACACTTCTTTAAATGCGCTAGTAAGATTCAAAATGTACCATTAAAATCTATATACTCATCCAAAAATCACAGAGTATGTAACATTTATGGACAAAAAAAAAAAGGTCTGAAAATTGAAAACGCACATACATACAAACCAAAAACGTTCAACACTTTGGTGTTCTATCGTCTATCCCTCAAAATTCACTAACAAATGGGAGACAGTATTAAGTCTGGCACTGGAGAGTACTAGCAGTATTATGTGAAGCAATTATATGGTTATTCAATATTTAACAACATACATCATCATATTAGGAAGAACCGCATGGGCACTCAAAATTTAATTTAGTAGGAGCATATTCGATCTCTTAGAAATAAATTTAATGCATTTAAAGAGTCAATGCGTTCATTAGCTTTCAAGTAACCCAATTATTTTTAAAAGGGGGTTCAAGTAAAAGTTCTTTAGCGATCACGAAAAATATTAAGTGTTAATTTTTTAAAGACAAACATTAAAAGCGGTATAAATCATTTCTACTGAAAATGGCGGGACATGTGATATAAAGCACCATTTGTATGCTGAAGGTCATAAAAAAGCTAAATCTTCATTTCATCCTGTATGTCTTACATGTTGTTTAAAATGAAAAAAAAAATTGATGAAGAGAAGCCTAGCACAGCACAATCACATTTCAATCTTTGCCTACCTACTATTCTCGTTTATTCATTCATTCATGCACATTAACTCTGTCCCTCTCACACACATTCACACATTATACACTCATGTCCATAATTTAAGGATAATGCCAGTTCCGACAAATAAAGGTTCAGAAACAAAACGTGACTTATTCATAAAGCCCATTTATTAAACAAAAGATAAAATACAAAAAAGATGGTGTATGTATGATACCATTCATAAAAACTACGATTTTTGCTCCCTGGAGCAATTGTAAAAAATAGCTCCTTCACAAAAACTTAATATTACATGGTTGGTATGATGGTTAATACATTGTATGTCTCCCATGCGATAAAATACAGTCCGTACAACGCCTAGGCATGCTGAGTATCAAATTATCGAGCTGATCTTGGAGAAGATTACTCCACTCAGCAAGCAAAGCGATCTTGGAGAAGATTACTCCACTCAGCAAGTAATGCTCTCCCTAGTTCCGGTACATATGTAGGAGGTGATTGACGGGCTGCAACTCGTCGGCCAAGCATGTCCCACACATACTCTATCGGATTCAAGTCAGGTGAGAATGCTGGACATTCCATACGGGTGATATCCTCAGATTGAAGGCATTCGTTTACGATGTTTGCTTGGTGAGGACAGGCGTTGTCATCCAGAAACACAAATTCTGCGCCCATGGCACCCCTAACATGTTGTTCCAGAATGATGTCCCGATAAATGTGGCCGTTCAGGGTTCCGATTTGAACATGCAGATCTGTTCTGGAGCCCAGTATAATTCCACCCCAAACAAGCAATCCTGCACCACCGTAACGCTGTCGTTCAATGATGTTGTCTTGGTGGTAAAAAGGTACCTGTCGTTCTCCATATGAAAGTCCGACGTGAATCAGACTGCAAGCTAAACGTGGACTCGTCGGAAAACATCACACAAGCCCACTGTGACGATGTCCACATTGCATGTTCTCTACTCCAGGCTAATCGCTGCCGACAGTGAGTTGCCGTGAGCGGAACACATCTGACAGGCTTGCGAGTATATAGACCTATATTTCCCAAACGTCTGTACACGGTTTACCTTGAAACTGTGGTACCAGTGGCTGAAGATAGCTGACGAGACAGGTCAGATGCTGTGCTCCGTCTGCTTCTTTTGGCAGTTAGTGCCAAATACCGGTCTTCATTCGGCGTTGTAACTTGGGGTCGACCTGTACTGGAACGTTTACTGACATTTCCATCATCGTGGAATAGTTGCCAAAGCCTAGAGATGACACTTAGGGCAATTCCAAGGTCCTCGGATACTTCCACCTGAGAAGGCCCACATTCCAGGCGGCCGATGATTCTACCACGTAAAAAATCATCCACATGCGTCCTCTGTGTCATAATTATTCGGTTATGGCACTGAGCGGCTTACAGAACGCCTGTGAACAATTTTACTTCTTTGCCACCATTCCTTATATACCCCTCTCTTACACTCTCGTCATTGAGACATACTATCGGCGTCATCTGGTGTCTCCCTGTAATTTGTATATTATTCTTGAAGATGTGTGATAATTCTGCAGGTGAAATATTTACTTTAGAGTTCAATTTCAGAGTGATTCTGAATTATCCTTAATTTATGGACATGAGTGTAATAAACTGTAGCTCACGGTAATATCCAGCAATGGGGTAGAAAATATATATATCTGCCTATGTATGAATATATTGCTAGAATAACACTTGACACAGAACATTTCGGAATAATTAAGAATCGTGAAGTGCAATGGTACTCGACTTATTTCTTATTAATTGTAACCTGCACACAGAGACAAATATAGGAGCTTCCAGAAGATAATGCATGGGGTGAAAAGTCCAGGGACTCGCCACTAGATGGCATCCGCAACGAAATATCCATATGATGTTCTGTTAGTATTAACCTTCAAAAGATTGTTATCAAAGTTTCATGCCTTGTCGGCCATTTATTTCAGAGTTGCGGTCGTCTAACTGACGCTACTTTTGATTTTGTGTAAACAGTGGATCAAAAAGAAATTCGTGTCTTAATTAAACATTACTTTTTGATGAAAAAAAATAACATCCAAATCCAAGAATTGCTCGAAAAGCATTACAGCACATCTGCTCCGTCGAAAACAACCATTTGTCGATGGTTTAGTGAGTTTAAAAGTGGTCGTACGAACACCGATGATGCTGAGGGTTCTGGGTTCCAATTGAGGCAACAACTCCAGAGAACATCCAAAAAGTCCATCGTATTGTTTTGGATGACCAAAACGTGAAAGTAAGGGAGATAGATGACATCGTAAAGATATAAACAGAACGAGTAAAACATATTTTGCGGGAGCATGTAAATATGAAAATGCTTTGTGCGTATGGGTGCCGCGTTTTCTAACAATCGACCAAAAACAGCAACGTGTCGATAATTCAGAGCGCGCTTTGGAGCTATTAAAGCGTAATCCAAACGCGTTTTTCTGTCCATTCGTAACAATGCATGAAACGTGGATCCATTACTACACATCTGAGTCAAAAAAGCAGTCTTTAGAAAGGATGGAAGCTGGCGAAAGCCACCCAAAGCTACCAAAGACTCATTTTGATAAATTGATTTTCATAAAATGAGGATGTCAAATGCGAAAATGATGCACATTTTGAAGCCCTTTACAAATCGTACTATATGAATGGTATTCAAATGTTAGGGGACCGTTGGAATAAATGTATCGCTCTTGAAGGAAACTATGTTGAAGAATGAAATCGATTTTTGACAAAAAAATGTTTTTTTCATTGCTAGTCCCGGGACTTTTCACCCGATGTAGTGCTTTTCTAAAAAACAGAGAAAAGAAAGAACATTTTATAGTTATGGGAGACAACATAGAAAACTTTTCATATATAAAATCTGAAGCTCGGATCTTGCTCATATCAGCTCAAACTAACATTCTGAGACACAGGAAGTCAATATAGAATTTGAACGTACGTTAAAATACAGTTAACGTTTTGTAATATACCTTTTAATATTATTATTTCTAAGCTGTTATTTAAATAACCAATACTTCTGATTCAACAAATTATTCACTGCGAAGTTTTAGAAAAGTATCGCTGTAATAAGTAATGCTAATGCCTCTTAATGTTGCGTAAATAAATCGATTCCTTGTCTCTGTATTTAATATCTACGAACTTTTGCACTAACTTTTTAAATGGAAATAGATTCCTTTTAGGAGAATTGCAACGTCGAATTTAATAAAACTGAGATTAGAAGTGAAATGCAATCATTCGAAGAAATAAATTACTCTTTTTGGTTCCTTATTTTTTCTTTCTTCAAATCCTGTGGGTAATGATATTCGGAGAGCTCTTAGTAATTGCACATTCAAGCAACAACAGCCGTAACAGAGAAGAGGTGGGAAAAGAGAAACAGCTGTGTCACATCATGCAATATTATTTCTTGCATCTGATTTGCATCGCTTTGTATTGCTAATCTACCATTATTTTCTTCGCCCCATTTGTCACAAAGGTAGACTTTTTCGGAGTTCATAAACGAACAGATCTAGAGAGTTATTTACAACTACAGAATTAAACTGATTTATTGAAACTGATAGATGAAATATTAATTCAGGACTCTATATATCAAACACAGTTTTTAAACATTTTAAAATGGAAGAACATTCCTTTACAAGTAGAACAAAATTACTTCGTTAAAAAATGATGATGTATTTAAAATTTTCTTAATAATCTGAAGCAGAATTAAAACACTGATCAATAAATGGCTAAGCTCGAGAGAGAAACTCTAAACTTTATTATCATAAAAAATACGATACTAATATTTTCCATAAGGTAAATGTATGACGAGCGTCAATCTCATATAGAAAGCTGCGGATGGCAAATTTAAATGCTACGATCGACTTTCACGCCTTGAAAAACTTCGATCGACTTTCATGCTGTAAAAATCCTCTACCATTGACCAAAATTATACAAATTTACTAATGCTATATGGTAGACTGTATCAAAATATTCAAAGCAATTTTTTTTTAAATTCAAGTTAGAATATTCTTGCTGCAATGTATAGGTCTTCATTTTTACATGAGCTAAGCGAAAGATGACGGTGGTATGTAGCAAAAGACGCATGTTACAAAATAACCTAAAATGCAAAAAAAAATTCCTTTTATGGAAACCCACTAGTGATTAATATCGATTTAAATGTTCCAGTCTCACCTCTCCCTCCAACAGTTCTGAAGTTCCACATCCTCACTAAATTTAAAAGAAAGAAGAAATATATTCTATTTGAAAGGGGAACTTGTTTAGCAGATTGTTCGACGTAAGCAGATTTCGCCCCACTCGCTAATACAGGCCATGAAAAATTCAACGAACAGCACAGATGCCAGTTGGATTCTAATAAATGCTGATGCAGATCTAAAGGCAGTACCGGAGAATTAAGTTCCATCGCTTACTACAGGAAAAATGTAGAACGATGCTAAATTATCCGAAAAATAGTTCATCGTTTGAAAAAGACGAAGCTATGTTCCTGAATTCATTATTACTACTTAAATCTTGAAATAGATTTCCTAAATTGATTTATAATTTACTCTGTCCCTTCCATTACCACTGCTTTCTATCTCATATATAAAAAAATATATACATTGTGAGTAAGAATATATAACATAATATACTAGATTGCAAATAATAATTTGGCAACAATAAAAATTTCATTTTGAAGTAAGAAAAAATGAGGCAGCCGCAAAAGGTAATTCATTTAAGAAAATAATTGATTTTCATTACAATAATTCAGTAATAAATTATGTTACTAAATTAATGTGTAAAAAATATTAATAAAAAATTATATACTCTTTCTCAAAAAAAGAGGAGAGAGAGAGGGAGGGAGGGAGGGAGGGAGAGAGAGAGTGAACTTTTTTTCCAAATATGCGTGAGAGTTCTAAATTTCTCCTTTATATAAAAATTTAATAACTTCAATTAACAGTATCCTTTAAATGAAATATCTGCACACAAGGTGGTCATAATAGTCGCTACAGCCTGTTACGAAAATATTTATGCATTTAATTTGCTTCTAAAATAAGAGATAGCCAATGTAATTTACGATACAGCACGCGCTATATTTATTAACATCTCTAATTTAGATATTTCTTCGAGATGAAGCATATTTAACGTACCAAATCTGCAGAAAAAAAAATTAATATAAATTAGGCAAAAATTGCATTCTGCTATAATAGATATAAATATACCTAGCCAGTCAACAATTCTAACAAACGGACACTTCGCACAAAGGGTCAAATTTTTTTTAACTAAATACAGCAACACAGTCAAATCTTTATCCAAAAAGCGTACAATTTATAATATATCGCTCACTCCTTTCAAAACCATCATATCTCAAAAATCGGCGATTTTTAGTTAAGCTTGTTTTCAGAATGCCCTAAAAGAGTAGTATATCCCTGCAAGATCGTTATATCTCACCGTTCAATATTTAGCCGCTAAAGAGCATAATTAAAGTTTATTTTCAATGCATTTCAATGTACTTTTAAACTTTCAAATCACTCTCCTGAAAAATCTTGTTTTTTGAGATATGACGTTTTTGAAAGGAGTGAGCGATATGCGTTTTGGTGTACCTTTCTACCCTAATTAAAATTCTCCATATGCTTAACTGATTTCAAAAAACATATTTTAATGAGCAAAACATAACTGAACTACAAAACAAAAAGGGAAAAAGTAATGCCAAATAATTTTAGGTAAAGTCTTTTCCCGCCTAGTCCCAAGCCTACTTTATTCTATTAATAGCTCGCACAACGTTCTCTGTCCGCACACTCACGCTTGCCGCATTATACGTGAATAATCCGGGCGTCTAACTTTTTAATCAGATTTTCTGTAGTAAAGCCCCCTTTTAACCCCTTAAAATCTAATCTCTTTTAAAAAAACCACCTACCCACCCAAGTTAGCCTTTGAGTTTGACACCCCTGATGTAATGGCTTGAACTTGTCGAGTTGCACAACCACTCCTCTCTTCCATTATATAGCTGTGGTAAATATTCCTCTATCCTTTATATTCCTTGTAAATGTTGCTGTTAACTAAATATCATTAGTGCGCATAACGTGTTCGAGTAAATAAAATTAATTATTTCATCCGCTGGACTGCATTGGCAAGATTTGCTAACCCCTCAAGACAACTACAAGAATCTACCGCCTCCCGTAACGATGTATGTATGTGTGTAAATCGGAATAATATGCCATGGGACTTCGATATTAGAAGAAAAGAAAAAGAAATTAATTCAATTTTATTGATAGTATTTAAGAGAAACAACATAAAAAATGATTTATGTGTAATATTCTATCAAAGTGTTTTCCTTTTCGAAGCAGTTACCAAAATGTATGTCTGGCTTGCGATGCAAATTACCGCAATAAAATAGAGTTTCTCGTCTTCCCCTGGATATCTTTCGATATGAAAATACTATGCAGAACTTTCTTGTTTCGAGAGATAATAATGTTCACATGTATTGCTTTGTAATATCATCAAAGTTATCGTCATAGTTAATGACGTCTCCTATTTTTGCATTATTTTCCGACATGTTTAATGGCTTTAGCCTGGAAATAAAATACATATAACTATGAAATTAATAAAAAATTTTTGTTACAATACATACGGCATTCCATTGTGCATACATTGTGGTATTTGTCCACAAAGGATTAATATAAACTCCTCTCAAACCTGTGTCTTAGCAAACCTGTGTTTACAATAATTTCTATTACAATTGGAAGCAGTAAATACATGAACATAAAGAAAGCAAAGAGAACAAAAAGCACTTAAAATACTAGCTCTGTGCTGCAACTGACGATTATCTAATGAAACAGCTAAAATCCAAAATAGCTGACAACAGTAAGAAAGAGGTTGTTTCAAACGAGACTAAATTCGGTTGCGAGATCTTCATTAAAACTAGATTAAGTACCTTTTATCGCGAAAAGGCAATTGGGCAGACACCCAGACTAGTTTAATTAAGGGGTGTGTTTCGTTGGGGGACATTAGTGATAATGCAATTGGTAAAACGCTATTCAATTAGTCGCTTGGAAGAGGATTTGAAACAGCTAAACAGGATACTCTAAATTAGTAAATGGCATAACAGGATAGGAATTAAAGCGTGTTCGAACAAAAGCGAAAAGATCTGAAATACGGATATTGCCATCATTTCCTTTAATGCAAGTAATTATAAAAGGGTTGAAGGCTATTCTTAATCATTTAACTTTTCTTATAAGTAATACATTTTTTCCCTATTAAAAAAAGGGTGAAGGCAGGTGATAAAAGACTACCTAAATAGAATACAAAATACATCAAACACCCGAGCAATCTTAGAAATAACAAAACTACACCAGTAAAAATCGCTCATGTGCAACTTCTTTAATTTGAAGAATAGTTAACAATCGAGAGCAGAATATATTTTTAATACTATGATTAACTGCGTGAACATCTGATGTGCTCGAGCGTCTGCTTCATACCAAAGCACAGCTCGAATATATTAGAGTTAAGCCATTTCTGCAGATAATTTGAGGTAACAGTATTTTTGGGGTAGAGTTCGTGCTCGTGGGAACGGCGCTCGTGGGAACGGCGTTCGTGGGGAACAGTATTTTTGGGAAGTCGGGCGTGCGCAAACCGTGGGTCGTGACAAAAATAGGAGAAGTCGCGGAGAGTTTGAAGTAAATTTATATCACTCAATTATTTAATTAAAAATATGCTTTAAATTTTCTATAATTACACATGTTTAACATTATTATTTAATCATTTTATACGTTAATATATGCTGTGCTATTGTTATATTGCCAAACAGTCTTGCAAGGATATACTTACATCGATTCTATTCACTTCTATCTATCTGAGTGAAACTGGGTTTAGTTGCTATGAAAAACCGTACAACGATTAAGACTTAACACAGAAGATGAGAGTAGCACTCAAATATTTCAACAAATATTGAAAAAATATTATTCGAGGTCTAAGCTCATCCTTCTAATTTGTTGTTTTTTTCTACTTTATATATATATATATATATATATATATATATATATATATATATATCTATATATATATATATATATATATATATATATATATATATATATATATATATATATATAATTAATATGTAGCTTACAATTTAAAATCCTGCCTTTTTTAAATTTTGACTTTTTAATTTTTAACTAAATGAAATGCAAATACATAATACTATTTCAATATGAAGTTTTAGTCACATGAAATTTGGAAAAAAACATGTGTAGAAGATAAGCAAGACATTTTTTATTGTTATTTTGCAAAGTTAATATACACCTATAATCTACAGTTCAAAGATTTTAAAAACAGTTTGTCGAAATTTGCTTCTTTTTTTTCAACTTTCGTGAACATTATTTTCCTAATTAAAAAAGAAAATGCTTCTACCAAAAAATGCCCATTAGAGGGTCGAGCAATAGTAATAATATAACAATGTTTTTGATGTTTTCTTCTGCGTTTTAAAGTCTATTAGGATGAACTCAAAACATTCTAACTGATATAATAAATTATTATTAACTCGTAAAATGCAATATGCTGAATAAATCGTATCACGCGATTCAAAAAATTTTTTTTAAAAATAAACTACATCATAATACTAGTTTGAGACCTTCAGAGTGCACAAAACCTTAAAATCTATACATATTTTACGCCTATAATGCCCAGGTATTTAATCTTAAGTATTTTCAAAATGAATCTGTGTACAGGTAAAATAATACATAAATTATTTAAACTGAAAACCTTCTAATCAAAACTAACTTTCACAAAATCCAGTTTATACAAAATATCAAGACTGTAGTTACAATAACAACATCGTTCCAACATTCGATACTTCCGCTTAACCCTCCTGTTTTTTTCTAGGACGTGAAAATATAACAGAACGGCTCTAACACATTAAGAAGAGATTAAGCGTCCTAGAACGGCAGCAGTATCTAATATTTATCCTTTCGGCTTAATTACGATCTCTTCACAAGATAGAAATGTCCAAAGTAGAGCTAAATACGTTGTTTCGGGACATTTGCAGGAAAAAGAGACAAATACAATTTTTAATTAAATAGCGAGTGAGTTAACGAGGAAAAATGATGGGCTGGCGGTAATTCAGCAAATATAAAACTTGTAAAGACCTACTCCTCGTCTTTTTTCATATTTATTTGCTTATTCTTTTTTTTATAAATAACTGTGATCAAAGTAGATATTGAATACGTTAACGGCAATCCTGACCGAAATTAACCCTCAGTGTTCAGGACCGACATTAGAAACTCTGACGTACCATGATACATGGTAATCAAAGTTACAATCTATAAAATTAAGGCTAAAGGTTGAAAGTAAAGGCGATGCAATAGTTAATATAGAAGGTCTTCAAACCTCAGGATAAGCTACAAGGTGCGCCCATAAAGTAACCGGACAATATTTTATAAATAAGAAAAATATTACTCACCTTCAAGTAAATTTATCTCCTTCAAAATAATCACCAAAGGAGTCTATACAATTTTTCCAACGTTTTTTCAAGTCAGGGAAACATTGTTTATAGGCGTTGGAACTAACCATTCGCAAAATACGCGTAACATTTGATTTAATGTCCGAGACGTTTTCAAATCTCTGTCCTTTCACGGCCATCTTAAGCTTCGGAAAAAGGAAAAACTGAGCTGGCGATAAATCATCCACCATATTCTCCCGACTTATCACTATAATTGAATGCTTAGCAAGATATTGTTGTACAGAAATTGCTGTATGGGGCCTAGCATTATCGTGTAAAAGAAACGATTGGCCAGAATCAAGCAGTTCCTCGCCTTATCCTGCTTCTTAATCGAAAAAGCACCTACCTGTAAAAATACTGATTGTTTGATTTTCAGGAACAAATTCGTGGTGAAGAAGTCCTTTGTAATCAAAAAATGCAAGCAGCATCACCTAGTCTTTGATTTTGACATCAGTGCTTTTTTTTTTTTTTCACTTTGTGTTTCTGGGTCGTATTGTAGACACCAGGTCTCATTTCCTGCAATAGTATATTTTAAGAAATTGTTGTCCTGTTGCGTAGTAGGCAGCAAATCTTCACAGCAAGCTTTTGTGTCTTCTTTTTGCTGCCAAAATCCGAGGCACAAACTATTTTCATTTTCAGATTTTCAATAAAAATTAATCTACAGCTTTCTTTGCTTATCCCAAGCATGTCTGAAAGTTGCTGAGTTGTTACACGTCTATTACCAAAGGACGAAATTTCTCCACATTTTCCTCTTTCTTTGAAGTTACTTGTCTTTGGTTCTTCAATGCTTTCTCGCCCACATTTAAAGTGGTTGTACCATTCATACACTTGTGTTCTTGATAACGATGCATCACTATAAACAGTTCGCATCATCTCTAAAGTTTCGGTAGTAGATTTACCTAATTTTTTACAAAATTTAATATTACAACGATGTTCCATTCCGAAGCAAATTTTTTTGTACAATGCCTTCTCAGAAATAAAAATTACTACGGCGTTTTGATAGGCAAACGACTAAATAACCGGTTTAAATTGGCTTTAACAAGAGTTTAGATGTCACTTTTTCTAGCCAGGCGATTATCCTTTCACTTTTTTATTTTATCGTTAGATCTTTTAATTTGTCCGGTAAGTTTATGGGCTCACCTTGTATACGGAGAATATTTTTCTAAATAATTTGATAATTATACATTAGCCCAGGCTAATTTTTAATGCTCCTTTTTTGCAAAGTAAAGGTAGACGTTTACATAAAATGCCTTTAAAGAAAAAAAAAGTTAACCAATACAAAATATAAAATCATTAATGTTTTTCGTCAAAATTATAATTTTTAATTAGACTTTTAAAAAAGACGCGTAAGAACTTAAAATACATGTTTACAAAAAGCGGAATTCAGAAACATATTTCATAATTTAAGATTTTAAAAAAATTTAAAAAAAATTCCTCATGTCTTAGCACAGGGATGGAAGATCGACAAAGTCAACTCGTGCGACTACTGAAGTCACCAATTTAAAGAGAGCTAATAACATAACAAAAAGTTTTAATAAATGACACACGACAGAAAAATGTACGGTTTTAAATTTAATGTCCCACAGTGGTCTACAAAGAGCAAAAACTAGTATCGTCAGAAAGCAAAACAGATGTTACTTTTACTTTACAATTTTCTGGATATTAAAATTTCATTAATGCGAGATCTATAAAAACGTACTAGAAGCTGAAACTAGCAAACATATGCACTAGACAACAAACACACAATCATTAATTAAAAATAAACTACAGACATTCAAAACTATTCAAAATAAGACAACCTTCGTGTTCCGACATTTTTTCCTCACAACATAATTATATAAAAGGCAGATAACGAACAAAACTGCAAGCGCATTTAAGTGTAAACAGTAAGAAAATAACAGACAACGGTAACATTAACTGACAAATATTCTTCAAAGATATCGCAGCATTTAATTAAAAAAGAATACAACTGTGAAAACTGTATAATTTATTTATATATATATATATATATATATATATATACATATATATATATATATATACATATTCTAATGTAACAACGTGTATATATATATATTCTAATGTGACAACGTTTGAATCAAAGGGAATCATACAAGAAATTAATATATCCCTTTACATTGACTCTGACATTTATTATTATATTGATACTACATTTTTCAAAAATGAACCCTCATAAATAATCACTGTGAGCTTTCATACACCCCACCTTTAATAATAATGCTAAGAAAAATAATTACAGAAAAGAGATAGAAAGGCGTTTCACAAAATTCAGCGAGAAATTAAAGAGAGCTTACACGCGTTATTACAAATATCTATACCAAAAAAATAGAAACTACTAAAAACATTACCTTTCAAGTCAAATATCGACATTATAAACGATACTACCAGATTCAAGAGCAGTTCTTTTAGAAAATTTACAGAAATCTTCAGTTGTTTGAGTTCCTCTACTTTAGAAAGAACATTGTTTTTCGGGCGGGAAACTACAGCGCATAAAATTATAAATAAGAAATACTCCTGAGGATAAAAAGCTCCGGAATAAATGAGATGCACATTGTTCCGAGTTTGGAAGCTTTTTAAAAGTAGTCTCAAAAGTTGTTTATTTTGAAGTTATCTCTGGAATTAAAACACAAAGCGAGGTTTTCAAGCGGTAAAATTTTCATTCGCGTCCCAGAAAAATCCATCAGTGATCGTAACTATAACACATTTAAAACTACAGTTCGTATTTTTTTTACCCTAACTATTTGCAAGCCTCTACGGAAATTCAAATATTTAACTTCGTTTAGAAAATGTCTCTTCAGATCTTTAAGAAATAAGAGGTAAAAATAAATGATAACGGTACCGTGAAAATTAAGAACAGATAATTATTATACTGAGAAGAAGAAAAAAATAGCTGCCATTATACTTAAATAGCCATGTTTGCACAAGTGAGCACTTTTGGGCAAAAGTTACGGCGAATTTCAATAAAGGAAGAAATTAAAAAGTCGCTTTAAATACACATGTGCATGCACTTAATGATCCTATTATCTCCTGAGTATGCATACAGGCTTTTAATGAAAAATGCGTATACATATAAAATACCTATTATTTTTTTAGCACTACTTTAACAGTTTAAAAGTAAAACAAGTAATCTTAAAATTTCTAATAGAAAACATGAGAGAAATGTACATGTGACTTAACTATTCATGATTATCTGAAAAAGAGAGAAAAAAATCCAAGGATTTTTAAACTTCGTAATAAATAGTTTGATAGTGACCATCTTAAAAATACATGTTAATAATTTATCAGAAATTGTTATTTTTTTATTGCCTATTCAGGTAGGTATTAAAGTTTTTTAGCATAAATAAATAGTATAACATAACTATGCCACTACGTGGCCCATCAGTTTAATGTTTGTTGAGCAGTAAAATTTATGTGATGCACAACTTCAATTTCAAAACTAACACCTCCTTCGTTTATTAAGTTTTAGAAAAGTATGGCAGAGAAAATGGAGGTAAAGATTCTTAAAAGATTTCATTTTAAAGGAATTTTTATGATCTTTCTCGTGATATAAATTTATAACCCTCAGATTATTATTTTAAATGCAAACTTTAAAGAATGTTACAAAAAAGCTTCAAATTTAATTTAAAAAATCCAAGAATTTTTTCAAAATATTTCTTAATTTACCCCTACACTATAAGAAGAATCGCCATGCAAAATTTCAGCCCTTTAGGTCCAGCAGTTTGGTCTGTGCGTTATATGTCAGTCAGTCAGTCAGTTACGGAACTGTTGTTTTATATACAGTCGGACCTCTATTTAACGAAGTCGCTAAATCCCGAAAAAAAGTTCGTTATATAGAAAATTCGTTAAATAGAGATTTACCTTTTAAAATACTTTAAACTACACAAGACAGATTTTAAATTCATAAACACTAATTATTATTAATAAAAGTAATTGATCACACATTTATTTTGTAAATTAATGTCTATTTGTTTTATATATCTTACTCATCAATGTGTTAAACGAAAGTTAATGTGTTAAAAGAAAAAATTGGTTTGAAATGTTCAGAAATATTGAGAAATATGGAGAAAAAAATATTGAATCACAAGAAAAAGTTCGTTAAATAGAGAATGCACTTCGCTATTTGGATGTTATTTTACGAAGAAATTCGCGAAATGTTCTTGGTTCCAAGGAAAAGTTCGCAAAATAGAGAAATTCGTAAAATAGAGTTCGTTAATAGAGGTCCGACTGTATATAGATTAAGAAAGTCTAAAAGTGTCATTGAAACGTAGCAGACGATTTAAATTTTGAGAAAGAATTCCGAGTATGAAATATGTGTATATACTTTTTCTATAATAATTATCAGATTTGCTGTGTTTCAATATTGAATAAATGACGTTTTTAATTCAAGTGTATTTATTTTTACGAAATGTATAATTTAACTGGCAACAATGAAATGTTACAATTGCTTTGAACAAAAATATCCGTTGATACTGCGCAAACTTGTTCTAATATAATTCGGGAATGGAACGTCGAAGCGGGATGAAAATAGTCACATTCATCCTGATTTTCCAAGCACATTAAACCGTGTAACTTTAATCAAGGTAGGGCTCACGGTTCTTGAGTTTTTGTGACTCACACACACATACACACACGACCCATTTCCGTTTCTGCCTTTATATATAAGATTTAAATAGTAACCAATTATGTAATTATCCATAAAATTATTTGAACTCAATTTCAGAAGGACAGAGATAGAGAGGGAGAGAGAGAGAGACTATATTGATGATAATTTGTGCAAACTACGAAAACTTTTCCCAGCCAATGGGAATAAGACACACCCCGTGTGTGACCGATGCTTGCTTTGTTTTTAAAGCTGAATTAACTATCTTACGTATCTCTTAAGATTAGATTTTTAACACCCATTAATGAGAACAGAATGAAGCTTTATTTTGCAACTTTTTTTTGCTGTATATTTTAAAAATAATAAAGAAAGTAATAACAATCTCAATAGTTTGTTTTTTTTAATTCAGTAGAAACTCCATTATTCGGATCACACAATAGAAATAAAATATTAGATAAATATGAATTTTTATTTTTGCAAAGAACACGCTAAATATGTGCACGTTTGCATATGTCCACGATGGAAAAGCCGGGAGGTGTATAATAGAAACAAACCATAAAGAACTTTTATGTTGAAAATTTCGCGATTTGGGAGCTACGAAAACAAGGACGCTAAAACAAACAACGATTACAACCTTTTAACAAAATGTTATTTATTATGTACTGATGTCATGTTAAAGAAATTATTGTACTTAGAAAAAAGAAAAGAAAAAGAAAAAAAAGAGAGAGAGCATTTTTCTAAATTCGATTATCCGAATTTTTCGTCATCGGAACTATTTACATCCCCGATTAAACCAGAAAATTAGAGTTTCTACCGCCCATAAAACGTAAGTAAAAATGGGCCTTGAATATATAATCAAAATTCAGTTTAATTAGTTTCATAATCCCACAAATGAATAACATTAAAAAGATAAGTATTCATTTGAGTGCGTCTAATAGGCAATATATAAAAAATAGTTTCACCTTCTAGAAGGTTTTGACAGATTTGTGTAATTAACATTAATGAAGTCAAAACTAGAGAATTTTTTTTCTATGTAACTCATTTTAAACCCTCTCTACACCTTCCGGCAGGAAAGTTTAATTCCTTTCTTTAAAAAAAAACTATTTTAACACCAAATTACTATAAAAAAATTCATTAATGAAAGATTTTCATTTCGGTAAGAGCCAAAGTTTTAAAACCTAGAAATTTATTAAGAAAATACATCATCCGAAGTGAAGTTATAGTGACAAATCTCGATACAATGAACTTACTATCGAAATTCAATGCATATTTGTTTCGAAAACGCTAAGGCACGTCAATTATGTAACGGCATACGATATTCGGTCTCGTGAACTACATCAAAGTTATTGATGGTGAAATAAACGGAATCTTGTGTATTAACAAACGCACTCACGCTTGCTTGTTCGATGCGTGTTTCTAACGTGTTATCACAAATGTACATATTACATTATTGCTCGAGTGCTAGGGTAATGGGAAACAGGGTTATTAGCAAGGACAGAGAGAAGACGAGCAATAAAAACCACCAGAATTACAGCTCTACATTATGACTTAAATTAAAAAATTAATAATGAAATTAAAGACTGACAAATACTATGCAGTAAGTCAATCACTAAAAATAGTAACTATGCGGTAAGTCAATCACTAAATACAATTTATTTTCCAACTCAACAAGAATTAAAAATATTTTATTTAGAGATGATTTAAGCAAATTAAAACCTAAAGTAATTAATCTTAAAAAGAACCAACACAGTTTTTTTTAAACGGTTCCAAGGGACTTGATGTATAGTGTTTTTAAAATGCTAAAAAAGGATTATGTTTTTAACTTTCCCTTGTCACAATCTATATAAAATGCAATTTCCTACAAGAAGTTAGAATTGAGTTAGCCCTTTTAAAATAATTAGACATTGATATTTTTTGCAAGAAATTGAAAGAAAGAGCATGGAAAAGAAAGAGAAGAGAGTGTTTTTCCTCCTGGAGATTTTCTTCACAGCATATTTTTTTAGTTTAACCACTCTTTCGACAGCGTTAATTGAGCCTTCAAAGCTAATGACGATTTTCTTGCAATAAAAGCGTGTTTTAACAAATTCCTTTTTAGCTCTTTATTAAGAAACTACGCCGCTTAGTAAAAACAGAATTCAAAGATAAAACGTGCATGTACATATAAAAAAAATTAACATGTAGAAAATGTATTGGTCAACTTCAAAGGAAATAAATAATAGGTATGATTTTCTAAATCCCAGTTCCTCAACCAATTAGACGCATAAATATCTTTGGAATTGACCGATAGCATTTTAAGTATGGTTTAATAATTTTAAAGTAACCCCACGCTGATGAACATAGTAAACAAAACTATCAAGACAGAATCAGATTATGAGCCGAGAAATAAAGAACCCGTGCGATCTGATATTTCCAACTAAAGTCGCCTTAATAATCTATTATAAAAGGGAACCACAATTTTCATATAAAAAAACCGTTTTTTGAACCAATATATTTATTGAAACATCTTCAAAAATAAATAACTCAAATACCTATTAAATCCATTAAATACACAGGTTTACTAAAATACAGTTACACATATTTGCTGTCATGCTGTTATTGTCCCATATACTGACATAACTAATGACGAGAAAAGAACTATCTTGAAAACATCGGACTTCACACTAAAAATTAGCATTTCTCACATGGTTTTGACATCGCTTAAATACACATAACTAATAATGACACCGATTGAATGCTCAACGCCATTCATAAAACAGGTCGTTATGTAAAGCATTTACGCAAAAACCCTATCTAAAATTACAATCATCGTCTAGTATGCACCCCTAAGTGACTATATGCAACCTAGAAATTACCGACAAGAAGGGATTATCAATTTCATGGCACAGAACGGATTTGAACATACCGCCCCATTAATTCAATATAAAGACGCCAATTGGTTCTCAATCATAAATTAAAAATAGTGAGATTCTAATGACCGTATTAATATGTCACTGCAGCGGTGAAAGCAACTATGAAATGAGAAGAATAGCAATAACTAAAGAAGAAAAAAATGAACCCACTTCCCAATTTATTTTTCTGATAGCTGAAAGCTTAGACAAAGCTGCTTCAGAACCGTAATCCAAAAAACTTCAAAAACACTATTTAGATGCTTCCTTAACTGTCTCATCCAGCCGTTCTCAACCTTTATCTTCTCTCGGGCCACATGCATATGTTTGCTACGTTACGCGGGCCGTAACATAGTACACTATACCTAATAATATAGCGACGTAAACACTAAAACTTAAAACCTAAATGTAATTATTAAATAAATGCTTGAGTACAAGCTAAAAAGAACTTTTTATATACCATGTTTTTAAATTTTCTGTTGAATCATATAAACTTGACAATTCTATGTATTAATAAATACTTTATAAAAATTTTTTTGATGAATTATCCCATCAACATGAAAGAAAATGAAGTTAATTGGAAGTTAACTTGAGTTTAACTTTTCGTTCCCCTTCCGGCCCGATAGATGGCTGCACCAGTATACAAACAAAATTAACTGAATATGAATTCAATTCTGCTTAAAGATGGCTAAAAGTATTAAAATAATGCTTTGTCATCGTGTTCTGAGCTATTCTAAAAGTTTCAAATGTCTAGCTAGTAAGGAAGTTAGTTAAAAATCGATTGCAAGATTTGTACTGGACAAACACACACACAAACAAGAAAGCAAGTTAATAAAACCATGGTAAAAAATGAGTGCGATTTTTAATGTTGAGGCAAACTTTTGACTAATTAAAAGAAATCAGCTTTATACTTGCTACATGCTACTCTCAATACGTCATCAAGGTAAGCATCAGTAAGCCGATTTCTATATAAGTTCTTCGCATAATTCATTTTAGAACAGGATGATTCATAAAGATACATTGATGCGAACAACGTGGGCAGCAGGTGGCACGTTTTTGCACAGTTTTGTATTTTTCAGGCCCAAATTTCCAAAATTAATGTTATAAATTCACCTGCCTGATGTTTCGGGCCGCAGTTTGATTAACCCTGGTCTGATCATACTAATATGAAGATGGCGCACCTTTTCTCCGAAATCCGATATTTTCCAAACTACAAAGAGTCGATGTAACAAGAATATTTTTAACATGACAATAAATTTTGTATCAGTGATGCATCATTTTTTACTGTTTAGTACATACGAATGAAAAATACTAGCTGAATACCCGTACATCGCTACGGAATACATTCAAATTAAATACAACGATCAATGTATGCAATTGGTGTAATATATATATATATATATATATATATATATATATATATATATATATATATATATATATATATATATATATTAATTATTTATTTATAAAAAAAATTGTAACGGATATTTTTATAGACAAAATAATGTAGAAAATATTCAAATTAAATCTAATAGAACATACTAAAGAATATAGTACACTTAATAAAGTACAGTTTGAGGAACATATCTTTTACTGTATTTTAATTTTTTTTTTTTATAATGTCCAATTGCCTGCCGCATTAGGAAGAAAAAAAATATTTTTTTGTCTATTTCGTTGTTATGCACGTGACGCAAAATTAGTTTAAAGTATCACAAAAAGAAAAGAAATCACGTGATCAACATTTAATAAATTAAATTCTAAAAATTAATCTTTAAAAATTCACCAAAAATCAGAAAATGTAAAGATTCGAAAAAGATTTCATTTTAAAGGAATTTTTATCATCTTTCTCGTGATATAAATTTTATAACCCTCAGATTATTATTTTAAATGCAAACTTGAAGAAAGTTATAAAAACAGCTTAAAAATTTAATTTTTTAAAATCTTTCTTAGTGCACACCTTCACTATAAGAAGAATCGCCATGCAAAATTTCAGCCCTTTAGCTCTAGCGGTTTGGTCTGTACGTTATATGTCAGTCAGTCAGTCAGTCAGTCAGTTACGGAACTGTTTTATATATATAGATAAGGGATGAAAACTGCCCATCAATTGTTAGAATCAGGTTTAATGCATAGTGAAACTAAATATCATAGGATTTTCTACATTATCGTCTATTACCGATATACCATACCTTATATACAACATTTAAGTGCATCAAATTATTTGGAACAACGTACAAATTACCCTCAAGCTTATTGTGTAAATATATGAATATGAAACATAAATGGATTTAGGATAGCAACTTTTATTATACCAAATTTATGTTTTACAAGCAATAATTTTCTTTTCCCAGGCATTTCGGGAAATGCATATTAAACCTATACATTGCTCAATTACAACTATTCATATTAATTTCCTGTGTTAAAAATCATCATTAGTAACGAGATGTCTCTTTCGTGCATGCAAAAAAAAAGGGGGGGGCGAAATTTTGGAATTATATCTCGGGAATTATGATTACAATGCAACGTCAATTTGAACACAGACATTAAAAAAAAGATAAAAAGATCCTTGTTTTACAATAAGCCTGAAATTATTAATATGGTAAATAATTTCCAACCGTCAGAAAAAATACCATAGTTGGATAATCTGCCTCAAATTAATGGCAGTTCTTTTTGAGTGCATGTAGTATGCATATCAAATATATGATATTAATGTTCAGCATTTGAGTTAATGAGCAATTTTATCTCGGAAACGAAGATATATGTAAGTGACATTTGGAATAAAATTAGTTAGGAGATAGCATCTTTTAATTATGCGAATATTAATTACTGTTATTTCGCTTGAGATGATAATAAGAAGAAAAAAATTCGGAGACACATTAGGAATTTCGTTCGCTCTCAATTAAGGGAAGCTTCTAAAAGTAATTTGCACGTTACTGTGGACAATAAAACATACAAAATATGGTTATGAATTAGGAAACTGGTAACAGAGATAACCGAAATAAAAAAAAACATTCTTCCTCTAAAAATAGTTAATAAATAAATTTAGGAAACATTTCGCAGAAGTTAATAGAATAAGACCACACTTCCTAGACACCATGCCTATTTTTTTCGAAGGGTATTTTGTTGTTTCCAATGCCCCCTGGCAGAAAGTTACAGACCAGGTCCATATAGGCTTCGGGCTGATGTGAGCGGCTCCAATTTATATACCACAACAAGAGTCGGATTTCATCTTACGTAGATGCCACCTCAATTTTGACCGAGCACCCCCAGGGGCGACATCTGGAGGGATCGTACTCCTGCCCACCCTCTCTGACATCATAGAGAGACTTTACAGTCGACGGATTTAACGTGCCCATATCCGGCCTAGACAAGGATGTATTTGGGATTCGATCCGAGCATCCTCAGCACCGAAAGACAGCACGCTAACACAAGGCTACCTCAAGCCATAACACAGTCTATTTATATATGTTACATATCTATATATAAAAAGGACTAATATAACGATAAAATAATTTTTAAATTCAAAATCATTTTATGTATAAACATGCTTTAATTTCCTGAAAATATTTTTGATGAACGAAAGAACTAATTTGTAGTAAAAGAGTAATAATAAAAAAATGAAATTTCGTGGTCATAATATATACGATTATTATTCAATTGCATTTACCCCCCCCCCCTTTTCTCAGGCAAATAGGTTAATAAATATCTTTTAAAATTCAAAAATATATTTATTCAGAAATATACACACTTCTTATACTTTTCGACAGATTTACTCGAGCAGATATTCAGCTACAAAATTTCAGTCGTTAGCTCGGATTTTAAATTAAACGTAATGGTATCACAAAAATTATGGCTTCAAAATTCCCTACACAGTTATAAAACTAAATGGGTAAAAATATACAAATTGCTACAATGCCATTCTATTTTCTAGATTACCCTCCTAAGTACAAATGAATGTATTTCTGTGAGTATAAAAGAAACAGCTATGATTCTAAATCTTTAAATACGACGACAGGTATATGAATACAACTTTGATCTGCTGAAACATATTGAAACAAATATTTGAAAAAAGAGATCACGAAATAGTGTCCATATGAAATAAAGAATAAAACATCATGTAGTACACCAATTTCGCGTTTTCGCGTCATCTAACGATTTATCTATCGAACAATGATATTAACAACAAATAACGATGATATGTGAAAAATTCAATGCATACTTAATATTTATAACAAAATATTCGAAGTCAAATGCCTTTAAAAAATTTTATATCATAAGGAATTATCATTTGAAGGGCAGCAAATTGTGCATAAGAGGTGTAAAAGTAAAAAATACTTATTACTATTCTCAAATTTTGTTATTAGTTCATTTATTAAATTTTATTAACAATCAGACTCCAACAAATCATTAATTAATTTTTTATTAATAATTTAGCTCCACAGATAGTTCATTTATTAAATTTTATTAAGAATCCAGCTCCACACATAATTTTGTGAAACTCTATGAACGCAGATTATACTAGCTCCAAGATTTATTACTTTTTTTTTACGACTGTCCTACGAAACCAGGAAATAACCCATTCTATTTCACCATGTAAAAACGCATTATTAGAAAGTCATAAAACTGCCATGTATTTATGGTAAAATAGGGAAACTTTCAACTCCTCTCCCTTTAATAACTATTACTTTTTAAATAACTATTTTTGCTGTGTTTTGAAAATAGTTTTCTTTACTTTAAGTAAAAATAATAGCAGCCATCAACGTAATGAATGAAAAGGGTAAAAGTAAACGACACTTAAAAAGAATGAGGACATGTTAAGTAATCCTTTTGAGCCCAAAGCACGTGGGGGAAAAAAAAGTAATAATGGAAACTTCGTCTCTTTGGTAAAAAAACTATAATCTTTATTCCAAAGCAACATCTGTTCCAGAAAGAAGAGTGATCCCAGTAAATAAATATATTGCAAAGAGTTGAATGATTTCGGTCGTTTATTCCTCCGTTTTCAACGTCGTCTCAGCTCTGAAAAAAAGACTCCCCGACGTAAGAAGAAAAATGTTCTTTTTCTCCTGTTTAACCTCGTGGGTGTCTTTAAGCATATACATGAAGCTTCCTAGTTTTCTTTCACCGTCTTTCTACGTATGTGAGTATTTAAATAGACGACATACGGAAAAACGAAAACGGGAAAAGTTATTAGTTGTGCGACTTGTACATGGGTTCTCGATTCCACTGATTAGAATAAGAACTTCGCGGAAGTAACAGAAAAAAGAAAAAAGCAGTCTCGAATTTTATACATGGCAATTTTAAAAAGTGAACTTTGTTATTAATATCTCGAACAACAAGTAATAATAGTTTCGCAATGACAGAGATCTTAAAAATCGAATAATTTAGCTTTTAGAAGGAACACCAAACATAATTTGAATTAAATACTCCACCCATTATATACTGTATACAGGTAACCCTCCTATAACACAGTAGATAGGTTCCTACAAAATGCCGTGTTTTGTGAAACCGTGTTATATGTGACCCAGAACCAGTACAAAAAGGGGGGTTACGTTCCGAAAACTTATTAAAAACAAGCTTTTTTTTTATAAAATTGCATATAAGGAACTTAATTTCTATTAAAAATATAAATGTATGTATAAAGCAAAACGAAAAGAAACAAAATATTATTTTCATTTAATGCGACCTTAATTTAATAAATTTCTTCCTCATCACTGCTCAGTACAATCAAACGAGAACGTTTTTTCGGTTCACCTTCACTTTCAGAACCTTTTTCTTCATTTAGATATTTTGCACCTTCTATCCTCTTTAAAAAATCTGTAATTTTGGTTTGTTTGCTGGTTCTTACAATGTCATTGTAGATTTCACGGCGTAGAGATAGACAATTTGGCAGCTCCCTTTTGAATTTTCGGCTTCTTTCAGCGGAAGGGTCTGCATTCAAGAAAAATGATTTAAGATTTTCAGCTAAACTTAGGCCATCTTGTAATTTTTTTAGTGTTAAATTATTAACTTCACAATCTTCATCAGTGCCATTGTCCTCAGAATCGATATTATTTTCAGCTTCGGATGCCATTTCCATCAAATCCGCTTCGTCAACTTCTTCCACTAATTAATCTTGAACGTACTCAATAGCCATACCCACAAAACCTTCGCCTCCGATTGATTTAGCAAGTTCTAATATGACACCGATTTCACTTTCTGACTATTCTATTTCAACTGAAGGTGGCCATATTTTCTTCCAACCTGCATTTAACGTTGATGATTTCAGTTCTTTCAGCGACAAAGATATGATGTCGATGACGTGCTTAATTGAAAATTGCTTTCAAGCTTCCATTACATTAATTGATTTCGAATCGGTTACGACTAAAATTCGCTGTAATGCTCTTCTTATGTTATAAGTTCGTGCATGACGCTTTCCGCTATGACATCGGAATAGAGTTATAAATGAATAAATTATACGTAATTTGTTTATACATTTTCGTGTAAAGCCACTACAGTTCCTTATTCCTTCCCGTCATTAATTTAAGGTAATTTAGTTTTTAAATGTGTTAAACAAAAATCATGTTATCTAGTGCTGTATAAGTACAGTGTTGTAGAAAATTTTTCGCAATTTTTTTATCGTGTTAGAACAAAACCGTATTACAGGTTGCAGTGTTATACAAGGGTTCCCGCAATTTATCCTATCGTGTTAGAGCGAAACCGTGTTCTAAGATGCCGTGCTGTAGGAGGGCTACCTGTACTTGAAATCACGATAAATCCATCCCTCGATTTACGCGGTAAAAAAAATTCCGTTATCCATACAGGAATTTTCCGTTAACACTACTTTACAACAATGCATGCATAAATTTAACACAGCAGCGATGAATAACTGTTAATAATTTCTTTGATATACATATTCTTTTTATTTCAAGACAATAATTCTATGTTTTTGTGACTGCAAAATAAACTATATGTACATACAAATCTAACATTTTTTTAATCATTTCTTAGTGTTCAATTACACATTTTTTTCTGGACCATATGTTGCCATTTTTTTATATATCCTATGCCTTCTTGTACACGCATTTTGGGGATTCGTTACCTCTCCCAGTTTTATATGATATCTTTAGATTCAATTTACGAGGTTTCACTTTAACGCAGAACGTAATCCTTGGATTTACGCGCAGAACGTATCTGTCACGTAAATCCAGGGATGGATGTATACTATAAAAATCCATAAACATGAATATACTATAAGAGGCTACCGACTTGAATTCCATTTCTTCCATTATTTACTATATCTACAAATTCTATTCAGGTGGAAGAAAGTGAACTAGTAACAAAATATTTTGTGATAAGGCGTCACGAAAACCATTGGTTTCCAAACACTTAAAAAAAAATTATATATAAATATATATATATATATATATATATATATATATATATATATATATATATATATATATATATATATATATATATAAAGGTAAAACCTCTTTCCATGCGCCAGCGATTTCAAGAGAATTTCTCTGAACTATGGAGCTATTTCCAAGTGTGAACAAAACCGGCTTCCAGTCAATAAAAATGAAAGGGGGTATTTACGGTATCAATAGATGTTGCAAACAGAATGAAGAATAAGCCACTCGAGATGATAGAAAACAGCATTCCCCATCCATTGATCTGCCTTCTAGTTTCCAGCCCCAGGAAAAATTAGGTAAGGTGCAATCATTGTATAAATAAAATAAAAATAGTAATAATAAAAACACCTTGATGAAACCGCAATAAATTTTATTGTCAAAAGACTAACCTATCCAAGATTGTTAAAAAAAACAGTGAGGGGCCGAAACTTCCACCTCACCTTTAAGAGGCCTATTGACGTTTTGGAAATTCCATGGTCATTACAGAATATTAAAATTGCTCTTCGGAACAAGCTGGAGCGCAACTACGAATGGGAGGATCATTTTCATTTTTCACTTCCCTAGGACGTAAAAATCGGTGGTAAGAAAGTAAATATCGAACTGAAAGGTAGATTTTGACTGCACCACTCAGAGCTGGGAATTTTAGGTGAGGTTCTTGTAACGGACAAAATGGGAAATTTTCTTTGACTTTCGTTAACCTCCGAGTTTCAATTTTGCTACCGCCGGACATACTCTGTTTATGTGTCCATTACCTTCTTCGGAGCAGTTCAGTGTCATCCTGTTCAAATATTTCCTCCCCACCCGCCCACCCTCCTGTACTGCGGACTTCCGGCCCTCAAGTGCCTACACCCCATTGGCCCAGCTTTGTAGGTCTTCGGGGATCGTGCGCAGGATAGTCTAAACGTGCGGTTTGTCGTCCCGCACTCCTCGAGGCAGGGATTCTCACTCGGAAAGACCTGATTGCTATGTAGGACCCTATCTGGTGCACTGCAGTCTCCTCAAGGAAAAACTAAACGAACTTTCGAAAATCAAAGGTGGTTAAAGAATCCTTCATGCTTGATGCTAACAAGATGAAGGGATTATTCATAAGGACAGTGGAGAGGACGCTCGTGTTTCATTTCCTTTGTATAAATTGTTTCACTAAATCAATTTTTAAATCTATCAATTCTTAGGTTCTAATTCCCTCGGGGTTTGAGTGCGTCAAAGTTTCAAAAATTCAATGTGTCAGGACGGAAAAAAATAAATAATAAATAAATAAATTGATAATAGAAAAATAACTTTCTTTTAAAATATAGACTCATAACACAAAAGAGCGTTTATATGATTGTGTATGCTTTAGATACAATGAATATTCCTCTATATCCTTTAGTTTTACAGTTATTTGCACAGTTAGAAGTTAAGATATGTTTGTAAAAATATGGAAAGTATTTTTCAAAGCTAAATCGATAAATTTTTAAATATCTCAATCTATTTCATTAGGTACTAGTTTAGTATGAGGAGGAGGGAGCAGCCTTTGCAACAGAGCAGCATCTGCACAATTTTCTGCAGAAGCTTTCCATCACGTTATAGTGGTTAGAGAGTAGAAAATATTTTAATAACTAGGCCTAGATCCCTCTAGTTGGGTTACACATCAACCTTCATTACTGCAAAGATATGCTACTGGAATATGCTACATTTCTTACAGGATTTAATGCAGTCCTTATTTCAACTCGCCAGGTGATGGCCGATTGGCTAGGGCTCTGGAATTTTGGTTCCCACTAGTGCCATGGATGTTTGTAGCCGTTCGGAATCGGCTTAAAACTGTAGGTCCCAGTCTAATTAGCCTTCGTGTAGCAAAAAGTTGACCATAGCGCTCCAAACCAAACCAAACCTTATTTCAACAAACCTTATTTTCGAGAGGAAATATATTGTGAAAGGTTTTAATTGAAAAAAAAATCCATAGACAATAAGCAAATATATTTGATCACAAAAATTTATTTTCCTTGAAGATCTACTTAATATATATATAGAATGATTTTTTTAAAAATTATTTTGCTTAGAAATTTTTTGTTCTTCGATGGTGATTCAAAAAAAGGAGAGAGAAATGTATAATTAACAGACAAGAACTCGTAGAATTAAGTTATAACTAGCCGCTACGCGACTACCATGGTCGCTTTTAGTTTTATATTTTCGTTTGCAAAACAACTCAATTGAAAGTAACATATGTAAGGAATGTTACCTTTACCTGTCATCATAAATATACGTTGTTAACGGGTAGTGGGAGCTCAGCCAAAAGATTTATAATCATTGCTGAATTCACTATAAGGCTGATTCTAAAACATCGTGATTAAACAATGTGAATTTCCACTACTTCAGGACGGAGTTAAAGATAAGACCGAGAAACACAACACCAATGATTTTAAAAAGTACATCCCTCTCTGTATGTACAATTTTTCAAAATTAAGATATCTACACTTTATCATTACACCAAATAAGAAATTGCTGGGGTAAAAATTTTTCACTTAAAAGATGGAGTAAAAATTCAGCAAGTACTAAAATATAGTGTGGATTACATCACTCCCTGTATGTACTATTGTTCCCAATTCAGATATCTCCACTTAATCATATCAAATAATAAATTGTTGGGAAAACATCTTCACTTTTAAAATGGAGTAAAATTCAGAAAGTACCAAAATATAGAGTGGATTACAACTATGAAATTCATAAAACTTCTTGATATACACAGTTCAGTATTTCAGAAGTAGGAGATACTATAATGACAGAATCAAAAGAACGGACTCTAGATATGTCTATGACTAAATACTGGATTTGATAGGTCTAAACATATTTTGTCAAAAGATCAGCGGTTGTAACAAATGTCGCCACTACACACACGCGGTTTAAAATTGCGGACGACCGCCAATGTTTACATCCGGTTGTTGCAGCCGTTGCTATTCGGAGTGTAGAAATATCGTTGATTTTTGTGCCGCATACCTACGCGTTTTATATACTATATATAGATAGATGTGATGCGTGTGGGTGACATATCTCTCTCTAACATCACGGAGACTAATCTTTTATAGTTGACAGAATATACTGACGAAAAGAAAATGAGCACTTACTCAGAATATGCCAATTTATAAACTAGAGAAATAAATTAAAATTCTTTAAAAAATGAGGATTCTGAAAATTAAATACATCAGCAATCTATCTCTCGTCCACAAAGCGAAAAATAACATTCCCTTTTATCAGCGGAAGGAACTGCAAACAAAAATGCATGGAACTAAACGTAAACAGTGGAACACCAGAGTAGTCTCCGCAAAATTATGAGAAATAAATTAAAGGCGGAATACAAAGAGGCGTGTTAGTAGGGAATTAACCTGTCTCACAATAAATCAAGACACCATACAGGATGTAACACCAAGATAAATGAAAAGTTCCCTTGTTTGACACGAAAAACATGCGCCCAAGAGATTGGTGAGAAATTAACAACCTTCGTTAGGGGATTAGTTTTTCAAAACTTTTCGGCTTAGTTTATGAATTGGACTTGACAACACAAGAGGAAGAATAATGAGGGGAAAAAATAGGTAATAGAAAGAAACAAAAATGTGTGCGATGTCTGGGAATAAAAATTCCCCGCTCTATTTTATCCTTGTTGTTTTCAAAACATTACGCTAGAAGATTTTTTTATATTCTCTTCCCCATGTACGACAAAGAAATATAAAAGGAAGGTAGATCAATGAAAGGCGCACTTAAAAAAAAATCATCAATTCAAATCATCATATGAGATCGATTTTTGCGAGTTCGCACCTAGTATACTTCATAGTCGAGTGTTGAGATGAGTGTGTTTGGGCGTGACCTCCAAAATTACATAAAAATACACACCAATAAAATATGTCGAGTAAAATGTCCTCTACATTCTTAAGTGGTTAGAAGCACTAGACCAGTCATTCCCAAAGTGGTCTATATCGACCCCCAGGGGTCGATATAGACCTGAAAGGGGTCCATGCCAGTGAAAAAGAAAATTGGGGGTGCATGAGATGTAAATGGGGGTCCACGAGTTAGACAGGCCGCCACCAAAATTTTAGCTTCTCGTAAATGTAATAATCCGCCTAACACAGATAGTACCTATGGAAGTATTTACGTTATACGAGTACTTTCTTATAATAGTTAGATACATTACCTAATTATATGTATATTTCATAAAATTGTGTAAGAAATCTATTCACTTTACGGCCGCAGTACGTGTAACTTGTGTTGCGACAGCATGGACTTTTGAACTGGAACTGTTACAGCGAGGGCCAGCAGGTGGCCGTTATATTGAACTTGCCAGTTTTCCAATTTGGCACAGACAAACTGCCAGGATGATGACCTTTCAGCCTACGTTCAACATTTAAATGTCCTTCACACAAACTTTGAAATTAGTTTGAAAATGTATTGACTATGGAAATAACACAGTGAATTATCAATCCATACGGTGACATTGAAGAAACGGATGTCATGTTACAAGACAAAGTAGAACTGATCGGTATAATCACCAACGAAGAACTTAAGGTGCAGTTTAGTAAGGGATATCAACAATTCTGGCTTCAAAGAGACATACCATACTGTTACATATTCAGCATATGAACTATCGCGAGAAAGTTTTGGATAGCTTTTCCTTTTTCATACCTCGTGGAAAGGGGTTTCAGCGCGGTTGTCAATCTCCTCCTCCTCCTCCTCACAACAACAACAACAAAACAAAAACAACAAACAAACACACACACAGAGAGAGAGAGAGAGAGAGAGAGAGAGAGAGATTGGAAATCACTTGCCGAGGAGATTTAAGGTCAAACCTGACTAAATTGAAGCCGAATATTAAAATTTTGCTATCAAAGCATCAGGCTCAATCCCTCCCATTCAAGGCATTGATTTTGCTGTCTATTTATTCTATGTAAAAATATTACTAGATTTGCATTTTGGGTCGTTTTAATTAATAAATGTATAATTATAAAACTTAACATATATATTATTTTAAAAATTTTCATTCTACAGTAAACCCTCTCAAAGTTAGTAGCTCTGTGTCAGCTTCAAAAACATTTTTAAAGTTGATGAATTTGTAAAAAATCAGTATTAGGATAGCAGGGGGTCTACCCGTAACAGAAAAAATCGGCACGGGGCCTACGGGACAAACAAGTTTGGGGACCTCTGCACTAGACCCTGTCAAAGTAGAAAGTCCAAGACCACCACGAATGGTTTCGGTTTGACTCACAATATCATTGACTGTGGAGAAAAAAAAAAGTTAAGGGATTGTACAGCAAGAGTGCATTTTGATAAATACAAAATTCAAGTACCAACGACGCGCTTACACATAAAGCAACAGAAGTGAGAGGCAGTGGATGTGTATTATAAAACAATACGTTTACAGTATTTTAATAGCAGTAAAATGTTAAAAGTTTACAAAACACAATCATATAGAATCTAATTAAATTTTATAAACTTTAACAATTTAGCAGTCGGTTTCAATACTAGAAAAAAAATTTTTATCACCGATTCCAAAATCCCAGATAATCAGAAAGTTTATAAAAAAAAAATCGCGAAATTAGATTGTCGAATATAATTGCATAATATTAACAAAATTTTTATTTACATTGATTTTAAACTGGACAGTCTATAACATGTTGAGAACACTACTTACTTTCTATCATATTATTACTGTTTCGAAAATACTGGGCACTTTTAAGTAAACCTGCGAGTGATGGTTTGGAGGAGGCCTACCCAATTTTGTTTTTTGCCAATGCGGGGCACTTGTATATGAACACATACGCACTTTACCCGATAGAATCATTGGATGATTTCAAAGGGGGCACTGTACAGGTGAACCAACAATACCCCCTTGTGCCACCTTAATTTTGACCGAGCTACCCCAAACGTGATATCAAGAAAGAGTATCATATTTCTTTATATGCTAATAACTAAAGATATATTCTAGCACACACAGATAGTTATAAAAATACCGATCGAGCATCAACATTCTAAACCCTAAAAGCGTAACTCTTTTTCTGCGGTTTTGAGCCCTCAGATACCGGTCAGAAAGCGACAGCGGGAATGAAGCACCAGTAAAGTGAAAGATTTCAGAAACGGCAACGGGTAAAGACCATCACACTCATAACAATGAAACGCAGGGTGTTTTAATTCTCGCATTAACGAATGAAATGAAAGCTGTTTTCTCCGTAACTGCGAAAAGGTAATTTGTCCCTAAATTTGTCATGTCTAAATTGCTTTCTTAAAATTCATTTCGTAAACTAGTACTTGCGTCTATGGATTTTTTATTTGTTTAGTCAAAGGAATGAGACTCTCAGAACCATACACTCGTAAGGGAAAAGTTTATTTGCATAATAAGCGTCTTTACGAATCAAAGAAAACTTTTCGAGATACCACTACAAGAAAAAGCTCCGAATGCTTCAATAACAATTTAATATATTTATCTTCTGGACAATTTTTAATCGAGCAGAAATATGTTTAAGGGGGAATTGCGCCTTCACGTAGTCTTTCTTTTCCAGTTCCTTGCGCAAAATTTTCCCCTCCATTTAGCTTAACTCTGGAAGTCGTACAACTTCTTACGTGTAAGATCAAGCTGTGTATTATGCATAGCAGTTCGTTTATTGCCTTTCTTTCCGAATACTAATAGCTAATTTAGCAAAGGAAGCGGAAGTCAGAAAACTTTACGGTATCTTTTTGTCGTGAGAAAGGAGATCCCGTAAGTACGACAGCTCAGCTTTCAAGAAATTGAGATCTTGCCAAACATCTGACAAGAAATATTTTTATGTCAGATAAATCTGACATAAGATATTGCCCTGCCGGACGAAAAAGAACAAAAATTTAGAGAGCTTCTAATAAAATATTGTTGAAGACAATATTTGATTTTATAAAGACAACCAGAATCTCATCATCAATCAATAGAGACTACGGGCCCTGGTCTCGGGAGATATGAAAATTTTGTCATGCGAAACTGGCGTCATCGTGACGTATATTTGTAAAATCTACCAATCAGCAGTATTGTCAATTCAGAATATACGTCACGAAGATGTCATTTTCACACTACGAAATTTTCGTACGCCCCGCCCTTGAGGAACTTGGTTCTTCAGCAATTAAATGCAGCACAAAGCGCGCCATAAAGCACCATATCAATAAGTATAGGTTGACTCTGATATGAAAAGATTCGGAATAAGACAAGTTTCGTCTTTCGGATTCGCATATTTTCAAGTTATTTTGTCAAAAAAGATCCCTCTGAAAATAAAAATAAAATTTAAAGACATCCAGATATATCGAGGAATTGCCTTCTAAAGTAAAAAGACTAAGAGCAACAACTATTAGGAATTGCAGCCATTTTTATAGCATATCTCCCGTTGTTCCTATATAAGATGTATATAGATATGGTGGATCAATGAAATTTAATTACTCTCTCCTATCAGCTGCAAGAGTATTATTATTTAAGGTGAAACTACTTTTTTAAAGAAAAATTGCGCCAGCTAAGCAATTTAACCGTTAGACTAAGAAGAAAAAGAAATAAAAATGCAGGCGTTCTTTAAAAGATATCAAATGAAAAATGTAAAAACAAACATCTGTTTTTTCTGGAAATATGGGGGAATAATTACTATCAATTCTTGAGTTTTCATAAACACGGAGAGAAGCTGAAATATTTAAATGATTTCAAAATAAATCTTTATTTCTTTAGAGTGAAGAACCAATATAAATTTGGGGCATTATCCTGGGGAACAAAAGTTGCAAGGAAAAACTCCCAATCAAAATAAGAGATCATTATAAGCCCGTTCTAAAGAGAACCAATTTTAAATGCTTATAATTTTTTTTTCGTCATCTATGTCAGAAAAATTACATACAGCTACAAAGCATTGGCCGCAATCTGAAAATCGAAAGAACTGATTTCTAAGGGGAATGCAAATTACATACTGGACAGACATTGTATAAATCCACTAAGCGCACTCCTACAATATTGCTACTACTGGGGTTCTAACTTCAGGCGTTCACAACTCTCAATTTTGGGTGATGGTGATTTACTCTCTTAAGTGATAACAAAACATTTGCGAAAGTGTAAAGCATGCGAGTTACAAGATGATATTTTGCCAATTGCAAATATATAGACAGACTGCTAATACGCCCTCGCATAGTAGGGCATGCTCGATGCATTTTAACATCAAGTACTCTAAATTTTGTGCAAAATACGTGAAAGACGATGGTCCTTAACGAAGTGGGCTGGACGACTGCACTTCATCATCAGTTAAAATAGAGAAATTTCGCATTTGTAATCCCTTTAAGCTTACTCATCGGCAAAGGAACCCGTTACAAAAGCGAAAAACGGGTCCAAGTCTGCCTGGTGTGCTGGAAGTGCATATATTTGCAATTCGCTCTGCCCAGCAGTGTGAGTTCTATGCATTTTGTCACCTACGTGTTATGATGCGTGGATATTTATTGTCAGATAGAGGCTTTTAAGCTATACTCCTAATTTGCCTTCAAGTTATGATTGCAAAGCGATGGGGTCAAGCATGGCTCTGCCTTATGCTGGGTAGGTAGTCTATGAATTACGTGTAATACATATTTAAAAACATCGCGTAACAAATCATTTCCCTCACCAATATAAGAACAATCTATTACTCACAGTTCAGACATACACAGTAAAGCGAAAACTTATGAAGGCGTAGAACACTTCAAAAATAATGATTATTTCTTAGCAACAGAACCACAACGCACCTGCAAACTTCATCTCACAAAAGAAGATTTCATTTATTAATATTTAAAATAGCAACAAACAAATAGCTTAAATAATTCTACTTCACAAAGGATCCCTTATTAAATTATATATTCATAAATTTTCTAATAGACAATTATGTTCTCTTTGACGGTCGGGCTCCACAGTAACGTCCATCAGCGAGGACCAAAATCCGAATTCTAATAGCCTAACTTTCAGTCTGGTAATCTATCGACAAATGGAGGAAACGAAATAACTTCTCTATAGGGGATCTTACTTCTTACGGATTTTGGTTCCAAAAGAAGTATAAGGAGGTATAAATAAGCATTTATTTTCTTATTTTACGCTCCTGGAGGTGGTTGAGGTTGTACTAAAACCCCTTCTGTCCTTGCGCCACTATACTATCAGTCGAACTGTATACACGATGTGAAGGAAGAACTAACGTTTGAGTAAATCTGCTCCTTACAATATGCAAAACAGGCGCCACTGAAGAATGAATATTTTAGTTAATGACGAGAAAATGTAAAACATAATCAAAATTTCTAAAAAGATAGGTAAATTAATGTTTCCAAAGAAACACAAAGCAAAAACTAAACACGAATTCTTCAAAAAATGCCTTGTAATCAAGTCCGCTAAATTTACCGTCGATTAAATTTCTAATTTTTTGAGTGAGTAAAGGTTTGAAAGGAATAACCTGCATAAGATTAGATTTCATATTGCACGAGAAAAGTTTAACACTCTGTTTAATGGGAAGTAAATAAAAATTCAAAGCTAAAAGCGAATAAAACATCATTGACAGTTTAATTCCAAAAATTCATATTGCTTGAGAAAAAGGTTGATCCGTATTTTTCCGATATCAAATTAAGTAGTGTTAAAATTTAATACGAAACAAAAGAAATTATGCAAATTTTGATAGTTTATTCATAAGCTAATCAGTACGCTTCACTTTATCAAAGTGAAGAATTTCACGACTAAAAGTCAAAATTTTACAAAGATGAAAGTAGTGAAATTTCATGTTCACTTCGAATGTTCCAAAAAGCAAATACTTATTTACCCTTTATTACAATTCCGACTTAGTCTACTTTATTACTGGAGCACAGTATATTTGCAGTCTCTCCATTAGATACACAGATCACACCATTGCTTTCTTTTTAGTAAACGTAAATCACCTTGTTTAAAACGTTTCTGCGACTCAGCCATTATTATAAAGTCCTGTATGGTAAGCATATTAAATAGATAGATTTAGTTAGAAAATTACAGCAAATACCAGCCTCTAATAAGCAGTCTGCTGCAACGTTCATATGAATTTGTAGCGTTTTTGTGTTTATAAAGCGTAATAAAACATTACGAAATGCATTTTGTGATAAACGAACTTGAACACTTTTGTATGTTTAAAAACGACTTTTACAATATCAATAAAATAATTAAATTAGATTTACCATTATGGAGATACAAGATTTAATTTCGCCGTTAAAATTCATGACATTATTATAACCTTCAAAAACTATTCTTTTATTAAGCAAAAATTTTAACGTCTACATTTTACTCCTGTAGTTATAAACAATAGAAATTTATAAAAAGAGTTAAAAAAATACAAATTAAAACTGAGGAGAATAATACACGACGTCGACTCCGAAAATCGTAGCAAGTTATCTTCAATTTAATTCGATGTCTTAACATTTGAGACTTTTTTAAGGAATGTATGGAAGGAAATAAGGAGCTTTAAAATAAGGGGCTTTTTAGGAGCTTTAGGTCCTTAAAAGTGAATTTAAGGACACAAGCACAGTTAATAAGGTTTTTAAAAAATATCAGGGTGTTGGGGGGGGAGATGCTCTCTAGCTTTAAGAGATCTATTGTTTCAACACAAAATAGTTATGTTACGAACCTGGTTTTTAATAATTTATTCTTTCTGTTAATATCATTCGTGCATAGGTTTAAAACTATTGATCACAATCTATATATAAAAAAGTTCCGTAACTAACTCATTCATTCACTGACTGACAGATAAAGAACAGACCAAACCGCTGGACCTAAAGGGCTGAAATTTTGCATAGCAATTATTATAGTGTAGGAATGCACTAAGAAAGATTTTTGAAAAATTCTTCTTAGATTTAAATTAAAATTTAAGCTGCTTTTGTAACTTTTTTAAGTTTGCATTTAAAATAATTTAAGGGCTATAAAATTTATATCATGAGAAAGATCATAAAAATTCCTTTAAAATGAAATCTTTTTGGAATCTTTACTTCCATTTTCTGATTTTAGGTGAATTTTTAAAGATTAAATTTTAGAATTTAATTTATTAAATGCTGATCGCGTGGTTTCTTTTCTTTTTCTGATACCTTAAATTAATTTTGTGTTACGTGCATAACAACGTAATAGACAAAAAAATGTGCATTTTTTACTTGCTAATGCGACAGACGATTGGACATTATCCAAAAGAATATTAAAATACAGTAAAAGAAATGTTCCTCAAACTGTACTATATTAACTCTACTATTTGTTTAGTATGTTCTATTATATTTAATTTGAATATTTTCTTCTACAATATTTTGTCTATAAAAATATCCGTTACGATTTTTTTATAAAAATATATATTTTTTGGCATTAATTGCTTACATTCACCGTTGTATTTATTTTATATATATATATATATATATATATATATATATATATATATATATATATATATATATATATATATATATATATATATATTTATTTATTTATATATATTTGGCATTAATTGCATACATTGACCGTTGTATTTAATTTGAATGTACTCCGTAGCGAAGCACGGGTATTCAGCTAGTCTGAAGATAAACATTCAACAGAGATATAAGACAATCATTAACAGGCGTTGGAAATACGTTAAAAAAAATTTAATTTACTCACTGAAAATAAGACTTAAAAAGTTTGATATTGTCAATAGAAAACCTAGCAAATGTATCTATTTCGATAGAACGAAAAATCGACACCTAACAATTTCTCGTAATGGCGTTCAGAAACATATATATTTTTTTTCTTTCAATGTGCCTTCCCTTATCAGTTAAAATTATCACAAAAGGACTGTAGTAGTCATATTCTGATATTCTATAACTAGAGAATCCCTCCTTCGTCGACATTATAGTTTTTGTCAGAGTTTGATAATTTCAGTTACACTAATGGAAATTCTGAGAGAGATTTTTTATTGTTACAAAGTTTATGAGCAGGGGAAAATATGTAAATGAATGTGTGCTATCGTAATGCGATTTGTGATGTCCTCCATTAAATTTTATTGCAGTGCCAAAGAGCTAAACCTCGATAGTAAATGAATGGAAAACAGAAACGAACTCAGACCATTTATTTCTCCTCTGTTATTGATAATATTGGTTTTAAAATGACGAAATCGTTGGCTCTCGACCAAACTGTGTAATTCAATAGTTGTAACACACAAATGTAGGGTTCAATAATTTCTCCAGATTCTAAGCCTCGACCTTGATAAAAGATATTTAGACCATTGTGAGAGATTTCGGTTCTTAATTTCCTTATTTAAACTTTTAAGGCTGTTGTGTACTAACCCTATTGGATTCGCTCACCTCAATGTTAACCTACGAAGAAAATGTGTCCAAGGATTGCTGACTTGGATTTAAAGATTTTATTTTAAAAATTGTACTCCATAATAGAGAAAGAAATTTTACACCTTGAGGCATTTTTCTTTTTTTAAATACAAATAATATTTTTAAATTTAAATTAAGGTGCTGAAAAGTTCAGACTATCTGAAAGTACCATTTTTATTGGATTATCATCATTTATGTAATTGTAAAATAGAAGACAAATTTTATCAATAGGTTAACATTGAGGAATTAATGAAAAATTCTCAGATAAGTGACATTCCAGCACAAGTCAAGAGGCAGAATTGTCCACACATTTCTTTTATACATATTTAATGCTTTTCTGTCACATACGCAATACTAACATCTATGAATAAATTCAACTAGGTAGAAACTATCATAATATGTGCGCATGTTTTCCAAAGCGGATTAAGTGAAGCTGCCTATATTATCATTTACTGTCTTCACAAGAAACTTTTCCAAAAATGAAACGTGAAAAATAAGGTAATTTTAAGAAGAAAGACCAACAATGACCCCCAAATAAAAGTTGTCCGCAGAAGTTCGATCCAGAATTAATATCGATGACTTTGCTCACTAGCCTCCCATGTAAGAGAAAACCTGCGCAAATTACTAATGCATCACGGAAGAGCGGCTAACACGAAAGCAAACGTTGGTCGGACGTTACATGGGGCGGCGTCACGTTAGGTTTCGTGCAAGTGTAATGGAAATAAATCGAGGCAAGGTGATTGAATTCACGTCAGCAAAGGGCAGGTACCACACGGGCCAACACTGCCAATGGATTTTTAGGTCAAAGTAACGGATGACGATAGATTTGATATTTTGGTTTGGTGCCAGGTGCAGAATAATTTAACGTATTTTTATAAGATAGAGAAGAGAGGAGCTTACGAAAGCTAATAAAAAAACCGTTTTAGTTAGTAATAACCAACATTATGCTGCTAACACATAAACATTTGTACAATTGTAATAACTACAAGGCCAAAAAAAAATCTTCTCATTAAATCCTCAAACTATATGAAATCAGTAGGCATAGGAAACTATAAAAAATATACACCCAAAAGTTTTAGCGCTGATCCAAATATTTTGAAGCTCTATTATGTGCAAAACCTTTAGTATTACCCACTCAATCAAAGTCGTAAAACGAATGAAAATTTGCCTGTAAGATACTCAACCTAACGTTTAATCTTTGGAAAAAGCAATCCAAACAAAAATCTCCCTCTTGCTTTAAAATAAGGTTATAGTAAAATTGTAATGGAATAACGCTATAGAATGTACAACAACAAAAATAAATAAAAAAATTTAAAATCTCAATTTTTAACTGTATTTCAAAATATGCGAATATGTTTTAAACAATTTTCCCTAAAGAAATCACTTTTAAAGAATTGTTCCATTAGTTTAAATGCCAACAAACTCATGTCTCATAAATGATTTATTTTATCGGGAAATTCAAAGACAATAATTAGTGACAAAAGAGGATTTGCTTAAACATTTGTTACAGTAGCATATCTCTGAGTTTTTTTCTCCGCAAAAACTTACATTTTAAAGAATAATCACTTAATGGGAATTGTGTATTCCAATAATAAATATTGGAATACACAATTCCCACTAAGATGTTTTAAGTAAAATTTAATACGATAAAAAAAAAAAATCTGAGGTAGGAAGTACATAAATTACGCCATGGAACAATGAAATCAGTACTTGAGAACATTTTGATGGATTAATATTGGGAAATAGATACAATTTTACTATATGCAAATGACTACAAAATAGATGCCTCCCAATTACTGTTTAAAACTGACAGTTATTTATCATAAACATATAAAAAAAAAGTATTTAAAATACGCTATTTAACTTTAAAATCATTATTCTAGAGAACATTTCAAAAGATTCCCCTCTGCACAATATTGGTACAATTTTAATAAAGAACTGAGAGAGAGAGAGAACAAAAAAAGCTCGACAACACGATTGCTGCTTCAAATGAGGTTCATGGGGAAAATTACAACAACCGACGGCAGACCTTAAAGAAAAATATTACCATTTCACTGTAAAACTATGTCCGAAATACTATTACGGTAGCATAAAGAAAAAACACAATCTCTGATATTTTCTTACCCATATTCATTGACATTTTTAAATACATCTAAAGATATGCTTATGGCTAAAAGTTGGATACTAAACAGTTCGAGGCAAACAAAATATCTTCGCTGACCGCGGTTCCAGCTTTAAGATATAATAAATATACTCTGTATAGACATTTTTGGAAATAACTGTTATTTCCAACATGCACGGAAACGCATCGCACTCCCCACTGAAACGCACATTCCCACCGCTAATCCGAAACGCAAATACCCCTCATTAAAATATTTAAAACTACTAACTCTCCATCCCTAACGAGATTTGTAAATTCACAAGCTACACATTCGCATTTAAAATGGCACTATTTAAACGGAAGAATTTCTCCAAACAAATCAGAACTTCCTTTAAAACTTTTGGGGGAACGGCTTGGGAGGCGGCGGAAGGAATCTTCTCCGCGATGCGTGATCAGGGAGACGGCGTGGGGCCGGATCCCGAGAGTTTGCCAGACACACAAAGAGAGAGAGAGAGAGAGTACGAGTACCCATCCAGCCTATCGATCGCATAAAATTCACATAGAGAAGTCAAGACGGGCAAAGTCATTTAACACGTGGTGCAGTGGGCAACAAAGAATCAATAGAGGCAGTTTTTTGGAATCACCAGTAAATTGCTCCTAGAAAGAGATTAGGTGAGTTATTTTCGAACGCAATGTAAATGTTTTTCTTTTTTTTTTCTGTTATCGATCTGACATTTTAAGCAGCGATACTTTGAATCACTGAAGCGGAAACAAAACAAGCATCCTTTTCGTAAAAATGTATTAAAGCGCGTAGCACTGTAAAAAGTTAGGTTATTCAGATACATGGTACATAGTCTAACTGCTTTCGAGGAGGATTTTTTTTCTATCATTTGCAGGTAAGAGGAATAGAGCCTTAATAATGATATTTAAGATCCCGAGAAAAGAATATTACATTAATTGCACTAAAGGTAGTAAAAAGCACGGGGGGTATAAAATCTTCCGGGGGGAGGAGAGAGATAAACGCTCATTACACATGTGAATTCGTAGTTGCGCATTTTTGAGTTAATCACGAGAAAAGAAGATACCTCAGTTTTACGTCCTTTTTACCAGCCATAAATATGGAGCAAAGGATACGGAAGTTTACGTCACTAATTACATTTGTGATTGGAGACTTTATTGAAAATTTTATTCATTTTTTTTTTAATTTTGAAAGAATTTGAAATAGGAATTAAACACAGTTGTAACAACATAATTACGACTTTTCTCTTGAAGTATAAGCTGTTAAATGTTTTATTGTATCCTACTGTATATGTGATTGCGACCTGACACCATTCTCAGAACGAATTACAAAAGTTACATATGTTGGTAAAACAATAGTTTGTTTATAATCTTACTTCGCACTTTTCTGTTTTCATTCTGTATTCAGAGTTCCTATGACTAGCTCGAAATAGAAGTGAATTTATGCAAGTGCACATTGCCTATTGTACAAAAATTGCATTCATTTTCCGAACTTTATGCACATCACGCTAAACTGTATTACATCAAAACATCGCACAAATAGAAATTAATCCACTTTGATACTGAGTTTTCATAGTCCCCTTCACTTGGTTAGTAATTCGTTAAGATTACGGCGACCACGGCTGTCGCCCATACGTCCTGTTCAAACTAAAGACTGGGGCTGCGTAGCAATTCCTGCAAACTCAGCCCTTTATGAGAGTCAAGGGAAACCTAAAGTAAGACAAGACTGTCAAGCAGCCGATGCTTACCTCCGGTACTCCATAGTCCGCAATACCAAGTTCCCGCTGATAGGCGAAAGTAGCATCGACACTGGCCGGCCCCTTGTAAGGTGAGGGCTCCGCGAAACCGTTTTGCGCGAACATCGCCAGATGCTTCTCCACCTCTTCAGGGTCTGCAAGTATCCGAGTAGGAACAAGAGGAGCATGGCTTCTGAGAGTCCCACAAGCGGCCGGGTCAACAGGCCTTGCTACGATCAGGCGGACGTGGGAACCAGATTGCCGCAGTACCATGGCAACTTGCTCGGAACCCATTCCACGTAGGTTCACGTCTCCTATCTGCAAAATGTGGTCACCACTCTGCAGACGTCCGTCCTATAAGAAAGGGAAGAGGAGAGTTTAAGGAAAGGGAAATAATATTATGCTTTACCAATACAAAATTAGTGCGACGAAGAAAAAAAAAAGAATTCTAGACTAATACACTGAATCTTAAAACCCAAAAGATTAAACGCTCTTGTTAAAATTTAACACACACATAGTTTTACTCAAAGATATTATGCAGGCTATCATATTATAAAAAAAACTGAAAAAAGAATACAATGTTCAGATATTCCTCGACTTACGACCGTGACAGGGACCGAGACATTGGTCTTAAGTCGAGTTTCAAACTTTTTTTTTAATTGTATATGTACATATATTTTTTACTTTCATACATACATACGTAATTTAAAATACACTGTATTTAGAAGATATAAATTATTCTTTGCCCATCACTACTTATTATGTTAGTACAATCTATTTTTTCAGAATTTCGACAGTTGATACGTTGCAAGGTTTTTTCAACACAGTTATACAAGGGAATTTGAACACTTTGCGTCGTCTTTTCCTTGTATATTGTCTGGTAGCAAGCCAGATTCTCCTGAACACGACGATCTACACTTATGAATCTTTCTTCATTTGGATCCATTGCTTCTAACTGTTGTAGTCCTTTATTAATATTATAACACAGATCTGCAAATTTTCAGTGAACAAATATTTTTTGCAAAGTTGCAATTGACTTATGTTTTTTGGTATGCAAATTTCAAATACGTCATTCTTTTTGTCCATCACGTAGCAGTTTTTTGAAAATTGCGTTTGAAAATTTCGAAAAATAATGCTTCATATACCATGTAAAAACATTTCTAGGGATTAAAACAAAGTAAGAAGTTTTGTGTGAAAAATTACTTTAATACTCACATATATATTTAGAATCCACATTACTGAGTCGTTTACTCTCATTAGTACAAAAGCATATGATTCGGGATATTCAACAATGGCCACATAAAGTCAAGTTTCTAAGGCTTTGTAGTACCTTTTTCTTTCGTGTTGAATACTCCGAATGAAAGCAGATCTTCTGTGTGTAACTTGCGGCTGTTCTCTATGTAGCGACCACCAGTAATCTGCTATCATATTTTTGTTCCATCTACGTTGGTATCTGCATTCCATCTGCTTAATGTCTTGGTGAAATCTTTCACAGTGTTCCTCACTGACGGTACCAAGATTTTCAGGAAAATAGTCCAGATGACACATCAGGAAATGAACTTTTAAGCTGACAGAACATCCTAATTTTTTGAAATTTTCAAGCATACTTTGTACAATTTGTTTGAAGTTGGGATCTTTATAATTTCCCAGAAATTTATTAACAACTTCTTTAAAGGAGCTGCAATCTTCCTTTTCAATCTTTGTCATACATGCTTCAAATTTTTCGTCCTGCATAAGTTTTCGAATATCTGTTCCCACAAAGACACCTTCCTTCACTTTGGTTGCAGATAATCCAGGAAATGTATGAAGGAAGTGCTTGAAACACCGACCTTCTTTGTCCAGAGCTTTCACGAATTGTTTTGTCAAACCAAGTTTTATATGAAAAGGAGGCAGCTTTCTCGGTCAACCAAAGCTTCCCCAATAACATTTTTGCTGCCAATTTCCATTTTCTCACTTACTGGCCACTCTCTCTTAATCCAATGTTGACTCCTTTCCCTACTGTCCCACTAACACAGGAAGCATGGATATTTTGTATATCCCCCTTGAAGTCCAAGAAGCATGGCAATTACTTTTAAATCCCCACATACGGCCCACATGTGATCATTGTATTTATGTTTGTTCAAAATGATGGCTAAATTTTCGAAGCATTCTTTGTAGTGCACGGAATGTCCAACTGGTATTGAAGCATATTTGTTTCAGTTATGGAGTAGCACAGCTTTGAGGCTTCTTTTGCATGAGTCAATAAAGAGCCTCCACTCCTGTGCGTCATATTCAATTTGAAACTGTGCCATCAAGCCAGGAATATTACTGCAATAAACTAAATCAACATCTTCAAAAAATAAGGAAGGAAATCCTTTTCTCGTCTTCTAAACCATGAAAAAGAGACACCAGGTGCCAATAAGTTTTTTTCATTTAGCCTAGAACCTAGTACAATGAACTTCCCCTCATGGTCAACACTATTTTATTGATTTCTTTCCTTTTTTTATGTGTATCGAACATTTTTTGATTTTATTAATTATTTTTTTTGTTATTTTATAATAAACAAGTTATATATATATATATATATATATATATATATATATATATATCAATGAATTTTAGCGGGCGAACAAAAATAAGTTACATGTCAATTGTATATTCACAAAAACACAAAGACTGAAAACAGAAAATTTCATATTGTAAAAAAACTGTACGTGATGGAATTTTTTGGTTATTTTTTCTGAAATCAGCGTCCAAAAATACATCAGAAACAATGCTTAGTTTTCAGAAAATATTTTCATCGCAGACCTCTGATAATGAAAAGCTGAAGCCTTTTCAGAAACCAATGAAGGTTTGTTTGATTTATCGCGTGGATATCGAAACTATTTCATCATATATTTTTATTATTGCGTCTTAAATTTTTTCAGTATTGCAGAATATTGCATCATATTTTTTAATAATTATGCACTGTACTTTCGAGGAACAGTATTTTTGAGAAAAAAATATATTTTTAAATTTAAAAATTTCGCTCGTAAGTGCGAGCGGTCGTAAGTCGAGGAATACCTGTATAAATTAAATCACACAGTATGCTTTAAACGTCGAGTTCTGGTAATAAAAACATGCTACATAGACATAGTGATACGTTGGAACTGAGTCAGCTGAGTACTAAATTATATTCTGGCTTTACTCACGTATAAGACATTGAAATAGATTATAGTACTTTTTATAAAACACATTTTAAACAATACTGTGATAAACATACCAAAAGTCAAACCCATTGAATAATAAACATTTGAATAAAAAGTAGAAGGCAGCTAGTAAGGCTAGAATGCATTACTTCGGATCTGAAAAGTTTCTAGGTTACGTAATATCACAGAAAATTAATAATTATAACAATTAATATAACATAAAATATAAAAGAATCATTTACATAACATACCACCAAATACGGTAATGTGAAATTTCAATAAAAACTTAATAATTTATGCTCGTTTATTATTAGTATCAATTTTTAAGATTAAGCTTCAAGCAACGCATTGAGATTCAAGAATCTTCAGTTATAAAAGCCCGATTACGGCCAACATATAACTGAACGCGTTCATGTCGTAATTAAAGGTAATTTCTAAACTTAACATCAAGGTCTTTTCCTAGTTACATGATACAACGGCAGTAACGATGAACGTGTTTCGAAATGGTGCTCATTTGCTCAGTCAAGAAAATTCTCTCTTCACCTCTTTCATACATACACCAATACCATAAAAAATATATGAGGGCGTGCACGAAGGTTTATTTTAAGGTGTACTTTGAAAAAAAATTCCAGGTAACTAAGAAATAAAAAGAGACTTGTAATACAGTAAAACTGTTTTTTTCTTTCCTTTCGAGATTGACATAACTTTCAGTTACTTTTTACAAGACACACCCCACTATTTTATTGATAACAGGTAAAAGGAAAAAGTTTAGGACTATCTGATTCTTTGGTATCAAACAATATTTATTAAACAGTTATAATGAATAACAAATGGAAAACTATAGATAGTCTGAAATGATTTCTTTTTCGCATTTCTCCATCAAAAAGCATAACATTAAGGAACACAGAACTAAAAGCTATTGATTCCAGTCCATTTCAACGCATGAACTTATTTCTATCCTTTAAGCGTAGCTTTAAACTCCAACTTTTTAAATTAAACTTTTCATGATATTTATGCATATGTGTGTGTATGTGTGTGAGAGATTCTGCACGCGAGGGCGTGACTTTTTCGTTAAGTAATACAGGTACTCAGTTGCAAAATTCAGTTCCAATAAAAAATTAACAAATGTGTCTGGTATAAATATACGTTAAATTTGTATTCATATAACAACAAAAGGCCCCACTTAAAAAATAAAAACTTTAAAACTCAAATTTTTGTTCATTTATTTAAAATGGTTCCATCAAGATTTTGAAAGAACGAAATTAACTAAGGAGGGGGGGGGGGGAACTATGGTTAGTAAATACCTCAAATTTGGGGGAGCGAGGGGGGAGAGCAAGAACGCATATTTGTGTGAGAAAGGGAGTTGGAGGGGACTAATCTGTATCTTTCAAATATTGAACATACTTAAATGGAAATTGAAACAGACCAGCACACACACCAGGTCCAACGCGATTCCTTCGCATGTGGGATTCTTCGTTTTTAATTGTTATGAATATAATATTCACCTTTAGTATCCTAGGAAACACACACAAAATGCTTATCTAAAGGCTGGATTTAACATCGCTGCTTGCTGCTTCTACGAATACTCTCGAATTCCTATCTTTATCTCTAATAAAAACGTATACAAATAATTAATGATGCCATTTCTCCACTTCCGCCCTGAAAGATATCCGTCTTTATTTGTAGAAATGCTTTTAGTGTTTCTGCTCATTTCGGCTGCGCGTAATTTGGATTTATTGAACAGTGTTGCGGCTTCCCTGCTTATTCCCCGGATACCGCGACTAGACTGATGTATAGCTTCGTTTGGTCGTAGGCAGCTAATATAAGATTTCGCCGTTATATTCCAGTTTCTGATAGTGATGACATATCGAAGAAGAAAACACATTGCATAAACGGTAATATATATTTATTTAAGACATTTCGATTGCGCAAAAAAAGGAGAAATATTCACACTATTCCTTCATTTTATATTTTACTAACAGAATATTTTTAGGGCTAAACTGGTAAAATACGTAGAGAAAAATTAAGACAAGATGTATGTTTTCTGAATAAATATATATATTTTATATTTCCGACCAAAAAAGAAAAAAAAAGGAAAAAAATTACTGTTGCTTGGTGATGAAAATAATTATCTTTGGCTTCATTTTTAAAAGTACGATAACGGGACTAAACGACTGCTGCAGATTTTACTACAAGATTTGTTTCAAGAAGTGTGACAAATAATGGTGAAGTGGTCTACCGTGATAAATAATGGTGAAGTGGAAAATAACAGCACAAATAATAACAAGATCAGGGATCGTAATGGCTTGGTATAGTTCATACTTTACCCACTTTCTGCAGATAACACATAATTTTTCAGAATCAAGCAGTCTTTGTAAACCCGTTTTTTTATTCTATTGATCCTCCACGGTGCGTAATTCCTAATGTGGGAATCCGATGGTTTACACGTTTAGTTTTAGCATCTGAAAGTCGCTGTTTAAATAAAGAACCCAGTTTGTCAAATCTTATATTTCGTAAACAGAAAAGTGAACAATTGGCGTGCCCTGCTGTAATTAATATATATATATATATATATATATATATATATATATATATATATATATATATATATATATATATATACATATATATACATATATATACATACATACATACATACACACACACACACACACACACACACACACACACACACATACATACATATATATATACATACACACACACTCGATTCCAGTTAATCGGACGTGTGTGTGTGTGTGTGCGTGCGTATATATATATATATATATATATATATATATATATATATATATATATATATATATATATATATATGGGAATTGTATTAACCCAGGGCTTGGCTATGTGCTATACGTCGCCACTTACGAGTTATGCGACGACAGCGCTACAAGGATTCCGAGAGAGGAACTGGAGAAAGAGTTTGGAGAGAGACTGAAATCGGTTCACGACCAGGCGAGATGATAAAAGCAGCAGACGGGCTGCGACAGGAGAAATAGTCTTGACGGGGCATGACGTTGGCCCCTATAAACGGCAGACGGCTGCGTAGTGTAATCCATTCAGATCTGTGGAGGCCTGGTACGGCCTGACGTGTAGCAATATATGTACTGCAATTCATTATATGTAAATAGTCCTTAATGTCAAGATATTGTGTTCCTGGAAGTGACGTGATTCTGTCCTTTATTGAGTACTGATTTATGCTGATTATAGTAGTGTCTTGGGGTTGCAAGTGAATACGCGGCCCTTGGTTCTACGAAAGTGAGCGCCCAACCGAGATCGAGATTTTAATATATATATATATATATATATAATTTTAAAAATCACTTTGCATTAAATTTCCTTTCAGATGGCCGAGCAGGAAGAAATTGATCGCGTAGCACGCTCAACGAGTCAACCAACCTCTCAGATGAAAGGGAAAAAAAATAACTCTTTAAACGCATGCTTTCCCAAATCTGCGAATAAAAAATAACCATAAAAAATGCCACATTAACCTATGGACTATGATTTATCAAGTCAACTGATGTTCCACACTAAGAGTCCATCGAGATTTATACTTTAGTAAATAATTTAATATAAAAAATTTGCGCATATTTTCCACATTAACCAGAGAAACAACTTTCAGCATGAGCGATAATTGAGGTATTTTTCTTTCACAAAAATTACCCAAGTTAAAAAATAAAATTTTAACAGACACACAGAATACCTTTCTGTTTAAGGGTCACATCTTAGGGGTCTTTTTTTCTTCCTTTTCTTTCTTCTTGAATAGAAAATGTTTCTATCTAGGCTGGATAACTTCTCCCCGGACAAAAGAGAAATTTTTCGGAAAATACTTCATATTTGTCTTTCACAATATAAAAAAAATTAGCTTTCTATATTTAATGAAGCCCGGTTCTTTCAAAAGACAAAATTATTTCGTACCAGACCTTTTTTACCAGCCCAATATTTACTTGATAGCTTTTCCTTTTATTAATGTGAATATCGTTATACTAATGACGCAATTCTAAAATCCAACAGTCACAATGAGCAATTTTTTAACGATTTTATCCTAAAAGCGAAATTGCGAGGGCTCACAAGCCATTGTGCTGCCTTAATACTGTCACTTTAGATAAAGTTTAACATTTAAAAAAAATACATCCATATATTAAATTTGAAAAAAAAAAGCTTAAATGAAGCCAAAATTCACAGAACACATAAAACTCGAATAATTGCATGTTCTTGCATCGATGAGTCTCATTTAAATTGCACGTTCCGATAAGAATTCACAAAAGACAAATTCCTCTTCAAAATGATGAAAGAGATAAAAATTCGAAAACGAGTGTTTTTCCGAGCTGAATTCCATTTTTCCCTAAATTACCCGCCAGTTTACGGCAATCTGCAACTGTGGGCTGTTCAGAGTTAATTAAAATTAATTAATCTTTCAAGGATTCAAGAGGCACAGTTAATCGTCGACTGTGAATGCTTAGAAGCGAACTGCATGCAAAAGACTGGAGAAAAAATGAGATTAGAAAAATTGAGAATAGAAACGGCCAAAGACTGTTAATCTGAGCGGTAATTATATCCCGCTGTAAATGCCCGGGAATGAATTTCTTTCAACAATGCAGACAAATATTTTTAGAAATTGTTTAAAGCAATTAAAATTTACTAAGCATCGGAGAATCATGTTTTTAGCAGATAGAACGAATCTTCGATTAGGAGAAAGAACGCTTATTTATCAAGTAAAAGATATTGAGATTCGAAATGCTTCTTAAGGAGACCTACAATACCCCCCACCCACCCCTCAAAAAATGATAAAACAAATTTGGAATTCTGTTTTGAAATAAGGTTTATGGCGGGGGAAAAAAACAACTTAACCTCTAAAGGTACAGTGGTTTGAGATGAAATAGATGGTACGGTCGGGTCGGATCCAACCCGATGTCATTTTTTATGAGGTTTTTGGTAGAAATAAATACAGAATAAGCAATTTTATTTTTGTATAACAACATTTATTGATAGTATTTTACATGAAATAAAAACTTTTTTGTAGAAAAAAATACCAACGAATTGTAATTTTGCTAAACAAAGAAAATCTCCCTGGCATTTACATAGAATGTTGTATATATTAGGTTTAATATGTAATTTAGCCCTGTACCTAATTTTAGAAGTTACTGAACCATATTTCTGAACACAAAAATGTAAAAAATAATATATACTGACATTTTTGGCTTTCAAAATCGAAATAAAATTTAAAATCTTAAAAATTAGTGATCATGAATAACGTTTTTCAACAAAGACACTCATATTTACTACACACTTATAACTGCAAACGCTCCAACATATGTTGCAAGACTGCCTCGTACGGTTCCTTGTCAACTCGATTTCTTGAAATGAGAGGGGAGAGTACGGGAGGGGGGAAACACACCCCTGGGTCGGATCTGACCCCTACCGTACCATTAGAGGGTTAAAATAAAAGAATGAAATGTTCTTACAGCGATGGGCCACAATTAGAAAGAACTTTAAACATGGAGAAGAGCTCATATTTTACATTTAGGGGAGAAAAACTATTATTCCCCCCCCCCCTAAATGTAAATTTTGGGCGGGAAAATAAAATTTATTTTAAACCTAAAAGACAGTCAGTATAAATGCAAGAGAACCATAAAACAAGATACTTAAAATATTTTTCTACATAATGTTATTGAATATAAACGCCTCAAAATATCTTTGCGCTAATATATATATATATATATATATATATATATATATATATATATATATATATATATATATATATATTCAACGTTAAAATTTATAATATACTAAACAATGTAAATGAAAACACCTGCTTTTAAATCGCTACTTTTCTCTTCAATCCACCCACCTTTCGCTCATACACACATGCGCATGTGCAGACGAGCGAAAAGAAGCTATCCTACCGTATATAATTAAATATGTGCTTTAAACTTTGATTATAAACAAAGTTAAAAGCACATATTTCCAAAAGAGCAATTCAGCATTCAAATCCATACACACGTACTGTTTAGCGATTACTTCAAGATTTTAAAACGAATACAATGACACAAAATTCCTCTCATGCAAAATTTCCATACAAAATCTTCCCTGCACTGACGCAATACGAAACAAGTTTTCGATGTGCAAAGCACGAAATTGCAATAAATTCTGCAGCAGAATGGCCTTCAACGCCTCTGGAGAAAACGTTAGTTTATAAATCAAATCCCTGCCATCCCAGCATCACGGTAAGCTAATATACCAACCGCACAAGCCCGCTGTAATTCTCTTCCCGTCCAATTTATGTATGGGGACATCAATTTCTGAAATAGAATGGGGGTGGGGGTGGAGGGAGAGGAGGCAACACAAGCTTTCACTGGGTCAAGTGCGGATAGCCCAAATTGCAGCTTAGAGGATCAGATGGACCATTCAGTATGAGAGCATATTTATCAGGGCCTCGGTTAATGAATCGCTCTGCCGAAAATGAATGATTGGGGAGGAGAGATAAGAGGCTCAAAACAAAGGTGTGGTTCGCCACGATTTAAGGATCAGAATTAGTCTTTCAGAAGTTTGAAAAGGTCTATTGATCAATTACCTTCAGTATGTAAAATTTAATAGTTGAATTTAATAACAATAATTTATAATAACAATGCAATCTATCATTATTCCGAAGTTAAACGACGTTACAAATAAATCAATGAAATGTATAAAGATGTACAGTTAATTAAATGTAACAACTCAATAATCTCAATACTAAATGTTTTGTGATTTCTGCCTGGGAAGTCCTAACCAAGAAATATGGTATTTCTGAAGCTCTAAGACCCCCGAAAAAGTATATGTTCTACTGAACCATATGCTTAGCAAGTTTTTATTCAGTAAGCTAAAATAAATGAGCATTTTTTTAATTACATCTACTTTATCAGTAATGTACTCATCATCTATTTCTTTATAAGAAGAGCACTAAAATTTAACTCAGCCAAAATTTAATAATAAAAAAATAGTTAAATATGTTTGTTTCGTTGAGTACATAAAATTCATTTTGGTAGCATCGCGCTGAACTTTTAAAATGTCAAGTTGAATACTAATCAGTAGAGAAAAATAATTTTAAAAAAAAAACGATGGTTGATATGCGATTAAAAAAACTATAAATAATTTCAGGAAATATTCTACGTTAAGTAGATTCTTAAAGTTCTTTTCAGATATAATTTCCAATACAGATATTTAACGAAAAATATAAAAACAAACCTAAAGTGAATATTTATCATTTTTAGGCAACAACAGACCATCTTCCATTTCCGAAACATTTAAATGAAATATTTAAAATGAAATTTCCCGAAAAAAATATTTATTTTACCCAATGCGAGTATTTTAGTTCCATAGAAATGCATCGAAAACTTCTATGACCAATTATTCTAGAAAGCGAATAACTCTAACCGTGAACACTGTAAAGAATAGCAAATCCCCAAATAAAAGCGAATTTTAAGGCAGCAGAATGTTCTGCTAGACGAGGCTAAAACACATTCCATCCACTTAGGCAACACTCGAAACAAGGCAGCACTCGAAAAATCTCAGAAACAAATTCTTTGCTAGTTATGAAAAAATAAGAAAACGTAAAACCAAGTTATTCGTGTAAGGATTCCCACAGTCTTCCGCAAAAATGTATCGTCTAATTTTATCAATATAAAGTAAAGGAAAGAAAAATATATTTGGCGAAAACTAAGCAAGAAACTAACTTTTTTCAAAGCTAGCATTCAATGATAAAGAAATAAGGCTGAAGGGAGAAAAAGGAATAACATCCCATAATGATACAGAAAATCCTTTCAGCTTTAAAGAAAAATAGATTTCTGTCCGCAGTAAACATAAGCCTTGGGTGGGGACATTACGAGACATTTATATTTAAGCCGGATCATGGGCAAAATAGAAAGGAAAGCGCATAATAAAAATTACATATCAATTCCGTATCTCAAAGAAGAAAAAAATTGCACATAAAACTCTGACAAATAGAAAAACGTCAGCTAAATATAGGGGCAATTTTTTTCCTTACTTTTATTTATTTAGCTAATAGTATATTTGAAACGTATAATTAATACGACATTTTTCAGAGAGCTGAGTAAACTGGAACAAATTAAACGACAAAACTTTGAAGTTTGGAAATTCTACTCAGGGAAAAAAACTTACATTTTAAAACAGTATTAAGGCTAAATTGATGGTGGGAGTTAAGATACAATATTAAGGAAATATTTCATACACACAGTCACAATATAACACAATAATTCATACAATTATATGTTAATGAAAAACGACCCTAATTGGCACTTATTTTATCCAAATTTGTGCCTTAAAGGATCTGTACAGTTCTGCACTAACAGAAATGATAAAATTATTAAAAAACAATATCCAAGTCTTAACTAAAACGCTTTATCTGGAAGAAACAAGCCTATCTCTATGTCTACCTATATGAACATATACTCGATAATTACGTAAGTATACTATTAAAGCGGATCCACTTGATTTCCAGTGTTAACTCGAAACTACATACGTCGAAATTTTTCAATAAAATTTTATATCAGGTATCCATGTGGACGAATATACGATATAAACAACATTCGTAACATTGAAAAACGTCGTCAGAACAGTCGTACACAACTACAACGACTATGGTGTGGCGTCACGGCGTTGCTAAAAATTACTACTATTGGATCCATAACAAAGAAAGACAGAGTCCTAAATAAAATGCGAAGCCAATTTTTAAAACAGAAACTTAACAAGGAAATTTATTTACAAAAAAAGAAATTAAACATTTGACACTTTCGACATAATCAATTAATTTACGTGCCGATTTACAACGCACGCACTAGGACCCATCTAGTCCCAAAATCGGGAGCTTAACAAAATCACGACCGCTCCGGTGGATGTTATACGCCGCTCTCTCGAAAAACACCAAACCTCTCCTCTCGGCTGGAAAAACGGGGTCCGTCTTCTTAGAATGTCTGGATTTTTAGCCGGGGGAACAAGTGTTCAAAATCTGTGGGAACCGGCAAAAACTGCCCCGATAACACGCAGCTGTGTTTCTCGCACAGGGTCTTGAAAAATAACCCCATACTTCCAGTACGCTACAATGGTATAAAGTTATACGGGAAAACAAGTTGATCGATGCAAATTGCACTTTGATTTCAACAACTCACCCAATCTCTAAAAAACTAGACGTAGGTCTTTAATAGAAACCCCTGGAAGTACTAAATAGCATTCACATGTCCATTATAAAAAAATTGTCCATTCTGTCCTTGCCCATACTGCCGAGTAACGAGTTTATTGGCGTGCACAAATACGAAACGAGCTCGAATTTTGCTACATTTTATATCAGAGAGTGACAATAGGAAGTTTGATTATTATTATTGTCATTATTTTATCAATGGCATATCTTTACTAACGAAAATTTGTGGTTTCTATATATAACTAAAAATATTTTTTTGGTCAACCTCCAGACAATAAGTTGAGTTACTCGCAGATGACAATTTTAGATGTCAAATTGAATTTCTGAAGAAATAATTTGACTAAAGAATTCTGAAATTCAATTTGACATTGAATATTATATCATCTGCAAGTAATTCAACTTACTGTTCAGACGTTGACAAAAAATATATTTAGTTATAGAGAAACCCTGAATATTCGAGTAAGGATATGCCATTGATAAAATAATGATAGTAATAATAAACTTTCTACTGTCACTCTGATCTAAAATGTTACAAAAATTCAAGCTCGCTTCGCATTCAATTTTAGATGTCAAATTGGATTTCAGCATCACAAGTAAACACAAGCTTCTAACACCTTCGAATTAATCATTTAGTGCGATATAAACTAAAAACTTCTAAATGACTCCGGTATGACGATTTCAGATTACACGATACCAAAATAACGAACAAACAAATAATAAATTCCTTAATAGAAAGGTTCTTTACTCTCTCCGTAACAGAATAAGTCAAGAGCGTAGCAGATGTATACACCTCGGTATCCAAGAAAAAGAATCTTCTAAGTAGATCTGGAAAAGATACTTTTGATGCAGCAAACTGTTTTTATGATGTCAATGACAATGAAAAGGCAAATATACAAACACTACACTCTCACCAGGTGTGTTCCTTTTCATAAATATGGATAAAAATAGATGCTATTTCTTTGCTAGAAGATCTTTAGAATTTTTCTCATCTTCTACTAGGGGGTATTTGAACGAAATTATGACACTGTAGTTTTTATTGATATCTATCCTTAATGGGAAAACAAATACTTATTGTATAGATTTAAAATACTGGTTACCTTTTAAGCTGATATACCAGAAAAAATTGATATTTTAATATTTTTATTAATGAATCCCTAAGTGATTTCATCTAAAATCAGATATATTAGAAATTAACAAAAATCACTATAGAATTACACCAAATTTAAAACAACCATAAAATGATACGATATCGTGTATCGAGGAAAGATTTAAATACTACGGTTGTGAAAAATTGCCACATGTGTAATATATTAAAATTATAATCTATTAACGTAAGTTCATCATATTTTCATTTTTTTCACGAGAGAGATAAATCAGGAAATATAAACAAACTATAAGCAGAATGCTTTCCAGCGTATTTTTACGTAATTTAAGATCTATCTTCATGTGTAAGATTACAACATGGTTAAGAAGTACAAACACTAACAATCAATGAGTATTACAGGATCAAAATGCTGAAATTTATTCATTATAGGCTTCAGAAAAGTAAATCACGGGTAATCATTAAGCAATTAGAAATTTATAAGTAATTCTAATGACGAGATCACTAGTCAGTAAATGCATAAATTTCATAGCATACTTTTTTTAAAAAAAATATACAAATCGTAGGCGTCGGTAGTCAAGCTTGTCTTGCCTATGTAAGCAAAGGGGTGGACCAACTGTCGGGAGTCTATACTCCTTGACACGACTCCTATGACCTGAAGGAATTCGGACAGGCATTCGCTCGCGCTGCATATAAAAGTTGCGGAGTGATTGGTCGTCAGATTTTCAATGCCGTATAAGCTAACGTTGGGGTCGGTTAATAATTTGGAATTGCCTATCTAAGAAAAATTTTAAATTCTTTTACGAAAAATGTATTATATAAAAAAGGGAAATAACTATATCAAGATCTAAAAGGTCAAGGCGTTTATAGGACTAGAGTAATTCATTTCCTATTAACTTCTTGACCTATCAAATGACAACAACAATATACTCATGAAAAACATATTGAACAAATGATACGCACTACAATTTCATAGTTTAAAACTCACCTCCCCCCCGTCTCGAAATATCACGCCATATTTAATTGAATTATTAATTCGCCACTTTTGTAGGAGGGTAAATACAAACCAATGAAGTAAAGACTCCACCCTCCCTCAATTGGCATTTCAGATTCGTATTACCCTCCTACCTAACGTACTGAAACTTAAAAGCTTGCGGACCAGTTCACCTGAAATCACTTTTAATCTAACTTCTTCTAAAAATATTGATGTAAATCACACCTAAAGTCATAATTATATTTTTTCTCTTAGCAATTAAAGTAAGTTGCTTAATTTTTGTAAATAAAAATAAGGAATTTTTTCACTAGAAAATAAAACCTTTCTTAATAAGATCAAATAATAAAAATTGCGTAAAAGATAATATATAATTCTTTTGGCTGAGCGATTTTCTTAGGTTACTACGATACATCATGCAATATCTGATTAAGTTTGATTTATTTTTTCGCAATTGATTCACCATGTTCTTTTAGTTTCGTAGTTCATTTGTCATACAGAGAAACACGGAGAGAGCCATTGGAAGTAACAATTGTAAGTTCTACCAAAAAGATGCAATTACTGCACATATTTTTAAATATTTATTTTTTTTTATATTATCGGGAATAGAATACAATATTTTGGTTGAACTTTTAAATAGCATAACACGATAGCTCTAAAAATATAAAGCAAATGCCTTTCTATATGTTTTTAATTAAAAAAAATCAATTTAATGTATCCGTAATCCATCTGTCAGTGATTCTGGATCAATAAAGACCTCATAAATAGCAGACCCCCAGGCGGGTGGTTAGCTGTGTAATACGGTACCATAGGAGAAGTCAGCATAACAATTTTGAAACCACTAATTTAGAGAAACTTTACTTTAAATGGACTTTATATTTTCAAAATACCAAATTAACAACAGACGTAGGATGGACAAAATATTTTTTTAAAACCCTAAAATTGACAGTCTTTACTAACTAAAAAACCTCTCTAACAACGAAAACTCAATACCTAGAAAATAACTTTATTTTTTAAATTCGCAGATGGTGGCAATGGTCGTTTAGAACAGTGATCTCCAAACTTTATTGAACGCGTACCCTTATGACGAAAATAATCATAAATTGTACCCCCTAATTTTATATATATATACAGTGAAATCTCGATCTATCGTTTTTCAAGGGACCGATTGAAATGAACGATAAATGCGGAAAAACGATAGATGCGGAAACATAACAAAGCAATATGATCGTTGGGACTGGATAAAATGAACGACACATACGGAAAAACGATGGATCCGAAAACGATCGATCGAGATTCCACTGTGTGTGTGTGTGTGTGTGTATATATATATATATATATATATATATATATATATATATATTTATTTATTTATTTATTTTGATTGTGTGTGTAAAATTATTTTTTTTCAGGAAATGAACGGAAAAATGCAGAAAATAAAGTTTTTATTTATTTATTTATTTATTTTAAATGAAATAATATATATACATGCAATTGATAAATTAGAAGAGAAATTTTAAATTATAATTTAATGGGAACAATGTGATTAAATTTGTTTACTAATTTTGGAAAAATCGGGCTATTCCCTCTGTTAATGGATTCCGAAGATCTGGTTCTAATTCTAATTTATTTCTGTATATGGTTTATGAAATGTGGCGTATCCCTTCCTGCGTACCCCACTTTGGAGACCACTGGTTTAGAGGAAGCTGATTAAAATACTGAATGTCTTAACAGTCAGTATAATTTCATAAAATTTTTGCTTGTCTATCTAATACGAAAATATTCTTCAACTTTAAAAATAAGCGACGCATAAAAAAAAGAAACAATATATTATATATATACACCGAGCAAAAAGGTTCATCCTCTCATCCAGTGCTCGTTATAGCTAAATCCATCGGCTCGTATCAAAATATCATCCAAACAGAAAGATCCAACGATATTCTAACAACACGAAGCAGCAGCGCTACATCATTTGTTCCTGAAAAAAAAAACACTTCTCAGCGGATGTCGGAAAGTATTTTCTTCGTAAGGTACATCTAATGGAAAGTAACCCGAGGGGAAATAGCTTTTTCAAAGTCCAGCATTCGTATCCCGAAGACAAACTTTAACAGAAATAGATATTTCGGCCAGTTCGATATACGTATGAATTCGAAAGAAAAGAATAACTACATATTTATGTTCGGTAAATATGAAACCAAAAACAACGTAGGTTTTGAGACTGACGAGGAGAAAAAAGTGAAAGGTTGTAAAACGATTGAAATAAATGTTACAGAAAATACAGTTAGCATACATAAATTTAGAAGCTATACTCTTGAATTCGAGACGAAGTAAGATTTTTTTCACGGATTATCACCATTATATAAACTTTTTATAACCTTTTTATTATTATTATTAAGGCTGCTGTGTACTAACCCTATTGGATTAGCTCACCTTAATGTTAACCTATGAAGAAAATGTATACTTATGTATACATTTAATATGCTGATAATCCAATTAAAAAGGTGTTTTCAGATATTCTGAACTTTTATGCGCCTTGCAACAGGATTCATTTTATAAATTTCATACACCAACCGAAATTACGAGCGTTTGAAACACATTTTACCAGATTTTGTCCCCCGAATAATATAAATTTTAAAATATTTGCATTTAAAAATCGAAAAATGCCCCAAAGTGTAAAATTTCTTTCTCCATTACGGAGTACAATTTTTAAAATTAACTCTTTAAATCCAAGTCGGCAATCCTTGGACACATTTTCTCCATAGGTTAACGTTGAGGTGAGCGAATCCAATAGGATTAGTCCACAGCAGCCTTAAGTGTTGCATAGCACAAGTAAATCCAGATACGATAAATTTACCATGACTTAAATACTTCTATACAATCTATCCGTATGAAGAAAGATAACGTGAATAGACACGTCTTTCGAAGAAAAGTTGGTTGTTTCGGAAATAACTAAATGAGCTTCGAGACATATTTACTTTCCACGATAGATTTGCACTAATCGACCGTGACATAATACTGTAATTTCCTTCCCTCCATTATAAATACACTTCAGCCTAAAACCAGATGTTTACGCAAATCAATGAGACTTTGATAAATAAAAACTAAAGCAGAAGAACATTAAAATAATGAATTATATGACCAGCACTAGATTGTGAAAATTAACAAAATATGCAGAGAATAACAGATTCCACTGAATTCCGAATTTCCGTTAAATTAATAAGGACCTAATCATAAGACACTGCAAGTAATTGAATCTACTTTATGCAAAATAACAAGATTTAAATAGACAATTTTTAAGTATAATAAACATCTTTTAACACGTCTAATGTGATTTTTTTTACCGATTTAAAACTAATTATTAACTTAACTTTTAAATTAATAATTAAATAGCATTATTCACTTCAGTTTTAAATACAGCGTTGTTGTCACGTATATTACCACCACTTGCAGTATAACAGAAACGTGCTCCAACTCAAATGTAATTATTTTGGGGTGGGGAATAGGGGCAAACAATCTTGTTGTACAAAAAGTAAATAATGTATAAGGATAAAAAAATGAAATACTTTTTTCGCCAAGAATTTAGCTGTGCATTTATAACATTCTTCCTTTAAAGACAAATATTTCCAACTTAAAAGATTAATTACATATAATGCTTGAAATTTATAAGAATTTCATATGATTCTTAGACATACAAAGGAGTTATCAGCATACAATTCTTGAGGTATTTTATCTGACATTGAAAAGGAACTAGTAACAAAGGGGTTTAAAAAAAAATTCATATCAAGTAAGCAGTTCCCCGTTTTACATACACTATATGAGGGTGGTGAAAAAGTGGAATTTCCATTACTTATTGAATGTTGAGATGCCATCAGTGACCTAAACTGAATTTTCCTACTAGATACTTAATACAGTAAAAAATTTTGTCTGACACATTGAAGTCCCTAACACATTGAATATTTTACCTACTACGATTAAATGCAATTAAAATAGTACATAAATATTGAAATAACCAGAAAGACAACATGATAAATTCACGTGGAACACCCACATATATACTTATTTATATACTTCAGACAATTTCTAGGGTCGAAATAGTCTGAAAATAATTCCTTGATATTAATGGGCTGAATACAGTCCTAACGAAATGCACCGCTTCATCTCTAACCATCGATTCACCTATACCGAATACGGCCATCGATTGTCGACGCGAGCGTATCATTACTTTCAGACAACAAATAAAGGGACTTTCGGAAAAGATCTCCACCCACCTAATTAACCGGAAGCCACACCCTTGATTCACTCTACCTTTGTTGGTGGACAATGCCACCCTCCGAGAGTTATGAAACTTGCTCATAATTTCAATAAAGTTTCCAGTCATACTTATGCAGAGCTATCCGAGTTACTCAAAAGAAAAAATATTTCCACCCAAATCAATTCAGAAGTATAATTTTCTCCTATGTGTGCCAGAATGACAATGGAAAAGTAGTTTCCCCCCCTAAAATTGCTGGCAAGTGAAAGTCTGATCAGTATTATTTAATTCAAATTGTTTTTTCTTCCAAGTTTTATTTTATTGAGAAATTTGATCTCAAACCAACGGATGGATAGAAATCAACTATTTTTCCATTGTAAATTTAAATTTATTGCAGTTTAGTTTTCTTCAATAACAAAAAAATTAAGCCCGACAACTACACAGAAACAGTTAACTTCATATGTAGTGGGTCACAAAACGGAATGAGTTATTTCCTTAAACGATCCTACCTCACAAATAAAAATTATATGCGTAATTAGGAAACAATGAGCAGTGAATGTTTTAGGAACGTAGTGCGGTACAAAAATGTTGTTGATAGGTTAATTGAAGGGTTTCTTTTGCTACTTGAGGTCTAAATACACCGGGGCATACCGTTTAAAGACGATTGCGAACCACTATAAATATGTCATTCCCAGGTCTCAAACTCGCAGAACTGGGTACCTGATGCCAGTGCCTTCGCCACTCGGCCAACATCCACCTGAAATATGGAAGGAAATACCGCCGAAATCCGATATAATGAGGACTTTCTTAAAAAATGGCAACATGGCCTATTCAAAAGTCTTTGTTGTTTGCAATTCACAATATTAAACGTCACCAGTTCGCACAAGATCGCGAGGATTGGGGAGTAAAAGAATGGAAAGTTTAAAATGGTTTATTGAATCACGTTACACTACAGATGGCAGGGCACGAACATGGAGAAAAAAGCAAGAAAGCATGGACCATAAGTGCATTACCACAAAACCTCAAGCTAGAGGTAGTAATGTTATGATTTGGGAGATGTTTTTCTGGCAATGTTTGAGCCCTTAAATTCGTGTGGAACAACGTCAAAAGGTATATCTCGCTGACCATGTACAATATTCTCACTGACGAGGTTCATCCAGTTATGTTGATGGCTTCTCCCACAGGGATGAATATCTCTAGCAGGCCAATGCTCCTTGCCATAAAGCTCACATTGTCTGCAGTTGGTTTGGAGAGCCCCACAGAGACTTCACATTGCTTAATTGAACTCCACAATTAACAGATCTCAATCCAATTGAGCGGTTTGTGAGATAAGGCGAAAGGGGAATCAAGCAGCCATAAAATCTTATAGAACTGGAAAGCGCAGTTCATCGTAGGGATGTGACATCGATAACAAAACACCGATATTCAATATTAAAACATCGATGCTAATAAAAACATCGCCCCAAAACCATGGACGTTTTTAAACATCGATGTTTTAGAACATCCATTTTTTAAAACTGGTTTAGTAATCTCTAACATTAATGTTACTTCGGTTAGTCGTAGGGGGGTGGGGGGATTTAAATTTACTCTCTGATTGCGCTGACACAAATGACAAAACCTTGGTTGCTTTTGCCTTGGGCTACATTGATGGCTCAAAATTCTCGTTGTAAATACCGCTATGTTTTGCCTTCAAATGTCCATATAAATTCGTGGTATTGCCAGAAGTTTTGAGGGACTTAAGGCAAATATTGCATTTCGTCAATTTGTCAGAGGTTTTGCAAAAATATTTCCAGACGGTACTTTTGGGAGGCATTTTACTAATAATATTAACGTCAACTTATATAAAACCAGAACAAAACAAAAACTTAAATGGCTGCTCTTGTGTATACACTATTTACAAAATAAAACCCCATGGAAGGTTCTGGAGTGTCAGGAACATTCCAAGCGCTCTGATTGGTTCATTGGTTGTTGATTGCCATTCGTCTGTTTTCTAAGGAATCGTTCCCCCTTTTGCATTCGTCCTTTTCAGAATTCAGACTTACATTTACTGAGTGTGAAAATTATGCTACGTGGTAAATTTTTTTATTATGGTACTTTTTTCATTAAAAAAATACATCGAGACAACGTAAAACATCAAGCACAAAACATCGATGTTAAAAAAACACCGGCTTCAATAAATCGATGTTTTTATCAAAACATCCATGTTTTGAAAACATCGACGTCGCATCCCTAGTTCATCGGATAGGGCAGTGGTCGGCAAACCGTGGCTCGCGAGCCACATGTGGCTCTTTGGCCCCTTCAGTGTGGCTCTTCCACAAAATACCACGTGTGATTGAAACTTCGTGATGACTGGTTTTCTCATTTCTGTTTTTACATACTTAGTTGGTGTTTATGGACCTTTAACTTTAGGCAAGTGCTCTGAGTAAAAACTAGAATTGTAGTTAAAATCCGTACCCCTGCGGTTGGTCATTCCACCTGCATCTGTCCGAAGCACTTTGCCTTCCCTCCAAGGTACCCCCACCAGCGATACTTTCCCCTCCACTCGCTGTCGTTCGGTTGGGCCGCTGGATAAGCACCGCTGAGGAGGACGTGACCTTCGAAATTCGAAAATCTTCAATACCAAAGGTCACGGAGAGACGAGCGCGATTCATGCAGCCAGTTGAGCGAGCCAGCAGTCAGTAGTCTCATTGTGCACAGGCCCCAACGGACTCACCAACGTGGGACAGCATCTCCCCTCCCCGTTTGTTTTTAGATGTGTGGGAAGCAATAACCACCCACTCTTCTCACTCCGCATTTACACAGTCGTGAACGAGGAGGGTCGAATAGCGGGGAAGAGTGAAAAATGGGTGTGTAAACGGAACCCTTACAGATAACCCCGCTATTCTCCTCCCCAATCGTGGCGATCGCTTCGGGAGCGGTTTTTCAAGCCCGAGTCAAAAGGACGAGTTCCACGTCTCCCCCACGTTGGGGAGCGGTTTATCTGGCCCGAGTGTATGGCGACGGTGAGGGGGTCAAAGGTCAAAGGGGTGAACGGCGTCGGGAAGTTGCGAGAGGCGGGAATGTCATTCGGGTCGATTAGTCACGCTCCTGGAGCGTGACTGATGTTTTGCGAATAGACGAGGGGTAGCTGCTTCGCGGCTGTGTAAATGCGGGGTAAGATAAGGGGCTTCCTTTCAACCTCTTCTACTTTGCCACCTGCACCACAGAGTGTCCAAGCATGGGGAACGAGAGAGAAAACGAGAGGGGGTTGGCTTGCGACAATTTGAGCCCCCACAGAATCGGTGTGTGGGAGGACAAAGGAAAATGACCCTGAGTGGAGAGAGAGTTCATGACGAAAGAGAACAGTCTCTCGAGAAAGCAATCTGATCGGTTGATTTTTACTGTTATATTTTTAGGTTCAATTCCGGTATGGGCAAACTGTCCGGGTGAAATTTTGAGCAAAAACCGAAGGGGAGTTAGATCTCTCAGTGAAAGACCGTGTATGGTCTTAGTTAAGCAATTATCTCAATAAATTATTACTATTATTAACTAATTTCGCTTAAATAGCTGTTTATTAGCGAGTTTCTGCCGAAAAGTAGTAAAAATTTTTTTTCACATTTATTCGCTCATATCGGCAAATTTCGCATTTATTTCGTAAATACGAAAATCACGTATCCCTAGTCAACAGTTGCAATACAAATCTGTATTTGCATAAAAAAAAAACTATGAAAAGGACTTATAAAAGTGGCTTCGCAAAAATGCAGGAAAAAAGGAGGAAATATGCTGAAGCAAAAGAGGGTTCTTTTTGTATGTCTTCCTGGCTAACCCAGCAACCCACCGAAGATACAGAATGCATTACAGAAGAAACAAGAAGTGTGAAAGAATTTTTTTTTTAATGTAAGGCTACAGGTAGCTTAGTTTAGATAGTAATTTAAAGTAACCGGTGTTAAATTTATATTTATAATTTAATACTTATGGTGATAAAAAAAATAAATAAATAAACCTAATTCAGTGAAGTCTCCTAAAGTGCGATGTTTTTATAACGCGATTTCCATAAAATGCGGAGCGGAAATTGTGACAGCTGTCCTATAACGCGGTCTCCTTATAACGCGTTTTTCGTACAAGAACATTCCAACAACTCAAATGGCTTGAAAAATTTATCTATGGCAGCACTTATTTGATGAGTTAAATTTTCGTAGTTGACATTTATGGGGTATTCCCCTGTTTATCAATTCCAGTTATCAGGGAATTTCCCTCAAAATGAGCAAACAATAAAGCATTACTCTCTTTTAATTTATTCTAAGATTGTCTTTAAATGTGTTCAGACGTATGTGTAATAAAGTTCTTTTGACTTGCTTAATTTTCGTTATTGGAATCGTATAACATTAGAGAACATCCACGTAAAATTTTTTATTTGCCGTAATACAAGTTCTAACTTTTTCAAACTGGTACTAATTTGATCTTACTTGTTCTAACACGCATCGTCATGGTCGGTCATGATTGAACGCGTTCAAAGTAGCGTCAATCTCGTTTATTAATTATAATTACAATTTATTTATTTCCGAGATTCTATATAACGTGATACGAATTTATATAATTTGTATCAATTCTGAGTTTCTGCTAACACGGTTTCCATAGACCGCATTTCCTGATTTGAATTAATTCTGAGTTTCTTATAATACGGTTACCATATAACGCAGTATGAATTAATCGCGTTATAGGAGACTTAAGTGTAGACTAGTGGTAGTCAATCTGGTCCCTACCACCCACTAGTGGGCCATAAAGTTACCTGTATTTTTCCAACAAGCTGTAAATCCTACAGGTATTTTAGTCATCACTTTGAGAATTATAATTATTTTGTTTTGGTAGCTTTATTATTATTGCCGTTTTGGAAGTAAGAAAATATGTTGCAATTATTCATTGGGGTTAAAAATATATAAAATAATATAAATTTGTAAATTGAATAAGTAATGCTATTCTATCTACTGCAGTTATAAAATGAAACATTTTTCTAGGTGCCCTGTTTGACATGGCTACAAAGAAGAAACATAGAAAAACGGAAGACGGAAACCCTGAATTTAGAGTTGAATGGACCGAGACTTTCGCGTTTATTCAAAACTTAAATGGCCTTCCGACCTGTCTTTTTTGTAAGGAAAAATTGACTCATAACAAAAAATCAAATTTAGAGAGAAACTATATGACTAAACACGTGTCATTTAATAATAAATACTAGTCGCTGCGCTACTAGCATGGTCGCTTTTAGTTTTATATTTTCTTTTGCAAAACTCAACTGAAGGTAACATATGCAAGGAATGTTACAATTACCTGTCATCATAAACATACGTTGTTATACGGGTATTCTTCATAAGGCTGATTCTAAAACATCTTGATTAAAAAATGCGAGTTTCCATTACTTCAGAACAGAGTTAAAGATTAGACTGAGAAACCCAACACCAGTGATTTTAAAAATTACATAGTCCTCTCTTTATGTACTGTTTTTCAAAATTAAGATATCTCCACTTTATCATTACATCAAATAAGAAATTGTTGGGGAAAATTTTTTTCACTTAAAAAAATGGAATAAAAATTCAGCAAGTACTAAAATATAGTGTGGATGTTTACATCTGGTAGTTGCAGCGGTTGCCATTCAGAGTGTAGAAATATCGTCGATTTTTGTGCTGCATACCTACGCGTTTTATATACATACCAGCATGGTCGCTTTTAGTTTTATATTTTCTTTTGCAAAGCAACGCAACTGAAAGTAACATATGTAAGGAATGTTACCATTACCTGTCATACTGCCATCATAAACGTTGTTAAGGGGTATTCTCTATAAGGCTGATTCTAGAACATCGTGATCAAAAATGTGAATTTCCATTACCTCAGAACAGAGTTAAAGATAAGACTGAGAAACCCAACATCAATGATTTTAAAAATTACATCCCTCTTTGTATATACTATTTTTCAAAATTAAGATATCTATACTTTATCATTACAACAAATAAGAAACTGTTGGGGGAAAATTTTAAATATAGTGTTGATTACATCACTCTCTGTATGTATTACTGTTCACAATTCAGATATCTACACTTAACCATATCAAATAATAAATTGTTGAGAAAATTTCTTCACTTATAAAATGGAGTAAAAATTCAGCAAGTACTGAAAAAAGTGTAGAAAACTATGAACTATTACTGGTTGTTGATTGCTATGCCGGCGACGGTTAAGCCTAACCTCGCGATTATTTATGTTCTCTCTTTCACGCCTCTCTCTTAATGAATTATTTCTTCGCTTTCTTTCTTGAGACTGTTCCCAATTTTCCCTTGATCGTGCAGCGCGCTTTCGAACATTCCTGATTTCAGTGCTTAAATCCACGTTGACACGCGGTTGCAAATTGCGGACGGCCGCTAATGTTTACACCTGGTAGTGGCAGCCGTTGCCATTCGGAGTATAGAAATATAGTCGATTTTTGTGCCGCATACCTACGCGTTTTATATATATAGATTCTGTTGGTGATGCAAGGAAGAAAGCAGTTGAACTTCAGAAGAGTCAAGAAAAATCAAATTCTGTATTTAATTACTGGATGCAATCTTTCAACAATGTTAATATTGCAAGTTTTGTGGTTAGTCAAGAGATTGCTAAGAGAGGAAAAAGCATACACAGACGGCGAATAAATAAAAAGTTGTTTTATAAATGCATCCGAAGAGCTATTCCGGGATTTTAAGAACAAAGAAGATATTCTAAAAAAATGAAAACGTTACCATTGTCTGCTAAAACAGTGAAAGATAGAACAGGCAAAATATCTTTGAATATAACCAACCAGCAAGTCGAAGATCTTAAATTGGTTTCAGCTTTATCAATAGCAGTTGACGAGTCTTGTGACATAAATGATACAGCGCAAGTTTCATTTTTTTGTACTATTCATTTCATCTACAGGTCCTAAAGAAAAACTTTTAGGATTATTGCCACTCAAAGGTCAAACACGTGGAGAAGATATAGCAAATGCTGTAATTCAGTGCATTGAAAAACATCATATTCCACTAGATAAAATTGTCTCAATTTCAACAGACGGGGCGAAAAGTATGACAGGCGTAAGAAACGGGTTTGTTGCTATTTTGAAAGAAAAATTTAATCACGAGATACTTACATATCATTGCATCATTCATCAAGAAGCGCTTTGTGCGCAGATATTTCCAGAATAAATTTGCAAAGTTATGGAACTGGTGATGAAGATTATCAACTCCGTTATAGCTAAAGCTCTTGATCATCGCCAATTTAAAGAATTTTTAGTTGAAATGGAGAGCGAGTACGCAGATCTTCTGCTGCATAACAAGGTACGTTGGTTATCAAGAGGACACGTTTTGAAACGTTTCGCTTCTTTAAAAACAGAAATTCAAGCATTTCTCCTTGAGAAAGGTGTTCACTATCCAGAACTAACTGACGATCAGTGGATCCAAAAATTTTATTTCATGGTAGATGTTACGTCTCATCAGCTAAATCGTAAACTGCGGGGGAAAGGAAACAATTTTTTCGATATTAGAAGAAGTTATTTCATTCGAAAAAAAATTATCTCTTTTGCTCAAGATTTTGAAAGACAAACTTTAAATCGCTTTCCGAGCCTGTTGAAACATCGCCAAGAAAATAATTCTGATATTGGCATTTGCTATTTCAAAACAACACTTTTAAATATGAGGGAAGCTTTTCTCAACAGGTTTCAGGAAGTCAGAAACAGCAAAGCGACGTTAGCCTTTGTTAAAAAATCTCTTAATGCTACTGTAACATAATTAATTTTTTCTCCCTTTAATATTGACATTGGCAACTTTGAAATGCAGCTGCTGGATTTAAAAAACAAAGAATTACGGAGTTCGAAATTTAAACGTCTTTGTGCTGATCTCGAAATATTGAAGAAAAACAAATATGAACTTAGTTCACAGCACAAGGGGTCTGCTTTGAAAGACCTGGAGAATGAAGATATGTTGATTTTTAACACTTGGAAAAGTATTCCTGACTCATATAATCAGCTGAATAAACTAGCGTTTGCTGTTCTTTCCTTATTCAGGTCTACATATTCATGCGAACAATCATTTTCAAGCATGAACCTTATCAAGAATAAATTGAGAAGTCGTCTAATTGAGATGGTTTGGACATACAGAGAGGATGAATGAAAGGAGATAGACCAAATAAGTATACAAGACGAGTGAGGATGGGAGAGTTGGAAGGGGTTGACCTCAGCGAACGTACCTCAATCAGGTTGAGGACGTTTTTAGCAGAGGTCAGCTTAGGAGTATCCTAATAAACAATGTACCAACCTATATAGTTCAAGTTTTAAAAATTTGGCTCTCAAAGGGAATTTCAATCGTTGTACTGTTGCTATTTGGCTCTGTTGACTAATGAGTTTGCCGACCACTGGGATAGGGTATCCTATTTCTCAAGTCATTACCAACATTTCATAAAGTCCAAGCCACACAGAATCAAAGCAGTATTGAGAGCAAAGCAGTATTGAGACCCAACAATGTACTCAGTAGGAGGTCATAATCAACTGGCCACCTAGAGTAAGTATATTTTATGGAAACGTTATTTTACGTTCTAATTTTTTCTTTTAAGTTATATTTTTTGTAAACACTATCTTTCTCGATTTCAAGTGTTTCAAAACTAACTTTTATTATATATATATATATATTACAAACACATACATACATGCATACAAACACAATTGGAGTTCACAGTTTGACGCAAGACCATCGTTGTTCATAATTTATTCAACTCTCATTTGAAATATGAAGATGTCATCAAGTTTATAACATGGGACATAACAGATAGAATAAGGATTTAAAATAAACGTCATATATTTATGAACAGAGTTACGGCCAAATACATTACCACATATTGCGAGAAAGATTATAGAAAAAAATAGTTCATGCGAACTAAAAGGAACCGTGGACAACCAAATCAGAAATATTCTATGTATGCAACACTCCACCGCTTTGATGCAGTTTATGTCTGCCTACAAACATTAGTCGTGAGTGAGGCTTAATTAAAATTAACTATTAGCCAATAAATCCAATGTCATAGAATGAGACTACAAGGTAAAAAAATATTTTTGAACGTAGCATAGTATTCATATAAGATTTATGCGTATGACTGGCTTATATCTACACCATTAAACATGCAACAGAGATAAATAATACAAAATCAGAAATAATTCTAGAAATGGTCATATGACAATTAACTATTTGTAAATATAACAAATATCTCCACAAATAAAACGCAATAATAACGCTAAAATGAAAGATAGGTTTTGTTTTGTTTACCCCCCAGATAAAAAAATATGCTTAGTGCTTAAAGTTTCCACCAGTTAGGTATACAATTATCTCTCAGTGTCTTTCTCTTTTAATCCTCTCGGCGATTTGTATTTAAGCTTGCTATGTTTCAATGGTTCAGAACAAATCACTGGGAGATTCAAAAGACTATAAAGGACACCAGATAATGCTATGCATGAAATTTTGGATACTCGAACTCTATATCGCGTAGGAATAAGTTTCGAAATAATATAAGAAAAAACTAAGCACAACCTGTAAGGTATGAACTAAGTATGCACTGCATACTAAATATTTGACACTGCATTTAATAATCTATCGAAGAATACTTTGATTGCACAGAACCAGAAAAAAAAAATCCCCATTTATAATTTTTGAGCGACAGAAAAATTTCCCCATCATCACTTGGCAAAATAAATCATTTGAAATAAAAATGAAAGAGAATCTCTGGAGAGACCATTACAATACAATTTTGATGACCTATACCAATAGCAAAACAATGAAACATCTCACCTACACCGAAATCTGGGCTAAATATGTCTAGCAATTACTTCTTTGAGACTGAATTGCGGTTCTGAAACTCGCAAATTTCGTGGACCGTTTAATCTTTTTTTCTGTTTCAAAGAGCGGAAACGAAAATAAATTACTTCCAGTTTAATGTGGTTTATTTGTTTATTTATCTATGGAGGAAAAAAACTCGCTGTTTATACCACATTGTTTAGATCTCATCTCGGGTTTAATGTATAATTAAGTAATCCTTAAGTGTTGTTCTGAAATTAGGAAAACCGAAAACTATTGTAAACGGAGAGCCGATTATTTCTGGCTACGATTAAAAAACCTTCCGCTATGTATTCAATCAGTGTTTCACAATGAGCGAAAAAACTCCTTTGAAAGAAAATACAAAGAATTACATTACTACATATTTCATAATACGAACAATGATTGAAAACTATTATAGATTTACAATTAAACCACCCCAAGGCTTTTGGTGTAAGCCATTTGTAATGAAAACCCCTTGCAAACGTAAATATTCCACGCATCCCGTATAGAGGAATTCATCATCGTCATCACGATGGTAAAACAAACCTGAATAACATTAAGTTTTCAAACGACGATAATTGCCCAGAATATATCATACAACAACAACGGCGCAAAATAATAATAATGATGATAATAAAAGTGAAAACTTGCTTACACTAACTATCTTGAACAGCCCATTTCGCTTGAACTAATTTTAGTAAGCAGAAAATAAGACTAAATATATTATAAAAAATGTACACGTATTTAAAAGAAAATGTATACTTATATATAATCATAAGAGAAAATTTTAGTGGCAGCAATGCAATATTATTACGTAAATGATATTAGTTTCTCTCAGCAGTCACTATAATCATACATTAGATAGAGTGATGCTGATACACCTGGTGAACTTAAATTTAGCGTTAAGCTTGAAAATCATTTCCTGCTTTATATTTAACACTTTTGTCCATAATCCACATAGCATCACTTGCGCTTATTTCACTTATTTTGGGTATGCACAACCAGAGTAATTTCTTTGAGTACTTTCTAAGAGAAATTACTATTTTCAGCTTTGAGCAGCTCCCTCACTGTCCCTATTATTTATAGGCATCAACTCTCTCCGATATATTACTTTCAAAATCACAGATTAATTCACACATCTCCCAGTAGATAGGTTTGTGTAGAAAAAGATGACGTAACGCTCAAAAAACCAAGCGATCGATCACTTAAGAGTGATACCTGTGTTGCTAAAACTCGAGATTAACTAGCCTGAATTCATTTGGAGTGCAAGTCGACAATCTTAGGACTTTTGATTGAAAGATTCCAATTTTTGTCCTGGGATCCATTATTTTTGCAATCAACTGTTGAAAATGGGACTCATTATAATACTTCTTATTACATCCATTTGGAAAATAGGATGAGAACTATACAAAAGTGAATACTAACTTGGGGTGATATTTACCGTTATATCTTGAAACAGTTCTACTGGCTAAAAATTGTAGGATAAAAGCAAACCATTTAGCACATTTTAAATTCTAAAAAATAGAGCAAGACTAAGTTTAAACCACTGGGAACCACTTGTACTTCTAATCACAGAGTTTAGATAAGAAGAAATCCTTCACTTACTAATTCACGATAACAATATTAAATTACTACAGAGCGAAAAAAGCTTTGAAAATTTTACTGTATAAGTAATAAATGTACCTTTGTTCCACAAAATAAGAAAAAATTGTCCCTATGCGCATGTTTGGTCCAACATCAAAAATAAAAGTATAAGGATTCAACCGCTAACTAAAAATATAACACTAAAAATGGATATAAATCAGTTTCCATGGACGAAAATGTTGAAACCTGTGTGTTTCGGTAGATAAATTTTATCTAAGCATCTTATCAATTAAACAGATAGGGTGAACTAACTATATGTACGTTTGGGTGTGGTCTTCCGAATTAAAAGGGTGGAGATCTATCCAGCGTGTTTTACAGACACCTAGTGATTGAAGAATAAGTATAGAACAGTTTTTATGAGCAGATATATTAATATTTGATTAAATCAGATATTACTTATTCATAAATGCAGAATTCCATGCGTCATGCTTTGAAACGTATTAATAGGTGTACAATACCTCTTCCTACACTGTCGGCTTAAGATATTCTTTTATGAGTACAAGAACGGTGAAATTCAGCAAAATTATCTGAACACTACATGCAGGGCAAAAATTAACACAGCGAAAAAATGAGAAAGATCAGAGTGGAAGCAGCAGAACCGTCTTCCCCAGAGAATTAATTCTCTAAGCGATAAAAGCCACATATTTGAAAGATAAAATTTAAAAGCTCGTGAAAAATTTACTTTGTTGCCGTTAACTGATATCATTCCAGGATAACTCATGATCTGAAGCGCACGGAAAAGAACATTTCTTCATGCTACAGAAAAATGTATATGATAAAAACTATTACCAGATAAATCTAGAACCATTACTTAAAAAAAATAAATGAAAAGAAAAAAAAACACGAAACGAGGAAATAGACATCACAGAAAACTTCATCGTGGTAATCTTTAACACATATTTTTGTATGAAACAGAATTTTAACCCGTATTTAAATAAGTCTATCAGTTTATACAAATGCTTTCGCTTGATTCGTCTATGGAAGCTATGGCGAACACCACACAGCATTTTAACTCCATATTTACAGCTATGTTACGAATAGTTAAGAATCCATTCGAAAACAAATTCGAATTAATACTACAGCAAAGAAGTTGTCATAAATGAAAACAATTAGTGTTTTCAAATATATGAGTATAACAGTGTGTAACGTACGTTCATCAGGTACCACAAGTTATCAGGTTTTTGTTCAATTACTTGAATACCTAAAATTTGCCGTACACAGAAGTGAATAATTCCAAATCTTATAATAAAACTTAGCTGACCCTTGATGAAAAGTTAGTTCGCCGCTCAAGGACAAACTCAAAACTAAAACAATAAACACTAGACAGGAAATATCGCAAAACACAATTTAAAATAGATTCAAGTACTACAGCAATAAACATGCAATACATACAGGTAGTTTCAAAGTTATGCATATAACTTTTAATGATAATAGAATGTATAAAAGATGGGCATGTTCTTAAATCATGTCAGAGTAGCGTAACAATTAAAAATAGACAGTAAAATTTTGATAGGACTGTTTTCAGTGATTCTGCAAAATTCCAGATAATTAGTTTCACTCGACTGAGCATATGCGACTTAGCTTTAGAAATGGTGGTGATGATTCTGAAACGTAGCTCATCCAAACTGAGAAAATCCCAAAAGTTTTCAAATTTTTATGTTACTCTTTTCCATGAGACGGCGGACTTTCAAGACTTTTTGTTAAAGTAAGCCAAACTTAATCCACAAAACTATTGAAACATGAGCCAATATCACTGACCTTACTTGACGTATAGAACAACCTCCATTCACAAAGTTTTTGTTCAATGTACAGATCAGGCATCCTCTGGGGGGTCCTTTGCTCTACTGTGAAGTAGGTCTCCTCTGACCTAAATCATCAAACCATGTTATACAATGTGCTCACTGCACGATCCTAAGAAGCTATTTTATTAAAGGGGTGTGTTGTACCATGCTATCTAGTATTACAATTGGGGAATAAGGCAATATTTGATGGACAAAACTTAGATGCGTTTAAAACATCATGTCTTCTAAATATTACACTGTTCTTCAACAAAGTTGCATACTTGCTTTGAAATAACCGTTTCGCATTAAACTTGTTTTAATTCAAAACTAAAAGCTTATAAATCACCAATGTGCATCTCAAAAGTATAGAGACTTTCCATTCTTCAAAATGAAAGTAACGTGACTTTCGGGAGGAAGTTAAGTTTGTGGGTGAAGATATGTCACTTGTCATCAAGACCTTTACAATCCTTCATATCGTTGATTGCGTGAAATTAACATTGAAAAATGCAAAGTATTTAAATATTAGCTTTTTTATAAATTTAAAATAAAATACATAGCTAATCTCTGTGTTAAGCTTGCAAATTAAGCTTTTTTGGTTGTGTGTGTGTGTCGTCCCGTCCACCTGTGCCGTAGGTCAGTACATTTCAAAAGATACAATATTGTTGTCCATTAATCAGTAGTAGATAAGATGCGACACTTGACTTCTTTCAGGTGAAGAGGTAACCAAAATTTAAAGAATTCGGGTAAATAGAAGCCGTTTTAGGAAAATATGTGATGGAATGATAATAAGTAGAGCATTGATTGTGATTTTATCCAAAAATTGTGGTTTCACAACTTCAAAAGAGTATGGAGCGAAAAACAACTGAAAGAGCAGATCGCTCCGTTCTTCATTAAGGCTGCTGTGTACTAACCCTATCGGATTCGCTCACCTCAATGTTAACCTACGGAGAAAAAGTTGTCCAAGGATTGCCAACTAGGATTTAAAGATTTTTTATATTTTTATTTTTAATTGTATTCCGTAATGGAGAAAGAAAATTTTAGCATCTTGGGGCATTTTTTTTTAAGCATGCAAATAATATTTTAAATTTTCAATTGTTCGGGGGAAAATCTGGTACAGTGTGTTTACGCTCATAAATTCCTTTGGGTGAAATTTATAAAATTAATCCTGTAGCAAGGTATAGAAAAGTTCAGGCTACCTGAAAATACCATTTTTATTGGAATATCCGCATTTACCTAGCTGTAAACAATAGACATTTTCTCCATACGTTAACATTGATGTGAGCGAATCTAATAGGGTTAGTACACAGCAGCCTACCATCGTGGCTACAATGTCCTCCAAATTCTCAAATTTACCTCTGGAGGTGTGGGGGTCAAATGGATTGGAGGTCAAGTCAGACTTCAGCCCTGGTGGTACCTCGCCTTAAAGTGAAGCTGCTTACTTCCCTTCGCCAAGGCCCTAGGTGTTTTGGACTTGATGTAGGCTTTCCTACTTCAAGGGGATTGGAAACAACAACACAGCAGCCTTAAGTTTTACATAGTGTAAGCTGTAGCATCTCGAAGGATACAGCTCATCGTCGAATTACAGAAATCGGTAAGATTCTGCTTCGGAAAATGTAACCTGTGTCCAAACTCAAACAGTAAAATAAACTAGCTCGATTTCATTAGGCCAGATGTCACATACAGTGGAAGGACAAATGGATTACCACCACCTTCTACTCGGAAGAGAAGTTCAACCTCGATGGCCCGGGTGGTTAGAAATACTACTGGTATGATTTTAAGTGCCTTCGACTTTAATGGAACTGCTGATATTGCTTCTCTAAATGGTAAACTACATTCTGAAGATAACCAAGATAAACTCAGTAGCCACCTACTACCCACTGCAACGATTCTTTAAGGGAATGATTGCGCGTCCCAGCAGAACAATGCAAGGACTCATTCCAAGTTTAAACAGTTTCTAACAGTTGGTTTGTCATTTAAGCTACAATAATGGATTGGCCTTTGCCTAGTCCATGTCCGAACCCAATGGAGAACCTTTCGAGTATGTTAGCTCACGACGTATACGCGAATGGACGACAATTTTCAAGTGCTATAGAACTAAAGGAACATACTGAGAAAGGAGCTTTGGAATAAAGCCAGAATGTTTGAAGAATTTGGCAAACAGCATGCCTGATAGAATTTTCAAAGTTATGCTGAAATATAGTTCAGACCTATAAATGTAAGTAGAAGGGCTATTCAATGTCTTTATACTTTTCAGACAGTTTACTTTCGAATTTCATTTGTAAATAGAGTCGAAATTGATACATTCGCATGAAAACCTGTCTTTAGATTCAGCTTTATTTACTAAATAAATTGACGTGAAAACTACTTTTGATGCTGTTTTATTTAATTTTTATAAGGAAAAATTTAATGTCTATATACTTTCGGAGCGCATTATATATTACATTTTTGTTTAAGCCTCAACAAACAATTGTTCTATGCGCAAAATCCTCTTATATAGCACAAAACCCTCTTTCGATACAAGCATAATTAAATTACTTTATAAGATAAATGAATAAAATAATATTACAAAATCGTATGCTTTTAAGATATTCTTTCGTAAATTTTCAATTCAACATAATATTTCGGTTATAAATAGTGGTTGGTAGCGATACCGACTTATTTTACAACACGACGATTAATTAGACCGTGACCTACAGCTTAACACCGATTCTGAACGACCATCATCATCCGTCCAGAGGTACACAAACCCATAGACTTTGGTGCCTGATGTTCGGCAGTTTGATGATCGAAACAAAGAACTGATTAGGAAAAGTTTTCAGTCTTAACAATAAACATGAAAAACATTTGAGCCGGTTTTCTAGATTCTTTGTATGAATAAAATTAACTTACATTATACATAGAGAAAATATTTTTAACGAGAAACACGCAGCCCCTAACACAGTACTTGAATCATGCTACTTAAAACCACATACGGCGACTTTCCATTAAAACATATCTCTGGAATAGTGCATTCTTCTGTTTCACATAATCTATCATATGTTTTATTTCCTTCTGGCAACTGGAGCATTTGATCTGATTTAATTACTTCAGTTCAATGTCGATGTTCGAAGAACAAGACTGCAATTTCAGGAAAATACTTTGAGAGAAGGGCCCGGGAAATATTAAATGATATTTATGCGGGGCGGCTTCTTGTAAGCCGAGTCATTATTATCCACGAATGCAATTTAAACTGCAATTTATTTTCGATATGAATGAGAGCCTTTTAGAGAGGACTCAATATTATTGAATTTGAGATAGAAATTTTTTCCCTCCCAAAATTAAATTTATATGAAACAAATGGATTTATGTAACAAACAGAATTTAAAGAAAGTGCTCGTCCTTTTTCAATTTCGGAAGAAAATAGTAAGAACGGATTTGTAACTTAATTACATTTTTAAACACATAAAATATGAAATTCGCCTTTCAAATAAACGACAGTTGAATTTAATGCTATCCGATAGTTAAAATCAGTAACCTTTTTTTTTTCCTTATAAGAAATAATTTTTAAGTCCTGTCATAGAATTAATACATTTTGCCTTTACAGACATTTGAATATTTAACTTCCTTTAAAAATGAACACGAAAGAGAGTTCTTTTAAATGACTGTTATTGAATTAAAACGAGGCAGTTGCTTTCCCGTAAAAGCAGCTTTCAATGGAATATTTTTTTCCGATCTTTCACTCATATTTCTGTTAATAAATCTACGAGGTTTTCCTCTTCGTTTTTGGTTGCAGTTGCAATTTACAGTTCATTAAGATTTTGTCGGATAATGCATTTACATTAAGAAAAACGAAGTATTATTTACCAAAGAAAGTCAAATTAATTTTTTGACCGCTCAAACTATTTTTTTTAGATTTAAATGTTTACTTTATTAAAATATTAAAAATTAGTTTATAATTAGTAGCACTACCTACAATAATATGACTAGAAAAAATTATCAAATTAATTTATCCTGAAGCATTAACATAAAACTTCAGCTATAATGAGCACACGTAAATGATGTAAAAAAATAAGTTGCAAAAAGGAGAAAAAAATCAAGGTGAATGCCCCACGCACTTTATAGATGTTCGTGCATTATTAAAAACCTACGACTGCAATGACCAGTTTCTGAAACCCGGATGAAACTGTGGAAACAATTTTTTTTTTTAAATAGACTTTGCGCTTATACAAACTGGAAGTTATTTTCTTTATAAGTCCGTCAGCACGAGAACTATAAATTAAACGAATAACTTTTCGTATTAAACTCTGATACAGACTCATTTTTATAATTCGTAAAGGTTTAAAAAAAATGATGTGACCAAATATTATGGCAACTTTTGAAAGGTAATTTGTTCGGAAAATTTCAGTTTCAAATTTTTAATATACACCTCCATTCAAAGAACAAACATGCGCGATGTTACGGAAATACATCCATTAATATCTGCTGCCTCTTACATATATATTTTGTGGTCATTCACAGTAAGGATTTCACTGTATATTCATGATAACATTTACAATCTTTTATATAATATTATATTGGTAACACACACAATGGATATCGCATTGTTTATTTATCTTTAAGTTACTAAAGATATCTTGTTTAAGATCGCACGCCTGTAGCAGTTCTCGGCAAACGCTTCTTCGAAACCCTTCGGAAATCTTCATCTTGACGAAAGAAGAAATAACATTTAAAACAATTAGATAAAGACAAAGCTTTCCTTTAAAATAAATGGTAATTTGCGAGCGCCGAGACAAAGAACATATTAAAAAGTATACTTCGAACACACGTATATGTTGTCCATCATCAAACCTTTTTCCTTCAATTTACTTGTAAATTCAACACAGTGTTAATTTTTTTTCCAAATGCATCGACTGGGAGAAAAAAAAACCTGCTATTTTTAAACAGTTGTTCTAAATTTCAATAGTTAGCAGAATTTGAAATAACTACAACACATGTTACAGGGAAAAAAAACCAACTAATAAAACAGCATACTAAAGCTACCAACGAATGTAAACGTTAGTAAGTCTAACATCGAAGATTGCATTCATAGACAATGGGTTCAAAGATGAAAAATGAAAATACCTGCTGTTGACAGCATTTTTATACTTCATTCTTTTAACTTTAATACTTCATGACCTAGATTTAAAGAAGCATAAAATTTTTAGACTTACTCAAATAGGATATTATTTCCTTATGAAAAATAAATGGACCACTCGAAAAAGTGCACTTTCTGGGGAAAATAATAAAGTAGAAAAAAAATTAAGGCCTCTTTCAAAGAATGCACAGATTTAAAGTCATCAAACCTATGTCTGATTTTTAAGACGATAAAACGGTTTTATCAAGATATATTCTGAAAACTAAAAACATAAGGTTTATACCACTAATATATTAATGCTCGAAACAGCCATAAAGATATTTTTTTATAATAATAATTTTTTTATTCCGTTTTGCCTTACAAATAGCAGCTGTGACATAGACTAATACGTCTGAAGGCTAAATAACGTTGACACGGCTTACTCATATTCTGACACTTATTGTCTTTACTGACACTTATTGTCTTTTACTTCATTTATTTGATACAGAAATTAAAATCCCTCGGCGTTTCTTTTCATCAGAATCTAAACTAAATTCTCAATTACATGGTAAATAATTTAGTACCCTATAGTGTCGTAGCACTAAGAATACAGTTCGCCTGATATGAATACAAATGTAATAATATAAAACATGTCTAATGATAAAACTGATCCAGGGATAACTGAGTTAGAGATGTTTCAAACTTTATTTCACTATGTTCATCCTTAAGTTTAGACCAAGGTTGGCGAATTAATCTCAGATTTCATTATTAGAAAATGTCGGCTGAAAATAAAATCTTCAAAAGGTAAAATTTTTAATTTTAGAAAAATTACGCTATCCTGGCAAGGTGACAAGGACAAAAAATTTTTAAATATTCAAATATTTAAAAAAGTGGCTATCAACTAAAAAATCACTAAAAACATCCTTTGTTAAGAGAAATAACGTCACAAAATAGAGAGGAATAATGAATTCCGATTTTTTCTTCTTCATATTAAATATACGATTTTTTCAAAGGAAAACTCTCCATAGGGCGACACATCACCTATCGTAGTATTCTTGACAGAATAACACGTATTTTTACTTTAACACTTAGCTCGTTTTAAAAAGTAGAAAATATCCTGATAATTAAAGAAAATAACTAAACTGCTGCGGGGCACTACAATCTTTTTCTCATACAAGATTTTAGATGAAACCATAACATTAGACAAAGCCTTCGTTAAAGTAAAACTGAAAGAAGTTAATAGATGTCAGACAAGGAGAAAGTTATGATTACAGTTACATGTCACATACGTAAATAAATTGAAAATATTTTTTTGACACACAAAACCAAACATTCATTATCCAGATACGGAATTTTCCCCACTATTCGAGTTTAATTAAAACTACCATCTCGTAAAGGATGTTCTTCTCCCTTCAACTAGTTCGACCCTTCGGTTACCGCTGGAAAGTGTTAAAAAATGTTCATACGTATATTTTACTGTTACGTTATTTCCACGCACGATTTTTTTTTAAATTGAAAAAAATGAATATTTTATCCAGAAATGCAGACCAAATTAAGATATTTTAACTAATTCCCTAGAATAGTTATTTTAACTTGAGTATCCTACATGAAATGTTTAAAGTTAGTATATACAGATTTGGGACAAAATAATACGAACACATATGAAAAAGTAGGCAGCATTTCACACCTGCAGAACAGGCGCGCCACATTGCACACCATTCTGCCATCGAGTGGCCGTGAAGGGGAAAGTATCAATCACTCAACAGCAGTCATGTTGTTGTTTCTAATGCCCCCATATAGGCTACGAGCTGAAGTGTGCAGGTCCGGTTTTAAATAGCACTACAAGGGTCGGAGTCCCTCTTAGCTAGTTGCCACCTCAATTTTGACCGACAACCCCAGGGGCGACTTCTGGGGGGGGGGGGGATCGTACCCTCTCCCACCTTCACTGACCTTCATAGAGGGACTTTCCACTCTACGGATTTAACGTGCCCATATCCGGTCTAGACACGGAGGTATTTTACGGCGTGCACCGGGATTCGATCCGTGCACCAACAGCACCGAAAGCCAGCACATTACCGCAAGGCCACCTAGAGCCACAGCAGTCATAAGTAATGCAAGCGTCTATCGTACACAAGGCGCAATGGCAGACCTGAAAGAGTTCAAAAGAGACATCATTGTTGGAGCGCATTTAGCTGGAGTCTCGGTGACGAAAACAACAAACCTTTTGGGGTGTGCAAAGATCACGGTATCATGACATCGTAGACAAAAGACGGTAAAAAGGCATTTGCAAAGCACAACAGAGGACGAAAGAGAAAGCCGAATGAGAAGGATAGAGAGGTCTTGAAGCTCACAAGCAATCGTTATCAGAGATAATATCCGACATGAACAGTCATCTGCAAAACCCCGTATCAGCCAAAACTGTCAAAAGGAACTCCATGCTGCGAATATATGTGGCAGAATGGCGATGGACCCTTGGTAACATCCTGTCACGCTTTCCAGCGACGCCAATGGTGTAGAATTCCCAGAATCTGGGTCTCACAACAGTGGCAACAAGTCATCTTGTCTGATGAATCATTATTAACCCCATTTCAGACCACTGGGCGCGTTCACACCTGACATCCTCTTGACGACTGTGAAGTATGTGAAGTATGGCGGCTCCCTTATAGTATGGGGTGCGATATCTTGGCGCGGTCTTGAACCCCTTGTTACTCTGCATGGGAAGATAAAATCTGCTCACTATATAGGCATTTTGGGGGATCATGTCCATCCTTTCGTCCACATTACCTGGAAACCGCCCGTTTTACAACAACGATCCTATCCACACTGCTAGTTGTCTTCAAGCATGGTTTGAAGAGCACGATGCCATCTCGCCTAGCCTCCCTCGGTCTCCTGACTTGAGCATTATTGAAAACTTGTGGGAATATCTGGAATTCAAACTTCGAGCTCGATTTCCGTCTTCATCCACACTTTCGGAATAAGAGACTACTCTCCAGGAGGAATGGCTTCATATTTCATTAAATGTTGTGCATGACTTCTATGCATCCATCCCACGTCGCATACAATGTGTGCTTACATTAGAGGGTGGTCCTACCCCTATTAATAAAGCTTTTCACAGGTGTTCCTATTATTTTGTCCCCCATCTGTATATAGGAACTTCCAGAAGGCATTTATAAATCTAGTAATTTTTTAACAATAGCTAATCAAAACCGAGAGAATCATAAGACATTTATAACAACCACGTATCAAAACTAGCTACCGCTTTCTAAACCAGAAGGCGAGTGTTTTGTGAGTTTTATTTTAGCAAAGAAAATATTATTACTCATACACCTTTCTTCTGGGCCAACGACATAAAATGTTGGATTATATAAATACTTATTAGAATAAGCATATTTTTTCCTTAATGAATTTTTGTCTTACGCTTTCGTTAACAGTCCATAAGCGATATTCACAAAGCTCGTGTGTTAAACTCGCCAATGTAACAATTCGCTTTAGGGGATCGGGCCCTGATATCATAACTTCAAGATCGGTTTCTTCTAAAAGCATCACACTATCGATGTGTGGATGGGTGGACAAGCGCACACGCACAACCACACACTATTTATTACACCCATGTATACACCCTCGTATATTAAAAGATAAGAAAAGACAGAAACCAAAAGCTCTTTCCACAAAAATAATTTAAAATACGAAAAGTGAAGATAGTTTAAAATATAAGTTAAAAACTCACTTGCAACTACTTCAACTGAAAACAGAACATGGAAAATCTCAGAGGAGAAGAACATGATAAATTAACACTTTGATATAGTTAATTCTTTTGGCCTTTTCTAATGTTGTAATTTAAAATACCTATCATAACACAATTTCCCTAAGTTGAATTTATGAATAAGAATTTCAGATTTTGAATATAATTACAGCAACAGAAAATCAATTCAAATAGATTCTGAAACCGCGTATCTCGTGCTGCTAAAAGCAATAACGATATGCGGGTTGTGCAAATCTACAAGTCTAAACTCGCAGCTCCAAGTTCAGTTCTTTTTTCCTGCACACACAAAATCTTGTAATATTAAAATGTTTCGAATAATTATGCATAATTCTATGCTACCGGATATGCGTGTGGATGTATTAATCTAGCAATCCCAGGGAAGTTAATTACAAGTTTAAGGCGGATATTAAATCTTACCGGAACCAGAGTCACGGCGTCTGTAATTGCGAAAGAGACCATAAGTTTAATATCCTGTATCATTTCCCGGGCTGTTTTAATGCGAGTGCGACATGAAGCAATTCGTGCAAGATCGCCAAATGCCGATTAGAGCTTATGAATATATTAGTAACTTCTTTTACTTGAAGCAACAGAATTTAACATTTATTCCAATTTCAAATGAAAGGTATATTGCTCAAATCACTTTCGACTCACGCCCTGATGAATTTTGGAAGTTAAGCTTTAATTACTACAACTATTTAAAGTAATAAAAATTATGGAACTTTTCCCGAAAGCAATTTAGTCTCATAGCAAAATTTATATACGCGTGTAAATGTCACTGGAAAACTTTTAGCCATTCTTACAAATATGCGAATCAATGAACGGAACCAATGTCTGAAATTCTTATGGCTATCTCAAAGCAGATTTGGGTTAGATACAACAAATAAACGTCAAATAGATACAATTCATAAACCCCAAATTACGCGTGTCGCCATTAAAATAATGTTTAAATAAAATATGCACAACAGTGCGTTAATGCTGATGTGCACTAACCCTATTGGATTCGCTCACCTCAATGTTAACCTAAAGAGAAAATGTGTCTATTTTCAGCTACATAAATGCTGATAATCCAATAAAAAATGGTATTTTCAAATAGCCTGAAATTTCTGCGCCTTACAATGGGATTCATTTCATAAATTTCGTCCACCAAAGGAATTTATGAGAATTTAAAAACACACTATACCAGATTTTCCCCCGAATAATTTAAAATTTAAAATATTTGCATTTTTTTTTTAAAGGAAATATGACTTAAGATATAAATACTTTCTCTATTACGGAGTACAATTGTCTCTAACAAAAATCTTTAAATCCAAGTTGGCAATACCAGGACAAGTTTTCTCCACAGGTTAACAATGAGGTGAGCGAATCCAATAAGGGATAGTACATAGCAACCTTAATTAGAATGATAATTCGGAGTTCATTGAGGGTTAATAAAAAATCAAGTATCTACAATAAGAATAATTTTTATAAAGTAAATTTTCCACCAGCACACTAACAATATCTAAATTACGATTTATTAAAAATAAATAAATAAATAAATAACGCCTAGTTTATTTTGAAACTCTCCCTGACAATGTTTTTACGAATTCTCAGTGGAGAATACGCAATAGCAACCACATTAGTATTCAATATAAAGAAAAGTAAACCTAATGCTTGATATCACGTGTTACGGAAAATAAAAATTAAAAAAATTAAACCGAAAAGCACATTCCTCGATTGAACAAAGACAACTTTTATACTGAAACACATTCAACACGTTAAAACAACCTTCTTTCCAAATCTCAATCAGAATACGTTCAGTTTGAACCATTTATCTTGCGAAACAAAGTTTTGAGGATTCGAAGAGAGAGAGATCTATTTGTTGAATAAATTAACAATGTTCGCCGAATAGTTTCCAGTAATTTCTCTCCTCTGAGCCACCAAATCGTAATCCTCTAGTAATTAAACATTGCCCCTAACGTTTGACGACATCGATTGAATGATTAATCACTTTGAACCAACTTTACTTTCCAGTTTCCAATATAAAGAGTTTTTTTAATGACGAAAACAACATTATACTATCAGATATATATACATATAAATGAATGATGAACTATAATACAACGACAGTACATTTAAGTGAAGAAACAGAGACAAGGCCTTTAAACAATTAGATCATCTTAGAGTAACAATATAAAGAGTAAAATACCCGATCACAGGGTAATGAATATTAAAGCTTTTATCATCTCGAAACCGTTTATAAATGAGTTCTAAGCAAGAATTTGCGACGAACTCATATTTTGAATAAAAGCGTTTAGTCAACAGTTTGGTTTTTTTCTTATATTTTGGACGAATAGCAAGCACATACAGTTTATTTTTGGCGAATAAGTGTTCCCTTATATATTTATTTATATTATATATATATATATATATATATATATATATATATATATATATAAAACTTAGACATGTTTGCCACTTAGAAGATTTAGCCAAGTTTATACTTAGATAAAAAATACACAAATAAGTCCTGATTTAAAATATACTTCAAAAAATTTCATAATAAAAAAGAATATCATGAAATCGAAGTTATTCTAATTTGAAAATAAATAAATATATAATAAAAATAAAAAGTTAAATTGAAAAAAAAATGAATGAATTGTGAACTAAATTATTAGTAACCGTATTATGAAACATCAATGGTAAATGAAAATCCATTTCGCCCGAGGGAAAAAAGATTTAATAAAAACAGCAAATATTGCTATGGCAAGCCTTTCTAACTATTAATTTAAAATGCATAAAAAAAATTTTTAATAAATGTGGAAGGCACTTCTCTACTGGGCACATCCATCTACATACACCGTGAAATCTTTAGCACCTTAACTATGAAACAACTTAATAAGTGAACGAACGCTATCCCTTGGATAAAACATAAAAATTTTCATGTATTAGCCCAATTTAGAATTGACGCCAACGCAGTGAAAGCTCGATATGCTAGCCAATATACAACGTGGGTGGCTATAGAAACGAAAATAAACATTTAAAAATAAACCACATTAAATAAACAGGAACGTACACACTTAGAGATGATTTCCGGAATTTCAAACATAATAAATTGTAGTATAGACTCCATGTATGAATAATATTCAATTGGTCTAGTTATATCAGCTGAAATTGGATTATTGTATTCAAATAAAAACAAAAACAATCTTTTTATATTTCCACAACAAAGCCATTCTTATGCCTCCATATAGTTAAATCGGCTTAGCATAAAACTGATACAAATTGAAATCCTGAGGAATAGATACGTTTAAAGACATCTAAGAAGACTTACAGATCAACCTTAAAGTCTAGACACAGATAAAAGTTCATGTACTTAAAAATGGAGTTGTTATCGTAATCTTTTAACGACTAAAGATACGTTATTTCAAACGCTTGATAGTTTTCGTAATCCAGACAAATTGAGAAGGAAAAAAGACAGTATTGATGGTTATTTCAGTCTGTAGTAACGCCACTATAAGGCTCCACAAATCTAGTAATATTGACCGCCTCTGTATCAGGCGTATAAACATTTTGAAAAGGTAAAACTGTTTGCTCCAAGACAAATATTGCATGCTGATATTTTTTTCGTTACAGATACTACTCGCAAAAAAATTCAATTTGAAAATTTACATTTTACATATTACTCAAGCTAAAAATAATTTCAAAATGTGAGATAATTGGAGAAACACACGATATATATTTAAATAATTTATTAACTGGTGGTACTCGTGATATAAAGAACGCACATAATGAGATGCAACGAGTGAAAAAATTGATTTTCTTATTTCCAATGGTACAAGATGCAGGAGCAGTTAATTGCATAAAGTTATTGAAACATATAAAGTTTCACTTTTTCCCCATTACAGTGAAGCCCAATTCAAAGTAATTGCATATATTTGTAAATATTTAAGTACAGTAGTATTTATTATTTAATAAACAGACTTCATTATTTATTAAATCCGATAGCGATTAACTTTCCTCATTTACACAAGTAAAAATTCGTACTCATAGTCCTCATTATTAGAAAAAAATATTTCAGGTCGTGTCTTCTAACGAAACTACCGCGGGTTGTTAAACGTAGGATTACTTATGGTTGTCTTTACTTATGGTTCTCTTTTTTTTTTTTTTTTTTTTTTTTTTTTTTTTTTTTTTTTTTTTTTTTTTTTTTTGGGGGGGGGGGGGGGGGAGGGGGTCAGGAAAACATTACTAGCCTGGAGCTACAATGAAATATGGACAATGATTAAACGTAGAAACTTCATTATTTTTCTTTACATATGATCGATAGGACACATCTAAAAAGGGAAAATACATGCGCCGGGCATGTCAGGCATAGATCTTTTGAGATCTACTCCGTACACATCATTCCACCCGGAACTCTCTTTTCCCTGCGAGTACAATATTCTCCAAGGAAGGCATCCGAGCCCGCAAATACAAACCGCTTAAAAATTTCATGGCCACAGGGGACGATTTCTGGATCATTTTGGTGTGCGCAAGAACCGAATAGGAGTTTTTCTGGTTCGTGAAATGGAATGGGTTCATCATTTATTATAGGGCGAAAGAATGAGAGAAATATAATTGAAACATATACTCCTGTGTAAATAAGAATTCTGTAACACTTTGGACAACACCCTTTACAACAAACAAATAAAAGAGAGGGGGGAGGAAGAAAGAAAAAAAAAGAAAAAAAGAGTAATTATCTTACTTTTAATATAAAAATTACGTAAATACCACCTTTTGTTAACTAACACTAACTAACACTAACACACACACACATACAAAAATAAAATACAAAAAGGAACCTTTAATGCTTAAAAACGTGAGATAATCGGTACAGTAACTTATTACGTAAGTTAATATTGTCTGGATACGATGAGGATCACCAGTTTGGAAATTATTTACTTAAAAATATAACGTATATAACCAATTTTGAAGTATAAATTTATTTTTTCGTATCTGAGGTAAATAGTATATTAAATCAAAACTAGTTGGTACCCGCTAAAACTTAACGGCTGCATAGTAAATTAATGTACTAATACACAAATTATACTCAACACATTATTTTCAAATGTTGAAAATCATAATAATAAGTATAGAGAAATGCACTTTACAAAATGACTACTGAACCCAGCGAAAAGAAATTTCGTTACTAAACAGCGAGAAATAAACAATTTCCGTAAGGTTTAATGCTATATCTCACAAACATAATTATAAATAAAAATGGCCGAGAGAGAGAGCTGGAGAGATTCTTCGGATTAAACAAATTAACGTGTTTATGCAGCTTCGTACTTAGTAAGTATCTAAAGCCAGATTTAAACATGTCACTGAGCATGCGCAGAAACAAATTAATGTGTTTATGCGGCCCCGTGCTAAGTGAGTATCTAAAGTCAGATTTAAACATGTCACTGAGCATGCGCAGAAAGCAAATTTTAATTGTAATTTATCGGTAATTAATATAATTTGCTGTTACGAAAAGCAATTTAACAAATCTACAGATTACAATCATTCGTTTAAAACCAAAATGAAGTAAATTGATGCAGTAGTTTTCTCTCACGGACAGCCCAAAAAATCGGCTTAGCCACTTAAAAATATAGATGAGATGCGTTAAGATTTTCATTGTACCATATTCTAATTTAAACCTTTATTGGTGACCCATATTTATAGAAATATTATATGTAGTCTCTGGGGGCAAAAGGTCTTTACAGCTCGGTTTACAAAAAGATCCCCACTGGATGCTCATGGCACCCTCTGTTTCAAACACGACGTCCAAAAATTCTTTTCTCCACAACACTATATTATCAAAGATAACGCTATTCTGTACTCCGGTATAAAATGAGCGGACATATTCTACTGTACCAAAGTCTTTTTCCCATACCTTTAAATAAACCCATCTTAAACAATCCTCTGCCATAAATCTTTATAACTCTGCACGTCGATCACCCAGTGAAGAGAAGGGAGAAAAAAAAATAACTAGTAGCCATAACTCCTCGTGATTAAGTGTGATATCCGACACAACCATAGAAATTACGCGAAAGAGAGAAAAAAACTCTAGCGTTGTTCAGGCATACATACACGCGAGCAGTCCGTCATCCGTGAAACATGGTAAATAACTAAACTCTCATTTTTGGTCGTGTTACAAATACGGTCATGCGAATTTATTTATATCGTTATACATTAGAGATGGGGAACGGACCCAGCGAAACGAAAAAGTTGCATGGAGAAAAGATGAAGAGCTACTCTTATCAGCATTTAATGGCGAGCCGAATTCCGCTCCGAGTTTTTATGGCGTCAATCCATTCTCAGCAGAGAGCTAAATCTAGAAGCTATATTACGAGTACTTCAGAGCCAAGTTCGTCCAAAACGTAGGGTACACATTTTATCGGATTTATTAGACGGAAACGACAAAAGCGTTTATTATATTTTCTAGATTTAACGGCCCTCTTAGTACATAATCAAACTTTATTTCTCAAAGAGAAACATACTCCCAGCATATAAAAGTTTCTTTACAAGACAATATTAAACTAACAAAATGCAAGCAGCAATTGCTGAAAAAACATAATGACATGGGGGCAAACGCTTCGTTCAGGGGGCTATATAAATTAAATTTTACCGTATCACTACTATGATTATCACAACAAAATCAAAAGTATAAAATATTGTCTATGTACATAAACATGTCTTTTTTACAGAATTACTACCTCATGTCGTTTTTATAAACTGCAGATGACACAGATGCAACAAACCGATCATTTCGTTTACCCTTTATTGTAAGTTAGATTTTCGTTCCAATGCAACTAATAAAGAAAACATTATAACGGTGCACTTCCAAACATTGATGAATTTTAGTGTATAAATAAAGTGCGATTATCTTTAGAGCGCCCATCACGTATTAGGTAAAACATGATCAGCGCGAAACATGATAAACTAGTTAATCAAACGTCCTAACCTTTGTGAGAATCCATTATGCTACAAGACAACTACTTACAAACCAACTCCTTATTTTCATAGAGAAAACTATTAGGCTTTCTGCCTTTAGATCTTGATTTATTTTATATTTGAATCCTAGCACAGAAAAATAAATAAAATAAATAGTAAAGTTTAAAATAAAAATATTTAAAAATAAATAAAATCTTTAGCCCACCCTCTTGAGAAAACAGCTTTCCGACTCCAAGCTCTATACCAGGGGTAGGTAACCTTTTTTACTAAGCTGGCATATTTCAGAAATGTGGGAGTTCGACAGGCACCGCTGGATAAAGAGGGGGGGGGGGAGGTTAATATTAAAACATGAAAATATTAATGCGACAAATTTATAATACATAAATTCAAATTTTTATTTTAACAAAACAATCTCAAAATTGATAATTAACGCGATATTTGACATTGCAAATCTTGCCAACTCGTTGTAACGTGGCGTTTAAGTTGAATTTCCAGTTCTCAGCCATTGGTCCAAATGAGTGTTAGTGAGGCTTGATCGGTACTTTGATTTTACAAAAGATGATTACAAAAGATTCACAAGCATATGTCGACGCACATAGAGAGTTCAATTTCAGAGCAGGAAAAACAAGCTGACTCACAGCGAGGGGAGAGAGACGTTGTCGAGACAGCAAGCTGCTCAGTTTTTGATTTTTACGGTTTTACGATTCTTAATTTTTTTACTAAAATTACTCATTACAACTACTAGCGTTTGGTTTTCAGCTACCTAAAATTTAGATATTTGAACGGCGGGCACTTTAAAATTGTCTTACGGGCACCACGTTGCCGACCCCTGCTCAATACCCTATTCCACGAATCGCCAGGATTTCTTCTGATGTGCTTTTAATCCCCCTTCTCTCTTCCGGAGTCTGCCAACCCTTTACGGAATCATTTGAACTTTTGCAGCTTTAAGACGTACACAGTTAACGAAACTGTATTCCCAAATGGCTTGATTAATAACCCCATAAAAAGTGGCTAACTAAAAACACGATATCGTGCGAATGACAGGGACGAAGAGACGATATAAATAATTCTACAGAAGTGTTAATTCATATACCGAGCAAGGTTAGAAGTTAACAATAACAATACGTCCTATATTCGCGAGGTATAACCGCAATGCAAATCGCACAGAATCGATGATTTTTGATGCGATAAATTTTAGCGATTCAGCCTACTGCGCTTAAAGTGCATTTAAAAAGTCCTACGTTAAATAAACATCACTGCAGAGAATGTAATACTAAATTGAAGCCAGACAATTCCATGACTCTAGCCATGCATGCAAATTTCACACTATCTCCGAATTCCACCAAATGAACACGTTGGCCAGTATTTTCCAATCCCATCATCAGGTAATTTCTGGTTAATGGATGGTCTGTTTATACGATTAGCTTCAAGTCAGGAGCGAACAAAGGGGATTACGCTTGAATTATGAAAACAACGACATTTCACAACCCGCAAAGACGAATGACTGATCACAAATGCCCATTTCAGAGAGAGATGAGCCTGGATATTATAATCAGGGGGCAACGCTACATACGGCTTACATTTGCAATTAATAATGCAGTTTGTGCTGAATATTTAGAGACTTCTGCAGAGATCACAAAATTGAGTAGGCCTAAGTGTACACCAACAACAAAATTTTGCAAGAGAGCACCTAACACGCTGCTGTGTTGCATTTTCAAAACATAAGGAAGGAAGCAAAATTTCAGTTTTAGACGTAGAATGACAAATTAATCAGGCATTCGTTTACTGTGAAAATGGCCTGAAATTTGAAATTCAGAAATTGGCAACGATATGAATCGTCTGCTAAAAGCTTAAAAAATCATTTAGTAATTAAGTTCGGTCTTTGTTCACAACGAAATAGCATGCAATGATTATCATTCAAAAATTTCAATTTCTTTTTTGTAATGTAATTATCTTCATAGCTCTAAATTTTAATCATTCCGCTCATCAAAATATCCTTGACAAAAAGGATTTGGTCTAACCATATTTATTCATTTCTACACCATATTTTTTTAAAAAAATCACTCAAGTTTAGATTGTAACTAGCTGGGATCTCTCCCCCTCTCCAAAGCACATTCCCCCAAAGAGCTCTGTATTTTCACTTACATGTGTTGCAGGAATTTTAAGTTTGCAACATATTTATATAAGAAATATAAATCTGAATTATTCTGATCTTGAAAGTAATTTTAATAAGAGAAATCTATCGATTTTCATTTCAACCCTTCATTACACAAAAACAACAACAAAGATAATTTCAATTCTAACTCACAGCACAGATTCTTATACGAAGATGACAACACTTTACCACATTGTATCAAGAATAACATTTCCCAAAGCAGCTATGTTTTGTTTATACTCATTATCGATACTTTGTTTGCAATTTTTTTCACATTTTTGACAGTTTTATATAAGATTAAAAATAGATTAAAAACATACAAAGCAAAATTTAGTTGTGTGATTCTTACATCAAGAGCCCTAACTGCGACTAATTAATCGCACTGCCTATCAAAATTCAAGCCTCTTATTCAGTATTCTTAGTTCAAGAAATCTAGGAAAGGTAAACAGAGAAAGAAAACGTCGGTCTGTGCGGTAAAAGAATTGCTAATGATCGATTTCTCGTTTTTTTTTTATCCAAAACAAACAAGAAATTAGTCTCGAATGTCTCGGAAAAAAACTGAATATAAAAACAAGAAAAGGATGTTTTATTAGCAGCAAAAATAAAACAAAATGAAGAGAGAAAAGTCCGCTAATTGCTTTTCAAAATCCATAATGAATGCGATAAGGTATAAAAAAAAATTTTTTTTGCTTCTTAAGCTTGGCTTTCTAAAATAATAAAGAAAAAAAATTAAAAATGCTCGAATGTGACATGCATTAACTACAAAAAGCAATTAGAAAGTAAATAAAGATTTCTAAAAATATATTTTTTTATCGACAAAGTATGTTATGCAAATTTAGCTTAAAGATAAAAAACATACGACAAAATGTTACCATCTGAGATTATAATTTTTGTCAATATTAAAAAGTATAAATAATCAACGAAATCACCATAAAGCTATAAAATATAGTAATATGGTTGAAACAACTGCACAAATTTCTCCAATAAGTTTTTTTTTTAAATGATTGTATGTCAAAATAAAACATTTTGAATGGTCAAGAACATGCTATCTCGTTTTAAAATTTGCTCTTTTTAAACAATTTCATGCCGTTTTAGAAGCTAAAACTGCATTAGAAGGTTAAAACTATCAATCTCGGAAGAATATAATCGAAATAAACGATAAATATTTTATTTTTAAATACATAGTATTACTTGATCTATGGTTTCCTATTCACAAATTCGTATAACTACACACAGTATGGAAATTATACCAGTTTTCTTTTTAAAATAGCCAACAGATACAGATATGCATTTTTAAATACCCTCAGTATGAGTATCAGTCATACTGAAAAGGAAATTCTACGACCAGTATAATGATTGAAAAGTTCAAAAAGGAAAAATTCTTATTAAAATTATATTCCAAACTCGGGAATAAATTAACTGTAATTCCAACACTTAAAACTATACAAGTATTTAATTCGGAAAGTGCGAGTAAAAACCAGACTGACTCAAATTTGCTTACAATAAAAATAAACAAAAGTAAACGCTTATGAAAGCTAATTTTGATGATATAATTAAACAAATTAACAAGTGTATATATACAACTGGAATACTGAAATATAACGATGAAATAAACCTTAAAAATTAAGGGATACTGCATTAAGGAGATGTACAGCTGAAACGAAATGCTTTTCTAAAAAATACATTAAAAAAACAATGGTACGCCCTCGAATTCCGACACCTTTCCTTCTTTCTATCCCACACTAACGGGTCATACTTACACAATTGCCGGTATTTGATTATCCTTAGACGTGACTACGGTAAATGACTATTAACCTAAAATCATACAGTTCTGGAACTTAGTCTGTCTATTCAGAATTCGGTGCGGCAAAAAGGGTTGCACAATGATGCCATATTCGTAACTACACGGTACGCCACAAATGAGTGGAAAAAGAAAATAAAACAAGTTTCGGTAACAAGCTCCCATGGGTATTCCAAATTAAATGGATTTTACTGCCTGCAGTTCTAATTACCTAAACTTAGGGATAATCTCACACCAAGCAAACCCGAAATTCTGTTCCTTCAGAATATTATAAGAAGGCAGAAATTGGCCCTAACGGGACTTCCAACAAAATAATTTTTTTCTGCTAGATGCAATTCAAAATAATGAGGAGCAACTGATTCTAGAAGAATTATGAATGACACGATTAGGATAAAATATTTAACACTGAAATATACAAATAATTTATTAGATTATCTAAACATACAACCCTATTACGGTGCAGTATCTAATTCAGGTTTAAATCAATAGCCCATGAAAATGGGTGACCAAATAGGTTACGATGCTTAAAGTAAATGTTAAATTCCCTCAATATTATTTAGCTTTCAAAATGAATATTTTATGAAGTTTTCAAAATGTTAGTGAAATGAAGTTTAAAAAATACTACTTTAAGAAACAAATAAATACACAAAAACGTTGACAATAATGACCATAGAACAATAATCAAAGCATATAATAAACCCAACGAAACAAACCCGTAATTGTATTCAAAAATTTAATGACTGGAATTCAAAACATAGGATTGATGAGGATTTCTATCCCAAGAAATCAGTAAAAAGCAAAAAACTCAAACTGTGACCCGAATTCTCCCGCTGGGTAAACATCATTATTTTTCAAGATTATCTCTAATCCTCAATATAGACCCCGAGCAGAGATTTAATACCAATGTTTCACGAGATTAACCATTCAAATCGGTATTTTTAGAGTAAAATATATTGAAAAGAGAGCTTCGGGGATCGCAGCGCGATGCTTTTCCAGTGAAAGCGATGAAAGAAGTAAATGAGAAAGGAAATAAATCAGGAAAAAAAAAGGACACTACGCAAATTGAATGGGAGTGAAAATCCGCCCTTGCATCATTTACAATGACTCATTTTTCGAGGCAGCAGTACTTAATGTCACTATTGTCGTAAGCAATCCCGTCCAATCATTTTTGCAGTATTAATCGACAGCATTACTTTAACAATATCTTAATGAAAATGCACAGTTACTAAAGAGAGATAATGTTTCTTGTATTAAAAATAAATCCAACACGAAAGCCTCAAATAAGCCCCGTAGAAACATATACCACTGACAAATATTGATCGAGATGCAGGTACCCGGAAAATTCTTGTAATTCAATTTATACCAATTTCGTTTTGTTTTACGGAATGTCGTTCGTAAAATAAATAAATAAAAAAAAATTAATTCGATGACTTCTAATCCATAAAAGATGAAAAACTTATGCGTGAAATAAACGTAGTCCAGAGCACTGTTAGATAACACAAGAACAGACAGTCATTTAGCCGAGCAGCGACTGTCTAAATACATATTTTCGTTTCACTGATATAAGAGGTTTAACTTCAAACTTTCTCATATAACCAATGCTGATTTTAATAAAAAAAAATTCTTAGTCAAAGAAAACTATCACATAATTAGGTATCACAAAATAATTTTACAAGTCTTTTGTTGATTGTTTTATAGCTACACAGAACAGATATTATTCAACTGAATTTATGGCGGGGAGTGCTGACTTCAGCTCAAGGTACTCGAAAAGATAAATACAATAGCAATGGTTCTCAACCTGGGGAAAGTACCCCTTGGATGGCTTGAGTGGTATTAACGGGATGTGGCGCGGATGGTTAGCAAAAAATACGTGTAGAATGTATTTTACTAGCATTTCTTACAAACATAAGACCGACGTTTCTTACAACCATCGGGGGACCGGGGGCTCTAAGGCATAAAAAGGCTGAGAATCGCTGTATTAGAGAATAGAGGTTACTAAACTAATCAAAATTTTCTGAAATTCAACAGATATCACCATTCGATATTTCAAGAATACGGTATATTATAAAATAAACGAATACACCAAATTATACAACACAGTTTCCATGAACAAGCATACCTTACAAGGAGAGGTAGAAAACTATCAATGTGAATGTCTACTTGATACTTTTATCATTCAGTTCAAAGAAATTTCTAGAGGAAATGTAATGGATCTACATTCAATACAAACCTTGAAGATTAACCCATTTATCTCTAGAAAAGGGAATAAAATAGAGGGTTTTAGAAGAAGAAAAAACAGTTATTTTTATACCATATCTATGAAATATCAATGCATTTTTTTTTCGTGTGCGCAAAAAGTTTTATTAATGCACATAGTTCAGCGAGTGGAGTTCAATTGTTCCTCCAAACTCGTTACACCTCCGCTTATGTGCATGCTCCTATATATTACATTATTCCGTTGAAATTTTGTTCGGATAGTTTCGTCTCGCAGACATTTCAAACTTTTTTTTCTCAATACCTTTATACTTTAAAAAAAAACCTGCATCTTTAGAGAGGACTTCAGTATTCTCTTTCTTTCTCTAAACGGGGAAATTCCTCATCTTCATCTTTAGGGTTTGTAAATTCATGTCTTTTTTCGCTTCTGATGATATCTTAAAATGCCAAATAGTTAGTCTCCATCCGAATCGATATCGGAACAATCTTCATCTAGATATATATTTCTGCCAATAACTTGGTGAGATTCCAGATATTCTCTCCATTTTTGTTAAGAATTTCTATGAGAATTTAATTTTATATATATATATACTAGCTGTACCCGTCCCGGCGTTGCTCGGTTAATGTAATTACCAATTTTTTAGTAGCCTTAACCCTTTGTTAATGGGCGTCGCTGTCATCCTTTTCCTCACCACGATACATTATTTTATCCATATAAATTTAATCCTTTCTGGCACATTTTGGCAAAATTTTTGACATAGGATTACTTAAAACTTTTCACAACAGTCAGCGAGACGAAAAACGTTTTCCACAAACACACCACAAATTATATGATATTAACTAAGTGTTGGCCAAAAAAATTACGGCATTACTAAATGCGATTTTTTAATCGATTATCACTGCAATAGTAATCGATTTCCTTTAACCACTCAATCCCTCATAGAAAACAAATGCCCCAACACATCACGTGCTTGACGTCGAAAACGACCGACGAAAACGGCTTGACGTCGAAAACCTGTTTTCCCCCGCTGTACCTTCGTCCGGAAATGAAGAACGAAATCTCCAAAATGAGATTTCTCGCAAAAGTTTCCGAATCATAAAATAAATTATTAAAAAATAACTACAATTTGTAAATTAATTTTGGTTCTGGATTTCGAAACTGTGATGTCTAGGGTCTCTGAGATAAAAATTTCGTAAAAATGTAACGACATTTACGTATAGATTCGACAATTTGGAAAAAAGGGTCGCGGCCAAAATCGCGTTTTTTTCCGAAAAACGGGTGCGTACAGGCGATCGAAAAAAAAATCACAATTAATCGATAAATTAAGACAGACAATTTTAATTGTGATTTCCGTATAGTGTCATCTTTCCCGTATAGGCTCGTCCGAAAAAAAAAAAATTCTTGGACGGATACGTTAGGATTTACGGAGCTTTTACTCGTCCGGGAGCTCCAAATCGCGACTAAATATTTAATTACGGAAAATCTAATTAAAAAATCGAAAAAAGGGCTTCGAGGTGCATAATGAGACCTCGGGGGGCATCTTCGTGTCGAATCTCAAGACTGTCCGACCTGCCGTCTTTGCACCGTGCCGCGAGCAGACAAAAACTCGGTCACACACACACAGACTTTGCCTTTTATATATAAAGATATATATATATATATATATATATATATATATATATATATATATATATATATATATATATATATATATATATTTATTTTTTTTTTTTTTTTTTTTTGTTGTGTTGTGTGTGTGTGCTAATGTATATTTGCATGTCGATATACTGTTAACAAAATAAAACTTAATTTTTCTAATATAAAGATGATCTCAATTTGCATATAAAAAATGCGTTACAAATAAGATATTTCTCAGTTAAGTGCAATTCAAATTTATGATTTGACTGTTTCAACTATTTAACACAGTTATAGATTTCAATATTTTACTTTCCAGCAACTAAAAATCAGTCACTATCTCAAGTAAAGAACTGGCTTTCTATTGGCTCCCTGCTCAACACAATTACACTTCTTTTAATCTTATTTGCTTTTCATTCTCTCCCTCTATATCCGATTTTGTATGGCAGTGAAACCTACGGAGTGGCACGCTATGCATCATGAACAAGGTCTCTTGCCATATTTTAATAGGCTATTTTTTTCTTCATTTCCCGTAAACTGACACTACAGCAATACATTTCCAGATGTAGTATAAAACTTGCTTATAATTAACTCTGGATTTGGTATACTTCTAAAATTCAACATGTCATATCTCCTAGCTCATTAAAAAAGTTGAAAGAATCCAAGAAGCTTCTGATAAACTTTTGAAATATGAATGTAATAAAAAATTACTTACATTTTCTAAAGGGGGTCCCCCGTTACCGACTCTTTCGGTTTATTGCATGGTACAGCGAGAACATATTAACAAAATTAACCACTAATATAAATTAAATGAAAAATTAGGAAAATTCCGCCAAAAGATGTTTAAAAATAAATAGTAACAATGAAAAAAGTCAGATAAGACACTTTGACCCACTGCTATGTCTAGAGTTAATTATTTGTTGCACATCAATGGTTACGGCTATAAACAAATAATGTGCAAATTATTTTTTTTTTTTTAAACAGCAAATAATATGCTGCGTAATTTTTTTATTAATATTGTGGCAGTAAAAAGGGGCCAGGGAAAAAATGTGCATGCGTCATAACTAACAGTTCATAGATTACAGCTCCGATTCAAAAAATTAGAATAATGTAAAAAAAAAAAAATGGGTTTAACGTTGCTAAAGTGTCAATTTGGATACTGTGTTCAGAAAAAAAAAATTAAAAATGTCTAAATATCTTCATAATATTTATAAATATAACATAAATATTTATTTTTATTTGCTATACTAATAACTGACTATTTAAAAAAATATTAGAATTATTTAAAAAATTAGGATATCTGGACAACATGGTTCAAAAAATTAGAATATGCAACTATTTTCCTGTTGGTGAATAGCTGCGGGACTAAGATGTGGGGGACTATAAAATGTGTTCCGCAGAAAATGAAAAGTAGTTTGGCATTTGATATTAGTTCAGTATTTGCTTAATATGGGACGAAAGAGCGACTTATCTGAGGCTGTGAAATTTCGTATTGTGCACTTGTACAAAGAAGGAAAAACATAACTGTTTATAGCAAAGGAAGTGAAATGTTCTCAAGCAAGTGAGAGTAGAGTTTTGAGAGAATATTGTAATAATAAGTGTTTTCAAAATAAACACTTTAAATTGATCGAAAGCTAGTAACTTCAGCAGGAGATGAAAGGCAATTGAAAAAGATTGTGAAGAAACATCGCTTTCGAGGTGTGAGATATTTGCAAAGAAAATGGAAAGAAGTGGGCGTAAATGCCTCTAAATCTACAACATTACGACGACTTCATAAATTAGGTTTTAGATGACGTGTGCCTAAGACAAAGCCACTCTTATCTAAGCAAATGGCTGCTAGAGTTAAATGGTGTAAACAAATGTTATTTCGGGGTCAAGATGACTGGAAAAAGGTACTCTTCAGCGATTAAAGTATGTTTTGTGTGTCCCATGGGAATCAAGGTATACGTGTTTGGAGACTTAAACAAGAAGCTTTTGATAAAGAGTGTTTAAAACGTTCGTTTTAAATTTGCGACCTCTGTCATGGTATGGGGCTGCATGACTGCAGAAGGCCCAGGTAGGTTGTGTATTATTTACACAAAAGTCAATTCAGAAGTGTATCATGAAATTCTTGAACACTTCATGATTCCTTCATCTGAGGATTTATGTGATAACGATTTCGTGATTCAGCAAGATTCAGCTTCTTCCCACACTTCCAAATCGACAACTAAATGGCTCCAAGAGAAGGATATAAATGTACTCCCTTGGCCTGCGAATTCACCCGATCTATACCCCCATCGAGAATTTGTGGAGAATTATGAAAAAACGACTTCAAGAAGTTGCACCAAGAGACAAAAAAGATCTTATTTCTAGTTTGAAGAACATATGGGCGAATATTGATAAAAAAATTTGTGAACCTTTAGTCAATAATATGCCAAACCGTTTAAAAGCTGTCATTAAAGCTAAGGGTGATGCAACAAAGTACTGATTAGCATGTAAAAACACTTCGAGTTTAAATTGTGTACAATATATTTACATTATTCTAATTTTTTGAACCATGTTATGAAGTATTCTAATATTTTGAATTTTTTTTTTTCACTTGCTGTTTTAAATATATTTTCAATTTCATTGTAATATGTTCAGATTTTTATAAGCTACAAAATATTCAGATTTATATTATGATAATTTATATTTGATATCATTGATTATTTACTTGATATAATTTATATTTGATATCATTGATTATTGACTTGCAATTCCCTTAACCATATTTTCTTTCATTATTCTAATTTTTTTAATCGGAGCTGTATATCACTGAAGTCTTCTTAAAATCTTAGCAACAACCAGTCATTCGTAAAAGTGAAAAAAGGGATATTTTTAATACCAGGTGTCATTTGCAAAAACACTTATTGTTCAACAGGTGTAAACAACGATATATTTAAAATTTTCCAATAAAAATATTAAATAATACATTCAATGTAAAGAGTTCCTATCAAAATTATTCGTATTTACACCGTCATAGAACAAAATCAGATAGAATTATTAAACTAATAAATAAATATGTTAAAAATATAGTTAAGTTGTACTATTGAAGAAGACAGTCGCAGATTAATATCAAATCGAAGGTATAGATGGCGCCTCTTCTCAGTGCTTGCGCAAAGAAGAAAATGAATATATAAATTACAATGTGTAACAAGTCTTAATTATATCACATTCACGTAGTGCTGTTTCAAAATGACATATTTAATAGTTTCTTTTGCAAACGTTCAAATTCTAAATATCTTCGAATGTCTGTCTCATACACATACGCATAACTTAAACTTTTAGTATTCTGTAACATATTTTTAAAAAAAATAAATAAATAAATAATCCAACTTCCAACCCCCCCCCCCCCACGAAAAACTAATTAAAAACTAACAAGCTGATATAACAGAATAAAATATATCTAGAAAATTTAATCTAAATATCATACCTCCTACCAAAATGCCTGATGTTTGCGATCAATTACATGCTACCTTCATTAGATATTTTATTAATAGGTACTCGGACAAATCGGGATGGGGGGGGGGGAGAAAATAGTGGATGGAGGAATTTGAAATCTCTAATTCATTTCGTCCTATGATTATATTTCTAGAAATTCCCTATTATAATGTACATTTTCTTCCTTTACTTATTTAATATTCTCCTTCCCTGTTGAAACCTCTTTTAAATTGAATTTTAAAGCAGCATAAATAATACATTATATAAAAACCTATAAATTTAACGAATCTCATTCTTTACGATGTGGAATTTTTTTCCCCTCTTAATATAATAAAGCATGAGTCTAAAAATTGATATTAAAAAAATCAATGGTGAGGACAAACATTAATACTAATATATTTAACGCTAAGTATTTATCAAATTTAAAAATAAAAAGTGCATTATTTTAATAAAAATATTTTAAATAGTATATTTGAAAGCGGACACATATTTAACTAATTTTTCTTTCAGACAACATAAATCGCATGAGAATTATGAAATAACAGGATTTAAACTCATTTATTAAGTGGTGCTGACACCTATCGTCGAGAATCGACATTATAAAAGGTCACGACATAAGATAGTTAAAATAAGTACATCTTAGTTTAATTCCGCACCTTGGAATTCAAATTTTCCTTCTGCATAGTTAAAAAAGTTTTACTTTTTTAACAACACTTTAATAACTTGACTTTAAGAATATATTTGTCAAATATATTAAGCCTGTCCCAACTTTTCATTTTTAAAATATTTACACAGAATAACTAGATACAGAAAAAAAATTAGAGTAAATATTAAAATATTATACTTAGAATTCATATCCACTAGAAAATTAAAACGGAGTGACATACACTGGACAGTCATTTCAAAATGACAGCTTATAAATAAATTTCGGATTAAATGAATTTTATTCACTGGTCCATGTTATTTTCATTCATTTTAAATATACTCGAATGGCAATAACAGAAAACTCTTACTGCAGAAAAATGCATATAATAATATTAATTTAAAAAATTAAATATATAAATTACATTTCAAAAATTGCCTTGCAGAAAAGAAAGCCTGATAACGGGAATTCCTCAATCAGCATTGCAACTTTCGAGCCATTAGGAAATAATTTTTAAAATGCGACTATATTATTTTTAAAAATTGAAGCATCCAATTAAATTATTAACAGAGAGCTAAATATGAATATTTGTAACAAACTATACAGAGGCACAAATTCGATTTCTTTAAAGTTAGGACGTGGGTGGTGCTGCCATCTATCATTTGTCAATGACATATACTTTAGCCTTTTATTTCTTTCCTAAGTTTTATAAAAGAACCAATTTTCATTATCCTCAATCGACTCGGTCAATACTTTGAAGTAAAATAACATTAAATATCGTTGCCATTTTCGTAATTTGTCCAAAATATTTTAGATAGTTAGCAAAATAAAATGCTAATTGCTAAATCTCTATAAATTGCATAATAATGTGATGGATTCTTTTAACATGAGAATTATTTCTCCAACAGCAGTGCATAATTAACAATAAAAACTAAAAATAAAATCGAAAATTCTGAGTCTTTCTATTACAGATCTATGATCTGATAGGAAGATTTTCTGAAACCAGATATTTTGCTAAATGTTAAATCGATATCAAAACAAAATGTAAAACCTTTTGGGGGAAAGGAAAGAAAAAGAATAAAAACACCTTTATCAATGCAGTCTCAGCAAAATCCATGTAGGAAAAACAGTCTACAATAAAAATTGCCGAAATACAGATTAACGAATATTATGGCTTACCTTATAACTTAATTTACAAAGCTATAATTAAACAGCTAGTTAATACGACAGGAAGTAAAAAGGAGGAGGAGAGGAAAATTGAAAGTTATAAATGTAATAATTAGGTATAATAATTTATTACAAAGTTATTAATCTTTTAGAACTGTTTACCAGATCGTTAGGGTGGAAGCAAAATATTTTTCGTACAGCATGAGTAAATGCAGATTAAAATTTTACTTTAAAACAACATGGTGTTTAACTGGACATACAAGAAGTTAAAATACATACAAAAAAAGGGGGGGGGGGTGCATTGCAATGAACTTTAAGCTTTAATGAAAGGCTTCAGCGAAAAATTATAGCAAATTACGCGCATGAAAAACTACAAATCAACAAACAAAAAGTTAGTTTTAATAAGACATTAATGTAATAGAATATACTGTTAATAAATATGGCTAAAACACAATACCTTGGGTCCGTGAGCACTGAGATAAGAGGCCATAACAACATGCACTCACTCGATAATTACAAATTTAGGGTAGGTGGGGGCAAAGGTTTGCAGTTTTGAGTTTTGGGTTTCTTACGGGCCTCCGTTAGATCCTATCGCCCCAAAAAGTCACTTGTATTGTAGTTGGGTATTCCCCCTACCTTCTATAAAATAATGAATTTTTTCCCGAAATATTTAGTCACCAAATTTTTAATTTTACCAAAAGACCTGTTTGCGAATCTTTGCCCCAATCGGTGGGGCAAAGGTTCGCACTGCAAACCTTTACCCCACTCGTTGGTTTCTTACTGGATAGGCATCGAAAATCACAAAAAGAGTTGTCTAAATAATTTTATTTCACATTTTGTAATCTTTTTAAAGGTGTTACATATATAGAAAATCACAAATTGAACAGGTTAATCTCAATAATTTTTTTCTTAAACTAAACTTCAAAATGATATATCAACTATTAACACAGAAAGTTGAATCTAACAAAGAAATTCACAAAATGAAAAGGGGTTAATCTCAATAATTTTTTTCTTAAACTAAAGAACTTCCAATTAAAATATCAACTATTAACACTATCGCTATATTATATCTTAGGCTTTACTCATTCTTTTAAAACCCGTAAAAATTAAGCAAATTAAGGGGATGGAGGACATTACAAAGCAATTTTTGAAATTTTTACCTCAGAGATATGAAATAGGGCATAAATATTCATTAAAGTAAAACTATTTCAAACACCTTATAAAATTTTATAAATATTTAAAATTTTATTTTTTATATTTAAAAAATTGAAATTTTTATTATGTTTTTTAAAATGCTCCTTGCGATCCAATTTTTAACCTTATCCTTAATTTTGCATTTAGATTGCTTATACATTTTGATCAGGGTTATGTTTTGATTTTTGCTTTCGTTGAATAATTAATTTTTAGGAAATATTTTTATGCTTGTACTCTGAATTCTCGTGAAATTTTTGTACTTTTCCACGCTTAAGTTAAACTTTGATAATCTGAATGATGTCTAAACCTGAAATGGATACATAACTTTATTTTAATGTATAAGAGGAGTCTTTGTAATAAATTTTATAAAATTTCGTCAAAAATTGTGACGCAAGGAGCCTTTCAAAGACTTGCAAATCTGGAAATTACTCATTTAGAGTTTTTTTCCCTAACCAGACCTTCGAAGCTTATAATGTCTTGTAACAACATTTAATTCCTTTATCTTGTAAAATAGGTCTTTGTTCAGAGCTATTTTATTTTTGGGTTGTACTAATTTATTTTATTTTTAATTTATGGATTTTCAAGCATTTTACAAAAAATTTTCTGATTAAAAATAGGCAGTTTTTATCAAAAACCATAATTTTTTTTCAAATTACAAAAATGTGAATTCCCATTAATAATAAAAGACGTTGTTAATAAGGATTCCTAATGAAAAGAGGACATGAAACAAATGTTAATAGTTAGAGCGGCAAAGGTTTGCAGATGGGGCAAAGGTTTGCACTGCGAACCTTTACCCCATGACTCCTGCAAACCTTTACCCCATTTCGTGCTGGTTCTGTTTCTGCAGAATGGACGCCACTATATTTGAGTTAACCCAAAAGTTAAGGTAGGATTTGAAAGGTTATTTACCACCCTAACATGCGAAAATAAGCCCAAAACAGTTCGTGAGTTTGAGTGATGCTCAAAATTACTCAAAAGTTGCAAAAAATTACATTAAAAGAGACGAAAATAAACTTACCTCATTTTCTCTGCAAAAGGGGGTCTTAACTCCAACATTTTTTACGAGGCAACTGACTGGAAGTAGAGGAATGCATTGCCTACCCTATTCTTCCTAAAACTCTTCCCGGTCATTTTAAAATGTATGTGCGAACCTTTGCCCCATGCGAACCTTTGCCCCCACCTACCCTACTAAAATAATTTCCGACAAACACATCCGAATGAAAAAAAAATGTCTTCACTTAAGAATTTTTCTGGAGAGAAATTAGCTATAAAACCTGAACTTTTTTTAAAAACACTTTTTCTAAAAACATTTAATTTATCCCTTGACTTAACCCCCTAAATGAGAAAATGAGTTAAGGGTTTATTTTTTTTGACAGGGTCACACCAGACCTGAAGGCCATTCGGATATGCTCATATATGCCACCAGACACGTAGCGAGAGAAAGAATTTCCTGGGGCAAAGTTGGTGGGTCCCACGATAATGGAATGGAGTTATATGCTTAGAATGGTTAATTAAGGAATCCTTTCCTTACCGAATATCCTATGGACATAATCATGGGGAAGCAAGAACAACACTATGCCCTCGAGCTCCACTGATGAAATTCGCCCCATTTCAACCAGTTATTATAAACACAACAAAACAAACTCGCTTACCTGAGGATCCCACACCAAGTCCCCCTCCCCCCCCCAGCTTTTAGTTGGATGTTTCTGACATTTTGACTAGTTCTTCCCATATAACCCTTAAAATTTTAATCCTTCCCCCAAGAGAATTATTAGCAATCTCAAACTTCGCTGTATATGTATCGTTACAACATTTTAAAACGAGTATATATTACAAACTTATACACTCATTTTGTTCTTTTAAGGATGAGACATTTAGCAGGAATATTCCTTTTATCGTAATAGTATTTCTACAGAAACCCACATTTCTTTACAAAACCAGTAAGCTACAACAGTTTCACTTTAGGGTATTATTAGAATTTATATCATGGATAAAGATTCAAAAGTGTAACAATAAATTAAGCTGCATCTATGTGGCTTGAAGAGATTCTTTTGGTAGGTTCAATTTCACACTATAATGCAGTAATACATTGTGCAGCCTATTTACAGCACACACAATTTTTTTCTCTCTACAGGAGCCTATAAAAATTCTTATTTCCCTTATTATTTAAGCTTAATCTAGATGATGATCTCGTTTTTAACAAACACACTATAGGAATTATTTTTTTTAATAATCTAATACAGAGAGCGCCATGACTGAATTAAAAGCAATACTTAAATATTTTTTTTTTTAACCAGACCAATAACTGATGAATTTTCAACAGTTAGCCAGAGGTAGCCTCTTCGATTCCATCCGATAAAATAACCCAGCGGCTCTCAGCTATATAATTAAGAGCTGTACCATTGTGACATAACGTCACTATGTAGGAAATTAATTACAATTTCAGAATTTAAATATTAAATATAATTATCAACTTTAACTATTATTATTAACTTTATTAATATCATATCGGTAAATAATTATTTGCTAGCTATATTAATATTAACACCTTGCTCGGTTAACTTAATGCTTAAAATATAACTTATAATTTTCCAGGTAGATTTTGAATTCTTAAAGCAATTACATTGTTATTATCTACAATAGTTAAATATATCCACAATAATAAAATCGATACACATATTCGAAATCGCATGGCGATTCGGATTTACCGCTCAACTGTAATTTAACTGATAAACACGTGCAAGATAGAGAATGTATTCATACGCAGAGTTTCTCCTAATAATAATAACAATGTAATCGCAGTTTTTAGTATTTAGTTTTTAATATAGTCTTTTGCTACAGCTAGCACTTATAAATCATATAATTATCCCTTCCTACAAGTTTGATTTGATTAATATGTAAAAAAGGAGATGCGATCTATTTATCAGAGCGCAAGCATACTAGCGCATACTAGCTCTAGGCTGTGAACAGGCTAGGAGTGACGCCAACACTCCCTATATCGGATATAGGGGGTGTTGATGACGCTGGCTTGCATTCTATATATAAAAAAACAAACGTGAATCGCCATGAAGTGTGTAGGTTGTGAGCAGGGCGAGTTCCCTCAGTTATTCTTGTCTTCGGACTACTATTGCGACACTGGCTGGCATAAGTCTGTATAATTTTTTCTGTCATCATCACGATATCATCGATGAATAAATTACAATTTAAATTTAAACTTGTGCCAGTATTCTTTTGAGTCGATCCTTCATGTCTTAAAATGCATCATCCAGCAAGATCTTCTAATGTTCCTGATTTGACCAGACCTTTAAGTCAAACAAAATCATCGCCGAGCTACAACCATATGTATATTGCATTCAGACGCCCAGTTTTCCGGTTCCTCGTCCTATTACTGTGCGTGAGCTCGTGGACCAGATTCTACGAGTAAGCCTAACTCCACATTTCCCTCGTAGCCGGATCCTCGTGTTTTTTTAGCTGATGTGCATTGTCTTCCACGTGCCACCAGGATTGCGGAAAAGAGACTGTGTCTACAAATGTTTATACTTCCCAAGAGTAGTTAAGTATTCATGAATTATTCTGATTATACTTTACGAAATTTAAAAATCACAACGCATTCTTCCACTATACTTTGCTAGTGTGAAAATTTAATTTGTTTAACACTAGTTATCACGTGCCAGAACCTTACTATCAATAATTGTGCACCCCATCATTTATCATTACCCCCGAAATATATCACTAGTGCCGTTATTTATCAGCCATGGACTGAATTAAAATGCAATACTGAAATATTTTTTTAACCAGACCAATCATAACTGATGAATTTTCAACAGTTAGCCAGAGGTAGCCTCTTCGATTCCATCCGATAAAATAACCCAGCGACTCTCAGCGATATAAAAATGTAGCGCATAATAACCCCTGTGTCTTTTAGATTGATCTTTCCCTTCATTATCATCTTACCATAAATATCACTTTTCTCTTGAAATATCAGTGCAGCCTTAACGGTCATCTAGGAAGTATAATAATGAAACTGTCAGAGCATAAGAAAGAAATAGATACCCACATTCCGAAAAAAAGGAGGAAGGGCGATTATGCCGAGCAAAGATATTATTTCCTTTTCTGAGTGATTTACCAATAAAGCACTTTGGTATTGCACGCAACTTCTCCTTCTGAATACATTTTAACTAAATCTTTGGTAGCAAAGTCAGCAATAATACTTTTATTGTACTTTAAAAATCAATAATGAAAGAAACTGAAAAACGTAAAATAACAGTTGCAATAATCTATGAATAACAGCTAATGCCTCAACTTTGACATCTGTTTAAAGATAGGTTCGATCAAATATGGTGGGAGATATCCTTTATATTGCCAAATACTGCACACCCAAAAATGCTTAAAACAAAATAAAATAAAAATGAGAGAGAAGGGGGAAGTCCAATAGGTATATATATATTTATAATTTACTTGGCTATACACACTACTCTAACCCCCCCCCCCCCCTACAAAAAAATTATAATAAATAAATAAAATAAATATTACGCACCAACTGGATGATTTTTTCAGACTTCTAAAAATTGGATTTTTTTTTTAAACACAAATTAAGAAAACAAATTTTTTAACACAAATTAAGCATCCTATAACCAATTATCTATCAAAAATGGGGTTTTTTTTTCTTACTTTTACATGGTACAAAGTTTATGGACTCCCTACATACTTCGGGTTTAAATACAAGTTGCTAGGAACTCAAAATAAATCCAATAAATAATTTAGCCCTCATATCATATCACTACTGAAATTTCTTCATTACCTAGTATTAATGAGCGATACAACGGGTCACGGGTGATTAGCCGCATTTGTAAAAAAAATTTTAAAAACCAAACACTCACCCTGTCGGCCACCCCTCCAGGTAATATGGTCTTCACCACCACGCCGGTACTTCTGCCTCCGATGATACCGAAACCCAGACCAGAGCCATCGTTCAACAGATCAATCGATTCCACCTGGGCCCATTCCGTATTCAACTGGAAAAAGAAGAAAAAAATTAATAAACAGAGACCACGTTATATATAATAAAAAACGCATGACAAAAAATATACATACGCAATATAATTACGGGAAAAAAGTTTTTTAATTCAGAGATACAATACAAAATACCTATTGACAACGAAGTCCATTTTCTATTTAAATTAATTACCTGTAGATCAAAGCGAGTACTAGGGATTATTTAGGAATAGAAATGCTTCGAAAAATTCCGATAAACAAACAAGAAAGATATGCATACTAGCTTATAAAACATCAAAATATTACCTTATTACAAATATTTTAATAAGCAGCTGAACTAAAATTAGAGCAGGTTTTTCAAACTAAGAAATCATCTGCAAGCTAGAAATCTAATAAAGTCATACATAGCTGAACAGACAGCATCAAATAAACGAGAAAGACGAAAAATGCGTTTATTATTAAATCACAATTAAATGGTATGGTATTAAATCACAATTAGATGCTTCACAATTAGATGATGATGGTATAAAAGCACAATTCGATAGAATTACAATTAAATTCACGACTGAATTTCAGAGTGGAATAATGAAACTACTTTGAAAAATAATTAAGGTAAGTCTCAGAAAAGAGGCGAATTGAAACCATGACTCAAAGAAATTCCCCTATCAAAACGCTGAAATTCCCATCAAATTTCAATGTTCTAAATAAACAGAACTAAAGAATTGTAACACATTTTTATATATATTTTATTCTGAAAGCCACAACTGCTCTTTCATTTAAGACAATTAATACGGTTAAGTTGCTTTTATTTAATAATAACTTCAAAACATGGAAAAAATTCCTTAAAGAACTATAACTTTTGGAACAATGGAGGCATATCATTAGGAATGGTTTAAAATACTACTTAAGTACTCTAAATTTCCAACTGAAAACCTTTAAAAGTAGTTAAATATAAAATAAAATAATTGAGAAAATAATTATTTTTTCCTTCAATTTAAAACATTTCCTAATATTTTCCACATTAAAATGTTTATATCTCAGAAAACACTGAAACCATTTCAGCAATTTAAACGACTTAGCTTTTTGTGGTCTTGAAATATGCATCACACACACACAAAAAAACAAAGAAAGAAATTATCCATGCACGCATGCATGGTTCAGTCGAAAAACTAGAAAGAAATACTTTGTCACAAAGTAAACACAAAAGATATTGAGATGAGAGGAAACAGGAAACGTAATACAAAGAAGGTGTCAAAATCTACTGTTGAGATTTCCTTCACTAAATCACCGTTTTGCGTGACAACTTATGTATTATTTGCAGTCGAAAACTCAGTTACCAGAGATCACCACACCCATATAAATCTTTCCCCCGCTCCGAAATATAGCAACAGATGCCAACGAAACAAGCTACAAGTAATACGAGATCATGATATACGGCTACTATTTCAGTAATAATATCATAAATGAATGCAAAATAATTATACGTAAGCGCTAAAGAAAATATCTAAATAAATGATAGCAAAGCAAATTAATCATGAATAGAAGAGAAGCTCAATTATGATTAATATTCCCCGTTTAAATATAGAACCATTTTTTTAGCGTCGTATCAGTTAGAAATTAATGGTTTTACACTTAAAAGAATAAAATACAAGGCATTATTTAGTATTATTAGGCATATCTTATATCAATACCTTCTGTATCCATCTATTTCTAATATTGCCTATGTGCGTTTTTGTTGCATGACATCTTTCACACTTATCGAAACTTTTCAAAACGTTTAAAACGTACGAAAGAATAAAATAGGATCATTGTCAGATGTAATTGATGTTACGTATCTATAAACATTTTCTGAGCATCTTGATACTGTTACGAATTTTACGACTCTCAGGTAATCTCGTCAAATATAAGAGTTATCGCCAAATTTGCGATATTTCGCCAAATTTGGCGATATGGCGGCAAACAGTTGCCAACCGTCTGGACCTTTCTAGGAGGTTCTGGAGATTTCTAGCTGGCCGGCCGATAGGAGCGCTTTGGAAGTCTATAAATATACCTGAGATTGGCATTGGAACTCAGTAAAATCAAATAAAATTATTGAAATTATAATTAAATAAATAAAATAAATAAATAAATAAAAATAACTTCTTAAATACATATATTTATATATATTACTTCTAATAATGATTATAATAAATTAATTTTACATTTATTTAGCAATTTTCGTAATTTTTTTTTAACTACTTGACCTTTTAAGCACTTTTAAAGGACTGTTAAATTCTGCTTCACCTTTAACACCAATGTTGCAACGTATTTTCATTATTTCTATTAACTAACGCAAAGTGTACCATTAACACGTAACCAAACTTAAGACGACCTATCTTGATAACTCATCGAACTCAGTACGGGAGTTACAACGAAAAGTTAGGCACTCCGATAGTGAATCCTATCGGATCGACTGGACTGGAACTCAGTGTTCTTTTCTGCTGCGTATTGAATGTATTGAAAGTGCGTTAGGCGTATATTGTATTGAAGACTCTGTTATACTGACATGTGTTTTTAGAGTTTTCTGTTGTATAGAAGACAGTTGTTACGTGTTTTCTGTTAGTATTTGTGTATGCGCCTGAAGAATTTACAGAATAATAAATTTTATTTTGTGTGCACTTTCTGAAGAGATTTTATTCAATCCTATTGAAACCAGGAAAACGGAACAATACACAGAGCGGGGTATGAGGGTATAAAATAACACATTTTTTAAACGGGAAAACAAACAAACAAACAAACACACACACACATATATATATATATATATATATATATATATATATATATATATATATATATATATATATATATATATATATATATATATATATATATTTATTTATTTATTTCCTGTTCAGCTTTGGTCTTCTCGAAGAATACTTTCGGGGAGCAATAACTTATTAAAATTTTTTAACAAAATTTGCAGGTTTGATGAAGTAATTAGGGTAAAATTTAAACCCACCCTTGATCTTGGATGAATTTCGAGCGTAGGTGTCAGAAGGCCTGCATGAATGAGATGCGGTCAGATTACGGGGGTAATCTCCGACACGGGAGACGCGTCTCTCGAGTTTAATTTGAGGGTTCCAGTAATCATATGTTCTTGAAGCATAGAACTGCAAATACTTAGACGTATATTGAAGACTGAAAATGTATTTTCTAGCCCATTTCCATTAACACAGGGTATTAGCTCGTTACAATGCATAATTTTATATTGTTTTGATTAAAAATTTATTTTGAATATATTGTGCTTTAATACGTATGAAGAATTTCATTAAAAACTAGCTGAATATCAGTGCTTCGCTACAGAGTACATTCAAATTAAATACAACGGTCAATGTATGCGATTAATGCAAATATATATTTTTATACACACACACACGCATATATATATATATATATATATATATATATATATATATATATATATATATATATATATATATATATATATATTTATATTTATTTATATATAATAAATACAACGGATAATGTATGCAATTAATGCCAAAAAAATATTTATAAAAAAATCGTAACAGATATTTTTCTAGACAAAATAAAGTAGAAGAAAATATTCAAATTAAATATAATGGTCAATGTATGAAATTAATTAGTATGTTTTTTGGATATTAAACATACAAATTTGAATTAAATTCTTAAAACTTCCATCTCAATGAGTCTAGTGGTTAAATTTGATCTTTTACCGTATTTTTGATTTTTTTTGTCAATTTATTTCGTTGTTATGCACGTGACGCAAAATTAGTTTAAAGTATCACAAAAAGAAAAGAAACCACGTGATCAGCATTTAAAGATAAATTTTTAGAATTTAATTTATTAAAAATTCACCAAAAATCAGAAAATGGATATAAAGATTCGAAAGAGATTTCATTTTAAAGGAATTTTTATGATCTTTCTCGTGATATAAATTTTAAAACCCTCAAATTATAATTTTAAATGCAAACTTAATTAAAAATGTTACAAAAACAGCTTAAAAACTTAATTTAAAAAAATCTAAGAATATTTCAAAAATCTTTCTTAGTGCGCACCTACACTATAAGAAGAATCGCCATGCAAAATTTCAGCCCTTTAGGTCTAGCGGTTTGGTCTGTGCGTTATCTGTCAGTAAGTCAGTCACGGAACTGTTTTGTATATATAGATAAGTGCTTTAATTTAAAAATGGACTAAATCTAAAGAATATGAAATTATTTTAACAATATTTACTTATAGAAAACTCTTAAATTCATATCATAATTTTTTTTTTTTAATGTGGAAAATTACTGAACGCATGCCTGAATTTCAATTTATTCTATAAGTCATAAGTCGTATTCCAATACAAATAATGCGGCAAGGCAAATGGTCAATAAACAGGCAATATTTTTGTCTTGAACATATTACATAATGTAATTAGAACTTTTAAAACAAACCATGTACAAATTACAAAAATAAATCAGTTTTACAAGATGTTTTTACTAACGAGATTAACATTCAGAAAAAAAAAGTGCAGTTTTCCAAAAATATAGGTAAGTGTTGTCATTTCACTTTCTATTAGATATGTTTTTACCCAACAATATAATTTTATTTATATACTACACTATAAAAGTAATAATTATATATATATATATATATATATATATGCCAGATCCGGGAGTAGAAACAAGTTTCGGTGTCCAGGGGCAATTTTAGAAACTAAAAGTTGGACTACCGATAATAATTTATTTAAAGTTGGATATGTCGGCACATCACATGAAATCACAATATGACTGAAAATATAAACACTGATATAGTTCTAGCAATCATAACCACAGTATGCAGCCCGCTATGTCTGCACACGCCAGCTTCTACTCCGACTGTCCAAATGCGTAGACGCTCACTGTAGTGCCGCGTACAGCGGCCTCTGGTGGATTTTTCATTCTAAATTATATATATACAGTGATTTCCGCTTATAAGAATCACGTTTGTTATTACTGTTTTTGATTCTTATAACCGAAATTTAGGTTTTTGGACGGGAACACACACACCTATATATACATATATTAGATAATTTACCATAAAATACTCTTTAATTTACATTAACTATCTTTTATTAAAATTATTTTTTATAGTTTTAAAAATAAAACTTAATTTTTAGACCTATAAATAGATACACATGATTATAGTAAGAGAAGAAAAAATACAATATTTGTTACAAGTTACAACATACCTGCTTAACAGTTTTAACATTTCAACTACAGGAAGGGAGCAAGAAAAAGTTTTCTACGGTAGTTTGAAGTAATGAAGTTTTCAGAAGGCTGTTTATACCTCTTTCAACACTTATAGTCTCAGACGAAGATTTACTCGGACGGGTAAAGTTGCCCCCCGGGTCAAGCTAATAGGACAGTGTTGTGGTAAAGCGTTTAAGGGGAAACTATTATGTTATGTCTAATAAAGAAAGGGGTGAATTTTACGACTATATTCCATCCCATCTTATCAATCTTTCTTAAAAAAAAAGAAAGAACTTCGTGCCTTTTGAGGGTTTAAGTAGCTTTTTTGGAAAAATGAAAGGAAAGCGAAGAGTGTAAACTGATTCTTAAAACCGGTGGATTGAATCTTTAAAGCGAAAATTTTAACATGGAAATAATTAATTTGTTTTTGTTTTCGCGATATTGATTCTTATAAACGGTTGATTCTTATAACCAGTGATCACTATAAGCGGTGGTTACTGTACATACATACATACATACACACATACAGTAAGCACACTCACAAACAGAGCATATCCGCGACACATTTAACAGAATGAATGCTATGTATAGTAACAGCAAGATGTATTTTCTTATCTATGGGGTAGATTTTATGAGTACGTGAAAATGTGCATAACAGCAAGCAATTGAGATGAAGTAATCCAACATACATTTCATCCGCGATAGACGCGCCAAGTTAATGTAAATGGATCCAAATCCGGGAGGGGGAAAGTAGACAAAAAAAGAAAGAAAAAAAGCATGAAAACTCGCTTTTGTTTTCGCTTATAACTAGAAAATACTACCTTTTAACTAAAATCCATCTTCGCTATTTTAACACGGACATTTCAATCCGTCCTAGTGCTCCGCAGTAACAGCGGACGAGCAGTATTTATGACAGTGACAAATGTTACTTCAAATGGGATAGTCATAAAAATCAAGTGAGGGGTTTTCAGGGTTAACAAGGACCCAAGTGCAAAAGCAAAAACAATATACGTAAAATAGAACAGCTAGAACCGTTGAAATAATGAAAAAAAAATTCAGGTAGTCGGGTTATTAACGTAGGACTGCTTATCGTTGCTTACCTCTTTTGTATGCATACATGTATGTATGGTTATATGTATGTATGGTTAATATGTATATATGTTGTCATGTAACCAATCCCCTCCCAGCTTTTCGTATTGGAAGCGAAGTGAAGAGATTCCCCTCTCTCTCAGCTTCGTAGATGTGTTGAATGTGAAAGCAGTAGAACGCCGGGGAACGTTCGCGAAGATTAACTTTTAGTATAATAGGACGACTTTCGTAGAAGTTTGGGTTTTAAGCTGTAAAAGTTATGTGTTTTTATGTTTGGATGTAAATGTATGTTGTAGTTCGAGTTTGTCCTGTTTAAATAGAATAAAACTGTCCGTTTGTTTTGTGAATTCGTCGTCAGTTGATTCAGCGATATTACATATGTATCTATATATATGTACGTATGTATATATATATACACATATTTATGTCAAAACTTTTAACGCCTTTTGGTACTTTTCTGTTTAACTGTTTACTGCTTGTCGAAGCGATACAGACTGGGTTTGGCACACTGCCAAAATTATAACTGGCGAGGACGGATGGATGGACGGTTTTAGCGTCTGAAATTTTGCTTTCCAAAGTACCGTTATGGCGGAACGTAATCCTAAGTTAAAAGGTTATACTCATTCGTTAAACACGAGAAAGGATTTTTACGGTCAATGATGTTGGCACCGTTTCAAACGGTTCATAAAATTGAAATACTGCAAATTCTGAAAGTCCAGATTAACAGAAAAGGATATTTTAGAAATTATTTACATATTTTTTCATGGTAGACGGGCAAATGCTATAGAATAGTACGAATTATACATTTCCAATGCGTAAGTTTTAGAACCTTTTTCGATTTTAGGAGTGCGCTGAAGGTCAGTTACACTTGGATGACACGACAATTTAAAGAACGGAAGAAATAACTATACCACTCCTACATACCTTTGCAAATATTGGAAAGGCATTCGAACAAGATTTGACACACACCACAAGTCAAAAGCTTGTTAAAAAATATTTTTAAAAATTTCATCTTGATTGATCCCGTATATCTTGGTCTCAACATTTGAATCTAGTAAATAAGTTTTAATAGAAAAAATGTAAACGATAAATTAAGAAATATTTGCACTAAACCACTAAACGAGTCTGCAATAAACAAGTTATGATGGTCATCAAACCATTCCACACAATAACAAAAAAAAAGTCATCCTTTTTTGTAATATTTACAATAAAACAAAATGTAAAGTTATAGAAAAAGAGTGAACAATTTCTTTCAAATTAATTTTGATACATAGATTTGAATTTTAACGTAGAATTCCTCCATAACGGTCCTTGGGAAAGCAAAATTTCAGACGCTGGAACCGTCCGTCCGTCCTCGCGAGTTATAATTTTGGCAGCGCGTCAAACCCAGTTTATCGCTTGAACAAAAACAGAAAAGTACCAAGATTCGTCAAAATTTTGACATACATATATGTATATATAAACATATATAGATATATATATATATTCAAAAGAGGTAAGCAACGGTAAGTAATCATACTTTAATAACCCGCGGTAGTTTCGTTAGATGAAACTACCTGAATTTTTTTTTTCTTAAGTTTCGTAAATACACGAGATATTTAAAGCCATTTCGAAACGATCAACAAAATATTTTTTTATGTCACAGGAGATCTTGCATTTCTAGTAATAAAAGGATCCAATGAATCTGTCTTTGACATTAGGACCCACAATATTTATTTCGAATCGTTTCAACTGTAACACCCAGTTCAGATTTAACTCAGATCAAAGCACTACGTAGAAAGAGAAGTCCACGAAAAGCAATGAATATGCATGAAATAAAATCGAGGGCAAGATGAATAATAAACAGGACTAGTAAAATTTCGAGGCAAAAATTAAAATAATGCTTTGATAAAAAAAAGAAGATAAATTTAAGAGTAGTCGTTCAATAATAAAAAAAGGGATGATTCAGATTAAAATTAAATGCATAACCTAAGGTAATTTTCTTTTCTGTTTCATTTTTTATTATCTCCGTGTCCTTCAGTAAAATCGAATTACTTTAATTCCTAGAGGAAGGAAAAATTTAACATTCATTGGCCAGAATTCTTTAAGATTTTTTTTTTTTTTTTTTGTAAATATAAACATCTTAAAAACTATTTAACTTCTTTTTTTCTTCAGATAATTGCTCTAGGTAATTAGATTGCTTTAGAGAGGATTTACGTTAAACATTTTTTTGGGGCTATTCTCTAGAGAGCCATATAAATTTCGCAGAAAATCAAGCAACGAAGACAAAAATTGATAAAAGAAACATAAAAGTAAGAAGTGAATATCTTAGATATATATATATCTTTTAAGAACAGAAATATATTTTTTCAGAGATTGTACTTGAACTTTAAAAAAAGCAGACTTGTAATCTGATAATGATGATATTGTTATATAATAAATTAGAAAAGAGATTTTTGGGGTTACAGGATTATTTAAATAACTTTCTCTATACTACTGAAAAAGGATGCAAAAATTTGACAAACCTAATTTCATGCATTTTTGTGCTAATCTCAAAGAGGGAAAGTGATGGCTCAGTACTAAAAACTTAAATGAAAATAAAACTACACTGTGTAAATAGATAAATACACAGGATTTTCAGAAATTAAAATACAGTGTAAGAAAACTTTCCAACAATTATTAGAATTAGCACACATGTTAAAGCATGATGGGAAAATGATTTTCCCCCCTTTAAATGGCAAAACCTTAATTATGTTGCATAGATTATAAAGTGAATTAAAATATTTATACAGTCACGCCATTAACTGTTTAAAAAGGTTATATATGCGGATGTACATAACCTACATAATAAATATTCTTCGTATAGGAATTTATATTACGCAGTTACTTTCTGAGCTGGACTTAAGCCTTTTCTTTTCTGTGGTGAACTATTAATAAATGCGATATTTATCCAAGCTTTTTAAATAAATCATGCCCTCTCCACTCTCTTTCAGTTTTAACTGTTCTAAAATCCTCTCCGATTCTATTCGCTTTGGGTTCTTAATCGAACCTTCGTTAAGATTTTGAAGACTTTCGCTCTCAACAGTAATCGGTTTCTTTTATTTTTACTTGTCGGATTTCTGGTACTGTTCTTATGAAGATCTGTAACGAGCGCGAATTCTCTAGTTAAAAAGAAAAGCAGCTTGCATATAATTTGTCCAAAGACCATTGCAGACGGAAATGGGACGTCGACTAAATAACATGTAACTAACAGAGCGTACGAATGTACTGTAATCATGTCTAAATGTTCTTCAATTAACTCCTGGTACAAAAATTGGTTTTCTCTTGCGTATATATGGATTATGACACACAAAAAATAATTGAAATCGTGTACGTCAAATTACTCTCAATAAACTCCTATACCATTTAACTAATATGCACGAAAATTTTCAGAGTTACCCATCTGAAAATACAGTATAGCTTTAGACTAACCTTTCTCCCCTCGTTCCATCATCCTGTCATTTTGTGGTCACGATATTCAGTGCTTTTAATGCCTTCTAGCATTACTTTTTGTTCTCCTATACACGAATATCTGTCAGTGGCCACCGGACAGCTCAGTTTCTAAAGGTCAATTGTCCAAAACATCTATGTACTATCGCATCAGTGGGAAAATGTTGAGTAACGAATAGAGCACACGAATACAAAAACAGATAATTCTTGTTAAAAGAGAATCCATTGAACTTTAGTTAGTCTCAGCCTGGAAGTAAGTGAAGTGCACATTAGAATGCCAGCTATTAAAGAGATCACTCCATACTAGATTTAGAAAAAAGAATATGGTTCACATGACGAACAGATAAAAAATTTGGGGGCATACAAACACGTATTAACAAGACAAGACAGAGGCAAACAGAAAAAAATTCAGAATACGTCGTTCATCTCCTTTTATAAACGCAGCTGATGGAATTTTGTGGTAGAATTTATAGATAACACCTTGATGGAATAAAGACCTTTCATGCTGCTTTTCAAAGCTGCTTTTGTACGATAGTGGAATCGTGGCCATTTCGAATAGACTCCTAGACGTGTTAAGACTTTACTCGGTTACGCTTTATATGCATTTCATTTTAAACTAGATTTAGGATCTCCCAAAGAAGTAATCAGGGAAATTTAAAGACTGTGTGTGTGTGTGTGTGTGTGTGAGAGAGAAAGAGAGAGAGAGAGGGGGGGGGGGAGCAGGAAAAAAGAAAAAGTCGATTAGAATTTAAGTAACAAAGGAAAAAATGTAAAAAGGTACAGCACTCCTGACACTGTGACAAATGAAGAAAAAATGTGGCATCATAATGGCTAGTTTCTAACTACGCCAAAGCTCAAGTAAAAATACCCACTTGATAATATTTTCTAAATTATAACTTACTTATAATCTCTTTAATTATCATAAAAAGGTGTTATGCAACATTTATGCTTTAATAAAGGGTCGCAAAAAATCATTTGATGCCTAAATTGAAATTCTTTTAACATGATGTGGGGAGGGTGTATTTTCGTATAATGTCGTAAACTTCCGCACCAACTCGGCAAATATGAAAATTTTTTAACCTCAGTTCATTGATAAGAATCGCGCGAATGAGCGATTCTTATCAACGAAGAAGCACGCACGTTATGTCCCCATCTGGCCTCAAATTATTTTGCATGGTAATATAAATAAATACCAGAAGACATCTAACTCTACTGATTCTATCAAGGGTCATAAGGACTTCCAAATATGTAATATACTTCATACAAACGCGCTACGTTCACAGGAACATTTTGGTCAGTGGGAAAATATGTTATTTACGAGTAAAGTGGAACTATCCCTAAAGATAAAAAGTCTTGTTATTTGAACAATCGTAAGATAAAAATAGTCCTGGTTTCGAATACTCGCCATAAAATTCTTCACCACAGACCTTATCTACAACTGTTATCTTTAGAGACGAACCACCGATATATTCCTTCTCAAGTACTAACAACACCAGGTAACTCCACAGTTTACCTATTGAAGCTTAGCCTCTGTGCTACGGCACAACAAGAAGTGGATAAATGAATACAGTCGATTCAGGTTAATTGGATCACCGGTTAATCAGACCAGCCGCTTATTCGGACCGAATCCCGTGTTGTAACATAAAGCATGTTCGTTTAATCGGACCAGCCGGTTATTAGAACCAAAATGATCGCGTCCCGATGTGGTCCGATTAACCGGAATCGACTGAATATAAAAAAGCAAAGGAAAAAAAAAATCACACGATTTTAGGAGCATGATAGTTCGAATAAACAAAATTGGACAGATGGGATTCGAAAAATATAATTAATATATTTCAGTTACTAAGAGAATAAAACGCTAACTAAAGCAAAAATTCTTCCGCTGTCTTAAGTTATGATCGTTTTATTTAAAATACTACTGCAAAAATATATGAGTTTCTGAACCGCATCGTAAAGATACATAACAAGTCTGAAACAAGTAACATAAATCCCTCATTTTGCTTCAATTTCATTAATTTACCTTTTGATTTCCCATTGCGACACTACTATGCATACATTACCCTTTTCTTGTTTTCTCAAACGAGATATTTCGCTTTTCATCTTGTATTCTGTAAATATTTGCGCAGCATTAGGCTAAATAATATTGTTTGGTATTAATGCTCCAGGTATTACTTTCGTTATTTGGTACTAATGCGAACTAATCCTACTATAATTGCACGAGCATCAGAGCTTTTCACGGTGTGTTCGACTCGATTTGGGCTTTTTATACAGACTAAGTAATAGCGAAACAAATCAAGTCTTCTGTTACTGTTCCAGAGTAGTGAAAGCTTTCGATATTGCATATTACTCGTATTTAAGATGTGAGCAGTGTAATCAATATCACTTTCATCAGAAGTTTCAATTTCATCTCATTTTTCTCTTATATTTCTAGAATTGCACTTAACATTATAGTACGTATAAGATGATAATATTCTTTCTTGGAAAGGAAATTTATTTGAATGCCACCTAAGACCTAATTGATGTTCTACGATTGTTTCAATTTTACAAGGATTGTATATGTCACGGTTAAAGTAAAGAAATTCGGTTATTATTAAAAATAACCGGATATTATTAATACTAACCACGGCTTTTGGTAAATGTGATTAAATAATGCATATTAGTCACATTTACCAGTAAATATTAATAATTGCCAATGAAGTTTGGTCATTGTGATGAATAGGCATAATTTACTGAAACCCCAACTCAATAAGGAAGTTCATGAAATGACATGCATTAACAGTTAGCAATGAAATTTGGTCAATATAAAAAATATTTTTAAATAACGATTACGGTTATTTATAAAGTCACACTTTGCATTTTATACATTGCATTAGATTATTTCTCCTACGAAGACAAAATTGAAAAATTTCTGCTATTCATCTTCAGTACCTGTTTTAATCAAGCATTCAGAGTAAATATAAAGTTGAATAAGTGTCAGCCGTTAGAACAAAGTATTTTCACATATTTTATATTATGTACATAAACACAAACACACACATATACATTCTTACATACCACAAAAAATCATTCGCAAATTATAAAAAACTAACAGGACTTAAACATATTTCTCAGGAAAAATCGTTCCGATTTATGACATTATATTATTAAACTATTCTAATTCGATACTAGATTTAAACGAGGAATGGTTTTACTTACAGTAGCCGTTGATGCAAATAAAGTTGGCACGTGAACACACCAAACACATCATTCAACCACATACTCTAAAATTAAATTAGGGCCTGGGAAAGCCTGGTGGCAGCGTGTTAGGTTTCGATACTGAGGGTGCCCGGACCCGACAACCCAACAAGCGCCATTAGAAACCTTCGTGTCTAGGCCGAATATGGGCACTTTAAATCCGGAGACCGGGAAGTCGTTCTTTGAGGTCAGAGGGTGGGGAAGGTACTATCTCCCCCCCAGATGTTACCCCTGGGGGTACTCTGTAAAAATTAAGGTGGCACGTGGCTCAGTCGGACTCAGACCCTCGTGGTGGCTTTATGAACCGAACCCACACCCATCATCCCGCAAGCCTATATGGACCTGGTCTGGAATACATTCTGATCAGGAGGGCATAAGCACCACCAACAACAACAAAATCAAAAGATAAGTTTTCAGTTAGACGAAGGAGATGAAGTTAGCGGATATTGTAAACATAATACCACAACAAACTGCCCAAGAAGAAATGCTGAAAAAAATGCTTCAAATACACTGGATTATGTTAAAAATCAATATTAAAAGCTTAAAGATATTAGTTCAAAAGCGACACGTAAAGCGTATTTAAAAATCATGGACTATCACAAGGCGTTGCCATTAGCTCCACAAAAAAAAGAACAGTTTTTCCCCCATGAAGTTTTTTTATTATTTTATTTTTGGATACGATATTGACTGTATTTTTTGTCCCGCATATTAATATTCGATTGCAAAAGATAAAAAGCTGTAGTCGCAGATCTACGTAAATTCTCTTGCCGAACATTCTCTTTCGAGATGCTCCTATAGCAACAGGAACTATGCAACACCTAGAGTGGCGAATTGGGGCTCAATTAACGCCTAATGAATGGCAAAATCAAGGACACTTATCTCCTAGATTTATAATTTAAACTTCCAATTAGACTTCCACGTTAGACACTCAATATTTCTTAATGAAGTGTCCCTGCATACAAAAGAGGCTAGTATTCTAGCCAGACAAAGTGTATAATTTACATCTCTTTCAGGAGCACTTAGATGGAGAAAGTTTGTTGAGACAGGAAAATAACTATGAATGAAAATTTTAAAAACAAACATCCAATCTACATATTTACAGCACTCTTTCACGAGAAACATTGATTATTACTCAGTTTATTGGAAAATTCAATTTCACGAAAATTAATGTATTTTAAATTACTGATAGTTAAATTTTAAAAAAAATTCACTATTATCCTTCGATTTTAATACAAAATATTTTACTCTTGCTTTAAGTTTATAAATATCACTTAAATGAGATAGTGTTAGTATTAGTTGCCCCTATCAAACATATAACGCTAGTCATACAAAAACGATAAATACATTTATTAATATTAGTCAGAATAACGAGCGAACCATAGGACTACGAACTGAAAGAAATTTCATGCAGTGAAAGACATCTTCGAAACATTTACCAAAACGTCTTCTTTCAAGCTAAACAAAATAATTTTAAGAATATTTAAGTTTCTTAAAAGAGGAAAATAAAATCCGAGCAGTATTAAATTATTTAAACTCTAAGCACCCCAAATTCAGCAAACTACAATAAAACGATAACAAAAAATATTGCGTTAAACATTCTCGTAAAAAAAAAAAATAAAAAACAGGGGGAAATATTGATATGTAATTTTTCGGCAGTCGTCATCAAAATAAGAAAATAAAGTTTTGATGACTGAAATGTAGCATGCGTTATTAAACGGATTATTTCTGTTTAAAAATACAACCCCCCCCCCCCCAAAAAAAAAAAGAGGCCTAACTTATTTTAAAAAACAGAAGCAAATTCAAAAGTTACAGTCGAAGCGTCTCTTTGTTTTCCTTTATTTATTTATTTATTATATAAGCACAAATAATGCATATATAGCTAGGCATAGGTCATATATAAATATTCAATGCTAATGGACGACAGAACTTTAAAGATCTCATTCTATTAAAATATGCATACAACATGTCGGCGTGCGTAGGTAGTATACATATTCCTATACTTGACGTTTATCTGTCACTCAGGATAAAATTGCGTGAAAAAGCTCTTAAATATATATTGCGAGCTCTACATTTCATAAATATTTATAAAACTACCTTCGTTTTATTAATGGTAAATATTAATATTATCAAGGATACTGCGGGGTACGCATTTCTTTTCAAAAATAATTTTAAGAACTTAAAAGCTATTCGTATTAAAACGAATAGCGCGAAAATGTAGTACCTCAAATAATACGATACGAATATTTTAATTAACTGAAAAAAATGCGATAAATAGATGTCTAAAATTGATGTGTTTTTAGTTCCGTCGCATTAACCATTTTTATATTACTAGGATATTGCTAAAATTTTCATCGAGATGAGAGAGCCTTCATCATACACAAGTTCGAATTATAAATTCATCGTCTCATACTGCAATAAAGATATGTACCTAATATTTATTAAATTTAGAAGAGACGAAAAATATTTTAAAATGTATTGTAATTTTTAGATTTCGCTTATTAGTTTGAAAAATAATCCACTGAGCATTCAAAAATTATAGTCAGGTAAAATTTAAGAATTAAAAAGGAGTTTTACAGCCGTATTTTTATTTGGAAAATTACTATTATTTAAGCTCTTTAAAAAAAAATCACACGATATACCTATCGTGAAATAGATTTTTATGGTTGCCAGATATTAAAGAGCAACATGTCCGGTGCTTTAAAATGCCGTCAAAATATACGAATAAATCATTCTTAATAAGAGAAACGTATCGATTTTCTTCTCTTCATGTGACAGGGATCGCGTGGTTGTAACAGAAATAGAAAAGCTTATTCTGAGGTTTATCCAAATGTATCTCGCTACAGAATAATGCACAAAGAACACGACACGCAAAACTGCAATGAAGAAAATATATTCAAGAAACTAATATTGAGAAATATGAAATTCATTTATTTCATCTAATGACATAAAAGAATCAATAAATAATCTCCGACGGATTCTCGGTTAATCAATAATCTAGAATGAATGTCCATATTAAGATGGTGATAACAGCAAACGGTATAAAACATCGTCATAAAACACCTATACATCGTAACCACATAAATCTATATTTTTGTCGTAAAAGGTTCGTTTAAGCAGTTAAATCGAACTTGGTTATAATCCCCCCCCCCCGTAAAAAAAGGGCCCTTTTTGGTCTTCATTAATGTAACTTTTTTTCACAAACGCAAAATTTTATACTTAAAAAAAAAATAACGAAAGTTACAAATGCACAAGCAAATATACAATACTTACATATGAATTCATCTATTATTTTAAACAAGGAAATTTAAAATATTGTAATAAAAAATTATAAGGTTCCGAGATTTTTCTAATTTACGCGAAATTCAGTGAATCACAGATTGTTACTTGAAATTTTCTTCATAAAAGATTTAGAATTCAAACTTTAAATCACATTTAAATTTGATTTATGCGAAAGCAATGGCTCAACTATTTTTTTTTTCCAACGTCGTATAATTTTTTTTTTTTTTTTAACTGTCTTCCGAATTCAAAAAAATATTATGCTCATAACTCCTGAACACTTTAAAGGTATATAAATAATAATAAAAAAGAAATTGAGTAATTTTCGCTTGAGAGAAAATATTTTCAGGAATTTTATTCTAAAACAAAAGTCCTGAAAACAGTTTAATGTATTTAGAAAAAAGGAATGCTGTACAAAATTCACAGCAATACCGTGTAAGGAATTTCACATATATGCTTTTAAAACACAGCAAAGCATGAAAAATTTCATTCGTAGCTAAATTTATTTAAAGTATTGATTCACACAAGGGTATACCTAGAATGCACAGCATAAAAATGTATCTGGCAACGTAGAAACATGTGGTTTGCGTATCTTCATTCTAATCGATCTGTGGTATGTTTTACCTGAAGAAAAAAAAAAGTATAAAACTTTAGCTATAAAAATATATCTTGGTTCTTAAAAATGTATCATTCCCCAGAATACCACAAAAAAAGAAAACGTAATATTTCATTAATTAAGAGTAGCAACAATTCATTTATTTAGATTTCTAAACTATACAGTGGAACTGAAATCTTCATAACAAACCAAGAAATGGAACAGTCAAACAATCCATGTTTAATAACCCAAAAGGAAGCTACAAGAAAATTATTTGTATGTATGGCCAAGTTCCGTTCATAGCTACACAGGATTCGCGGCACGAATATTATCGCAATTGAGGAAGATCGTGGGCTATGTAATTGCTCCCAATAGGAAACAAAAATGATTCATTAAACAAACCATACACACATCTTAGGAAAGATATACTAGTAGAATGAAGGTGGAATTGTAACGGTAGAGAACTTCTCGTCCAAACATATAATTAAGATTGGGATTTGACAAATAAATAAAACAAAATAAAATGGTATCAACGAATCCACACCAACTTTATAACTAAGAAATATCATTCACACCTTAATTTCTAAACATGATTGTTTCCTATATTTCGCCACATTTACCGTTATAGATTTTTTTTTCTTAAATCCTCGGATTTTAGAATTAATAACTGTAGCACACAAAATCAAAATTAAGGTGCACACACACACAATCAGAAAATGTACACTAATTTCATTGAAGGAAATTTTATTATACCGGGACAATAAAATGATAGACAACTAGCTGAAAACCCGTGCTTCACTACGAAGTACATTCCAATTAAATACAACGGTCAATGTATGCAATTAATTTGTATATTTAATATCCATAAAAAAATACTAATTTGAATTACATTCTTAACAAACTTCCAACTCAATTAGTCTAGTGGTTTAATTTTACCTTTTACCGTATTTCAATTTTTTTGTCAATTTATTTCGTTGTTATGCACGTAATGCAAAATTAATTTAAAGTGTCACAAAAAGAAAAGAAACCACGTGATCAGCATGTAATAAATTAAATTCTAAAAATAAATCTTTAAAAATCCACCAAATTAACAGACTTTATTAGTAATTAAATTTAAGGACGCATGTGGTAATGTATGCTTAAAAAAACTTGTTATAATAAATGCGATAATGTCATTAAAATTTATCAATTTTAATACAAAATTATTTTTTAAATTGAAAATACAGTGTATTGTCAATGTACAATGTTTTGTTTGATTCTTGTTTTCCTTGCAGATTTCTTTTTGATGAGTAAGATACATAAAACAAACAGATATTAATTTATAAAATAAAGGTGTGATTACTTACATTTTAATAATATTTAGTGTTTATGAATTTAAAATCTGTTTTGTGCAGTTTAAAGTATTTTAAAAGGTGAATCTCTATTTAACGAATTTTCCATATAACGAACTTTTTTTCGGGATTGATCGACTTCGTTAAATAGAGGTCCGAATGTATATAGATTTGTTATTTAAGAAAGAAGTGAAATACAACGGTAGAATCGATAATTTATGGACATATAACGAGAAAAAGAAAAAAAAAACATTTAACGATTCCAGGACAACAAAGGAAAATATGCTTTAAACATGAAATAATAAGACTATAGATAATTTGCTATTTTAAAATGAAATGAAGTACAACGGCATGGTCGATAATTTACGGGGGAAAACTGCAAGAAAATAAGATAAAATCGAAAAACATTTTTTTTTAAAATTCCGGTTACAGCAAAGCGAAATATGCATTAAACATGAAGTTCAGAAAAAATATATCGCTGATTGTAAACTATTGTTAAATATGCATATTGAAAGAAGATATTTTTGCTAAAATAACAGGATATGCGAAAGGCACAACGTACACACCAATGTAGCAATAAGGGAAATGTATATCATACAGAATGAAACGCTTTTCTCTAATAAACATAATAGCAAGCCTCTCTCTGTGCAAATTTATCAAATAAAATGTGCATTACCATTAATGACGATCGTATCAAAAGATTTACAACGCATACATACATCTTCTGCAATAGTTTGCAAAATTCATTTTAAAAAAATCTAGAACGAATTTTAAAAAAAATCACCCTTAAAAATTATTTCTAGATCAAAAATTTACTTATATATTTAAAGATATATGTAAGGGTTTTAACCGCTTTGCGTGGGGTTTCTTTTATGCGAGAAACAGAGACGACACAAAAAGACTTCCAGAATTTTGTCCCAAACTTTTATTACACGGTTTTTAAGGGACACAGCACATACAACACACAAAAAGTAATTAAAAAAAGATGGATATGGTATACAGAGCCATATTCCTCAGATCAACCCTGTTGGCTTATCGTTCTCCTCTATCATTCCTCCCACTCTCTGAAAAAAAAAAAGCTGCCCCCTGAAATAGGGTTGCTACACGCCAACCTTAACACTGGTTACCATGCATGGAGCGCCTTACACGTCCCACCTAAGCATAAAAATAACCCACAGTGGCTGATTTTATAACATTCAGGAACAATATATATATATATATATATATATATATATATAAAAATGCGATTACATTTCTTGCAAAAACAAATATGTTCAAAAAAGATAACTCAAATACACTACATATATATTCAAATAATAATGCAATTTCTTACACAACAAAACATCAAATAAAACAAAAATTATATTTATACATATACCATAAGAGATGGTTCATTCCAATCTGGATAGAACATCCGCACTTCGGTGCTGTACACCAGGCCTATGTGTGATGGAGTGATTCCATCTTTGTAAGGCTTTCCCAGCCAGACCAAAAGGCATAGTTTTCCACTGGTATACAGCGTTGTTAGTAGTAAACGCCATAAACGTTTTGCTTTCCTCGTCCATTTTTATTTGCCAATATCCCTTTAAGAGATCTAAGCTGGTCAACCAATTGGCTGATCCCGCAATGAATATTAGCTCTTGCATATCTTTCATGGGAAAAACCGAAACTTTGGTCACGGCATTTAAAGCTCTAAAATCGATGCACATTCTTACCGAAGAGTCATTTTTAGCGACGCAAACAATTGGGTGAGGAATTTCAGATTCCGGTGGTTCTATTAAATCTAAATCTAGCAATTCTTGAATTTGACGTTCGACTTCCTTTCTGTACGCAATGGGAACACTATAACAATGGGTTTTTTTTTTCGAATTGTATTCGGTAATAGTTCAATTTTGTGAGTGCCCACCGAAGCTGGTTGAACAGGTTAAGTAAAGATGTGTTTAAACTTTGCGATTAAACCTTTAAGAGTCTTCAAATGAGAAATACTTAAATGCTCTACTATAAGATTGTCGAGAATTTCAGGAATTTAGGTTCCTTGGTAGCAGTAGGTACAGTTTCAACATGCCCGAATTCCTTTTCCTCTTCAAAAATGACATTTACAGAATTTGAACTAGCTATGTAATGATTTAACTTATTTTGATGAATATGTTTGGCCGAACCATCCGGTAATTTGAAAAGAAAAGAATGGGGATTACGTTTCTCAACAATAGTTGCAGGCCCTTGCCATCTGGCAAATAGTTTATTGGTCGAATCAGGTATTAACACTATCACCTGATTTCCAACTTTGAACACTTCGTTAGACGATCTAAAATTGTGGTAATAAGCTGTTCTTTCCTGCTGTATTCCTGAAACAAGTTTGGCTTGCTCTGCCTTCTCAAGTTTTAATTTTAAATCTTCCAAGTATTTGAAAACAGGAGTAGCATTTAACTAAATGTTATTATGTTTCCCAGTCCAAGTAGATTTTAAGATCGACAAAGGACCTTGCGGTTGCCTACCATACAATAATTGATATGGAGATACACCAGTGGTGGCATGGGGTATTTCTCTGTACGCCCACAGTACATATGGAATTTAAGTGCAACCCTCTACCTTCTTCCCTAACTACATGATGTAGCACGTTCTTCAAAGTTCTATTAAACCTTTCCACCAATCCGTTTGATTGTGGATACCCTGGGGTAGAGAATCTTGGACTGCTCCCTATTCGTTTCTCGAACTCTTTAGTCAGCTCGGCTATGAAATTCGTCCCGTTATCAGACGCAATAAAGTTCGGTATACCTGTTTTCGAAAAGATGCTTAACAAAGCTTCACAGGTTGCCTTTGCACTAAGACTAGTCAACGGTACGGCTTCGCCCCACCTGGTATATTGATAAACCAGACACAATATATGTTTATGCCCTTTTGAACTCGGAGGGTCAATCGGACCTATTAGATCTATATTCACTACCTGAAATGGTAATTCCGGCATCTCCACCGGCGTAATTGGCGTTCTGTCACTAGTCTTAACTGTTTGAGTGAGTTGACACTCTTTACTTGAGCCACAATATCTTTTGACATCAACCCTCAGACCTTCCCAGAAGAATGAGTATTTGATCCGTTCAAGAGTCTTCTTAGGACCCATATGACTACTAAACACTGAGGTATGAGCAAGTTTCAGTACCTCCTTCCGTTTACAATTTGGGATCACAAGTTGCCCAATACTCTCCCCGAGTATGTTATCTCTATGAAATAGATAATCGTCTACCTCATAGTAGTTACCTTTGCCTTCTTTAGCATGCTTCCAAGCCACTGCTAACTCAGCACACTGCTGTTGCTCAGAGCGAAAATTATCAGCCACCCTGCTCTCCTGATCTATCTCAGCAGTTACTTCCCCGTTATTAGTATCAACTGTTCCCACTTCATTCCCACATGAAGAAATTCCCCTTTGAGATTCCTCTAAGACAGTGTTATCTCGCGCTCTCCTGCAGAGTCCTAGACGAAACCTCGGTTTCACCTAAATTTCCTGGGTCTCTCCTCAGGTCCTGAGAGTTCCGAGCCAGAGAATTCTCTTCACTCCGGGCTCCTCCAACATGTTCAAAATTTCCGGCGGAAATAATCTTCCACCAAAACCTCTGCTAAAGCACACAACACTTGCTGATGCACTACGTTAACCTGACCACCCGTAGCCAGACCTAACGGAACGTAAACTAATGGACACTTAACCGCCGGACCAAAAATACCCTTCAAGTAAATTGTGGAAGCTCCTTCGACTGAAATTCCAGGAACTAAGTCCTTCTTGACAACCGTGATTTCCGTACCCGAATCCACTAATGAGTGAGCTAGATTCCCATCTACACTGATAGATGTTTTTATTAGTTTGCAAAGTTTATCCTCAATAGCCTGCCTGGGAACAGCTTTATCGAGTAAATCTACCCTAGCGACTACAGTTTCTTCTTTTGATTCCGCCCCTTCGGTTGAAACCTTGTTTACATTAACCCTTTTATAATCAGTTCCCGTATTTTTCGGACAATCTCGTTTAAAATGTTTGTCAGATCCGCAAGTATAACAAGTTGGCTTTTTAAATTCAGTGACTTTTGGTTTTTCGAAATTTTTCTTAAGAAAAAAATTACTATTTTCTGGCTTTTTCTCGTAATATTGTTGTTTACCCTGAACCATGAACACCATTCTTATCAGAATCATTCCATTTGGCTCTTACCGACCCATCATAGGATTTACCCTTGGAAGCATAGAATCATCGCAGTACTTACCCAAGTCTTTCGGCTTAAACCAGCCTCCCCTCTCAAGTACCCCTATGTGGACCGCCATTTCGGGATCTAACGTTTGGAATATTTCCGCCACGGTGAGTTGACACACTGATTCAAAATCCTTTACTCCCCTGGATTTGCAGTAATACGACCACATTGACGCTAATCGAGAAGCAAACCGAGAAAAAGTTTCATCATTGTTACGCTTTGCTTTACGAAAATTCTCTAGACATAATTTTGGAGAAGGTTCATATTCTTGTAGTACTAATTTTTTCAACGATTCATATTCTTTTAACTCTTTTTCCTCGAGATTAACTAACAAATTAGCTACTTTATCCCCTAATAGACAAAGCAAAACTTTAGGTTTAAATTCGTCACTGACATTTTCGTTTACAAACGCCTTCTCTAAACTTGAGAAAAAATAGTCCCACCCATCTGACTTACTGGGACCCTTAATTGTTAAGAGCCTAACCATTTTGACTATTTCATCTAATGATTTGACGGGAGCGGTTGGATCACTGATCTGAACTACATTTTGACTATTCCTAGCTAATTCTGCCTCTAGGCGAAGTTTTTCGAGAATAAATTTTTCCTTTTCTCTCTCTTCTTTAAATTTAAATCTATTTTCGCTTTCAAGTTTTTCCTTTTCTCTTTCTGCTTGAAATTTAAGTTTATTTTCGTTTTCGAGTTTTTGTTCCCGTTCTAACCTTTCCGCCACAATAGCTTCTAAATATTCTTTCGCTACTTCCTCTTCATAATGATCATTAGCCATAATTAAGTTTTTCAGATCGATTTTAGACATGTTTTCGTCAGGTAACTCACCAAAATATTGAGCTAGACAGAATAAATCTGGTCGTCTACTTTTATTTAGGAAAGACATTTTTCCAGCCACACCTAATGCCAGATTACCTTACAACACAATTCAAATCGAAAACAGAAACAACACTCAAAAGAAAATAATATACATGCAAAATCAATAATGAGAAACTCAACTTATATAGCTATCAAAATTGAAAAACATATTTCAAAAATAAATCAAAATCATTTAAAAATCAAACGTTTGTTATTAAACAATAAAACAAAACAACGCCACTCTCTTTTTCATTAACAGAAAAAAAATATGTAATCGTCAATGATTTCGGTTTCACCAAGAATATTTAATTAAGTAAAATTGTCTCCTTCGATATCGTATTACGTTAAATAGCTATAAACATATTTATGTTAAATTTCCAATAAAGCACGGCATTCATATAGAATACAAACCAAAAGTAATCGACGAAAATTTATATCACTGAACAAACATTAACTGTTATTATAATACATTAAAACCAAAGCATTCGCTTATTTTAATTTGACTTGAAGAAGTCTTGAGAGTTGGCTCACTTTTCACATTGGAAAATTACAGTACTTACGGATCTTCGCTGGCTGTAATATAATTCTTAAAATCGGTCATTTTCCCTCACAATGATCACGACGCACATTCGATGATGGCACAAAGCACAACTTGTTCACATTACGGAACAACATTACGCACGACGGTACACTGTAGAATACGAAAAATTGCATGAATGCCAAACAAAATAGCGGCCGTTCGCAACTGAACACGCCATCACTGCCGAACATGCCTTTGATACACAGATACTGTCCACAATAGATTATGCCAACAGGCAACACTGGACACGCCGATTGCACTGCTCAAAAATTAGCAACTTCGGCTGACCGAAACTCTTTTTCGACGAAATCATATAATCTCCCCTCGGAGATTCCAACATCTTGGATGGACGATCGCCGGTTACCCATTTTTACCCGTCTCTGCTCGCACCCCACTCCTGACACCAATGTAAGGGTTTCAACCGCTTTGCGTGGGGTTTCTTTTATGCGAGAAACAGAGACGACACAAAGACTTCCAGAATTTTGTCCCAAACTTTTATGACATGGTTTTAAGGGACACAGCACATACAACACATAAAAAGTAATTAAAAAAGATGGATTTGGTATACAGAGTTATATTCCTCAGATCAACCCTGTTGGCTTATCGTTCCTCCCACTCTCTGAAAAAAAACGCTCCCCCCCCCCCCCCGAAATAGGGTTGCCACACGCCAACCTTGACACGGGCTACCAGGCATGGCGCGCCTTACAATATAAAAGCACGGTTATATATAGTGGTACCTCGACTTACGAGTTTTTCGAGATACGAGCATTCTCTCGGTAGATTTTTTGCTTCGAGTTACGAGCTAAAATTCGGGTTACGAGCAAGCTTCAGATATCCCACCGCTAGTTTGAGCAGCGAATGCCATGTTACGTGCTCATCAAATGAGTACACAAGAAGCATATAATATTTACAACCTTTATGTACAATTATTATACAATTGTATACATATTATTCTGAGACTACTCTCCAGTCTTAAACCGAGATATTAATACTGAACAATTACCACCCGGGGCAGCTTGCTCTGCCCAAACTTGAGCCGCCCTCTGAAACCGAACAGCGCCCAACCTCTCTCACAGAGAGATAGCTTCTCCTCCATACTGGAACTCCCCATGGGGTGTAAGGGATAGGATGACCTTGGTCCTAGGATCGCAAGCTCTCCCCCTGCTACGGATTCTGAGAAAATGTTCTGTGTATTGTCAGAAAGAAGAATCTTGACATTTCAGCCATAGTGAAGGATGCAACAATCGCCCAGCTTCCGTGTCTCACTCGTTCACTTTAAGAGAGTAGCTGGTAATAAAAGCGAAAGTGAAAAAAGCCTGGCGAAAAGGAAAAAAACAACGAATAAGATTTAATTTTTCAGTTTAGCCTTTCTCCTCCTTCTTCCATCAGCATCTTCAAGTCTGATCTCCAAAATCAATGTTGTACACTACACTTGATAAAACAAATTTAATGCAGTACATTCTATTGTATTACGTTTTTATACAATGTTCGTCGTTTATAAGCACATTTTTCTTATTTAAAAACATGTAACAAAAAATTGCGGTGTTTTGGGGGAGCCCGGAACGAATTAATGGCATTTCCATTCATTTCAATGGGGAAAATTGATTCGAGATACGAGTATTTTGAGTCACGAGCTCCGTCATGGAACGAATTAAACTCGTAACTCGAGGTACCACTGTATATATAATCCAATTTGAGGAGTAGTCGCCGAAAGGGGTTGAAAAGGCTAGGGCGCTGGTATCGGTACCAAAGTCTCGGGATTCCAGTCCCACTATAGACATGGATGTTTGTAGCCAGGTAAATTTTGTGTGCGTGACGTTCGTATATATATATTGTAGCAACGTGGCTATAATCCACCCTTGACTATGCCTATTCTCAGAAGAGGCAGTTAAATGTGATGTGTTTATAATTATTTTTCCTTAACAAGGCGGAAGATGTTGTCCCGGGATTCATCACCATTAAGGACACCGGAAGTCATTAAACACAGTGAGAATGTCTGTATTTGAACCTCCTGGAGTTTCTGAAAGGAAATCTAGATTGTCCGAGAACATTCAAAAGGGCTTTAATATGGCGAGCCACTCCAAACAGAAGAGATTTGAGCTATGAGACTGACAGGGGAGCTGCTGCTTGGAGAGAGAGCGCCGGAGGCCATCGCTAAACAAAATATCAACAGACGTGCTATTCTGCTTGATAATGCATTATGTTGATTATCTGGCGGGTCTGATTAGATGCTGTGCGAAACTGTAATTTACTTGTATATAATTCAAAGTAAAAAACTAATAAAGAGATTAACTCTAGTGGACGGCTTTGTCCTCTCTCGAACAAAATAACCTCTTTTGAAAAGCGAAGTTCAGTTGTGGGCACCACTACACTAGTTAGTTAGTGTGTGTGTGTGTGTATATATATACACATTGAAATCTCGATCTACCGTTTTTCAAGGGACCGATTGAAATAAGCGATAAATGCAGGAAAACGATAGATGCGGGAACATAACAAAGCAATGTGTTCGTTGGGACTGGATAAAATGAGCGACACATCCGGAAAAACGATGGATCCGAAAACGATCGACAGAGATTCCACTATATATATATATATATATATATATATATATATATATATATATATATATATACACATACATACACACACACACACACACTATCTACCAATAAGTACTTGGACACCATGCAAATGACGATATGTGCGGTCCTGATACACATGATGCCCTCCGCCGTTAAATATCGTGTAAGAAACAACATTGCCATTAGTCGCATGCAAGATGCCACGAAGTACAGAGTTACCTGATTTCGAGAAAGGCATAATCGTCGGGTATCACAGAAATGGACGATTCTTAAGGGACACAACTAGCGAGCTGAATTACCCAAAATCGACAGTGGCTTAAGTAATTCAGACGTGGAAGGTGAGCGGTGATTAACGGAATATGCCCCGAGTCGGCAGACCCACAAAACTGGGAGATAGAGACCGATGGGTGCTGTCCAGAGAAATTGGGAAGAACCGCACCCATCCGATGGCCCACATACAACAAGAGTTTTAACAGGCATCCGGAAGTGTTTTTTTATGAATACCATCCGTGAGAAAGCACATCTGCTTGTTTTTCATGAGCGTGTTGACGCCCATAAGCCTTGATCACAAGGTCCAATCGCGCTGCTCGGTTAATGTGGTGCAAAGCACGTCAAAAGAGGACCGTAGATCAGTGGAAACGGGTTTTCTGGAGCGACGAATCAAGGTTCACCCTCTACCGTTCGGATGGCAGGATCTGTGTCTGGCGTCTGCTTGGAGAACGCTTCCTGCAAGAATGCATTGTGCCCACAGTGGGGGTGTTTCTCCTCGTATGAACTGGGACCCTTTGTCACAATTCATGGTAAGCTCAATGCCGACGCCTACTGAACTATTTTGGATGACAGTGTGCTTCCTACGTTGTGGCAGTTTTACGGATTGGACCCATGTTACTTCCAGTACGACAACGACAGCTTTCATGTTGAGAGGCCCACCAGGGATTGGTATGGTGACAATGAGGTTAACCGAATGGACTGGCCTTTCCAGAGCCCAGACCTGAACCCTATCGATAACTTCTAGGACGAGGTGTGCGTGCGTGCGCATAAACGGAAAAAGCAATTAAAAATGTTTTTCTTTAGATGAACTATTGAAGTAGAATTTGCCGAAAACAAGAGAGGTTTTATAGATTTCAGATTTTCTTTAAATAAATATGCTCAATTCTTTAATTAGCTGGATATCATCATAATTGGGTTTGGAGTATTTCGATAACTTCTACTTTCCTTCTAAGAGAAGGACAGTTCCAAAATGGATAATTCACCCACAGATAACTAAGGGATAAGTGATTTTACGTATATAATATTTTTGTGACACGTAAAAAGGACTTGAAATAATTATGAGAAGGATTCTGTATAAAAGATTGGATTTGGATAAAGAATGGAACTTTGCAATATGCAATGCATAAAAATCCACAAAAATTTTCAAATACTTATCGGACTTGATTTCCAATAGTTTGAAAAAAAGAACCATTTAAAATCGCTACTTTCACAACGATCATACTTCATTCGAAATTAAGTTGTAATTATGAGGCCGTTTAACATATCAAAATATATTCTAATACAAATACTAGTGTTTTTCATTACCTGAAAGAAACGTTATATAGAAGATAAATCTAGATTTAATGAAAAAAATGTATATCATTGAGGTCATTATCTAGTAACAAGTGTAATTAAAATAAAGTAAATAATATTGTAAAAAAAAAAAACTCGATTCAGAGCTCAAAACTTCTTTAATAAACAACAGACAACCAATGTCTGTAACAATAATCGATAAAACTGATTCCCAACTAACCATTTAATAAAAGTTAACCATGGACAGGTACAGAAACGACACACAAAATCTTCAGCGAGATTCAAAAGTACTTTACTATTCAGTAAAACAGTCTTTTACCTAATCTCTCAGAATAATTTCAAAAGTTCTGTAAGCTAATTCTGTCAGCTTTCTTTCAGACACAAAAAAGTCCACAACTAAAAGAGCTGATATACCACTCAAAATTTTAAACGAAAACCATATATCGGGACTTTATTTAATCTTGCCAAATACAGATTGTTCCTCAAAAAATTCAAAATTAAGAATTCAGAGCTCGTGAAATTCAAGATAAATTTCAAGAACGAAAGACAAACTGATCTAAGCCAAAGCGAGCAAATACACACACTAACAAACAATGAACGACCAAGTATTCGGGATCATATAAACCCTGAACGTGATCAAATTAATATTGAAGCATTTCACACCCCATTTCCCAGAACCCAGCTTTGCTTTAGCCTCGGGGCTTCTCAAAGTTCGAGGAGGATTAATTTCAAGATCAATAAATCCCTTCTCCACTCCATTGTGCGCGAAAATTCTCGTGAAATATTTGTTATATTACAGCAAAGTTTTCGTAATAAAGGATTCAAAATGACTTTCTTTCGCGAAAGATATCAGTTATAATTTTTAAACTAATCCTCTGAATATTAAAATCATTTTCTGTCAGCCTTGTTTTTTACTGCTGTATACTTAAAATGATTCTTAGATTCACATCAAGGTTTGGTTTGATTTGGAGCGCTACGATCACATTTTGCTACACGAGGGTTAATTAGACCGAGACCTACAGTTTAAAGCCGATTCCGAACGGCTACAAACATCCATGCCAAGAGTGGGACTCGAACCCATTGACTCTGGTACCGAATGCAGCGCCCTACTATTCGGTAATCGTCCGGCTAGATTCACATCAGAATGAAGTCACAGATAACAAAGCATGCAAAACACTAAATGTACTAGCAGATGTAAAAAGGTAACTAAATGTACTAGCATATTTAAAATTAGGTATGCTATAAAACAATTAACAACACTTATAGACTATAAGCTTCAAATTAGTTAGCGACTTGTAAATCTTTGGGCACTGTTAATGAGTTAACTTCCTTCCATATTTTCAATGAATGAAAATTCTATTAAAATGTATAATAAAAAACTCATTGTGGTGGTCTGATCTTCATTACAACGAAACTCAGTTTAATAATGCTACGTTGATAAGAACACAATACCTTTGAAATGAGTACAAACAACATTAAATTAGTTACATTAAAACAGAACACCGTTAAACCGAGGTATGAGAATTTTTATTCATATTTCGCAGTGTTTAAAGAACTGGACGACATACAACGATCTATTTCAGATTTCAATACTTCATCTATAGGCTACTAGATCTATAGGATACTAGATCTATAGGCTGAAAGAATAATATTTTCTTTAAAAGAAAGTTGAATATATGCTATAAGTCCCTGGTGTAAAGGAAAGAAATGTGTTGAGTACAGTAAATTCCTAATTATCCGATTAGTGGATTTTCTGAACACGAGAAAAAAGTTACAGAAAACGAAATTGCAAATATAATTTTACCCCCTGCTCGTTAAAAAACTAAAACAAAATACTTATATCAAAAACATAAACTGTTAGTTTTATGACTGTTTAAATGAAACCCAACGTAAATGACAATATACCATTCATTTAAAACTTCTTGATTACTTCATTTTTATTTATTTATTTTACAAAATATAGGGTAATTTTTGGAATATCCGCTATTACCATGTACAATTGTTCATTAATTACCCCGGATCATCGGGAGTTCAGGGCAATTTGAAGCATAACAAATCAAACAAAAATGTAGTCATGGAAAGCATTATCTAATGGAACATAGAAAATTAATTCTCGTCATAACGAATAATTAATTCTGAATTCTGAATTATGAACAACACGCGAATGAATTGAGCTAATTAATTAAGTTATTCAGAAATAAACTTTCAGTTCGAGGAGGACTATTGATAATACCTGAAATTCTTCATAACATATTCATAGCAGAAGACCCAAAGGTTGAGCGGTGGTCTAGCTAATTATTAAAAGTTTTGTAAATGCTTCATTACTCATAAACGAATTCTTTAAACTAAAGAAAATCATTTAATACAAAATTTGCAAGAATGTCTCTTCATTCGAAATTTGAAAGAATATCAAGGGCATTCTATTTAAGCTCGTAGATTTCAAGCCTCATGGAAAATTTAAACAAATGCACAGGGACAATATATTTTAAACACTCAAGTTCATGCGAATTACAAAGTTTAATCTCAAACACCAGATTCCCCCCCCCCCCCTCCCTGACATTTCCAGGTCTTCTATTTTATATTGGCATAAAATTCCCACGGGTTATAACAACAAAAATTCAACGTCATAATCATGATATTTTGGAATTATTTTCCTTCTATTAAATTATAAAACTCGACAAAATTATAACATCAATTTATATACAGTCGAACCCCGTTATAACGAACTTCAAGGGACCGTAGGTTTTGTTCGCTATATCCGAACCATTAAGAAAAATGTTAAGAGTTCACAAAATTTATAACCCATTAGTTGCTATGTATACTCAATAATAATGTATTGAAAGAATGATAAAATCTATTAAAATGATCATTAATCAATTAAATTGACTAAAATCGATTACATTAAACTGACACAATACTAATTAAATTAATTAAAAATTTAGACAAATGGAAATAAATTGATTTTACCTTTAATTATTGCTCAGTGTTTTGATACAGAAATAATCGGTCTTCTACTGACGGGATGCCGAATTCAAAAACATTTTATGCCTTTTTCTGTCCAATACATCAAATGACTTCAACACTCAGATGCTACAGCATCGCTGCTATAGCATGGTAGAGATTTCGTCATTTATGTGCTCCTCTTCATCAGCATCAGAAGCAGAATCTTCGATTTCAGAAGGATTCATTTTAATTTCTTCCACAATATCTTCATCAGTCTGATTTTCACATGTAATGACTTCATCCTCATACGCTTCGAACAATTGCATGTCACAATCTGAGAATAATGAAATTTTGTGCTTTTCTATCCACATCGCGATAGATAAATCATCATCATCTTCAACATTCTTAAAAAGTTTAAATTTTTAAAAAAATTCAGTTGTCGACTGAAAAAAAATGTTCGTTATAGAACGATTCTTAAGATTTTGGAGTTTCGCTATAAAAGAATAAATTAGCATTGAATACAAAAGGAAAACGGCGGGACAAAAATTTTCGATCGTTATATCCGGGAGTTCATTATATACCGGGTTCGCTATAACGGGGTTAGACTGTATTTATTTAAAACAAGCCGGGCTTCGCCTGTCTAGCCGATCGGTTTAGGGACCCGCTCCCTTCAGCAATCATTGTCAGAGAATGAAAACACTAAAAAACAACGAATAAAGGTATTTAAATTTTGTAGTGCAACAAGAAATAGCGCACAGACTGTGATACAGCGCATATTGTATCAGCGCTATCTAGCGGACCTTAGCGCAAATAGAATCAAGTATTGCATAAAAAATTGAATCAATTAATTTGAAGTGTGTATAATGTTTTTAAACCATCTTAATATTATTAAGAGAGGTAGTAAAATTTTAATAAAATTTATTTCTTTAATAATAGAAATGTTTTTCGGTGTTTTTAATTGCATAATCACGTTGTGAATGAATCACGCTTTGTTTACATCGTATGATCTCAAGATTAGAATCCAAATAACTCTAAAACTATTGAAGTAACAGATTAGTGTACGCAGAAAAAAATATCAGTTTTTAAAGCTCTTTCCAAATATGTAACATTTATGTACTTTCATGGAAAAAAGATACATCGATTTTGACATTTTCAAATATGGCCGAATTTGAAAGGGAGGCTCTTCCATTTCTGGATTCACCCTTCAAAAATTGTTGGTTTTTTATTAATTAAAAATTAACGGTAATAAAATTTAAAATTCGGGCTTCGAGGTGCACATGTTCAGACTCTTCACTACCCATGTGCCAAATTTCATAGTTATAAGTTTCGTAGATTCGTCTAGACGCAACACACAAACACTTCCTTTTATTAGTATAGATTACTATAAATGCACTGAATAAAGTAAATCAAATAAGAACTCATTTTATCAAATACACCGTGGATTACCACACTACGAGGTTTATGCGTCAAATCAAATTTTTAAAAGTGAGGCACATTATATGTATTCATTACAGTTAATTACTACTATATAGCACACATATTATTATTAGCATCAAAATACATGTCAAAAAAAAAGTATAGATTACATAATCCTGCGTGTGGAGGAAGGATGTCAAACAACGGTACAATAGAACAAGCATGTTCGAGTTTCGATAACATAATATCATGTAATACAAACTGTAATAGTATATATGGTTGGATGAAGTATGATATAATAGGTTTTGATCCTTCTTAGCTACTATAGAAATATGCTCAAGTTTGAGAATTTCGAAAAGAAAATATAAGAAATTTCAATTCTAATTTCCTGCTTGAAATTTCTTTTCCGTAGGAAGTAATATTATCCAAAATAATAAAAACTGAAAATACAAATCGGAAGTCACTACTAATCTAAAATCGTACGAAGTCAGATTTAAGCAATTTTTCTGATGAAAAGTTACAAAAAAGTAGAGTGCCAACGACTATGTATTGACCGATTATTGTAAAAATAATTAACTTTGTCACGAAAATTTTACGCTCTTCTTTTCTAGCAAACATCGGTACCATTACAGACTTCGGCTGTTATCTCAGACCATCGCTTTCCTACCTAATTGTTTCCGTATAAGCTCTTCTAATTTTCCGTTAATTCAGAGCAAATCTCTTAAAGAGGAATTTACGAGCACTTCATTTAGAGTCTTGGCTTTTCCTGAGTGGAACTTTAAAATAGAAATTTCGCGGTCTTGGTTTCGACACAATCCTCCGGATCATTACATGGCAAACTAAGTTCCCCAATCGTCACTTGTAGTCTGGCCTTGGAGAATTATACCACTCTCAAGGGACACTTTAAGTTCAATAGGCACTTTCACGAAATTGGGAATTTGACTCAAGATTCAAGTCATTTACTCTTCTTTATAGTGCTCTCATCCTTACGTGCAGGGAGGGTTTAGCAGCTTATTCTGCGGACTGGACGCACGAAATGTTTTCAAATTCCCCATTTACGGAATAAACTGCTACACAATTAACAATACTTGCACAAAGGATACTTTAATTAAGTAAACTCGGAGGTATACGCTACACTAATTAGTTATTTTCCTTCAAAATAAATGGAAAACTGATAAGAATACGTAAATACAGCACGGAATTTTCACAAATTAGACGCATCCTATTCAGTTATTCGAAAAAAGAATATTTTAAGTCTTATCTAAACAGTTATTAAATTAGTAAGAACATTCAATATTATAGTGCGGTCATCTAATCTATTCAACATTCTGAAAATTCTTCCCCCTCACGATCTACCTATCTATCTTTCTATCCATTAATCGGCTTACTTGCCTGTCTGTTTCTCGCACACATACGCACGATTATCCGCATTCTCATTTCATCTGTAAAAATTAAGATTAAAAATAAAAGAGGGATACACTACACCAGGGGTGTCAAACTCGCGGCCCGCGACGAACATTTTTGCGGCCCGGCCAATATATTGGCACACAATAACATATAATAAAATAACCGACGCAGAATTATAAGATAGGAAGAATTCACTAAATGTTTTTTTAATGATACTCTTTTTTTTTGCTATGATTAAACAAAATGCATATATGTATGTTGAATATACTGTAATTAGGTAAATAAACCTACGTTTCTATTAATATTGATTTTTTTTTGCGGCCCACCTATAGTTAAACCTTGTTTGTTTCGCCCAAGGTAGCCTTTGAGTTTGACACCCCTGCACTAGACATTTGTTCGAAAATTACTGTCATTTTCCTCAGATTCACTTAACTGAAGCTAAAGAGCATTAAAAAAAAAACACAATTATGTGATATTTAAGAAATGAGCTGATTTGATTCTGTCAAATATCTCCGAGCATTCTTTTCTGTTACTTAACTTTTTAATAAATTGCTTAAATAAAACAGTTACCAGAAAGATAAGGGTTCTATTATAGCTGCTCAGTTTTGTATTTTATACAAACTGATTTCCTTAATACCAGAATTTTAAGTCAACACTCACATGAATACTTTTCAAAAATGGTAGTGACACTAATAGTTCAGAGATAAAGAAGTTCGAAATGACAACTATGCATTCACCTTTTAACAGCCAAGACTTCAATCCTTCAGATTCCTAACACACAAACTATTTTTCGAAATCAATGATTATCAGTTATGATTAATAGTTATGAATTGAGAAACCACGATAATAAGGGTGAATTAGATATTTTTTACAAACAGGTTACTCGAAAAATCTTTTATGACCAAACACATTATTCAAATTTTTAAGATTTTTATGCATATTAAAATTGTCACTGCTTTTAATACGATTATTTAAAAAAAAATAATTAACAACGCCTAAGATTATTTTCAAGTTGTCTGCATTAACGCAGATTGCTTCTGAAATCCTCAAATTATTAAAATTAACTCTTAATAAATTATTTGATTCTAAAAGTTCTAACGCAAATACCATAATAAGTCCACGGTTTAAATTGTCTATCTTCAATAGAAATGCAAAGCAACTTTATATAAAACGTACTTCCAGATTATTAATTATAGTTTCGAATTAATTGCTTGAAGCGAGTTGAGGAAAGCATGCAGAATACCGCCACGTCTCTCAGCAGTGATTGCACCGATTCCGCTAGCATTCTTGTAGTTACATTACTTGCTAATCATATCTAATAAAGAGGTAGAAAGTAAGCAGGAATGGATTCTTTCATAGATGTCAGGACTACAATATATGAAAGCCAGTTTTGATGTGTAAGGTTTTGGTATGTCCGGTAAGAATCAGTTTTGATATGTAAAGTTCTAATTTTAAAGTTTATATTTAATATACAGCTAAGCCAATTTCCTCTAACAGAGGCATTGTCTTCAAACTGTTTTTTTTTCTTCAGAACTTTAAAATTATTCACACACACAGAGAAAAGGTGAAACTCCATATGAGCTTTTGGGCTTTCTTTTTATGCTTGTGTACGTATTTATAATTCTCATTCATAAAGAAAACTTTTACGGTAGTAAAGACATGAATAAATATTTATCTTACTCGAAAATATAATACAAATAGTGAAAATTTTAAAATACAAATATTTAAAAATATATACAACGTCTGAAGAACAAAAAATAGTAGTAACAAAATCTATCTAATGTTTGAGAATGGGAGGTAAGCTGCAGTTTTACACGCAGCTATCATTTAGCTATTTACCCCTCCCCCTCCGCCCGGCCCCCAACACACACACCTCCCCCCAAGTCTCTCATACGTACACACATATACAGTACTGACACTGATAAAACTGATTTTTTAAAAAAAAAAACAATGTCAACTTTCAAAAACTCAATAAATTGAATCCAATCTCATTTTACTTCATTGCTAAGGGTAAGTAAACACGAACCATTTAAAATAAACTCCAGAACGCGAAGGAAAACTTGTCCTTCGGGATCTGTAACGAGATTTTTTAGCTACAAGTGGGCATCCAGCCAAATTTTAGCTAACATCCGTGAAAAAACTTTCACATGCATTGCATCTTCAGGCTATTTGAAATAGAAAATATTAAACAATCATGGATTTCAGTTCTTAAATATTTACAAACCATAAGAATTTTTACAAACAGGGAAGTGTTTACGCAGATTAAAGCAATTGCATACACTATGGAAGGACTGAACGACAAGGATACAGATATAATGGTAGTTTTAAAAGCGTAAATTGATGAAAAATGAAGTACATTAATGAAACTATTGTGAATTAAGTTGATGAAAATACATTTTACAATTAGTTTCAGGCGTATATATTCCCAATTAAACTTGTACATGTTAAGTAAACAAGCTACATTACCAGTGCGTTCTTTGTCTTTTGAAGTTAAAGTAAACTATACGTTATGAATAAATATATAAAAAAATTCGTATATTCTTGGGGGAAAAAGATAAGTTTTATATTATAAATAAAAATTCAACATCGTGAGATTTTATTAGAAGCAACTCAACTTACTGAGATAATAAAGTAATAATGCAATATGACACAATGTAAACAGAATATTTAACTACGGATAGAGAATATTTAAATACTAACTTATACTAGCTACTAGTAAAAATTTTGATAAAATATATTTTTATAGAAATTTTACTAAAAGATTTGAAGTAATTTAAGTTAACTTTAAAATCAATACACTAGTAAAATCAAAAAATTAAAAACAAATTATATAGAGATGTATATACTCGCATAGATCTTTAATTTGAAAAAAAAAATCAGGAAAGTAAATGATAGCTCTACCTTTCTATGTGTTTCACTATTTGTATTTAAAAAAAAAAAAATGGAATATCGCGCAAAAGGGAGTTGTGTGTTTAACGAAAATATCTCGCAGAAATAAAATCAATAATCTACTTACTTTATTAAAAAGCCATATATATATATATATATATATATATATATATATATATATATATATATATACACACATATATATAATTTTTTGTTTTTTCAGTCGAAATAAATAGTTTGTCGTTCGAATTCCGACGAACAAAAAGGCTATAGAATATGAAATTTCAAATCCCAAAACTGCAATGATTAATAGACACGACAAAAACTTTTCATTTTAGGAAGTAACATATATCAAGGTTTTTTGAACTTGAGAAAATAAAAAATGTTTCTTTAAACGTACCTCTTCAGGAATTAAAAACCTTAGGAATGAAACTTGATATAAGAAATAATTTCTGATCGTTAAATTTTAGAAGTTTAAAAAAGGAATACTTTGGAAATTTGGCGTTTTTCTCTGACAAATTTGTTCAGAAAAACGAATCGATTATTTTTTCAGAATGTAATAATTCCATCCTCAAAATATCTCAAAATTCCTCACCAGCATGCAAATAGGTGTTATAAAAGCAACCCATAATCTTCTAAAAGTCTATTAATTAAGGCAGCTGTGTACTAACCCTATTGGATTGGCTCACCTCAAAGTTGACCTATGAAGAAAATTTGTCTACTGTTTTTACAGCTACATAAATGCTGATAATCAAACAAAAATGGTATTTTCAGATAGCCTGAACTTTCCCGCACCTTGCAACAGGATTCGTTTTATCAATTTCACCCACTTAAGGAATTTATGAGCGTTTAAAACACATACCAGATTTTCCAAATAATCAACATTTTAAAATATTTGCATTTAAAGAAAACGAAAAATGCTTAAAGGTGTAAAATTTCTCTCTATATATTAGGGACTACAATTTTTTAAAAATCTTTAAATCCAAGTCGGCAATCCCTGGACAAGTTTTCTCCATAGGTTAACAATAAAGACAGCAAATCTAATAGGGTTAGTACACAGCAACCTTAACAAACGAGTAACTACCAAAATTTTAGATCTTCCAATACCATAATCCTATATTAAATTATAATGTTAAAAACATTATTCTACACACTACACAAACTAAACTTAGTTTGTAATTTTAAAACCCGAAAAAAGTTTTCGGATACTTTATACAAAAACAAACAATATACGTACAAGAGGAGAGCAAGAAAGTGACTATCTTACAGAACAAGACAAACTTCCTAAGGCACATACTGGATAAAGAGCTAGTTATCTCGGTAACTTCAGGATAATGGGACACGAGATATATCACTTTACATACATAAAAACCAACTAAGCAGATATAAAAAAAATAAAATAAAATACTGTTATACTCAGAAAGGAGAGCAGTTACTGAAATCTAGCCAAAAACTTTCTCGACCTCTATACAGATCAGAGCAAGCCTGTGTGCATCCTACCAGCAAATATGTAAGAATTTCTCACAAAACCTAATTTGAGTTTTTCACAAAATATCCGAGGCAGAAATATATTCATGCAAATGCGGGAAATTTTTTGCTGATAACGCAAGGAGACCCTTTACTAAAGACATCACAATGCAAGAAAGGTATCTGCGTGTTCAATAAAACTGAAATGTAAAGAGTGACAAAATATGATACACTTGCGCAAAACTAAAGGATTCCGAGACTGAAAAAAAAAAGTGAAAACCCGCAATTTGTTTTAACTTTCAAAGAAAAATACGAAAAGTAACGCAATATAATGGGCACCTGGGTATTATTTAAACTATAGAAACAGTTTAGATGTCAGATAAATTGGATACAGAGAAATGTTGAGAACGATGACATACAGAAAATAAGAAACCTTACACAACAAATAATTTTTTTAAATAAAAGACGAATTTTATTTCCAAATAATCAAAAAATTCCCTGTAGATGCGATAAGCATGACAAAAAAGTAAATACAAAAATTATATATATATAAAAAATATATATACAGTGGCCCCTGTCCCCCTATGAATATTGATTTTGCATTATAAATACTTTTATCCGTTCATCTGGGCCCCCCCTCCAAGAAAAAATCCTGGGTGAGCCACTGTATGTGTGTGTATATATATATATATATATATATATATATATACATACATACACACACACACACACAGTTCCTACAAATGCACACAGAAAATAAATCCTCTATTTAAGAAGAAAATCGATGCAGAAAGCTCATCGAAAGAAATGTATAAAATCATTTCAAATATAATCAAAGAAGCGTCGACCTTAAAATGCCAGGGGAATAAAATTTCTGAAACAATCATTTTCTACCGAAGAAGAAAAAAAACCGTTTTGATAGCAATCTGTTAATATCATGGATTCACTCTTTCATTCAATGTATCGGAGATGTTCACAACTAATACCGCTTTCTTATATTCTTCCGTACGCGTCAGCGTCAAAGTAGAACTACTGCGTCGTTAAATATCTATAGATCTGCAAGTTGCACTGTTTTTAATGAACAAGCGCAAGCAATTTTGAAGCTGTTCCCTTCAAACAGTGATCTAAATCGAAGTAGTTCTTTCATTCATTCATTCCGCTACTAAAAATTAAAATAAAGCCACCAATCAAAGAAAAAACTGTTTCATCCGCAAAATGCAAACTGAACTTCTTACATCTCCCAAGCAACATTTTATTTGCCATGGTATTTGGGTAAAAATATTTCAAACTTCTACTTACGCCCTAAAAGAGCGTTTTCGTAAAAAAGTAAATTTTAAGCCATGCATAAATTTGAACAGTTACTGAAAGAAAGAAAATATGTTATATATCTGTAGCTTTGTTCTAAAAAGGTCCAATGTAAATTTTTTAGATTTTGAGTTATTTATAACAAATGTTTCCATTTTAGTAAATCTTTAATTCTAAAAATGCCAATGTCAAATAACAAACAGAGAGAGATATTTCCACTATAATGTCAGCCATTGTCATTTAAGATACAGTAAATTCAGAGACAAAAAGGGCCAAAGACATATGTTTTATATAAAAAAGTAACAGATGAAAATGTTTATTATAAAAATAATGTTTTTAAACTAACAATGAACAAGTAAAAAAATGTGACACGTAATATAAGAGAGCTAACATTCAGCAAAATGTTCAATATCTTTGAATGCCTTTTTCTCGAAACTAACAATTTTGACATTAGAACCAAACCACACACACATATTGATTGATTGATTGATTAATGATATATATATATATATATATATATATATATATATATATATATATATATATATATATATATGTGTGTGTGTGTGTGTGTGTGTGTGTGTGTGTGTGTATTTATCTCTGCATTTTCATTAATACTCAAAAATATTTTTGGCCTCAAAACTCAAAATATTGAGATTACGAAATTTGGGCATAAGAAGTTTGTAAACAAGAATGCCACGTTTCTCGACAGCATTTGGTAGGAAAAAACCCTTTTATTATATAAAATTTATACTTAAAATACATAAGCCAATGATTGATATATATATATATATATATATATATATATATATATATATATATATATATATATATATATAAAAATAATAATCAAAATAATAATCAGAAATCCATATCACTTGGGTAAAGTTTACCAGGAACACAAAAATTATTAAAAACTATTGAAAAATACACGCAACGTTTATAAATACACTTACGATTACGCTTTTTTGTATAGTTATCATTACTTCCGACATTAAAAGCTTCAGATGGATTTCTTTGATCAAATGGCGATGTTGCTTCCTTTGTTCCAATATCCAAGGGGACCTCAATTACTCAATACAATACTAAAATTTCGTTTTTATCAGAAAAATTAATTTTCAACAAGAAGCGCATCTGATTTATTTTCAGAAACTGAAAAAACTTCTTTAAAAGATTCCCAATACTAATAAAAAACTGAAATTTACCTCAAATCGGTCTAATCTACAAATTCGTCGCTTTCATGAATATTTTACGTTCACACCATAATCTTAAAAAATTTACTATCCATACTAATAAAACGCACCCCTACACGGAAGAATTGGAAATTTTAGGCATCATTAAATTTTACTTAGGAAAGCAACAATGAAAACACGAGATATATAAATGCAACACTGTAAAAGGCAAAACTTTTTGATGTATTTTTTCCCTACATCGACAAGATGAATCGCCATTATGGTTTCGTAGAAACGGAAAATTTATTGATATGCACGGGGATGCAGTTTACCTTAATTTCAAAATCAATAATTCGGAAATTTCGAGGCGCGAGAAAAATATTTCAAGAGCAACAAAGTGATAGTACACTTCGCTGCTTTCCGAAGAGAAGAAACATTTCTGAAAAGAATCTAAAGAGATAGCGCGATTTCTTTCTCGACACTCCAGTGAACAATTCATCGAATGAATAGCAATTAAAGAAACATTTGCAGAAACACGAAAACAAAAGTGCAGGAATATTATTCATTCCAATTATGAATCTTATTCAGAAGTGAGTTAAATGCAGCATTAATTTAAAAATGCTCATGGCTGCGATGTTAATGAAGATTTAATTTCGAAACAAATCCCATTATAAATTAAAAATTAGCTTCAATTTCGAAAGAAAATCTTTTCTTAATTTTGGAAGTTACCTAAAAAAATAACGAATGTTTTATACCTATGCCATAAAGTGCAATTCATAATTTTATAAATAGATTCATCCTTACACATTAGAAAGAATTTTTTTTTCCTTCATTAAAAATATCCATAAGATTTTATTGTATGTCACTAAATAAACACACTATATAAGACATACTTAACAAAAAAAAAAAGAAAGCGAATATGCATCTTTCTCAATTTTTTCGAACAAGAAGAATCGGAATGCAAACGGTAACGAACATTTGATCAAAACAAAATGTCACACCCACTTCAAAAGCAGTCAAGATAGAAAGTAAGATTTGTAAGTTACAATGTGTCCAATCTGAAGTCACAACGCCCATCCGGACAAAAATGTAAAGCACTATTCAGTTTGTTAAATAGGCATGCGTGTTTCATTTCTAATCAAGAAGATTAAAGACAAATCCCATGTTAAATCTAAAAAATGAGGTACCATAGATCAACTTTTCAGAAATTTGAAAGATCTTTGCATTTTTACTACTTCTATAAACTACGAAACTAAACTAGAATCTAACTCAGCGCCCCCTCAATATCCACTATAAAATTCATCCGGTAGGCAGCGATATAAAAAAGGATGAAACACACAGTCGTTCCCTTAAACGTTCTTTCAAACCTAACAATCGGGTAACAAATACTAGAAATTAAGACATACCACTGATTTTAAAAGAAAAAATATTTTGAAATGATAAGTACAGCTATTTTCTTTTAATACATGAAAAATATTTAAATATTCTCAAAAAAATATATCAAAAACACAAATCAAAAGTGCCTCAGAATCCAACTAGCCCCTAAAGCAGAGGTCTCCAAACTTGTTTGTCCGGTAGACCCCGTGCCGATTTTTTCTGTTTTTGGATAGACTCCTGCTATCCTACTACTCATTTTTTTTACAAATTTATCAACTTTAAAAGTGTTTTTGAAGCTGACAAAGAGCAACTCACTTTGAGAGGGTTTACTGTAGAGAGAAAAAAAATTTAATATATATATATATATATATATATATATATATATATATATATGTATATGTGTGTGTGTGTGTGTGTGTGTCAGTCAAGATTTATAGTTATACATTTATTAATTAAGACGACACAAAATGCAAATCCAGTAACATTTTTACATAGAATAAATACACAACAAAATCAATGCTTTTAATGGGAGGAATGAGCCTGATGCTTTGATAGCAGAATTTCAATATCCGGCTTCAATTTAGTCAGGTTTAACCTTAAATCTCATCGGCAAGTGATTATGACGATGGAAAAGCTAGCAAAAACTTTCTCGCGATAGTTCATAATGCAGAATATGTAACAGGTATGTATCTTTGAAGCCAGAATTGTTGATATCCCTTTCTAAGCTGTACTTTAAGTTCTTCGTTAGTGGTTATACCGATCAGTTCTTCTTGTAACATGACATCCGTTTATTCAATGTCACCGAATGGATTGATAATCTACTGTGGTATTTCCATAGTCAATACACCTTGAAACCTAATTTCAAACGTGAAGGACATTTAAATGTTGAACGTAGGCTGAAAGGTCATCATCCTGGCAGTTTGTCTGTGCCAAATTGGGAAACTGGAAAGTTCAATATAACGGCCACCTGCTGGCCCTCGCTGTAATCGTTCCAGTTCAAAAGTCCATGATGCCGCAACACAAGTTACACGTACTACGGCCGAAAAGTGAAGAGATTTCTAACACAATTTTATCAAATATACATATAAGTAGGAAATTTATCTATCTATTATAAGAAAGTACTCGTATTACGTAAACACCTCCATGGGTACTATCTCTGTTAGGCGGATTATTACATTTACGGGAAGCCAAAATTTTGGTGACGGCCTGTCTAACTCGTGAACCCCCATTTACATCTCATGCACCGCTAATTTTCTTTTTCACTGGCATGGACCCTTGCAGTGCTATATCGACCCCTGGGGGTCTATATAGACCACTTTGGGAATGACTACGGGAAAAATTATAGATGTGCTGCCGGGAAAGGATCGAAAAATCTGCGTAGCTCTTGATAAAACTCAACATGGACAGTTTAAGCGTCCAGTTTCTAAATTATGCATATTACCTGTAAATTCTTAGCCTGAGCGTGTCGTGCACGCGCCTGAGAAGTATATTTACATTATACAGTTTGTTCAGAATTGATTCCTATTGTACTTGCATGGTTGTTGTATTATGCTTTCATATTATAACCAGAATTCATATTTATTTCTATTCAAGTTTGAAATTAATTGCACTTGTATCTGATTGTATAATTGTTTATTTGGTTCACTTGTAACATGAATTGTTGCGTAATTGTATCTTGAATGTTTGAAAAACATTGCAAGGTGGGGCGATATGTTGGCGCTCCTGCGTGATCACTGGCTACAGTCTTCCCGCCAAGCCTTGGCGACTGTTAGTTCAGTTGCCTATGGAGAACCAGTGAATAAGGTCGTAAAAAAGGACCTCTCCGTATAATAAATAAAGGACTATGGTGTACGTTGAAAAGGTCTAGTCCGTTTCTATAACTAGTGAATCGAATTAATATAGTTGCCTCTAGATTAAGATTAGAAGAAATTATTAAGAAGCAAACAAAAAAGATTCAGTCTACTCAAGAAAATATCGCCCACTCCGGAACATATATCTTTGTCTGTCAAGCCATCTCTACAGCTCGCAGGCACCTGGATCTGGCAGCTGCTGTTATCCAGGCTTTTGGTTCAATTTAAGATTTTATCTTCTGCTGATAAAATCCTTCTGCTTCCATGATTTTATCTTCCTATAATGTCGTGTCTTCTATAGACACAACAACAGCAACCAGTCGACAGCCTAGTGTGATAGACATATTAAAAATAGAGTGAGCATCGCAACAATTATGCACGAAAACCCAGAAGATAAGAATGTTTTAAAAGCCGGTTATGCATGAAGGTTTGATGTGATTTGGTTTGGAGAGCTATTATTGTTTGCGTGCGAAGGATAAACTAACTAGTTCCTGCAGTTTTAATCCGATTCCGAAAGGCTACAACTGAACTACAATATACTACGTTGAGGAAATTCTCAGCCTGTCGCTGAAATCGGGACAAATGATTATCGTTCGTGTAAAATAACCAAAATAAATGCTTCGTACACTGGATAAAAATTTAACAGACAAGAATACAGCAAACATTTGTCGGCTGAGCAACAAAGATGGATAAGAAAGTGGAAAATAAATATTATATAAATAAATTATGCACACATCTCACACACACACACACACACATTTTATATATATATATATATATATATATATATATATATATATATATATATATATATATATATATATATATATATATATATATATGTATGTATGTGTGCCAGTCAACAATTAGTCACTTTTTTCCTCTGCATTCCAAAACAGTCTATGGCCAGTTCTGTGACAGAACTTAATTGAAACTAATTGGCTTTCTGGAAGATTTGCGCTGTACCTTTACACATTTAACCAATCTATAATGATTAATGCGCCTTATAAGTCAGAGTTCTTATTCAAAGCTTGGTTATATTTACTATCATATTTTAACTAACACGAATAATGATTAAATAATTCGATCTCGTAATAAAAGGCCGCGAAGATGTAACAATTAACGAAGGCGAAAGACAATTTATACGAGCTTGAAATCAATCACAATTAACAAATTAACTGGTATTCCATAGTTGTTCAAACTGCTATTCAGTAGTTCCCAAAATAAAAAAAGAATTTCCCGCTATTCAAAATTCATGTCCTCCTTTTTTTCCAGGAGAATATCACACATATCTCATGAGACTGTGACCTACTCCCAGTAAAATTTATCTTAATATTAAAATCAATAGACTACATAAGAAAAAAAAGTTCGTTGGAGATCAGCCGAGCACATTTTTTCACCAACAAGATAACAGAATCAGGAAATAAGTAATCCGGAAAAAAGACGATTAAGCTGCTTCATAAGGCACCAGATATTTCAAGTTCAATCGGCCGGCAATTAAGGAAATGATATGTAAAATAGTTTCCCGTAAATTTCAGAAGATAATTCTAGATTGTCTCTCAATTTAGTTTTTTTTTGTTCTCAACCAGAGAATAATTTTTAAAAGACTAAAGAAATACTTCAAGACTGCTAGAGACTACTTGATATTTCTATTTTCACCACAGTTCAGACATTTTGTTAATTTCAGAGGAAAACACAATATCCTGACACCGAAGTACAATATAAAGACGAAAAAATAGGAAAGTAACGAACTTGTACTCTCTTGATATATTTAAGATATATGCGAACTGTGCCCATAAAATAGAACAGGAATAAATAATGAACAATAGAAAGTCAAATTAAAAAATCGAGGAGTTTAAAATTTGCAACTACTAGACTGATTTACAAACATATTAAATTTTAAATAAGAAAACAATATAAAGAAAACAACTAAACAAATCTAATTCCCCAACATTACGAATTTCATAAATTGTAACACATCATGAACTAATAATCAACATGTATTAGATTCCACGTAATACTTAGGAAGATCGCCACAATTTAGTTAAAGAGTCTTTCGGATAAAATTAACGCAAATTATTCAAAGTATAAGAATGCGCGCGATTATACTAAATATTCTCCAGTTTCACTAATAACAGGCATGAAAATCAAGCGGACATATAGATGTCAAATATCTTTAAACATCCATACAATACAAGTAAATTAGATTAGTTTTTTTTATCATAAAATGACTTCTGGTGTTCGCTTCGTGTTTACTTGTAAACGGAAGAAATGGTTACATAATTAAATGGATATGAAGAAATACAGTAAAAAAAGGATTGTATGATGACACAGGACAATTTTTATGCGAATTAGGAAACCGAAAAGCCTTTTGTTACCGATTAATTTTAAGGTGCTATTTTTATACGAGATAAATTTATTTCTTGATAGAGACTCGGTAATAAACACATGTGTGCATAATTCTGAAGAAAAGCTAAAAATAAAGAAAATTTTCCATAATTTGATCAAACATACCACTATTAAACACAAGGTGAGAAAAGGGGTAAAGATAGAGAACTTGTTTAACACTTGGCCCGGGGGGGGGGGGGCATGAAAGATTTAAAAATTTCCTCAAAATTTCAACCCAAAGCATTTCAATCATAATATATAAATATTGTACTAACACGTCAAAGGACGAGAATGATATCTAACAACGTCAAATGAGATAAATCTTTCAAAAATACTCATATCGGTATGTCTATCGATTATTTACCGATTATGCGCCAAAATTTCCATATACACAAAAATCGGTATATTTTATCTTTATTTAAACGAATCGAACGAGACTGTCATAACATAACAGCCTTTATGGGAAGATATGGGTTCAATTATAATACCCACGTTTGATTGATTATGAAGAATTCAAACTAATGTCAATGTATTAAAATGGTTTATTTAGAAGTAATTTATTAAAATATTTAAGCTATTAACATACATAATTACTCCATAACTGGAGAATAATAAAAATTGCACATTCTATTAAGAAGTAAGTTCTCTGTTCAGTTATCCAGGCCTTTGTTCAGAATATTTTCCTTTCCGTCAAACGGACCATTGAGTTAAAACAGATATCCTGTAAATAGAATCTTATCCAAAAAAAACAAGAAACAAAAGATTCTTTGCAAGGTCGGACAGTGACGATATTGAAATTTGAAAACAATATTGAAATTTGAAGATAATTAAAATTTGAAGATATTGAAATATGAAGTCAAATTTCACCAGAATTTAATGATGAATACGTCTAACAAATAAATTTAAAAATAACTATATCCCATAATTCCCGACTTTAATGAAATTTGTTTTCTTAATCTGTTTATTACTCATATTAAACAAACAGAATTCTTTGAAATATGGCGATTAGCTTTTTATTTTCTATTATCAGTCAGTCACTCACTCACACACGCACAAACAAAACAAACAAAAAATGTAATATTCTAAAGATTTTAATTTACCTAATAGCAGATTACAAACAAACAGCGACATAAAAATTTTTCAATCGCAAAGGGTAAAGGCTGTCAAAAATCAGAATTCGAAAATTATCATGAATGCAAAAATTACATTGTGCTACATTATGAAGCACACAACAACAAAAACAACAAACAAACAAACCAAATAGCGGCGAATGTGTGATAGATTGAAAATTTGTAAAGTGAAACATATCTAAATTAAAAAGCTGTATTATCTATTCTCCCTACGTCTGTGCCGTTGTAGACTGCATTAATCCCGAAAATTAAGGTTTGCTTTCATAACCGCGATATACAATGAGACAATACGCGAAAACTATATTAACAAGCGAAATTTTCTTTAAAACTACATCAGTTCAGTACTTCCTCAGCAGATATTTCTACTTTTTCTCACTCACTTTATACTTAACAAATATTTAATTTGGTAAAACCATATCGGAGATACAATTCATAAAATTCAAGCTCCTATAAAATGAATGTGAATTTAATTTAAATGATAAATTAGAAGAATCTATATAATACTAAAAATAATTAGGTTTATTTAAATAATTGCTTTTTTTCCCTTTTTAAAACTCCTAATCAAACAATATACTAGACTTTACATAAAAGTTTAAAAAAAAAAAGATGAAAACTGATGATGATACACATCCATTACATATTTTTCAAAAAAATTAAATTTGCGTCTCAAATTTTCTATTCCAGCGCTATTAAGACGGCGCGTATTTACATTTAAATATTATTTAACGAAGAACCAAGTATTTTTTTCTGCGAAAATGCTTTCACACGCAGAAACTATTTTTTATTCTCAGTTGAACTAGCTTTTGCGCAAATGAAACATGAAAGTATGAGGGGAAAATACTACATTCGCATAGCTTTTAAAAAACAGTAATTAAAACAATCTCCAGTGCCACTCAGCATTCGAAAAAATTATTCAAAACGTATTTGTAAAAAATTACAATTTAAAATTTGATTGCTTTGAGATAGATTGATCACAAAACAGACTTTTACCAACAACTAAATTATAACTATTGAATTAGAAAGAAAAGCAATGTCTCCCGAAATAAATGTTTCTTTTCTGCATATCATTTTCTACACACCGCATTTCTTTTTACATTCCGCGGTAATTAAGTAAAAATATCTTTTTATGATTATCATCGATGGGGAGAAAAAAGGTATGTTAACCAAAAAACGTCGGTAAAGTAAAATTAACACATTCTTTAACTACTTCGCCAGTACTCAGTTATGTTTTCTTAAGTCAATAAATTTAGAAACGGTAACTTGTTGCTTTAGGGCTCAGCATTTACAGGAAACATAGTTAATTACAACACAAACACACACACACACATATATACACTCAAGAGCCAAAACTTTATGACCACCCCTACATTTTGCAATGAATTCGCCTGGATGACGTGGAAGGCACGTGATCAGGTGGAAGTGGTATTTAACTGCTGCTGGAGAGTCTGAAGAATCATTCTTTCACTTACTTCTGTGTGTGATGGGAAAGGCTGCGGATCTAAGCGACTTTGATAGAGGGCAGATTGTAATGGCTCGAAGGCTCGGAACAAGTATTTCCGAAACTGCACGACTCGTGGGTTGTTCGCGACCTACAGTTGTTAGTACTTATGCAAAGTGGATGAATGACGGTGAAACCAGCAGTAGACGACATGGTGTTGGACGTCCACAGGCTATCAAAGAAAAAGGTCGTCGGAGACTGTCTCGCATGGTGAAGCAAAACCGGAGCCAGACAGTGGCTCAGCTGACAGCCCAATACAATGCAGGGCCAAGTAGAATAGTATCGCAGCACACTGTTCAGCGGACACTGTTGGATATGGGGCTACGCAGCAAACGTCCCACTCGTGTGCCTTTGCTGACCAAGCGTCATCGCCAACTGCGCCTGCGCTGGGCCCGGGAACATCGCGACTGATCCATGGATCAGTGGGAGAGAGTTGCCTGGTCAGATGAATCACGGTTTGTCATTCATCAAGCCGATGGCCGTGTCAGGATACGCCGTCTTCCAGGCGATTTGTTGCACCCTCAATGTACAGTAGGTCATACACAGGCCGGTGGTGGCGGTATTATGCTTTGGGGGACGTTCTCTTGGGCGTCTCTGGGACAAGTGGTTGTGGTAGAGCAGACCATGAATGCTACAGGGTATCTGAACATCATTGCGGACCAGTTACACCCTTACATGGCCTCTGTTTTTCCAGCTGGAAATGGAATGTTCCAACAGGACAACGCCCCGTGTCACAAGGCTAAAATTGTGTTGGAGTGGTTCCAGGAACATGATGCTGAATTCCAGTTAATGTCTTGGCCGCCTAACTCACCGGATCTCAATCCGATAGAACACATTTGGGATGTCATGGGACGGCAGCTCAGAGTTCAAAGACCACCAATTCGCAATATCTCGGATTTGCGTGACCGTTGCTTAAACATCTGGTACAATCTGTCTCCGGTCATCTACCAAGGACTTGTGGCATCCATGCCAAGGCGAGTTGAAGCTGTGTTGCGCGCCAAAGGTGGGCCAACTCGTTATTGACAGGTGGTCATAATGTTTTGGCTCTTGAGTGTGTGTGTGTGTATATATATATATATATATATATATATATATATATATATATATATATATATATATATATATATATATATATATATATATATATATAACATACAGACTAAACAAAAAAGGAGAGGGGAAAAAGCAGTTTTTCCCCTTGTATAACATATCTCAAATTTAACAGAAATGGATGAACATTCCACGGGTGAAATATTGGTTGAGAATTTCAGATGCGTACCCTCAAGCAGCATGTTTTGATTTCTACATCTCTCAGTAAGATAATAAATCATTTCATTTTTCTAACAAGGGATATCGTGAACTAAAATTTCGAGATTTATTCTACTTATTCAAACCCTTACATTTTCGGAAAAAAAGTTAATAACAACACATAGTGGACAGGGAAGAAATATTTTAAGCAGTTGCATAAAATATTTTTCCAGATTCCATATTCCATTGATACTAATAAAATAAGCCTAGAAATTTAAAAAATCAATAAATTTACAGAACGAAAAAAGTACTATGGACTATGTATTGAAGGTAATTTGGATGGCGGTAACGTAGATAACGCGCCATAGCACACATTATACCAAATCTTGGCGCATACATCACATTGCTTAGCCGCAGGAAGCTTGTCAGAAAATGCCCCTATCTACTATCAAAGATCACTCGGGGAAATACACTCAAATGTTACAAAGTGTTGATGGAAACCGGAAGATTGCGTATAGGAAGGTAACAGATTCCTGATGACACTTCGATCCCGACGGCTCACTCCAATGTGTCTGAAATTTCGAATGAAGTGACGGAAAGGAATCCATGACATATGGTTTCTAGAAGATCTGAAGATGACTGAAACCTAAAATCAAAGTACCTGAAAGTCCGTATCGATACGATTAGAAACAGAAGGATTCTCATTCAAGCCAATAGCGATGGAGATTCAAGAATCATGGAAGATGTAATTTCGTCAAATCAGGCGATAGAGCGAGATGATTCTTACTAGACGTTCTCCGAGAATTTTCATTCAGGAAGTATTTGTGGCCATCGAATGTCATCCGAGAAGTGAACATCCAATAAGATGCAAGTTGAGAAAGAAATGGTGTAAATGAGATTCTTCATTAAATGTAAATCAACGACCACCCTATGTTGAAGTCCAAAAGATTTCAGAAAGCCGAACAGAGGGGCTGGTTGGTTTCCTTAGTAACTGGATGGTCCAGAATACGTGTGACTGAACACCTAATCTCTATGCTTCAGGTGGGACCGTTTGAAATATTATTCTAGGAAATGTTATAAAGAAGAAAGTTACTCCAAATATAACAAGATTGATCATCCCTCGGACAGTAGTGGAGAGAATATTACAACGTACCGCAACAGCACGGTAAGCAACACAAATCACGGACCACACAGAACGATAAAGTGAAGCGTATTTCAAATGAACTCAGGTGATCCAAGAGCCAATCAAAAGAGAGAGAGTTGTCGCAGGTACGCAAAAAAAAATTTTTTGTAACGTGTGTAGCGGTCGAAAAACTCGCTACACTGCGGTACAGTTGTTGCACTCTGATCAAAATCTTTTAAGTGTGATCAACCTCAAGAAACCCTATAATCTGAAGTTAAGATTAGCAATTTTTCGATACCCAGGCCAAAAATTATCCAAGAGCAGCTATTCTTAATCCGAACCGAGAGCATTCCTTTCAGGATGTCCTGTTCTGAAAAAACTAAACAACCGAGTACTATAATGCCTCTTCTCTAGCAATAATTACGCCATTAGATGTGACCCAACCTTACAACGGCTTCATAGTGCACATATGTGTTGCTGTAAAGCCCCTCCCACCCACCCGCCCCGCATGTCGCAACGTGCTCTAAATTTCTAGTTCCTTGCCTTTTGCCGTCCGCAGCTCCGACTGCCTCGCCTTTACATTACTTTGTTAATCACCTTTATTTCCACTATTTGCTTCTATTTATTACCATTATAATGAAATATCTCTTAGCGTGTCTTACATCATACTTCTCCTGATTCTGTTTACACTAGCACTTCCCATTTTTCCACAAGATTGCTGGTTCTGTAAAACATTCTAAACCCCGATCATGCAGGTCTCTAAGTTAGCTGTTAATTTCTCTCCACCGCGATGTAAAACTTTTTCTCAAAAAGAAAACTTTTTTCCCTTGCCTGTACTGTTCAAATAAAGGTAATTCCAGTTCTGTATTTTAAACTTTAAGTCCGAAACTTATTTTTCGAACTCATTCCACTATTCACATTGGTACCTCTTCAGAAGCTTTCCTCTTTTGTTCTTGCAAGATTCAGCTGCTCTCTTAGATATTTTCAGCATAAATCTGTCAGTTCGACTAGCATTACCCCTTATTCTTAACGGTCTTTCCATCGAGACCTTGGTTGTTTCAGGGTTATTAGGCGATTAGTCCACTAAGTCGGCCTTTATGGGTACAAATGACCCTCATGAGCTCGGCTGGGGATCAATTAAATACAAACTGAGTCAGGATGTTGTGCATCAGACAACAAATTCACACAGAACTCAGAGATTAATTACAGATAGTTTCGACAGCATGTTTAAGCACCTAATAGAGTTACAACATATATTTAGATAAAATAACGTACATATAAGTATTTGTAACGTATAGCTGTTGAGTAAATAAAATATTTTTCATGCGTGATTAGCAAAGAAAATATTCACTAGATGTGTTGAGCTGAAAAAATGGCCATTATATCTATGTTAAGTACCAAATTTATAAAAGTGTGTGTGTGTGAGTGAATGGGTGGGGGGAAGCATAATTTATAAGTTTTTGCAGCAAAACAAAATAGCTCGTATTTCGTTGAATTTTCAAACTAATCTTTCACAGCATTTATGAATGAAATTATAATTTAAAATAAAACTTGTTTAGAAATTCTTTAATTTTTTTAAAAATTGATTTGTGCGTGAGAATATAAATTCAAAAATAATAATTAATAGGAATTTAAAGGAGACAATGGTATCGATTTCATAAATAAGTGCAGAAAAAAAGACTGATTAATGAGTTTAAAAGTACGGAAAATAACTCGAACAGGTTCAGAGAACATTAATATAGTAAAGCGCTTTAAATAAAAAAGCTGGCCTTATTACATGTTTGTGATAGAAGTCGGAATCGAATTCAACTCCGACAAATAATTATAAGGTAGAGAGGTGTTATTTAGGACGTAGCCCGTTGAAAGACAGTTTTATGAGGCTTGAATATGTGAAGGTCTGAGATTGAGATACAGATAAGATGACTGGAACCGAAAGGTGACGTTATGTTACAAAAGCCCTTTGTGTTATATTTATAGCAGTATGGATTGTAAAATAACCACGTGGAAAACGTGGATGGTCACAAGGGCAGGCAATGAGGGCGTAGTGTAATTGGGTTCAGAAGCCAATAAGAAATGGAGAGAGGAGGAAAAGCAAATGAAAATATTCCTGTGTTCTGAATGGCTGGAGAATTTTATGAGAGGATGGAGTCAATGGTGAGAGAGGGGATGAAGATAAAATATATGGAAGAGGTTTTTTTGGAAGATAGTGAAAAGAGTCTTGATCGGGGAAGCTGTAGGTTCCCCATCCCCAGCAGTAATTTGAAATTTTTTGAGTGGACCTGAAGGTTTCACGTACACCCGTTCCGGCGTATGTTTGGGTGGAGAGAAGAGCTCCCCATATTCCTGAAATAACCCTTAGAAAACACTTACGACGGCTAAGTGACATCGAGAGACCCGCATTTGAATTTCCGTAAAGGGATCAGACCCAGTCGAAGGCCAAAGCGCATTGTCAGAAGTTAAGGTGAAGGAGACACCGACGGCCAGTACAACGACATAGCGTGTTCCCCATCTCGAAAGAAATAGTGAGAGTTCCACGACAAGGAGTGACAGACGCCCAGCATTACGACATAGCGTGTTCCCCATCTCGAGGCAAGCGGTGACCGCTCCATGCCGAGGGAAGCTATCTGACCCCGAACCCCCAGCGAGGCGAGCAGACCGAGTTAGCAAAAAAAACTAGACGAAGTGAATCTGGGTGAGTGTTGAATCTGATTTTGATCTGTTCAGTTCCAGTTTTAGCTAGGTAAATTTGATTTATAGTACGGGCTGAGAGTTTAGTGATATAGTGATTAGTGATAAAGTAAGATATAAGTTTTTTTGATTTTTGCTCGGTACGCTCCCTAACTTTTGCAAAGCAGTAGAGAATACAATTGTGAGAGATAGTATATTGTGCATCAAATTTGAAAATGAAAGATTTTCTATAACTTGTAAATATTAAGTATGTGTAAATAAACTAAGTTTTATTTTAAAATTTACTAGTTTGTCTAATTGGAAGTTTTGGTATTAATAAACATGATCAAACGAGAGTAGTTTAATTGTTTGGTTCTGACAAAACAGTTGTTCGTTTGCTAAATTTGACATCCAGAGCTTTGGGTAGTATTCAAAAAAATAATTTAAAACACAACGCGCCCAACTAACCCATTTTTTAAAATATAAGTACTAACCCTAAATAAATTACGATACACGCCCAACCAACTAAAGCTGGATGTAGCAACACGACAATTAATGGATCTTAAATTCTGACAGTATTCAATTGCAGCCAACTACAGAATAAAAATCAACCACTATTTACTCAATACGTATTTTTCTTCACAGTCATAACAAAGAACTTGGCACATATTCCTTAGATACCAATATGTATGTGATAATAAACTTTCTTGTAATGAGAGAGAGGAATAGTGTGTGTTCAACACCAACACACACACACACACACACACACACACACACACAAACAAGCAAACAAAACAAAAAAAACTGTACATTGTCGCGGCATCTGCGATAGCTGAAATCTTTCGTCTTGATGCAAAATATCAGCTAATCGATCTAAATACACTGTCACAAAAAAATATATGCACCCAGAAGGAATCGAGCGACTATCACGAAACTTAACATGTATGTAGTGTATGAGGAGATAAGCAAATGATTACAAATTCAGAAGAGCGGACCGTTTTATTAAGAATATATGGTAAGAAAAAGGTTACAAATCAGTAAGTAGTAAATCCACCTCTGGCCGCTATACAAGCCGAAACACGGCGTGGCATCAAATCAATGAAGTCACCTATAACCTCCTGCGGAAGATCATGAAATAATCTTTGCAACTGGGCAGTTAATTCACCAGTATTCCGGGACGGCCTCAGTTGCCTTCCAAGCACGTCCCAGACGGGCTCTATTGGCGAGAGGTCTGGTGACCTAACAGGCCATCGGAGTACGCCATATCCTTGAAGACATTGTTGGGAGAGTCGCGCAGTATGTGAACGAGCGTTCTCTTGCTGATAAATGGCACCTGGGCGACTTGATAGCATAGGTAGTACAACTGGCGTTAAAATCTCGTCCACGTAACTGCGTGCCGTCAAAGTGTGTTGAAGGACGACTAGAGGTAATCGTGTGTCCAAACAAATCGTTCCCCATACTGTCACACCTTGTGTAATCACCGTATGCCTCTCGACCACAAATGCCGGATCGCACCACTGGCCTGGCCGCCTCCACACGCGTATGCGCTGGTCGTCAGCATTGAGACTGAATCGGGATTCATCGCTGAAGATCTCACGCCTCCAGTCGGTCACACTCCAGCTTGCCCGAGGTCGGCAAAAATCCAATCGACATCGCCTATGATGTGGGGTCAGTGGTAGGCGTCTTAATGGACGTTGGCTCCTTATACCTGCGTCGGCCAGTCGTCTCCGAATGGTTTCCCTTGATACCACCGGATGTCTGGAAGGTGGTAAATGGCGTCGAACCGATTCTAGCGACGTTGTTGTTGCGGACGTGGCCGCTCTTATGATTGCGCGATCCTCACGCGCATTTGTGTTCCTGGGACGCCCCGATCCTCCGCGACGGTAGATATCCCTTCTGTGATCCATTGTTGCCAACACCGAGCAACTACCATATCGCTCCGACCGAGGTGGCGGCCGATACGCCTGTTCGACCAACCTGCTTCTCTAAGACCTACTATGCGCCCCCTCTCAAAGTCCCACAATTGTTCGTACTGTCGCCGGTTACGTCTTAGAGGCACCTCTAGTCACATTACCGTCCATCCTAGTCGACAGATTTATTTGAATAACCCTATAGCACGAGCAATATTGCTTTTAAACTCTCCCAGCTGCGCATCTCATATGTGCATAGCGCGCATACCCTTGTCTCATTGGCGTTGAAATTTTAATCATTTGCATATCTCTTACCAGACTACATTCCTGCCAAGTTTCGTGATAGTAGTTGCACATATTTTTTTGTGACAGAGTGTATATCAAATTAAGTTTCAATTCTAAAGAGTATGGAAGGCCGTTGTGACAAGATACAATTAATTCTACTGTAAGATTATAAAAAGAAAACTTTCAGACTTGAAAAGGGAGACTTATCTGTCTGGAGTTACTCACCACCATGTCGGATCCTTTGGAGGTGTCGCTGACGGCGGAGGGCGATCTCTCCAGCGACACGGCGGCAGTAGCGGTGGTGGTGCCTTGGTGATCGGGGGCCGTGATTCCGCCGCGGGCCACCACCAGCTCGACAAGACCCCGGGCCTGCTGCAGGATGCTTATGGCCTGCTGGTGAGAGATGTTGCTATCCAGCGGCTGGCCGTCGATCGCCAGGATCTGGTCGCCCTCCTGCAGGCGCCCATCTCTGAAAGAGAGAGAAGCAGTTTAAACCAATTGCGCGCTTTATGCGAATAGACGGTGCACGATATTATCAAGCATTCGATCGCTCTCCCACACCTGATCCGAGATATATTCTCACGCAAACCAGTAGCATAATGTCCTATTCACACTGAATCTGGAGTGTTACGTAGCGTCACCGTTAAAAAATTTAACCATTCACTGAGCTCAATTCCTTAACACGTGATACGTCAAACCAATCACAGGTCAAGTCAACAATTTCGGAGCCTACATAGAAATGCAACGCTCTGTATGCAATGTCAACAAGTCTTTACTTCTGAGTGGTAACCTTTTTATTGCATGTGTTAATCTATATATATAAAACAGGTCCGTGACTGACTGACAACGCACAGGCCAAAACGCTAGACCTAAAGGGCTGGAATTTTGCATGGCGATTCTTCTTATAGTGTAGGGGTGCACTAAGAAAGATTTTTGAAAAATTCGTCTTAGATTTTTTAAAATTAAATTTTTAAGCTGTTTTTGTAACTTTTTTTAAGTTTGCATTTAAAATAATAATATGAGGGTTATAAAATTTATATCACGAGAAATATAAAAATTCCTTTAAAATGAAATCTTTTTCGAATCTTTACCTCCAATTTATGATTTTTGGTGAATTTTTAAAGATTAATTTTTAAAATTTATTTTATGCTGATCACGTGGTTTCTTTTCTTTTTGTGATAGTACTTTAAACTAATTTTGCGCCACGTGCATAACAACGAAATAGACAAAAAATATTTTTTTTCTTCTTGCTAATGCGGCCGATGATTGGACATTACCCCAAAAAAATATTAAAATACAGTAAAAGAAATGTTCTTCAAACTGTACTATATTGTTTAGTAAGTTCTATTAGATTTAATTTGAATATTTTCTTCTAAATTATTTTGTCTATAAAAATATGCGTTACGATTTTTTTCATAAATATATTTTTTCGTTTTTATTTACATCAATTGCATACATTGATCGTTGTATTTATTATAAATATATTTATACATATTTTTTGGCATTAATTGGATACATTGACCGTTGTATTTAATTTGAATGCACTCCGTAGCGAAGTACGGGTTTTCAGCTAGTCGTACATATTCAACAACGAATCCAGAATTAATCAACATCAGATGACGTTGGATGAAGTTTTTAATGTCTCCTACCTAGTAAGATGTTACTGCGTAGCAGAAAAAAATTCTTTTGCATCAGAAAAACAATATATTATTAGATTTATTACCTTTTTTATAAAAATGCACTGAAAAATGCTTCCTCACTCATCTTTCATGTCAAAAGCAATGAATGCAAAGTGCACTAAAATTGAATATGTTACAGAGAAAAAGAACACTGACAAAAATTTTAATGCTATTTCTGTTTCGAGAGTTAGGCGATAATGCACTATCTTGACAAGTATTTCACTGGGATAACAGACTTAATTACATTATTTCATAAACCTCTAGATTTCGGAAAGGGAGAAAAAGCAAATTTTAGATTTAAAACACCACTCTAACATAGCAGTCAAATCTCACTCAATATTTTAAAAACGTGAAAATAGGAATCTTCTTTAAATTTTGTTTAAAATAAAAATTTAAATGCAAGTCACCTCGTAATTAAAACATTTCAAAACTCCATAGGTTAGTTTTTAGACTAATTTCGGTCATCTTTCGTTGCAACAACTGAAACACAAAATTTCTTTCACATTAGTAGCATAATCTAATAAACGCACGTCTAATACTAAAACAGAATTTTAAACTATTGATTTTTTTAAAACAAACAATGATTTAAAAACACTTATGAAGGTTTTTCCCCAACAGAGAAAATTAAGATAATCGATAAGCCATAAATGTTTTGTTGCTCTTTTAATTTAAAATAAACACGTTCACAAACACTGACACTTTAAAAATAAAAGTATCTTGGGAAAAAAGCCAAGAATACGTGGATAAACTTTCTAAAACTGCTTGTTTCGCAATAAAGATATCAAAATTGAATTTCATGTATTATATAAATTTAAGCGTAAAAAATTCCTTCTCAGTATTGAAAAAAAAAAGTCTTAAAAGGATAGAGAAAAAGAAATAGTTAAAATGCAATGTGGATAAATTTCATGAACGCACAAACACACAAAGAGCATATAATTTTATCAACAAAATTTTTTCATTTTCCGCGTATGGGGCCGTAGAAGTATTACGTAAACATATTTTTAGTTATTTTAGATCTCCTCTCTTCCGTTGTAAGCAAAAAATACGCAAATGTCAACCCCCTCCCTTTTGCTTACGTAAGATTTGGCAAATGTATTGTCCTTATCTCGTAGGCCAAGTGATATTTTTAATCATTAAATTTATTGCACATTTCTAAGAAAAGTGTATGGATATTAAATTATCAACAGTAAATTCTGCTTGACATCCAACAGTACATGAAAACAGAATTTCATCAATATTGTAAAGGTTTTATCAATTCTTTGAAAATAAATAGTAATAGGTGGCCAGTGCGACCCTTTCGCATGCGATTAAAATACGATAAATTTTATAGCGAGGTTGGTGGTTTGTAGTAGGATGAAAGAAGAACCAGTACATTTGTAGCAATTGTTTATTTGTCAAATAACAATAGTGCGTAAAGATAATACAAAACCCATAAACAAAACGCCTTTGCTCACAATATTGGAGGTGAAGCATAAGACTAAACAGGGGAACATGAGATGTGTACACGTTAAAACATCTTTATAGACAACTAGCTGAAGTACCCGGCGTTGCCCGCTTTTCAAAAAATAATAAGCCTATGTTATAATATGAACTATCAACTATACCTATACAAAATTTCAGCTCAATTGAAGAAATACCTTTTCACCTATAAAGGAACAAACATAGGCCTATTCGAAGAAATCAATAAATTTCAGTTTCAATGAAACACCCTGATTTTTTAATAAAGCTCAATAATTAAAGTTCGATTTACGCAAATTGTGCATAAAATTGTACATAAATTCAAAAACAAAGTTTATAAGTTAAATAAAGTTCTGTAATATTATTCCAATAAATATGCAGTTGATAGCCAATAAATTGTAAATCTTTTACCTTAAATGTCCAATAAAAAGCGTAGTTCCAAATTTAATTTTCTTCAGTACAACCCTAAATGTTCAAAAATCCTTTTTGTATTTATCAATACCCCCTCCACTTGAATCTTTAAAATATTAAATGTTGTTACTGATAATAAATGAAAATGCAGTTTGATGTGTTGCTATGGTTACTTGACTATGGTTGACAAAGAAAATTCAAATGTAAAATCTTTTACTGATAATGAATGAAAATATCGTTTGATGTGTTGCTATGGTTACTTCACTAAGGTTGACAAAGGAAAAATTGTAAAGGTGGACTATCAGCTCAACGTTTAGGACCCTAACTTTCTTACTACTGATCAGATATACATAATATATAGCCTATGTCCATCTGGAATAATGTACCTTTAAAATGGGTGCAGTGGTTCCGGAGATTACCCTTCACATACAAAATCCTCTCTCTTTATATATTAGTATAGATATTAAAAGTTAAATATGACACAAACTCGTGGAAAATGTGATATTTACATTACAAAACCTCTTTGTTCACACTGTTTCACCGTGCCGTTTCAACTCATCCAGGGAAAGAACTTTAGGGCAAAAAGTCAATTTTTCACTTCGATTTTCAAACAAACAATACAATGTGTCATTCTGAATTAACAACTCGTCAGAAGCGGAGAGCTTAATCTTTAAAATGGTACCACATTTATCGATTTTAGTTACGTATAAAGGGAGAAAAAGGGATAAAACAAAAACAAAAAAAACTTTTAGAAATAATATATATATTTCCCATGCAAAAAGAATAATGTACACGTATGAGGCTGTTGCCAATAAAGAAACTCATTAATGAAATCACAGAATGATAGTAAAAGCAAACGATTTTTAAATTTAAAAGTTCAGTGTGATTGATAATGATAAAATTTTAAAAAAAAGCTAGTGTGCGTGCTATCTAGGGGAAGAAATTTTTTTTATAATGTTTATACTTTGATTTTTTAACAAACAATAAGATGTATAAATCTAAATTAACAATTCGCACGAAGCGGAGATCTTAATCTTTAAAGTGGTACCTCATTTATCGATTTTGGTTAAGTACGTATAAAGGGAGAAAAAGGGATGAAACAAACAAAAAATAACTTTTTAGAAATTTTTTATAAATATATATATATATATATATATATATATATATATATATATATATGTGCATACATAGAAAACACAAAAGTAAGGGCCTGTTCACATAGAAGTCCGTTGCGTTGCGTTAAGGAAAAGATGACGTTGAGACGAAAATAAACCAATCATAGGCGTTAAAAATTTCATTGCTAATCGTTTGGAGGCATATGATTGGTTTATTTTTGTCTCAACGTCATCTTTTCCTTAACTCAACGCAACAGACTCCTATGTGAACAGGCCCTAAGTAAATGCAGATGGCATGGGAGTTGATGTGGTTTTCTGTCTTACGTAAGCATTGCTCTGAACATCCCCCTTGTAAACAAAAATAAGCAACCCCCCTCCCCCCGAATGCTTACACAATACTTGAACGGGCCGGGCCGTATTTAAAAAAGTTATCTTTCTCAAAAACATTTTCACAAGAATCTTAAAACGCGCTAATAAACATGAAACCAAAAATTATCTATCGATAAAAATTCATAATCAAGACAAGACTAATAACATGTAACTATTTGACTTTACATGCCATAAATACGCCGCTAAAAAGAATCATTTCAAGCATAAGTTACGACAAAAAGCATACAAAATCGAAACTCAAACAATTTAAAAAGAGATATGATTTTCTTCTCAGAATGAAATAAAACGAGGAGAAAAAAAAAATAGTCTAGAATGAAACACAAATCTTTTATTCATAAGACTATTTAAAATTTTAATATCGAGATATGAAACAGCGTAAATGGTTTATTCATCACTTGAAGAAAAAAAAACTCATTCGCAGAGAATTTTACTTAAAAAAGACTGAATATACATTTCACTTTATATTTACGTTAAAATGAGATATTTCATGATATACAGATGCGAAACGCTCCAGGATAGATTTATTACACAATTCTAAAATTTCTTAATATAAATATTAAAATTTCTGTTTCATCGGGAGTGAGAAATTGTATATACGAAATTAAGGCAAGAAATAAAGTTAAAAGTGAACCAATGACTTTTTTTTTTCGATTTAATTATTTTTTTAAATCTGCTCTGTTTTCGAGATTTAAATTCAAGCAGAATTTTCTTAGCCCTGTAAATTATATTGACAAAAACCGTTTGGATAGCAGATGGAAAGATAATTTTTACTGCAAACACAATCAAAATCACAAACTGGGCTCTTTAAGAAATTCCATTTGTGCATATCTATACAGAAACGGCATTAAAAATGTTATCTAAAAAAAAGGGTCTGTAATTGATAACTCAAACATTAAAAAAAAATTCACATAAAAATTCATCAACAGTATTCTTTTACAACAGCCGATCACAACATTTCATTTTCTCGGGCCGCATGCATATTTTTGCTAAGTGACGCGGGCCGCAACATAGTACACTGTACGTCATAATAAAATAATGCAATAAATAAAACTCAAAACCGAATAGTATTGAAGCATTTATTTAAAAATTAGTGTGTTTTAATATTCAGACAAACTTTCGACTATTTTAAACAAATCAACTTTATACTTGATACTTGCTACTCTCAATACGTCATCAAGGCAAGAAAAAGTAAGCTGATTTCTATATAAGTTCTTCGCATATTTCATTTTGGAATAGGATGATTCACAAAGATATGTTGATGCGAACAACGTGAGCAGAAGGTGGCACATTTTTTTATACTTTTGCATTCTTTTAGGCCCAAATTTCTGAAATTATGTTTATAAATTTACCTGCCTGTCTAATGAGTGGGAGTGTCTCGGACCAACCATAAAAGTTTGGTGGGCTGCAGTTTGAGTACCCCGGTTTGAAGACAACGGAGGATAACTTTGAATTGTTAAGCGTACCCGAGGAAAGCCTAATTAATGAAGGTTTAGTACGTTAAAAGATAGGCTGCAAGAGAGATTTCGACATTCCATCGAAAATCAACAAGTGGAATTTCTGGACGAGGGTTCATTTTTTTAATTTGGATTGCGTTTACAGTTAAAATTAATTTTCCTTCTCACATCCGAATAAAAGAGGTTCTGGACTTTTACAGAGCTTATAAAATTCAGTCAGCCCCCAGTTGCCCTACTTGAATAACGAGATGCCCAGTAATTTAAATAAAAGGTTATTTTATTTTATACTAGCGGCCCGTCCAGACTTTGTCTGGGTCGAACAATTACCTATCTTAAGTAGATATTAGGTAGGTATAATTTATTTTAAACCTTCATGGTATACCACATTTTTTGTTTCGTTTTTCTGAGGTTTTAAAATAAATTGATTCTTCGTATTTCCTGACCTAGAGAAACCAACATATAATTGTCTATGAGTGAAGCAATCTTCCCGAAAGTCAAGTCCAATATATTTGTATGTTTCACCTTGGGATTTATTGATGGCGATGGCAAAAGAAATTTTTATTGGAAACTGTAACGTCAGGCACTGAATTGTGTCAGGGGCCATCCGCATGCCGATTTTGATACGATTCGGTCCCATAGCCTATCCGCTACATAGTCCACACACAAAAAACACATGAAAAAAGCACCAAAAATTTAATAACTCTTTATTTAATTAAAATTTCAAAAATCCGGCTACGTCAGGCACTGAATCGTGTCCGGGGCCACCCGCGTGCCGAGTTTGGTACGATTCGGCCCCATAGTCTCGCTGTCAGCGAGGACAGCCACGGAAGCTGTCGAAATAAGCAACTTTTAGGGGAAAAATCATTAAAACATTAATAAAAAAATTCTTTTTTTACCTTAAATGTCCAATAAAAAACGCAGTTCCAAATGTAATTTTCTTCAATAAACCCTTAAACGTTTTCAATTTCAAAAAGAGAAAATAAAATTAGACTTCTTCGTTAAGAATTTAAAAAATAGTGAAACAAAAATACTCCCTGGCTAAATACTAATAACTAATTTTTTTACCAGGATACACCAGGATAAAAAACTCAAATTTCACTTTAGTAGCACTTCATATATTCTTAAAACTATGCTTACATACACTGTCGCAATCACAGTAAGAATTATTTGTACACAAAATGATTAGTTAATTCCACCCTTTGTGGGCGACTTAAATTGAGTTTCGCTTAGCAATAACATTTATGTCATAAAATGTAAGTGGATAAAATCTTCATATTTATAATATATTTTTGTAACATAAAAAACTGGGAAAGTACCAGAGGGAAAAGCAGATCGTGGCAGAAACCTAAAATATATACCTAAATATATACCTAAAAAAATTATAAAGCTCTACCCGAACATCGTATTAAATACCTATCAACAAAAAACTGTTTACAAACACCAAAATAATCATTGTCAACATTATGTACAAAAAAGTATTTCCTGTAGATCTATAATACGAGGTAATAGTTGTAACATCACGTTCTTTATGTGACATTTTGTTTCACAGGAGATTACGGGGAATGGGGGAAAGAATTTCCCAAAGACGTGCCGTGACGTAAGGAGCCTGTTAGGAGAGAACCACTAAATAAAACTCTAAAGAAAGGATAATGGTGACATTTATAAGCCTTAATGTACTACTTATTAACGAGAGTTATTAATCCACAAAATTTCAACATAAGTTAAAAAGGGATTATCTCCATATTTCACCCTGCTTTGAAGATTTTACAAAATAATACAAATATGCATAAAGTCACAAACAACTTTCATGAATTTGTCACGCATGAAACACAAATTAAAATAATGGATTCACAAATTAAGAACAGAAATTCTCACAATAAAATTTACCAAATGTTCACGAACTACCAACTAATGAAACTGGTTTACATCTTATAGAGAAGTTCGGGACTCCGTTTTAACAAACTGAACTGAATTGCTCGTAAAATTATTTTACAACATGCCATCAGGAACTGTTTCACCCAAAACCCTACAATAATCACATAAATATCTTATAGTACTGGTGACCTGGCTTTGTTAAAGAGCATTAGGAGATAATGGGAAACATAGCATCAAAACCAAGACAAACATGTTAAGGATTTGGAAGCATAAAATCTTACAAATTTTCAAGGTTACAAACGAAATTTAAACCCTTTCCGCAAACTGCGAAAGCCAATTCAAGATTTTATCTTCAGGAGCAGGAAAATATTTAAATATATAATTTATAGTAATTCATACGCATTATTTGAAAGTTTATTTCCTTTATCCCTGAGATTTTTCAGAAGTTTTGGCGCTATTTTTCAAATCCTAATTATTAAATGGGTGAAACTAGTTAACACACTACACTAAATAAATTCATTTCCTTACGTTCATACTATCCTCCGCATTCCCCTTTTTCTGCCGGTCATGTAAAATTAACTTCACCAAGAATTAAGTGCGATACCATCAACTAGTGAGCTAATACCACAATTGGTAGGGTAGGATTACACAGGTTCTCCATGGTAACCGCATGCAATGAAGCAAAAAATGAGCATGATAAAGATATCCACAATCATGATCCATAATTCTATACCAAACCAGGGGAAAAAAAGGAAATTCTCCCGCATTAATACGCTTAAATGAAACATCATCTAAATACTTAAGCGGGTTTTTTTCTCCTTAAAACCTCATGAGAGAAATTGATGTACACAACCTAATAAAGTAATTGCATAAGGGTAAAGTGCTCAGAGCATGCGCGCGATTACTGAAAAGCCAGAACTAAATTATCTCGAGGAATGATAATTAATGTTAAACACTTAGATCGCGGAAATTCCCCCAACTTAAGTAAATTTTCAGAGTTTATTGATCGAAGAGGCAGCGCAAATAGAACTCACTAAATTGGATTAAAACCTAACTGCTAAATTAAAATTAACTTCGGGTGACTCAGATTATATGCAGATGCAATTTCGAAGATCTTGCAGTTTAAAGAAAGTATGAATAAATATTTGGAGTAAAAGCTAGAATATATTCAAAAAACGAAATGCATTAACATGCCTTAACGACGCCAGACATTCTTAATGACTGATAAATAAAAAAAATTTAAACAGTTTTTACTCGCGATTTAAAACTTCATTAAGCCCAGTCGATGAGGCTGCTCACAATTTCCAAGCTTATGCTCAAATTATAACGAGATTTTGCGGCACAGCATCTTCAAAGATCTCAAGTAGAGAAAGTAAAGAGATTAAATGCATGAATTCACAAATTTGAACTTGTATAGCTATCATTTATTTATACAGTTATTTTAAATGCGTGTATGTAGTTTTTGAAAAATAAGAAAAGCAAGATTTCCAACGAAATGGTCAGCGAAATTAAATGCACCTTACATACGTAAAAAAGCTTAGATAGCCATAAAATTTCGAAAATCTTTCAGGACAATATCTCGAACTACAGTCAAGTGCAAAAATTACAACTTCTCAACAACGCAAAAAAAATTAACGACCTCAAGGCACTGATAATCACGATTATCCGCAAGCGTATTATTAACCGATTGACAGATTATTCTCACGTCACCAAGGAAAAAAAAAATTTGAGATATTTTTAAAAAAACTAACGGCCTGCAAGAATGTGAACATAAGTTTTAAACAAAATAAAGTAAAAAAAAATAATAAAATATAATGAAACTTGCGCAAAAGACTTTAACATTATTTTAATAAATCCTTCTTTAATCTTTACATGTACTGCATCTAAAACTTCCGAATAATCAATATTGGAACATATAAAAGCACTTTAATCAATTATCCTTATTAGTTTTCAGCGCACATCCGTGCTTTGACTAGTGTGGATAATCAATAATTTAGTATTTACAGTAAGATAACTTATATAGTAATTTTATGTACAGGATGGTACATATATATCCCCGGAAATAAAAAGGAAATGCTTTTTTTATGACGATGCTAAAAAGAGCAAGCACGCTATAATAAAATGATGCAATAACAAAGCCATCAATCTGATAGAGATCAATCACTGTCAAAATATAATCAAATGCCTCCAACGGATTCAAAATAATAATAATAATAATAAAAGGGTTCATGGATGGTGCTGAGTTAAGAATGATCGGATCTTATGGAATTTAACACTAATTCTTAGACATTTGTAACGTATGTGTTTTAGGAATATGGGAATCGAACATTTTGTAATGTCATAAAAAGCCTTTATTTCTCTTTACAGATGCAGATTTTTAGATATCCTCCTCCAAACTATAGGATTTTTCACAAATACCTAACAGTTCTACTTGAATTAAATATCTGGATCTGATTACCGTCGATAGTCTATGTATAGACAAAGAATGCCATTCATGCGATTAAGCGACGCCCGCCTTCACACGTTTGCCACCAAAATACGTAGTAGGGAACCAAATGTTGCCTTCTTTACAGCTCACATTGTTGTCTAACTGCCATGAAGAATAAATAATATATACAAAGCGGGACAGAGGAGAGTTAAAAGAGAAATTAAGAAGTTTAGCAGGTGGGAATGCAGAACTGTAATTCAGAAACTAAGCAAATGAATGTATTAATCATTTTTTTTCAAACGAGACAAATCTGAACTTAAAAAAGTTTCTACATTGATACTAAAAATATCTAAGCACAATTTGCTTTTTTTTAAAAAAAATAAAGAAAACGCAAGTCTGGAATTCCACCTCTCCTTTCATTTTTATAAAGCATTTCTCTACCCTTTTCGCGAAAGTTGCTTCAACAAAACACATCATTTCCCCATCAGTAACAGATTTTAGCCCAGAGATTGCAAGTTGGTCCGAAAAAAAAAAAAATGGAGTCGAAATTTTGAGCTCAAGCCGCACTTTTAAAATACGTAACCAAATATGTACACAAATGATACATGCAATCGATCTGAGAAAGCGAGGGAGAAATACATATATAAATAAATCAAACCAAGTTTTAAAAGACATTTTAGAAAATAAAATATGTGCTCGTTTAGATCCTTCAAGATTCAATCTGAAGTTTCCAGTTTCTAACAAACATGAAAGATTCGAAAGAAAAATCGGTCTAAAAATCTCTGGAAACTCAGAAGATATGGTTTCAACATTTCTTAAATTTACATTTTTTTTAAACTAACAGTAAACCCTACGTTTATACGAAATGTAAATGTGAGATCCAAATAAGTACACTGTACAGGTAAGAATTATAATACTAAAGGTCGGTGCAAAATCAAAATTCGTATTAAAGAAAAGCCAAGATACGGTGCGCCAGTCTTTTTATTACGGTTTTTTCAAGGGTTATGTCTATTTTTTTTTAAGTAGCTCTTTCAGTATGAGACATTTTGAGTATATATGAATTACTTGAAAGATATTTAATAGTTTGTTGTATTAACGTAATGGGAAATAATTTAAGAAACGCATTCTTAATATGCTATTTCACCAATAAAGTTTAATCGTGGTTAAATTTCACGATCTGAAATATTCTATAAAAATAGCTGGACTTCAATGCCAAGAATCTCAGGTCTTACAGAGTTTCCGTAAGGAGTGTTATACTCATTATGTCTGCTGTCGGAAACGGAATAGTTACGAATTTTAACATTAGATGGCGGAACGATACCGTTACCAGGACTACACGCTTCTACGAAAAGCGAGAACAATGTAGTTTAAAAAGATTTCCTTTTTGTTCCCGCTGTTCTTATGTATTCTGTTCTACATGTAGTCAACATGTTATTATATTCATTCATCATTAAAAAATAATTAAAAATGCTAGTATACATTCGAATTACTCATGTTTGTGAAGTTGATTAACCACTAGTTTTAAAATGTTATCTACAACCTTAGGAGCAAAGGTAAACCTAACTTTTCATTCTTTACATCCGATTCTTCAGGTAGTCAACACCTGCTTTAAATAAAGATTAAACAGCTTTCTTTTTAGAAAGTAAAAACACATGCGCATTAACACATACATAAACCAAAAAAAAAAAAAAATTAAAAATGCTTTATAAAAAACGCTTAATTTCACAAATATATTTGATTTAGTTGTTTTAATATTGTCAGTATAAAAAGGTTTCATCATTTGACTACAATCACCACCCTTAAGAGAAAAAAATGAACCCCTTTCCAATTTGAGAGTGAAAAACAATATATCTCGGTTAGAAACAATTCTGTTTTCAAACAAGCTTCGTAGAAAAAAAAATTTCTGTATCATAATTTATCATTTACAACAAATTACTAGGGCAATAAACATATTCAGATTCTAAATGCTGAAATATGATAGCTTAAATCTCAATACATACTATTTGTACGTAATTTTAAACCGGGATCGCATACACGACTAAAAACAAATCTTAAAAGCTATACCATAGGCACTTTTATTAAACCTGTAAACACCGCCAGCGCACAGAACGTGAGATTTTCCCTACAACACTAGCTTCCTATAGAAATTTAAAAAACCAGTGATCTACGATGAAACGACATGCTGAACTGATTTGCCAGTGGCCAATTAGCTACCTAACAGAGAAATTTACAAAGGCCAAAACGATTTACGAAAAAAATAAGCTCAAACTCAAACAAGTCACTTCATAAAGAAAAATCCAATATTGAATAATAAATTACAGTCAAAATATACTAAGCGAACATACATATTGAAGCACAATAAATGAATGTCGAAAAAGGAATCACCGAAAGACATTCGTTTCACCGCCTCAGTACCGTTTTAAGGTGCATCAACTTATAATGACAAGCTGGAAAACTCATTTGGGAGAAAACCAAACTTATGAAATATCGCCAAATCAAAGCCAACGATCCATTAACTCGAAACCCTCAGCCATTCATTAGCCCGGAAACTGGTGTCTCGAGAGTAGATTTAAAAGCGGATGAGCAGTATAAAGTTTCGGCGAAACAAAATAGCCATCGCGAGCAGGACATGCAGCAATGAATGATAATAAACTTTCCCTGAAACGACTCATGTCAGCATAATTTTAGCCGCCAACCATTTCTCCTATCTCAAGCGTTACACTAACTGCAGAGTTTTTCCGCTACTTTTTATTACCTTGATTAAGCCCATTCTTTGGGTAAAAGTAAAATAAATATAATAGGTATTATACCGGGTACATCGAGAGATAAAAAAAATGAATACCAAAAACTCTGATAAAAAGTTTGCAAATTGTAAGTTGTGAACCAGAAAAATATCAACCTTAACATGGTGAAACTTAACATAATAAGGGAGCCATATTTAAAGGAAAAGTCACTCTCACTCTTGTTTTTATTAATATAAACACCAATATGCAGAAAAGCCTAAGAGTTCCCTAAGCACATCTGTTACTTTAACCCAAGGATTCTCAAACTTATTTTATTACGTTTGCGGCACCCTTGGAAATGAGGTTAGAAACTTGGGACACCCTTGTAAGAATTTAAGTTTGTTTCAGTTTTAAATATAAATTCAAAGCGGAATTTATATCAGGAACATGTCAAATTCAAGTTCAAATAAATACTTACTCCACTGCTGATTGTATATGATACTGAAAGATATAAATGACAAACACGAGAAAAAAATATTAATACAGTTTCAAAAATAGCCATGGAATTCATAGAAGAATAACACTAGAGGACTACAGTGAAAATTACTAGGAACAGTTTTGTTTTATTAATGGGAGACTTGGGATTGGTGCTTAGAGAACAAATGTTTGAAATCAACTAAATATTTAATTTAAGAAGGCGCTACTAATACTTTTTTTTTGTTTATTCCCACAGAAATCTAGCAGCAAACCGGTCCGATTTCGCGGAGCACCGGTTGAGAATCACTGCTCAAAACCCTTGTGATAAAAACCTAACCATTCCTAAAGCATTATATCTTCAGAAACGTAAAATCTCCACGTATGCTGCACATACTCGGCAGAACACCCTTCGCAGATAAGAATTTTCAAATCTCGTAAATTCAAGATTTTATTAGCTTTCATTTGAAGAAAATGCCATCGTTTCAAGAAAGATCTATGAAGCGCAGTTTCAACAACAATCCGAAATCCCATCTGAGAGAGCTGCAAACAACAAATTATTTCACAGTTTCATAAATAAAATTTCTACGCGAGAACGTCTGATAAACACTATGCGTGGAAGAACGTTTTCGTATGTTTATAATAGTTTGTTTGTATCGCACTATCAAAGCGCACAATTAACTCTGTATTTTAATTCACCTACGTATTATGTAAATAATTACGATTTTATGTCAAATGTTATATAACATTTTTTTAATGATACTTTAATTACACGTGAATAAATGTTTAATTTTTTAAAAAAGTTGAAAAGTGTTAAATAAATTTTCGATCTGTAATTCGCAAGTAATGAGACTACACAGTATAATAAATACAAGGAACTTTGATAACATGCTTCAAGTGTAGTATCAGGTAAGGAGCAATCAGCCCCTCTCTTATCAAAAGTGACTTTTTGAAATGCATATGTAAATAAATAATTTCACATTACATATTACTTAAATTGCTTTTCCTTCACTTCGGCATAAATTCTTCGCATTTTTACACTGTTATTATAAACATAGCTACGGCTTCAACGTATCCCCTTGTTTAATATGAATGTTGTGTCTTGTTTTACACGATTTGTCGTTGAACGTATCTACCGTGTAAATCAAGGGATATGTAGATTACAATAAAGCTGTATTATACTTTGAAGTAAAATTTTATCTCCCAACAACGTGATGCAAATATTTTCACCGAATAAAACCCTTTTCAAAGATTTATATAATAAAGGTTCACAGAAAACACACACATGCACACGAATGAATTGCTTTTCAATTATCGAAATTTTTTTTTTAATTTCACCAATTCAAACCAGCATACCGCTTTTGTAAATAATAAAGCTAAATAATTATAAAATCCTTATTTTTTTTTAAATCAATTCACTGTATTATTCGCAGCGAGTGCAAAACAAAACACAAACGAAAAAAAAACACTTCGGTTTCAGATTTTAAATACGCACTAAGGTGCTCTTGATTAAATTCATTATTTTTTGTTCTTCTGGTAAATGTCGATAAGGCATTGCTACATTATTTTGTTTCACTGTGAATTTTAGCGAACTTGGAAAAGGCAGAAACTCAAACCTGTCAAAGTGATAACAATACGCTTCAGTGTTAATAATACAATGAAATCTTATTTTGAATTAAAATAGAAAAACGCCTTTCAAAAAATAATGCGTAAAAAAGTTTCATCTTAAACCTCTACGATCTAAAAATAACTAAAAAGGAAAATGAAAAGATATCCAGAGTAGCTTTGAGAAAAAGGATTAAGAGACTCAGCGGCTTTTCTAAGTGTCAGTTTCCTCTCCAAGTATGGCCACTAAAGGTGGGAAATGGCATCAAAAAAAGCTTAAAACTTAGTCGTTACGAAAATAAAGGGAAAGGAAAAAGCCAACGCAAGATACTAATATCAAAATGTAAAGCTGCTTCATATCCGAAACACACACAAGCGGTAACAGTATTGCAAAATAAATGAAGTCCTAAAATGTGTTTGATGAACATTTTAAAACTAAGGGAGGCCCATAAATATATATTTCTTCCTGCATAAGATTATAATAAATAGCTGATGATTAACAACATTTTAATTAATATTTTATAAGTAGCAATTAAACAGAACAAACTACAAGAAAATTCGAACAAAAAATGAAGACGCAATAAAGAATGATTAGCTAAAGCTATAATACGCCATTCATGACTGAAAATAAACCCGGGGTCAGGCACAACAACATTTTTCTTACTTGGTTTAGGGCAGTAAAAGGGGGCATAAGTCACAGAGTCAGCGTGAATAAGGATTACTCGCATTGAGTGAAGAGGTTTTTATAATAAATAAATAATAATTATAAAAAAAAAATTAGTCTTCAGACTTTATATTTCAAACAAAATGATGAATACGAATTTTAATAAAAAAAAGAACTAAATCGAGGTGTTTACCAGAATTACTGGCAGTTATGAAATAATATCAAATCGGTAAAATATCGCACACATGAACGCTAATGTTTAATTTTTCAAACTGCTTTTATCTATCATGATGAATTCATCAAAAAACCAAATAAAAATAGAAAAAACAAATCTCCTTTGGGAACTTAGGATCATCTATTAAACAACCTTATGGTCATTTTTTTAAAGACCAAATTATCTTCTTAACGTTGTTTATTGTTAGGAATATTTAAATACGAAGTCATACGAGTCAAAATACTAATTTACAATTAAATACCTGTACACGAGACTACCGTGAATATTTGCTTTCAAGTGTCGCAAGGTACCAAATGCCAATTACGTTGTCCGTTAATTATGAAACGTTAAATCAAAACAGTACTTCAATCATTCAAATTTACCTTAACATATCGCATTACAATAGAGAGAAACCTAGGCAATTCAGAATCACGGTAGTTAGAAATTCAGTTTGAACCGCACAGCAAAATTTAAAAATTGCAACCTCGCCAGATAGGAATATTTGTAAAAAATTAAAGAAACATACGACTGGGTAATTGTAATCTTATCACATTTTAAGGTTTACATAAAACTAAAACAATTTTATCTGAAATTAAATACAGCAAGAGAACATGAATAGCGCCAAATTTGACAGAACCTGGTAACCCATTTATTAACAGAAATGAGAGTAAAACAAGTTTCGTCTAAATCAGGGATGGGATAAATGAGATACAGCTATTTTAATTATGTTTCATTTTACTCATTACTTAATTTAAACAACAGCTAGAAAGTCGTTGAAAACTGGATATGTCTCCTCATTAAAAAAAATGATAAAAAAAGGTTCACAGGAATACCGTCGTTTGGTTTCCTACAGAACGGCCGTCGAATAAAACCCATAGCGTCGAAGTAGAACACTAGTTCAACTTCCTTCGTTATACTTGCACTCGACTAACAATGGAAAATATGTTGCACTGATGATCAAACTAATAGGAATGTTGACAGCCTTAGTTTTAACGGGTTTGTCGGCGAAAAACGTCGTGTTTCATCTTACATGTTGGTAAAAGGTTTGTGGACTTCACTGCATCTATAATTACTATCACGATTGAAACCTTCAGAGATGTAACATATATGCTATTAAACAGGCCTAACATACGATAGAACAAACAAGCCTTTATATGTATCGTAATTTATAGATCCTCAGTCTCGTACTTCCGTTTTCTAATCACAGGCAAGCGTATTTCTGACACTTCTCATAGCACCTACAATTCGCATGCAATGTCGTGTCCATTAATCTTCGTAGAAATCAATCTCTTCAATACAGGTTCTCGATTTGCATGCACTGATTCTACAGTCCTAGAATTCTACATTTCTGCATGACACCGACGAACAACAACGCATAAAAAGTCATTATTTCACACATTGTTTTACTCGTATTATACAAGTTAAGACAGCTGATGTTACCATATTCTGATATGAAACAACGAGTAATACTGATAAACCAATGTAGATGTTATAGAATTAAAACAGGCTTAACCTGGAATCATATGTAAAAAATAAATTAGAATACATGGCTACAATCAATAATCATATTTTTATACGCATTGCATTGAATTTCTTGAAAATAAAACGCTTAGTAATATTTATTCATTTAATTTTTTTTTCAAATAACTGCAAGCGGAGAATCCTGCCAGCTTATCTTGAAACTGCAACATTTTTACCCTGTTACAGTATCTAGAGAGCTATTTTAATAAGAGGGTTATAACTAAACTTTCCTTAAATGAAATATAAGCATGAAATTACAAACGATGAGATTAACTTTATACGTCAGAACAAATATTAAGTTAGCCTCAAGCGAACTCGAAAAGTGACTGGGGTGAAATTAAATTTGTCGACATGATATGATGTATGCGCAAACTTCATTCTCAGTTACTGATTGAGCATATAAGATGCGTCACCGTACGCCCACAATGAATTAATGCGTAATACGAGACACGAGCAACAGACAGGTTTAGATTAAGCCTCATATATCTGATTTATTGCAGCAGAAAATATAGAAAGCGGATCCTGGTGGAGTAATATTGTTCAAACAATCAAGTGATGCCGTAATTACACTGACAGGCTTGTTTACTTAAATTATAATTATCAAAGATACTGAAATTATTATCGTTCACTGTTATAATACTAAATCGATTCCGTTTTATACAGTTATTTAAATGAGAGTTTATTTGAATCACAAGGGGCTGAAACAAATATTAAACGCATTTTTTCCAAATTACTGACATTTTATGAAATATTACAACTATAAATAAAGAAATCCTTTTCACATTATTGTAACTGTTACAGAACGTAGATAGATTGTACTTCACCCATTAAGGCTGCTGTGTACTAACCCTATTGGATTCGCTCACCTCAATGTTAACAAATGGAGAAAATATGTCCAAGGATTGCCAACTTGGATTTGAAGGGTTTTTTTCTTAAACTTCATAATAGAGAAAGAAATTTTACACCTTGGGACATTTTTCGTTTTAAAAGATGCAGATAATATTTTTTAATTTAAATTATTCAAGGGAAAAAATCTGGTATGTGTGCTTGCTCTAAGCGCTCCTAAATTCCTTTGGTGGACGAAATTAAAAAAAGTAATCCTGTTGCAAGGTGCAAAGTTCAGGCTAACTGAAAATACCATTTTTATTGGATTATCAGCATTTATCTAGCTGTCAATAGTGGATAATTTTTCTCCTTAGGTTAACATTGAGGTGAGCGAATCCAATAGGGTTAGTACACTGCAGCCTTAAGGGTCGGTTCACATAGAATCCGTCAGCGTCAGCGCAAAAAGGTTCCGTTGGCGCCGATTGGATAAAAATGTATACGCTGACAGACTATGTGACAGGTCATAACTGCATTAGCAGCATATGTGACACATTTATTTATCTGAAGCTGAATGAAGATCAAAATTTTTTCCACAACGGCTAAAATTTTTTCAGCGTTTAAAACCGTCCTATGAATACACGCAATTGTAATTCGGAAGCTTAAGGGTCAAGAGTGCAAGGACTTACGATTTCTAAAAATATTTCCAAAATACGTTAGATTTCGGTGCAGAAGCAGTATACCTTGCAAGATTCTCCAAAGAATCCCACTGAAATCTGTAATGTTTTTTAGTAAAACGAATCATACCATTCTGAGGATCTTCTAACAGATTATAGTGATTAAGGACGGTTAAAATTTTTACAGTAGTAATATATAGATAATTCAAAAACTCCAAGTTTAAACATAAGCCAATAAAGCACGAATGGAGACAACAGCACCATATATCCAAGAATGTGGTATTCTCGTAATGTGAAAATAAACACTGGATTTTTATTTTCTTTAAATATAATCGGACTTATTCTATTCGAATGTACTATGTAACAATGCCATCTTTAAACGTTGAAATTATTTTGAAACATGGAAAATCAACCAAAAAATTGAACAAAAACACTCCTTGATGACATAATTTACATCTCAAAATAATGGGGAATAATTAATTCCAATCCTTGGAATTTTCAATAACAAACAGAATGAAGTATTTAACAACATGAAAATGAATATATTTCAAAGTAGTACTAAAATTAGCTTGTATTTCACCTAATCTGAGAAAAGTAGGTGAATCCAACGTATTACAGATGATCAGTTTAATTTTTTTTTAAAAAAGTGGTACATTCATATCTACGTATGATAAAACTGCATAGAATACACTCTCACGAAATAGAGCTTTCTCAGATTTAAATAGACATCTGTGCACCCCGCAACAACAGACTTGTTTTGCCGTCATTCTGGACTCCTAAACAAGGTATAGCCGACAATGAGGAAAAAAATTTCAAACTACAGGCAATTTGCATGTTCCACATATTCACAGATCGTGGAACATAACTCTGATCTTTTCGCTGTGTGTGAAATTGACTGCCACAACGTCTGTTACGAAATGCCCTCTTAAATCTTCGCAGATGTTTGTCTCTTTCCACTGCGTGCTGGATTAACTGTAATTTGGCCGTCATCTCTAAAAATTTAGAGAAACTGCTATTTAGTATAAACCCCCTTGAGATTGATGTGTAGACCAAACTCTCAGAAATTGACATTAAAGATGAAATAAAGCTCCATGAATGCTCGGTATAAGCTGGATGACACAGTAATATGCTAAGTATTTTCTGTTGGGATGCGCTGAAGTGTTTTCTTTGAAACACATTTCTCTTTAAAAAGAGATACGGCTGACTTTAAAGTTTTCTTGTCAAAGCCAGATCAAGATGACGTTTGTTCTCGAGAATAGCAAGAGATAAACAAATATTTTATCATTTCTACTACACAGAAATATTTGAGCAAATAAAAATCGGTATCACACTTTGGTATTTTCTTATAAGTAAACTAAAAGAATTGCTGACATTTATCAAAATATAATAAAATAATGAAATTGGATATATATGAAATCTTTATAAACTAATATGAAGCTCCACAAGTACGTCATACTAAATAAAATCAATTTCAAAGAAATGTGTGCTTTATTGAAATTTCACAAACACCGTTTCACGAGAAAATGAAAAACGGGAATAAAGGCCTTCAATTTCCTTCCCCAAAAAATATATATAAGAGGGTCATTGATTTTCAATGGAAAAAAAAAATTTAATAAGATCTCTCAGACAGCCAAAACACTGAAAGGTGAAAAATCTTTCGCAAATGTCAATAAAAATGAAGTTCGTAAAATAACGTTCACCGAAGTCTCACGAAAACGAAAAAGTTGTATGATCTCATAAGAGAGAAATATAAAAACAGCTTAGTTCTGCTTTGAATTTCAATATAAATATTATAAAACAAGCGCAACGAAGATTGGGGAAATCCAAACTCCAAACTATTAAAAGGTAAACTATAAATAGGGAAACTATTAAGAGGTAAATTTTCAAAGATTCAAAATGGAAAAAAGAGAGAGAGAATAGTATTTATAAAAAATTTAAGTATTTATAAGACATAAGCACAGATAAGTTTAATAGGATATGAACATAGAATTACCCCCGATATTTCAACTATTTTACGAATGTGCTTACTATGTCCATAACCCTTCCTGTCCGTAACGGTATTCCATAGAAGTATTTTAAGGGATGGTTTATTCATGTTTACCGACATTAATTTCTTATCTTTGGAGCATCAAGAAGTAATTTAAAGTCACATAATAGGAATCATGACAGTATCCGGAAACTAGACACAGTCCTGGCATTAATAAGGGATTGCTCTGACGCATCTAGGGGATTCTGGAGGGCCTATTCTATCATTTGTTTCAGTCTTGTTTTATTAGAGATCACGAGGGGATGCGATTATTCTAATAACATCGAAGAAAGGTTCACACAAAAATGTATATAATTTATCAATAAAACATTTTTTCCAAATTTCACCACTCTTTAAGAGCTGCCATTTTGCAACGATGACAAAAATTCCGAAGATTTTATATACACGCTACAATTACGGCATTTCTAGCGTAAAACATTTTTTCCCCCTTTAAGTACCTTTGTAGATGGTGCACTGAGGTATACGCTATTGGCAATTAAAGTGAATTTTACATTGCTAGGTATATCTAGCCGAATAATTACAATATAAAACACCCTCACAAACAAGCAATCAAACCTTGTGTTTTTAAACATGTTAATATGTTGGGATAAAAAACTAAACATCCCCCTCTCAAAACAATCTCTAAAAGTTCTGAAAATTTGTAACGACTCCGGAAGGAGTTTTCATGATGTTAACATCTCTACTTTTGACTTTAGAAATTTCCAGAAATCAAACTGTAAGAACTGTGAAGACACAACTCAATCCTCTCTAGTGTGAAAAGATAAGGAGGAGAGATGTGGCCATGTTGGCTGACGTGATGAGCTGCATATGACTACTTAATTGTATTTGCGATTATTTTATATGTTTGTGTAACGTGCTGTTTTAAAAAATAATTAAAGTTTGGCAGCTAAAAAGAAAACGAGCTTTTTTTGTTGTTGTCTTCAAACCTCTCTCACCGCCTTTACCCATTTGTCCAACGATGAAGAACTTCTACTCTATTTTATATCATAGTTTATAAAATAAAAATTATGGACTCAATATTAAATAAACAAATATATTTAGGTTATAATGCATAATTTTTCGTCAAATTATTAAAATTGGACGCAAAACAAGACCATAGGACCCCGACCGAATAAAATAGGGAGTCAATGAAACCCAGAAAGTTATAAGTCTGAGCGATATAAGATTAATAATGATGTATCGACGATCGATACATCATGGAGACTTTTCTATCATTCCATCCAGTCACATCAGCTACCAGGAATAGGGGCCTTAGTTGAATTTCATCGAACTTATTCCATCCAACAACAGATATGGGCTGAAATGTTATTCAATGCGATTTATTATATAGGAAATTGAATTGAGGAAATTTCAATAAATCTGGAAGTCATAGAAGCTGAAATAAAAACTATATTTCACTTGTTACATGTTATTATTAATCCAGTAGTATAACTGAACTGTTTCACAAATAGAATCAAAATAACATTCTATCAAAACATTTTATTAATTCGAGTTAGACACAGGATCTTATGTAATTCGATGTAATCAATAGTTTCCTTTCAACGAAACAATTCGAAATGCAGTATGTACAGGAAGCTTTTCAATCACCAAAATTTCAAGTATTGGATAAAGTCAATATTTATATAACTCAGTATACCTTTAAGTGATTAAAGCGACTCTTCAAAAAGAAACTATACCTAGCATACAAGCAGGCCTTCTATGAACAGTTTATCATTTGCATACCTTTTAATGATAAAAAATATTTCTTTTACTGCATATTCCCGCTGTTATAAGAATAAAATTTTAAGCATCAGTGAATAAAATTTTACCACGAGTTCAGAGTAGAAGAAAGAATGCCATTAAATTTAGGTGGAACAAAGACACAGACAAAAAATACAATGGAATAAAAAAGAAAGAAAAAAAGCAAATGTTAAGTGAATAAAGAATTTAGACAGTTGAAGCATAATCTTCATTCATAAATAAACAATTACGGCTATATAATTAAATTTTAAAACTTAAAAATTGTTTCCCAACGCGTAAAAAAGGTCTCCGCTTCCATGTAACTTTATAAAATGATGGGCGCAAGAATTTTTCGTTTGGATGAATCAATACAGGAGTCAAAAGCTGCCGATTACGGCAGATGGCGCCAAAGATTTTACAGGGGGGAGGGGGGGGGAGTACAACGGCAACTTGTTTGAAGGAAAAGAAACTCAAAAGATCAATTACGAGTAAAGTCACATAAAAAAAGAAGTTCATATTTTCTACCCCTTAAACTCAACAATAAGTTTTATACCTAGGTTTTTATCTTTTCTAGATATGGCGACTTCAAGTTTACAGCAAATCAAGAAAGGCAAAATGCAGATCGATATTTCGCTTGTGGTATTGTTGCTCATAAAATAGCTCGAAATGTCCAAAACTCACGCGGTATTGGAAAGCAACAGATATATGAAAAGAAAGTACCAAAGCGAGACTAAACTTGAAATATTATTTCAAATATAGGAAATCATTCACCTGTGAAAAATATATGTGTGTGTAGAGATTTGGACCTTTCATAAGAAATAGGGCTACAATAAGCAAAAAGTAAATGCTAGATCGCAAAATTTCCTTTTTTTTTTTCTAGATAATTTTCGACGAAAAACTAAAATTTTAAATTGATATCCTACCTTAACAATTTATAAGTTCTTATGGGTATACTAATAATAAACAAACACAGAACTTATTTATTCTTTATATAGATCTTGTATATAGTGGAAAAAAATACCAAAGATAACTAACGTAACATGTAAGATTTTTTGCTTGTGAGAGTGCCTGAGAGAATGGGATTAGGTAGAAATAAAGTTCCAGTACTATATACAGTGGAATCTCGATCGATCGTTTTCGGATCCATCGTTTTCCGCATGTGTCGTTCATTTTATCCAGTCCCAAAGATCATATTGCTTTGTTATGTTTCCGCATCTATCGTTTTCCCGCATTTATCGTTCGTTTCAATCGGTCCCTTGAAAAACGATAGATGGAGATTCCACTGTACCTTAAAGATAGTTAACTACAATTTTCGCTACACTTTATCTTATTCAATGACAGCGCAAGGATTTTTCGTAAATGCTGTTTAAAAGTATGCAAGTTTTTTTTTTTTTAAAAGCCATGCATAGAGGTCGTCATGATAGTCGTGCTTCAGCGACGGCAGACGTAGTTTTTGACCGTATTCAATCAATAATTAAATACTTTAAGATTTTATGAATAGACTAGCTGAAAACCCGTACTTTGCTACGGAGTACATTCAAATTAAATACAATGGTCAATGTATGCAATTAATGCCAAAAATATGTATAAATATATTTATAATAAATATAACGATCAATGTATGGAATTGATGTAAAAAAAACGAAAAAATATATTTATAAAAATATCGTAACGGATATTTTTTTATAGACAAAATAATGTAGAAGAAAATATTCAAATTAAATCTAATAGAACATACTAAATAATATAGTACAGTTAATACATTACAGTTCGAGGAATATTTCTTTTACTGTATTTTAATATTTTTTTAGGTAATGTCCAATCGTCTGCCGCATTAGCAAGAAGAAAAAAAAATTGTCTATTTCGTTGTTATGCACGTGGCGCAAAATTAGTTTAAAGCAGGGGTCCCCAAACTTTTCATCCCGTCGACCCCCTGATTAAGTATTTAACAAAAACATTAAATCATTTTTTGCATTTCTGATGTTAAACTATAAGGAGACCTGCAAAACAACCCAACGAAAGAATTTATAGTTCCCGCATCTTATAAAATCCACCCAATAACATTAACAGAAAAAGGGAGATATTCTCCACTGCTATTATAATCTTAAAAAATAATAGCAAAATTATGGATAGATGAAAATTTGCCTATATTTCTTAAACCGTACGTGTCATTACGTAAAATACACAATTATCGTTGAAAACATAGCATAAATTATATTAGATGAAAAAAACCTCACTGTCATTTTGCGACTACTACTGAATACCTTAAAAATATGTTAACATACCTTTTTATTAAAAAAGTTGATATTAGTGGGATGGATGTGTCTGAAGAGAAGCAGCAAGATTATTGATATTCGGTTGAAAATTGGTAAGTTTTAGTCGCAAATCACCACGAAATCCCAAGTTCAATCTGTTTCTCTGTTTTGTTAAAATTGCTTTCGCGTGGCTAAAACCAGCTTCACCCATGGATGAAGTTGGGAATGCAAGTAAGAAAGGTTCGGCTTCTGCTCTGAGCTTGGAATATTTAGTGGCAATATTGTTATTGCTTCAAAATTCACTAAGGTTTATATTTTTAAACAACGCTTTAGCTTCGAGATCAACACATATTTCAATCAGTTCATCTTTTAAGCCAGGTTCACTACCTTCATTATCTATTTTTACATCAATGGTGTAGCAAACCATTCGGGAACATGCCTATAGTCCAAGTCTTCGAAACGTGCAATACTAGTACCGTTGCCATATGCGTGAAAACAGAGTAACACATGCTGTGAGCACCGGAGGCTAAGGCAAAACTCAAGCTATAACTAGTGTTAGCTCTTCTTTTGCTAACAAGGCAAGCTTCTGGTTACTTAATAACGGAAGATCAACATGACATTATACTTAAAACGATAACAACAGTTTTATTTGAGGAATATAGAAAACACTTAGCGGCTGGCCGTCAACGTGCGACCGCCATCCATTACACAACGCTCTCTCTCTGTTACAATATTGCAGTGCGCATGCGCTCACATTCTTCGTGCGGTCTGTTACATGCTGCCATCTATATTAACATAGAAAATTGCTTACATTCGGGCATCCTGACAGAGAATTGCCCTCAATTCGTACTTATAACACTACTAAAAATACAACTTAAACATTTAGAAATATAAACAATGTGCTAAAAAACAAAAATAATATATGGTCTTCAAAGTCTTTTGGATAATGTCCTAATTGAGTCCTTCTTAGAGTTCAAGAGTTCTTGGGTAAAATTTAAAAAGAATAAAAAAACTATATTACCTGATCTTCGGAGGTTGTTACCTGGTGATGATTTGAACTAAGTTAAGGTGGTTCAGGAGGTTCTGCATTGGGAGCCTCGTTGTCCGAATCGCCATCGTCATCGTCTTCATATTGAGGTTTAGGCCATGGCTTGAGTTGACTGACGTGAGCTGTGGTGGTGTAAAATCGTCCTTTCTGCTTTTCCTCCAGCTGAGTAACTCTATATGTGTCATTCGGCAGTGTTTCTGTAATTATCAGTGGTCCTCTATATTTCGCTTGCGTCTTTGTAGGTTCTCCTGTTGGTTTTGGTGGTCGTCTGACAACTACTATTTCTCCTGGTTCGTATGTTATAGTTCGACACCTTTTCTTGTCATAATCTTCCTTCATTTTTTGTTGCTTCTTTTCAATCTCTTTACGTGTTTTCTCTTGAATTTCTTTCGGGTCTTCCCATTTTTCTGCGTCTGCGTCTGCTACTTTTCTGAGGATACCATCATTGAATCTGGGCAAGTAGCCATGTAGCATCTCGAAGGGAGTTTTATCTGTGGTTTTGTTAACTACGTTGTTTAAATTTCTTTCAGTTTCTTTAATTCGTAAGTCCCAGTCTTTATGACGTTGGTCCTTCATGGATGTCGTTATTGTTGATAAGATGGTTCTATTAACTCGCTCTACCATACCATTGCCTTGTGGATGTTGCGTAGAATTTAAGGTATGATGAATTCCGTTTTCTTGGCAGTATTCTTCGAACTGACGAGAGGTGAAGCAAGTGCCTCTGTCGCTTACAATTCTGTCTGGTAATCCAAATTCTTCAACAAAAGTTTTGAGAGCTTTTAAGACATGTAGCGATGAAGTATTCTTGACTGGAAAAAGTCGTGTGAATCTGGTGAAGTTATCAATTATTACTAGTAAGTCTTGATTTCTTCGAGAACTTTTCACAAATGGACCCAGATGATCCATGTGTATAAGAGAGAATGGTCGTTTTCCTGGCTTAATGGGGTGCAAATAGCCTTGTTGTTCAATTTTATGTAATTCCTGTTCATCTATCTTATTCTGATTTTCAATTTTTAGTTTCTCTACTTGCAAAGCTCGCTCAAATTCAAATTTTTGTGTTTCCTGTTTCACTCTTTCGTCAACTAATCCTGCTAACACTTCTTTAACAAACGGTTCATCATAGTTTTTACTTTTGGTTATAATATCCTTCAAAATAACTATCGTACTAATTTCAGGGACACTCTCGCCCAACTCAATCGCTAACTGAACTAAATCACACTTTTTATATCTACCTAAGTACGCCATTTTTGAGTAAAACAAAAATTCAAATATTCAAGATTACCTTGTTCGTTGCCGTTGTCAGGAAGTTCCTCTATCCCACTTCTGATAATTGTTAGCTCTTCTTTTGCTAACAAGGCAAGCTTCTGGTTACTTAATAACGGAAGATCAACATGACATTATACTTAAAACGATAACAACAGTTTTATTTGAGGAATATAGAAAACACTTAGCGGCTGGCCGTCAACGTGCGACCGCCATCCATTACACAACGCTCTCTCTCTGTTACAATATTGCAGTGCGCATGCGCTCACATTCTTCGTGCGGTCTGTTACATGCTGCCATCTATATTAACATAGAAAATTGCTTACACTAGGGTAGTCAGTAGTTGATCATATCCGTATTCCGAATTTTTATTGGAATATTCTATTTTTTTTCCTAGATAGTTTAATTGATCTCCTTTGGTATTAATCGACCCCCTTTCAACCCTCGTGTATTCATCGACCCCCTTTCGACCCTCGTGTATCCATCGACCCCAAGAGAACTCTTATAGACCACTTTGGGGACCCCTGGTTTAAAGTATCATAAAAAGAAACCACGTGATCAGAATAAAATAAATTAAATTCTGAAAATTAATCTTTAAAAATTCACCAAAAATCAGAAAATGGAGGTAAGGATTCGAAAAACATTTTCTTTTAAAGGAACTTTTTAGTTCTTTCTCGTGATATAAATTTTATAACCCTCGGATTATTATTTTGAATGCAAACTGTAAAGAATGTTACAAAAACAGCTTAAAAAATTAATTTTTAAAAAATCTAAGAATTTTTCAAAAATCTCTCTTAGTGCACCCCTACACTATAAGAATCGCCATGCAAAATTTCAGCCCTTTAGGTCTAGCGGTTTGGTCTGTTCGTTATATGTCAGTCAGTCAGTCAGTCACGGAACTATTTTAGATATAGATTACGGTGACTGATTTCTTCATTCCAAAATCAGCTGAAACTAATCATATGATAGTAATACACTCATACTTAAAAGAATTAAACTAAGCTTGATAAAAAAAATTAAAGAACATACTTTAAAATTCACGATAAAAAATTACATAATTAGAAAATTAGAAACAAAAGAGTTTCTGAAACTTTAAACACCCATAAAACAAATTTTTCGTTCCGGAGCTATTAATACAGTAAATTCACACCACCATCTGTTTTTTTTATTCAACGGATATTAACGACAGTCGCGCAGTACTTTTGGACAAGCAGTGTACTCTTTAATGTCGAGATACTTGGGTCAAAGGGAATCGTCTTTATAACAGAAGCCATACATTTTAACTGTAAGTGACATGTTCAGTTAAGTGAAATATGAAATAACAAGGGAGAAAAAATTTCCTCTCTCCACTAACAAAATAAAAATCTTTATTTTCACCATCGAACTTTTATTTTAAGCACATTCTCTAATATTAAAAGAAAAATAACATAGACACCTAAGGCACTTATTAGAAAACAAAATAATGAAAAAAAAGGAAAGTATTTTAAAAGGTTTCTTTGAATATTGCATATATGATACAAAATAGAAACCTACCACAACAGAGAGAATTATCTAAAGAACCCGTAGATAAAAGTTTATTTCATCTTTTCTTTTTACTTGTCCAAAGACTGAAAAACAAATCATATTTAACAAAGCAAATCAGTTTTATTTGCTAACGAACTTTTTTTCCAACGATTTTACATAATTATATTATTTAAAATTTTAAGAAACTTTAAGCTTTAGGATATCTAGATATTTTATTTTTTTATATATATAAAGAGAATGAGTTATAAACAGTGCAATGTGATATAAAGATATAACTGTAAAATACAAAAAACTAGATCACCGTAACAGGTCGGATAACACGTTACTCGTAGATCACATCACTCGTAGGCCACAAAGTAAGGCACATTTTAAAAAAAAAAGTTAAATATTTTAATCTACTTGTGCTAATGACAGTTCAAGTTCGGAATTACATAATTCTCATTATTTTGAAAAGTAATTTGTGTTGGCCCAACAAAGAGAGTTGGAGACGATTTAGGTTGATTTACCATATTTCAAATAAACGCAATTTTTTTTTCTTCCTTGACTCAGCCACACTGCTATAATATAGTACAAATTTTCCGAAATTGATGTAGTTTTGTTGTAATTAAAGTCCTCTTTCAGCCTGACATGATATTAATGAAAACGAAACAATCTTTTGTGTACACTTGATGATGTAAGTATGATTGTTACGGAATATATCATAAAAAGAAATGTAATTAAAAATCGATGAAAATTCTTTTATCGATCAGCTAAATATAGCAATAGATTTCCAATACAGTACTTTCCTCAGGCTACAAAAACAAAAGACAAAAAATCGAGACCACTATTTAAATTTTCTGATCAACTAATATCTAAAGTCCTAAGTTAGACTGACAGTATGTAAAAGCTGAGGTACAAACAAGTATCACTAGCGTCATGAATATGGGAAAAACATTTTATTTATTAGAAAAGAAAGGAGGCAAATTTCAAGCATTTTACACTAAACTGAAAATAAGTAATTTTGAAATAAAGGGCATGCCTGAAAGGATAACTTTGTATATTCCTTGCTCATTAAGTCAACAAAGACTCAAGTCATTACGAACAAGTAATTGATGAATACTGATTCCTAATCTAGTCTTCAGACAAACTGTACGTAACGAATTAAACCATGAACGTTTATTTTTTTTTTTTACAAAGTAATAACTGAATAAAATTTAAAAATCGGATACCAAAAATGTTTACTAAGACAAAAATCGGATACCAAAAATGTTTACTAAGACATATGTTTGAAACGAAGTTTAACCAGGAAGTTATACTAGATCTCCACTGCGAATTTTAAATTCTAATCATTTTTGCTAACCCTTTTCATACATTAATACTCGTTGAAGTTCGATTGATGAACAGACGAATTGTTTTAAAATCACTTAATTGGCCACTGAAATTAGAATGTTTTAATATATGCTAGGAATAAAAACACTTATTTGTACGGTATGAGTTTGTCATCAAATCTAAGCTTAATATTTCTCTTAAAAAATAATATATATATATATATATATATATATATATATATATATATATATATATATATATATATATATATATATATATATATATATATATATATATATATATTATATAATATATATATATTATATATATATTAAAACACTACGGGCTCTTTATGTGCCCATAAACGAAATTAGAACACGTGTATAACGCTGGTATATATGTACCAGGGCAACCGACAAAGCAGCATTTTCCCATTCACTGGCACGCATATAAAACAGAATACGGACTTGAATAAGTTTTTCTCGAGTTCTCTCGCGATAAAGAGAGAGCAAATGGGTCTTCGGAATATTAAAATATTCTTATGAAAGACATGAAAAGGCCTGATAACGGTAACAGACTCCGGAATTTTAAAAACAGAATCGGGCTCCAAAATATTGCGATTTTGAAGAAAAATCAAAATAAAATTATTTTGATTCTAAGAAGATTACCCAGTTTAGATCAGGAACAGACATAAAACAAGGATATAGAATATATAAGAAATATCTGACAAAAGAACGTTAAAAGTCACTGAAAGAACGTTATAACAGATCTAAAAAATATACAAATCTCAGAAAACGTGGTTGCACTTATTCACAGTGTTGCCCAAAAATTATGGTAATTTAGGAGATTCTTGATTTTTAATAGCATTGAAAACAGCATTATATTAGTGTCATTATAATATGAACTAACTATCAGATATTTTCTTTTTTCAGCGGATAAATTTCTCCAGTAGCTAAGTATAATAATAAATTTAAAACAAGAACTCGTAAAAAAAATTCAAATAAAATAATGTTATTCCACAGTTAAGATAAAAAAAATCTAAATATATTTTGATATCTTTTAAACTATTTCAACACTAAGAGGATTAAACAAAGCCCAAAATATAAATAAAAAAATTGTAAATAAAATTAAACATTTAAAGCCTACATATAATTTATCAAGAATTCATTTAAGAGTCTCAGAGGAGAGGAAATAAAAATTCAACAAATTTTAAGACCTTTCAACGCAACACACACAGAAATAAAGATGAAAAAACTGAAAAACTATATTTAAATTTTCTAAAGCTTATTTCTGAGAAATCATAAAAATATTTTTTAATGAAAATCTTGATTTTTTTTTTAAAATAAAAAGGGAGGCAATGATTGAATGCAAGAATTCTCATCTCCACAAAATATTAATAGCCTATCAAGTCGGCCTTGTAGGGAATCAAATGGAATGTTTCGGGACAAAAACGCTGTATAAAAATCTAGTAAAGCACTATAAGTGTTATTTTTTATAATATATAGCTGTAAAGCTTAATTATCGTAACAATGTCAATGAATATAAACCCTAAAAAACACGTGAATGTCAGGGGTATTGCTTCTTTTTTAATACCCGTTTTCTTTCAATTTATCGCCCATTCGTACCCATCATATCTTTCTGCATAAAAGTCAAAGTTTCAACCAAGCAGGCGATCCGAGTAAGGCAACAGTGCGTTAATCTGCAAAAGATAACGCATGCACTTCTAAGAAACTTAAAAGCAATCACGGATTGTGACCGGGTACAGCAAATTTGCCCGAGAGAAGTAGTTTTGAATTCGACGTTCGAAGAAGCAGGTCTTAAGCCTGAGTAAAGACCAATTCTATGGAACTAAAGGGAGCTCAGTGAGAAATAAAGTCTTGAATTGAGTTAAAGAGTTGCACATCGATTAAGGTATGAGCTGATAATTACGAAATAAAAATTACTCAAAGTTAGGTTCGTTTAGCAGTAAAGGCAGTGAAGGCTACCTCTTAGTTAAAATTTAAGTTTTTATTTTTTGGTACGATATCCTTTAGATTGTATTATAAAATCTAGAGGTGTATGAACATTCTGCTTGTTATTTTAAAATATCGTTTCCATTTCAAACATCAAAATTCTTGGAAGTCACCCAGCAACGATTTAGATAAGGACTAAGATCCTTAAAAGAAAACTAAAATTCTCATCTCCAAAATATTATGAGAAAGAGGCAATTTTTCATATTCTTCTACATATTCCAAAAAAAAACTTATTAGTAAGAAACCTGAATTTAGGAAATTTATTTTGATCTGAGCGATTTCAAAGTTTCTTTTAAATCAGCCTTTTTTATTGTAGACGTTAAATTTCATGATGTCAGAATTTTTATTCTCGAAGATTATTGTTCTCTCCCGAATAGTCCTACAATGTTTGGCTAGATCAGATGCTTGCACCGTTTATTACAATCGTGAAAAAAAAAAATAGAGCCTTTCAAAAACAAAAGTTTAACAATTTCCCATTAACTTTTAGGAAAATATGTAAGGATTTAAAATCCAATAGACTCAAAAATAATTTCTTTTTGAATTTTCAAGTGAGAAATTAAAATGAGCTAACAGCGATATTTTATCTGACTTAAAGCAACAGATTTCTGCTTCTACTAAAAGGAGAGAGATGCAGAGTAAGAAAAGATCAGAAAGTAAGAAAAAAATTTAAAAAAAAAATCATTTATTACTTATTTACATTAATTAAAAGTTGATTTTTCAGGTGTAGCAATCGATTTAAATTACCGTCTGAAGGTCATGATTTAATCAGTATTAGAGCTTACAACTACAATGGTATCTTTTCAATATCAGAAAACGTGTTCTCTCACAATATTTCAAAGGAAGCTTGAACATTTATACATTAAATCCACTACTGGATGGCAAATTTTGTGAGCTAAATGATTTTTTTAATGAATAGAAGACATGTTGAACAATTATAAAAGAATTTTAGTTTTATAACTAAAAAGCTACCAAATTGTCGCATTACATTTCCTTGCAGTCACATTTTTTGGCGTAAATATACAAAAAATAATAGAAGAAAGAATGTTCCAAGAACAAATTAAATATATAATAGAGTGAATCAATTCAATAAGCAAAAATTACCACATCGGAAACGGAAATAAAATTACTCAATTAACTGAGCTCAGTAGAAGAAAAGTAAAGACGCAAGGAACGTACTTCAAACCAAATTGATTAATTTATTTATTTTCCTTTTATCAATAAAAACACAGCTGCACATGGATACTCAATAGCGTACATAAAAGTTCTGCATCATTAATGTTCTAACGACGAAGTTTGACCCAAAAAAAAAAATCCACAGCTTTACACTTTGAAAAGGAGACATCATTACAGAACTTTAACATTTTCCGAAGGAAATTTTCTTTCTTCAGTTCATTTGCTGCGTTCTTTCAACGGTTTGCGTTAACAAGGTGGTAAATATCTTAATGAAGCACTATCCTACGATAAAAATGAGCATGTCTTTCTTCCTATTATCCTCCCAACCGAAATTGAAGCATATCAGCAGATTTATGACAGCAATTTGACAAGGTGCTTTAGTTTTAAGTATATCCTTCTCCATGAAAATCTCACCGCAGTCATCAGGAATGTGAACGAAGTGAATAAATACGCGCCAAAATATCATTCAAACTAACAATTTAAATTAATTTTTTAATTTATTTATTTTAAAAAAAAACAGACCTCAGAGAAAGCCCTCGAAATCGACAAAATCACTCGAAATTTACAGCTCTTCACAAATGCTTACGAATCTATAAGTCCCACAGAAGGTTACTTAAATTATATAGAGCTGTATCTTCATATCTGTGCAAATATATAAGGTAAGTGTCCCAAATATCGCCTACCCTAACTTTTTTTCGACATTTCATCCACTTTTTATTTTCTGATTAGGCTGGAAACTCAAAGAACATCCCTAAGAACTATTTCCTTTGGTGTCCTGAGATCAACCAGCTCCAAAACCAGTGCAAGTTTAAGTTATGTAGCTAAATTGGAAAAACTAAAATTTCTAGCGAATCCCAGAGCGGTTCCTACCTAATATCGCATACCTCTGTTCCTATTACCGCCTACTAGGCGAAATTATGAGCACCTGTTAAAAGGCGTTGCTAGCAAAGTCCTGAGCAAGACTGAATGCTGGATTTGAATGAGAGGGCGGGGAGGGGGGGGGGGGGAGAGAGAGAAGAAGAAAAACTCAAATTAAAAACAAAACAAAGAACAGAAAATCTATTGTGGAAAAAGTTAAACAGAAGTAATACCAATAATTTAAACCTATTTTGTCCCCTTACAGAAGGAACATATATATTTCCTGCGCTCTCCATTGGCTGCATCACTATATTTGTGGTTCCACTGAAAGCAGGAGGTACACATGAGCCACTCCTGACCACAGCTTCCCCCTCTCTGCCGATGACATTTTGTATACAGCTGATTTCCCTTTCGAGCAAATCACCTGTACATTTTTACTTTGGACAGATGTAATGCCCGTTTCGTCAACATTAAAAGTTCTGGTAGGGTGGAACTTAATTTTCTCAAGTTCTGCTTTAAGAATTGTGAAGAAGGATTTCACGTTTTCTTCAGTGAACCGTAGGATTCTAGCTCTCGATAATGACTGTGGAGTTCTGATTGTCAATTGGGAAGCGTTCCTTTTCACACACGAATTCAGTCACTTTTGACCAGCTGAGTTTGTTTTTTCAGAGAAGGGGCGGGGAAGATTGTTTCTTTAGACAAGTTGGTAGGCCATCTGCTTAATATTTTTTCGAGTCAAACCAAACAAATTGGATTCCATTTCCTTGCAGTAGTTAACTTGCTCCTTTTCTAAATCATCCGTCAGTACAGGTTTTCTCCCAAGTTTCTTTCTGACCACTATTCTAACCTCCGCAGTTCCATCGTTTTTCTCATTCAAAACTTTTTTTTTATGTACTCACGAATCGTAGATCTTGGAATGCCATACTGTTTGGAAACCTTTAACGTTCCCATTTCTTTTTCAAAACTGCCTGACATGCGGCCTGCAGACAAGACGTACTACATGTCTGTCTATTTTTAATTTCCTTTGGCATTTTAGACAAGAGGCCTCCAACAAAAAAGAACGGAAAGTGTAATAAAATAACTAAAATTAAAAAGGAAACAAGAATGCAATAATTAGTTTTTAATTAAAGTAGCTGTTCCAAATATCACCTGGTAGGCGATATTAGGAACATAACACAGACAACACAAACATGCTAAGAACAAAGTTTAAAACGCAGTTTTTTTTTCAAAAATAGTAGCACGTCTGGATTCTCTGTTTAATGCACTTTCAAATGGTATAATCAAAATTAGAATTTGGATGCACCTACCTGGTCATTCACTGGATTCTTTGGGGCCAAAATTTACGAAGACAACAGCCAAAACAACTTCCGACGCCGTATAGTTTCTGTTGTCAGTGATAAGAGCGTTGTCTCTACTACTGCTGTTAGTACAAACCCAGAGCTAAGAAGTTACTGCATTTTCTCATACATAGCGCGAATCGAACACTAGTAGGCGATATTAGTCACAGGGGCGATATTTGGGACACTCACCCTATGAAAACTTCCTCCTTCTGTAGAACTAATTATTAATACTGAATATATACCAGTAATTCATTTTCAATAAAATATTACTACACTTGAAGTAAAAACACATCAACGACAGTAATTTAAATTGCAATAATTTTTTTTCTTTCTTACAAATAGAATCAAAGAAGTCCCATTCGAATTAAAACAAGAATCTCATCAGGGAATGACAAAGAAAAACCCGATTCGACAAAAGATTAAAACGTTAGACGTAAAGTGTACACGAAGGAACAAAAGGGATAAAGGAAGACTATCAAAATAGACGAGTATTTATTCTCCCTCTTTATGAATGAATATTTTATTACTACGTCTTGACTTTATTTTTAGTTCTAAACAACTTGGTCTTTGACGATTGGATTCTCTACGAAAGGCGAATCCTCGAGGGATCTCCTCGCATTCTTCCTAACGACGTTATCTTTTGTTCTCAAATCTAAGAGGGAGAAAATAAAATTTTAGCGTAAAAACGTCAAAAAGACTGACAGAATCCTGCACTTAAGTGCTCAGTGGACCACTAAACAACAGGCAAACTTAAGTTCACCGATGGTTACCCAAATAAAAAGGTACGAGTAATCTCCTAAAGTAACTATGCATGCAATTTACATACATACTTAACAGATATGAAAATTTCTACGAGAAATGATACGTATATGGAGAAACTTTTTAGACGTATGCCATAGAAACAAGAAAATTTCTCATTGCTTATATCACACAGACAAAGTGGATAAATTTCTATTGTGATAACTATAGCCTACAAAAAGCTTTTACTTGAGTTTTCATAAGATTACTATCATCATGATTTATTTAGAGTAATGAAAACTCTAATAAAAATAAGAACTGCTTAAAAATTATGAGACAAGATTAAAACAATGAAAAACAAACAAACAAAAGAAGATTTAATCAAATTTAAAATCTTTTAAACAAATTAGAAGCGCTAAAAGATAATGAAATATAATGACTAGCTGAATTGTATATCTTGACATCTAATAAAGAAATCACATCATAGATCTTTTCAACGCATCTCCCGCATGTATATGGAAAAGTAAACAGGCAGAGCATACTCAATTCTCCTCGTTCTTAACAGAGTCACCCAGGTTGCTTTATAAGCTCCAGCCAGCTGCTAAACAAATCTGCCATAGAAATTCAACTCCCCGTTATTTTTAACGTAAAATCAGTTTATTTTGAGCGCTCCTCTAAATATGAGCTAATTAAGATGTCTGTCTTAGTACTATCGACCGTCAAACCAAACAGGGCAAAATATACTGAACAAATATTTTCAACGGCAATTTTTGATTTCAAATCTATGAAAATGCTATCATATGATAAGCTGACATATTTATATGCATGATATATACATGTAGTTAAAGATTCCTTTTAAAACTCTTTAATATTCGAAATGTGTGTTATTCATCTGTAAAACTGTAAATTTTAATATCATATATTACGCCTACATACAACGTCGGTGCCCGTTAAATATTCCGCTTTCTAAGCCGTGTACTTTTGTAAATTAAATACCGGATTAGTTCTTTACGTATGTATATTTTCCCAAACTAAAATATTTATACCTAGAACATAACTGAATAAGCCCGACAGATTATTTCTTTTTATATGTATTATAATGTCGAAATAATTTTTCACTGCACTCTGTATAACCAGCATAAAAGTTTAATTATTTAAACGAAAAAAGAAAAAAAAAAGGCATTCCATTACTATAGTTGCATATTATGCAATTAGCTTTAAAGTTTAACATACATTATAATCAACTTTTTTGATGCGGCATTGCGATACATTTTGCAAAAGTACATTCAACTTTACTTTAAAAAAGGGCATAGTTGGTACAAATATGAAAAGAAAATGTTTAAACTAAGATGTTACAAATTAGGAATTACTTTAACTGTGAGTATGAAAACATGTTAGTTTCTTAAATTATTAGGATACTAATTGCTGTTTATGTACCAACTCATCCAGACGTTTTCCATTAGCTTTAAGGGGACTCACTACTCTTAAATCTTTAAAACATCCGATTGTTTGAAAAAAATATATGTTAAAGCCTGACCATTTCTGAACGAAATAAAGCTAACCGCATGAAAATATTCCGCTTAGTTCCGGAGATATTGATATTCTAAATATTTAATTACTGATCAAGTTTATGGTACGAAAAATTTTAAACTCATTTTTCTCAAAATGTAATTTTGCATCATTCTGCAGCTGATATCTCAAAAACTATGAAACATAATTCCATGAAATTTTTATCACTGCATATCATGTTATTTTATTGCGTCTGAACTAGAATTATTGCAATCACTGTAAATTTTATTTTTTCAGGAATAAATAAATGCAAAAATTTAAGAAAATGTTAAGTATATTTTGAGTAGTTTTTAAAAAAAATTAAAAATTTTAATGTTGATTGTTTTATTTCAATTGTATTTTGAATTATTTATTTGAAATATAAAACAGGAATTATTCATTTAAGTGTAAAATTAATTTCATAGTTCTGCGCGCAAGCCAGTATACAATAAAATACTTAAAAAAACAAGGTATATCTAAAGCATTAAAAAAAATTATTTAAAATTATTTTGAGAGTTGAAAATTTGTTTATTAAAATAAATATATCAATTTATCATATACATAAAATTTGGAAAAATTGAAATAGTTACAAAGAGTCAAAAAGTATGAAAATATGCCTTATTTCCTCGACTTAAGAGTCGTGAGTCCCCCTAAACAGTATATTAAATTTATCTTTCCCCCTTATTTAAAACATCGCAAAAAATAATTACAAATACTACGATGTGTGTATATAATCGACTTGATATCATACGATAAAATTACACAACATTTCTTGATATCATTCAAAGGCAAGTTGGTGACAAAATATATTCAAAAATATATGACAAAATATATATTAATGCAACAGCACGCGATTTAAAAACAAAGAAGTATCAGTAGGGTAACGAAATACAAGAAACTGAGTACAATAAACAGAAGAGAATCATTTGAAAAATACCAAAAAAGCTACTTAAAAAAATAACCCATAACACTTGTGTTGCAATGAAACATCATTAAAACGATATACAACAACGATTTGTACTTTAAACATGTTTCCCTAAACAACATTTGAAATAAAAATGAAAAGATCACAAGCAACATATGTTTAGTATAATTTTTATAATACGGTAATTAGTTTTAATGAAGTAGTTAAAAAGAAAAATACCACAAATGTTATACGAGATAAAGGAGCATAATCATCAGCAATTAGAGTCGATATATGACTAAACAGCCCTTAAAATTAATAAAATATAAACGATAAAGGTAATAAATGCCTATCCTTTTGATATGGCAAAACAGTCCTTTGGCTATGAAACAGTTGCCTCTGATTTTTCTCATCACATTCCAACTGCTAAACAAAGTCCCTTGCTATACACTTTACAATATGCTACTCACATTTAAGTTTTTAAAGGTCCAAGAAGGTACGAGTTGAGCAAATTGCTTACCAATCGTCAGGGGTAATGTCTTCTAAGATATGCATAATGCCTCATGGAAAGAAAAGGAGAATGGTGTTTTTATTGCTACGGATATAAAATTCTGAATTATATATTATATTCAAAAGAACAGATCAGTGGGAGGAAATGGTGAAGACTATGACTCTCTTAATATTTGTTCATTAAATGAAAATGGAACTAAAACGTAAAATTATTGAGAGCTCGGCAAGACGTAGCCTTTTGCAAGTTAGACGTTCGTATCATGTAGACATGGGTAAGAAAGGATTTTTAATACAGAAAAGGTAAAGACTAATATTGCAAAAGGCAGAAAAGTTTGTCTACAACACGATCGGTATACTTATTTATTCGAAACAAATGTTTACCCTTCCTTCCAAATCTTACTTCTAGCCATTATTTCCTAAGGTTTTACAAAAGTGCCCATTCCGGAAAAAAAAATAGGGAAACTTTTTTTTCACTCTAAGTCCTTCGAACAAAGATAAAGTATCTTTTAAAGCCCAACTTTACGAAATACAGAACTGGAATAAACATTTTTTTTCCCCTACTGTGTTCCATGGACCGTCAGGTCTTCATTCTTCAGATAATACAGGCAATTTACAATTTGCTCTCAAATTTAACAACCCAAAGTAGAGGAATAACATTTAGATCACAAATTAAATATTTCATGTAACAAGAAATAAGTAACTTCAGTCTAAAAATTTAGGGGTTCATTCAACTCTTTTTTTCTTTTTTTTTCAAAATGAAAAAGTGCACAAGTAAGTATGAAAAGTTGAACCTTATAGATTTCCGATAACACCTTAGATTCGTGCATATAAAAAGAGCAAATTTTAAAAATTCAAACACGACGCACGGTTTTTACTAAGAGCTTAAATGGTTTTCATTTATAATTAACACGACATCTGAGTAAGCACAACATTTGAGAAAAAGGAAGTTTTGATACATTTCCCCATTGTGTCTCCTTAATCGAACCAAAATTGATCCAAATCTCCAGACTTCCACAAATAAAATTTTTAAAAAAAAGTTACTTTAGCTACCATTATTAAAAGCCTTTTTTAACAATAATCCACGGTAGCATTAAAAATTCAGAAACACCGACATTCACTATTATTCCAGCCATTTGGTTTTAATATATTTCCCCAATACAGAACGACGCGTTAGGTTGAATTTCATTTGTCTAAACGCCATGGAAAAACCACACACATTAACTTGATTCACAAATACAACAGAGCTCCAACACGATACGATGATACACAAAAATAGGCACTAAAGAGAAAGAAAGAAAAAGTGAAATAACGAATTCACTCTTCTCCATCCAATAAAATACACGCCCACTCGATAGCAACGAGGAGAGGTAAACCTTTTATATTAAGTATTTCAAAAGGGAAAAACTTCCATTACTTTAATGGAAAAATCTGATGCCGGCTGTAAGATAAAATTAACATTTTTCACTTAAATTTTTTCCGTTTTTTTTTCCTCTCAACATAGGTGCCCAATCATACAAGAAGTCCTTTCCACTTTCTACACAAAGTATGCACCTTATTGTCAGAAACAATATATTGCACTGTTATTTTTTAATTACTGCTTGACGTCAGAATTAAAAATGAAATTTCTCTTGATCAACTTGAAAATAAAACAAATGAACGGATCAGACTAATCAAAACGCACGTGGAAGAAAGATATTGTCAAAGGAAATACAGAAAGGAGGGAGAAAAAATGGAATCTTGAGAGAACAAAGGCCACCATAGCGCATGTCAGCAGTGAAAAGAAAGGCTCTGCGACGACTTATTACTCAATGATGGATCGAATGAAAACGCAATCTGACAATTACTGAGAAAGCCCCCTCCACACATAGGTTCTTACATTTCATTAAAGATTAGTAAAAGAATAAAGAAAGAGTTTTTTAAGGTAACAATCAGTAAAAAAATAAAATTTTGAACCGGATTATTTTTTCTTAAATTAGGCTTCTCCAACTTCAAAATAAGATTACTTTTACCTTGACCATCCTGTGATTTTTAAAAAATTAAAAAAGAAGAACCATGTAAACATTCCTGTTTCGAATCTTCTTAATGACGAATAAAAATCAACATAGTATTATTTAACACTCGTGTTGGAAGATAAGCATGAAATGTTTTTCTTTTTTATTTAATATCAGATTCTATTAAATTATATGAAAACTAAATAAGATATTTATAAATAAGATATTATTAAAAAATTACGGGGCCCGAGGTAGCTTAGTGGTAGCACGTTCGGCTTCGGACTGAGGGTGCTCTGTTCATATCCCGATGAAAGCCATTAAATACCTCAGTTTCTAGGCCACACATGGGCTCGTTAAATCCATAGACCGAAAAGTATTCATATAAAGTCAGTAAGTGGGAAAAGGATCGAGAACTACAGATGCACCCCCCTCCCCTCGGGATGCTCGGTCAAAATTTAAGTGGCACATGACTCCCAGCCTTCTGATACAAAGGGGATGGGCATAAGTCACAACAACAACAAAGAAATTAAGTTTATTTTAAATATAAAGAAATTAAAATTTTAGAAATTTTAAATTAAAAATAATTCCGCTCAGTATAACATTATACCCCTTTTTGTCTTGGATTTTAGATCTGGAATTTTCCGATTAGCAATTTCGCGATTAAAGACCCAAGAGGTAACGGTATAAAAAAATTGCATGACTTAAAAAGAGCTCGTGTTGAGAAGTAACACTCCTAAAACTGGTCAACAAATGCAAGAACATAGCTCTCTCGCTAATATCAAACAAAACCCACGAAGTAAATAAAAAAAGAAAAAAATTGGTTGTAATAAAGAGGGGGAAAGCTCACAAGAAATCAACGGTTTAATAAAATCTTACAATATGTATTCAACCACTCAGAATGCATTATAATATTACAAAATAAATAGATAAATGTGCTTATGGTGAAAGACCAAATAGAAATGTCTAAAATATAAAATTTTAAGATTGTATATAAAATGCGATTCCAAACGATTGCGAAAAGATTTCCATATATTTCTATGATCATAAAAGAGCGTCGTCTCGCATACATACATCTAGGTAAATCAGACAATAAGTAATTAAATAAAGCAACTCAAACAATACAAAAATAGAAATGATCCTATGAAATACTTTAAATAAACCATTGCTCCACCAGAATCAACATTACTACGTTTTCTAAAGTTTCATTTATGTTTGAAGAGTGTAATTTGCCTCTCTTTGAAGTGATCAAACTAGCAAATCAAAATCTGAAAAAAGTATAACACATAGTTGAGTTTAATGTCCTCCAATTTATACCACATAAAAAGAGCAACACAAGATTAAATACATTGTGACATTTATCTGAAAACCAGATGAATACACAAACTATATGGAGAAATACGAAAATACGATGATTTGAATATAGCTATGATTTTTAGCCAAATTTAGAAAACAGGAATTCTGTAGAGAAATTGCTGAAAAAAGTACCGTCATAAATTTACTTAAAAAAGGGGAAAAAAAAGCAACTGAAAATAATAGTCTCCAGGTATACAACTCAACTTGAAATCGAAATATTGAAACGTCGCCTCTCACAGGAAATAGTTTTTTTACGAACATATTCAGAATTCAAAAAAGGTAATGTATAAAACAGGAAGAGATGGTTTCACGAGGAAAAAATATTCTTTAAAATAGTTTTCTCCTTTTTCCATCGAAATATATCAATTATTTTTCCCAGGCCTGTAAATAGAACCTATACCTACTCTTTAGAATCGCACGGATACATGTTCGGTGCAAAAAGCATTTAAAGGATAAAATTCTTTTCACGGATTTGTACGGTGGGAAAACACGAAAGTAAGACGTTAAGCTAAAATCAATTGTTTAAAGGAACCGTTTTCAAAAAGGTTTTCTTCAGAATAATCTACCTCAGCATGCACATTTTTTCGGAAGGAAGATATTCTGATATTCTTTCATTACATCCAATGCAGGTAATATTCCTATGATCGTTTAGCTGTTTAAATCACGTCTATACTAATTTAAGGCATCAGGTTCGACAAAAACATTTTAAATGTTTTGCAATAAAATGCAAAACTGAATGTTGTGAGACGAGGTTATGAGAAGATTATAATACATGTTAAATTCATGACGGATAAAAGGTTTGGTTTGGAGCACTACGGTCATTTTTTGGCTACACGAGGGCTAGGCCCGAGACCAACAGCTTAAAGCCGATTCCGAACGGCTATAAACATCCAAGACAAGAGTGGGACTCGAACCCACAGACTTTGGTACAGAAAGCCCACGCCCTTGTCATTTGGCCATCGTCCTACTGACGGATAAAAGGAGGTTCCTCTATTATACCAATAGTACATTAAACTTTAGGATGAACAATCACCCTATTCAATGGTTACTACGACAGTTACCTTTAGGATGGGGGAGGGGTAACTGATTTTTTAATTTCTAAGGCCAACCGCACATCTGAGTAACGCAAGTCTGAATAACGCGTGACAGAAACCAGCTGGGTGAAACAAATTCTTTATTTCCTCAAAGAGGCAATTGCTCAACACAGATTCATTTCAGTTGATTGTAAAACATGTAGACGTAGTGGAAGGTCGTCCAGAACGTGGTGAGCCATCCATACGTTCCTCACAGTCTATAATATTTTAGATTATTCAAACGCCCATTTTTGCGACAAAACAATTATAAAACGTACCTTATAAAACGTACTTACGTAAGTTTGTTTCTGTATTCGGAAGCAAAATTCTATAGCAAAACTCGTTAAGTGCAGCCTGTGGTGCAGGTAAAGCGAAGTAAATATGTCTGAGCTCAAAGCCTTCTTTTGAAGATACTGCGTTACTAAACCGTATTTAAGACGTGGTTACATGCTACAGTATACAGTTACAACAATCCGTGTTATTTTAACCACAGCCGTCTTATATTAATTGATAGTCTGGTTACACTTCAAACAGTCCTCGTAAAGCAAAGAATACTACTGACTGTTTATGCTACGAAAATTAAATCATCGCAGGACTGACAAATTAATTGCTTACTCCTGAGAATTTCGCAGCGTATCAAAGATAAACGAATCATAACAAAAGAAAAATCAAATAAACCCAATTACATACGTTCCGTTTGAAGCGATGAGCAGCCCGGAGCGATACGACGAATGAATTCGCGATGCACTCAACTTAAAAACAAACAATTCGCATTTACATATTCCATTCCCAGGACTGTAAATACATTTCTCGTAGGCAAAATATGTTTTGTAGAGGCGCATAACTATGTTCAGAGAAAAGTTTTCAGGCATGGTCATTTTAATGCAGAGAGGAAACGATTGGCAGAGTAAAACAACTCTCTCCTACCGGAATTTTACAATCAAAATCTAAAGCACTCAAATACCTCCTTTTTTCTCCCCCAAAGCAACTCTTTAGCATAAAAAAAAAGTGCCCATTTAGAAAACACACACACTCAAGATTATATGGGTAAGAAAAACAAGATGAACCGTCTGCGTTCATATTTGTTTTTATAAGTATTAAAAAAGGAAGAAAGTAAACCCTTTTAGTTCACATTTCGAGTGCTTTGTATAAATTTACTACAAGGGATAAAATAGTTTCAAATAAATTATTTCACATAAAATATTTTAAAAAAAATTACTAAACATTAATCACCAATGCAATATACATCTAATCATATCTGTATAACAAGTAAATAAATTACTAATTAGTTAGATTTATTTACCTAATTACTGACAGGGAAACAAAGCGGTAAAACAAAAAAAAACACGGATATATATACGTTACCCCTAAGAACGTTCGTAAAAATAAAGTAACATGCTTTTAATATAAAAGCATCGGTGGGTTGGTTTAAGGGCGTTAGGTCATCTTTTGCTAAAAGAGGCTTAAATAGACTAGAGCAAACGCCGATTTCAAATATTTCCAATACCAACGCTAACAGTGAGGCTCAAACCCGCAAAAGCAAATATACCGACTAGAGGTGCTTTGTCCATTGCCCCCCCTCCCCCCCAACCGCACCCTTCATACTTAAAATACAGAATTATCACTAATAATAAATTTTTAAAAATGTTACCAAATACGCAAATACTGTATTTCTTAACAGCAAGGTTGTTAGTAGATAATTTTGTAATCATAATGCCAAAAATGTTAGATTAGAAATCAAAAATTTAAAACTTGGATATTTTAAGTTTATGATATGCTATAAATAAATATAAATAAACTATTCTTATAAATATGTATACCCTTACTTCCAGAATAATCTTTAAATAAAAAATTGCAATGATATATTGTAACAAAGTAAAAAAATTTCCTTCACTGTAGAAAAGTAGTGCGCTGTAAATATCTATAAATGAGAATGAAACACAATATCATTTATAAATCGATGAAATAATAAAATCAATTTCCATTTTGAACTTTGCAGTTGCCGTTTAATTTACGAGGTTCTATTACAGTATTTTAACTGGGGGCAAAGTCTTGTTTACATTCCATAACTCTTGGTCAAAAAAATCGTAGTAAGTGGACGAAATACCCTAAAGCCAAAGAGCCTGCCGCGAAATTTGAATACTTGAAAAGAAGGGGGGCTTTTAAAATCCGGTTTTCCCCCATTAACGTAGTTCACCTTTCACCCATGTCTCGAATACAACTTTTTTACACAAGACTCTGCGAATTCAAGGAAAGGAGAGTTTAAAAACAGAATTTCTAAAGACATTTAACGTCTCAACACTTAAATCACTTTTCTCAAAAGATTCCTCTTTAAACTGGTGAAGTGTGAGTTTATAGCGTTAACTATCCTTCACATGACAGCGTAATTGCATTCCACAAAACTCCGCGGCCTTTTATCAGGCTTCCACATCGCATACACTACCCAAATTTCTGGTACTTTACCGATATGTTAACGGATTTTTTTTTTAGTATATAGAAAGAAAAATGCTCTACTTAAACAATAAAAAATCGACCATTATTTAATTACTAGTGAGTTAAGACCACTGACCATAAAAAAAATTAACTGGAATTCGAATTATCTCAAGTACAGAATATTTCTGTTAAGGCGTTGTTACTCCTGGTATGATAAAAAATTAAAGTAATTAGCACTCAAACCAATCGATTATTGTCCAACATTAATGTTCCTATGAGTGCATTAACTGTGTATTAGTTAAGAGATATAAAAGGATAGAGAGCAATTAAAAAATCAATTGACGTTGATAATAACAAAATCGTCTAAATGAATTATCCATTAAAATCGCGAGCTCAATGCGAGTTCAATATTTAAAATTGGACAAAAAATTCTCATCCATTAATTAGGTTGTTAAACGCTTTTTTCCCTTTTCATGGGTGTGTGTGAGAGAGAGAGAAAAAGAAAGACAAAGTCGGAATAAAATAAAACTTTGTTTGCTGGAGTAATAAAGTAATGCAGCTAAAATAAGGAAAAAATGTACAGAACTTATGAATTTAGGAGAGAGAAAAAAAGCCCAAACTGTTTTTTGTTCTTCGGGACTGACAGAGACATCAAGTGACGTGGTTACCTCTAGCAAACACGCAATCCTCGTATCGATTTTTCATGCATCTTATGAGGGGTTTATGAGCCGAGTACGAAAAGCTCTTTAATGATAAATCTACTTTAATGACATAAAAATACACAAGATATATTTTCATGGTTTTAACAGCAAATTTATATCTTACTAAAACCGCTATCCTTAAGTTTCTAAGTTTTAATTTCCCCCAACATTTTGATGAATAATTTGAAGATTTTATTTGGAAAAGAGAGGGGGAAGAGGAGAAAGAGAGAGGAGTGAGGTAAAAAAGAAAAAAAGAGGTACAAAACAGTCCAAAAATACTGTTTGCATTACAGATTTAACACTCGATGAGAGGCCGTTCCAACCTCATTCATTAAAAACTAAACTTTCGAAACATTTTTTTATTCTCATAACGTTTTCTTTTTCGCGCAAAATTCGTGATGAAATGAGTTTTGGCTTACGACAAAGCGAATCATTGATAAACTGACGCTCCGAATTCTTTAATATTCACAATTTTGTTAAAAGTTATTCCTCGTAATGTCATGAAATTTTCGACACATTTCGAAAAGTCCAAGGCAGAAAAATGTATAACGTTTATAACTTTCATCTTTCAATACATTTACTCACTGGTGATTTGGACATAAAGCTATTCAGGGGTAGCGATGTCAGGGACCAAATCAGCGACAACAATTTAATGCGTGAAACTAAGATAGCATGTGTAACTAACATTCATTTAGTTTTCGTAATAATAGCTCTAATTTTTAGCTTTACTAGGGTGCAAGAAAAAAGGCTGAAGTGTTTTCTTGATCCTTGTATTACCTCTAAAACAGTACACTCAAATGTTGAAATAAGTTTTGTTGGCATAGTCATCAAACTGTAGACTAAACAGATTCATGAAAACTGAAAACATACATTGAAACCTTTCAATATTTTCTGTAACGCGATGAAAAGATATAAATTTTTCAGAGTGGATATCCGTTTTCAATCATAAAATAAGTTTTGCCATATCATAAGTGTCTTCAAATCACCAATTTAAATAATGACCTACTAACCTTGTAATAATGATCTTGTACTAACCTTGCTTAAGAGCTTTCTTTACTTTTCAAATATTTCGCCTATCTTCCCCTCCCCCACACCACCACAACCAACCATAAACCTTAGAGGGGGATAAAAACTGACCTGCTCTAGCTAGGCTTGAATCACATACAAATAGATCCATACAGACGAATCATGGGTAAATGCTAAATTTTATATCACCCTATGTTCTGGAGGGGGAACCATGATTTGTTTACTTCATAAATTAAAACTAACAAATTGGCTAAAAGAATTTAGTAGTGTGCTAAATGTGGAATTCATGTAATCATTTGGAATTTCTTGGAAGAATACGCGTACGCGTGAAATGTACCGAAAAATTGCAGAAGGTAATTTCCAGTTCAAATCAAAGTCTAAAAAATTTTACGAATTTTCGTCGTTTTAAGGAGTGTCAAGCAAAACAAAGGCACACAAATCTCTAAAAAATGAAACTGAAAACAAAGAAGTTTTAACAACCTTAAGGAGACTGGTCGTAATTAAATTTGCTCAGGAAAAGAAATGTTTAAACAGGCGAACCTGTAGTTTTTCTTTAAAAGATGTTTCAACAATACTTTAAACTACCAAAGACCTACTTATGACACTTTTAACAGAAGTTCAAACATTTAAGTAAACACCATTGCTTTAACAGATGAGCCCTACTGTTTACAAGATTTTACACTAAAACAGAAGAAAAGTGTTTTCTTTTTTAAATAAATATATAAATAATCCAGAACTATTGCTTCGTAAGGGGAAACAGTTTTAAAATTTAAAGACATCATAAAAATTAATCTCTTTTTATTAACCATAAAAATGCAATTCTCAAAAATAAAACTTTTTTTTTTTCTTCTAGATGAACATTTTATTACAACGCCAGCCATAAATTTTTACAGTTTTTAAAACACTCTTAAGAGCTGAAAAATTATCTTTTACGCGCTATAAAAGAATGCAGAAATATACAGAAAAGCCTGAAATGAGTAGGGTGGGAGAATAAACGAACTAAACGTTCTACCCGGTTAAATGCCGCCCGAATGGAAACAGAAGAAAATCCCGGGGAAAAAAAGGGATCTGTCCACGGGCACAGCGTTTATAAAAGAGCAGAGAGGGCAAAGCAATTCCTCAAGAGGAATTATAGAACTTACGAGAATTTATTTTGTTTGTCGGAAGACTGGGGTTTTCTCATCACGGAAAAGAGATTAGATGAGAAGGGAGAAATTGAAGACGGAGATTCCTATTGTGACGGATAAGTTTGAAAATCCTTCACAAATCTTATTAGGGAAGAGTAATTAATCCAACACCTGGTGGGAGATATTGAGATCATAAAAGAAAAATAACGCAGCTGCGGTGGAATTAATAAGTCAGGGCGAACTTTATAACATAGATAGAAATTTCGTATATTTTCATTAGCAAGAAGAAGATTGTAATCAATACACTAGAAATCTGTACAATTATAGTAATATAATGTCTAATACATATCTTACAGGCAGAAAAAATAAATTCATTATTAAGAATTCCAGTACATGACATAATGTATAAGGTTCGGTACACTGAAAAATATTTTTTTTTGCAATACTTAGGCGTTTTTAAACCCTGGAAACTTTTTCAAAAATAAATATTTTAATCACGAACTTAAACATTTGAAGAGGGTCAAAATCTGTCTAAAATCATATATTTAAACATTCCAGAACAAAAGCGGTAATATATACTTTAAAAAAATCATAACCATTCAACTTGCTGTTTTTTGCAGGAATGATATTTTAAAAGAGTAAAAATAAATATTGAAAACACTTACTATAAAATTAAAAAATATCTATTTATAAATTTTATGATAAAAAAAGGACTCAAAGAATTAGGTCACAAAATGTTTTGGCGTAATTAAACGTTAAAATTAGAAAACAAAAATATCAAAAGGAAAAAAAAACCAAATTTTTAAAATAAAAACTGAAGAAACTGTATTGTACAAATTTCTAATTTTACATGAAAAATACTCATAACAGGAACCAGATTTTAGAGTTCACACTTACCTATAAAATAAATAACAATTAAAATAAGGCCAACTACGTACATATGATGAGTAGAAATGTTTTATTTATAGATGGATTTAGGGACGAAAAGAATTTAGAAATCCAATAATTTAGTTTTATGAACATAAGTTTTTAAACATCTGATATGTTATCTCAAAGAAAGGAACCTAAAGTTGGCACATTTAAAAAACACACCGACTCCCGACTAGTTGCATGCAAATTACAACAGATATTTGCATGTAATATTAAAAGAATTTATTCCTATTTCTAGAAGTTGTAAGACATTTTAAAACCTCTTTCTGATTTGTCTTATAGCATTCCTTGATTTTCCTCTTTACAGCTGTAAAGTTATGTAATGATTACAATTAAATTGTTGTCTCCAGTAAAACAAATGAATTATATAAGTCAATAGATCCAGTTCCATGCGTCACACAATGATAGATAACTATTCAAGTGGAATTCGTATATTATTTGAAAGAGTAATTTCCACTCATCCTAATATTATTTAGTGTGGTTAGTTATCTATAGTAGTTTGAGATTTTTTTTTTTTTTGTGTGTGCGTGCGTGTGCGTGGGTGGAGTGAGTGAGTGGAGAGAGTAAACAAAAGATTTAAAAAAAATTTAAATTAAAAAACCTAATTTAGTAACCCTGTTGCTTGTCATACACAATGGTATTTAGCGTTGTAAAACCCCTGTCAGCCCAAAAAACATGCGAAACACAACACAATCGTAAGTCAATGAAGGGAGAGTAGGGTTACAATCTGATTTGTTGAGGAATGGGTGAAATTTGCTTATGGTTGATCAGAAAAAAAGTTATCCCGCATGACAGAGTGCTTTTTCCTTTCTTACAGGTTGAAAAAATGTTTTCTGTTTCCGAGAGCACCATTGTTTCCAAAACAATAACATTACGGTTATTTTCGGATTTTATAACACACAGGTATGAACTCGAAGGCAGCTTCGTAACCTGCGTGACGTGTTGGTTATTGGTAAAATGTGCTCGAAGTTATATATGTCTGATATGGGCTCAACGTCACTATATCTTCATATCTCGTTTGAACCGATACTCAGAAGGGGGTGGCTTGTGCCCCCCCCCTTTTGCACAGCTGCGCTTTAACACTTGGACACCATAAGGAGATTGAGCGTGGGAGAGAAGAGGGTCGAAATAAGTTGTGTAACGCCGCCTTCAAGGCGGCGTTACACAATCGCGAATCAGACCCCTCCCGCGACATTAGTCACGCTCCAGGAGCGTGACTAATCGATCCGACTGACCGCTTTGACTTTCCCGCCTCTTGTTGTCAGTTATGCAACTTCCCGACATTCACCCCTTTGACCTCCCTCCCCTTCAACATTCATCCCTTTGCGATCCGGTCCCCATTCGTGGGGGACGTCAGCCTCGTCCCTTTGACTCGAGCTCAAAAGACCGCTCCCGAAGCGAGCGCCACGATTGCAAGGAGAATAGTGGGGTTATCGGGGACGGCACGTTTACATAACCAATTATCCCCCTCTTTCCCCCTACTCTACTCTCCTCTTTCGCGAATGTGTAACGCCGGTGTCAGAGTGTGCAGGTGTGAAAGGAGACTGTTCGGACACATTACGCTGTCCGAGTTGCATAGGGGTGATTCTATGAGAGTGTAAACTCTCGGTTTAAACTTTATGAAGTTCGGGTACGTAAGTACTGTAAATATTTTTGTAAGTAGTAAATGAAGTAAAGAGTTTTAATGTCCCCCGTATCAATTTAATCAAATTAATATGCCTTGAAAACGTCAAGGCATATTAATTTAATAAAGTAAGATGCTGTTAGTTCACTGCATCTTACCAGCTGTTTATTATGCAAAGAATTCAAAACTGATACTGAATGAGAAAAGGATATAAAGAGAAAAATAAAGATGAAATAGAAATATTAAACGCAAAACGCTAAAAAATAGCGCCAATAATACAGAGTTAATGCTTCTGTCTTAAACTGTAATGAGGCAAAATAATTTTCACACCTGTTTTTATTTATATAATTAACTTTGTAATTCTATTTCTTCAAACACAAAATGGTATCGTAAACAAATTTAACATAAGCTGAAATATTTGAGCACTCTCAACACACAGATGTAATAAAATAAGTCTCTACCGGTACATTTGCTTTAAAATAAATCACAAGGCAAGATAATATATATATATATATATATATATATATATATATATATATATATATATATATATACCTCATCAACTACAATTAACTATGAAAACAACTAACACATTAAAAAAATATCTTCTACAAGTGTGCTTAAAAAATTGTTTTGAACTCAGAATTAAAGATAATTTTTAACTTCCTAGATTGCTTCAAGAAAGAAAATATTTTAAATGGAAGTATTAAATTTAACTTTGGAATTTATTTTGAGTATAAAAGAGAAAAAATAAGCAAAACAGACGACCACACGGGCCAAAAAGAAACGAACATCGAAAAATCGTCACCTCCTGCAAACGACATCAAAAGTCTCATGACCACTTTTCCTAAAAGTGAAAATTATTTATGCATGGAGAAATATACTTGAGGCTGCAAAATGAAAATACTATCAGCTCTTTCAAGAAATGCTTACAGAGGCAAAGAAAAATTATTTTTCATCTTATATCCCGCTATGATTATAAAAAGAATGCCTTAGAAGTTCGTTTTTTCACATCCTTTTCTTTTAGAGCCGTAGTGGTATGATTAAAGCTTCTTAAACAAGAATTAAAAGAGAACACAGAATAATATAGTTTTCGAAAGAATTTTTGATTATGAGAATATTCAATTACTGGTAATATTTAATTTGTTGGAAGAATAATAAAATTTCCTTATTTTCAGTTCATCAAACGGGTTAGTTATTGTAATAAAATAATATATAGAAGAAATTCTAAAAAACAAAAAAATGCCTTTATAAAGATGTCTAGAGCTTGAAATGACAGGTAATGGGTAACAGCAACTCACATCTGCAAATTCATAAGACGAATCATTAAAAAGAAAGGGGGGGGGGAGCAACAAACATTCCCAAAATTTGAAAAAATCTAGCTAGCCTAAACTAATAGGCTGTGTTATCCAAAATTTCAGATCTGGCGAAATTGAAGATAAAAATCCATTACTTCTAGACTTGATTACAAATCTGATTCTTTCCAAGCAGTCATAGCTTCTAGTCTATAGCTAAAAGGTTAACTGGAACTTCCTAACAAGAATCGAGAACTACGGCATTTTATCTGCATGCTCTCAATGGCAGCAAAGTTGTTTTCTTTCTAAGCTTCATTATCATTTAGTGACAATGGCAAAGGCGCGATTTCATTACTAGTCCAAAGCGACTAGTAAAGAGGTGGGGAAGCTGACCACATTTTAACTTACTTCTCTAACTGCATATTAGCAAAAATTAACAAGACATACAGGTTATTGCCGTGGGCAGGTAGCCAATTTTTCTCTCGGCAGAAGTTGAAGCATGATTTGTCCAACGTTAACACCCACCCGTCTAACTTATGTTAAACACTTGGGCGGTTTTTCTCCAACGGAATACTATTATGTTGATTAATGGCACTGATATCTGCAGAAGTCCTTCACATACAGTAAGAAGTATTTTTTTAGAATGTAGCACATACATATGTTCGTCAGATTATATGCAGGAGAAGTGGGAATAACCTTTACAAGGGGCCCGCGAGGCCTAAAGCTCCTGAGCTCTGGGCCAAAAGCAAGGGCCCGGTGGAAAACCAAAGAGTTAGCCCCCCCCCCCCGCACACACACACACCCGGCATCATATTGAATTCATGTACTTGAAAATTTATTTAAATTTTTTTTAAAATCATCATACAAACGTATATTTCCGGATTAAATGCTTTAAAAAAATCGCTGAAAACTCACCACTGCTATGATAGAATTAAACATTAGACACATTGGCAACCACAATCTGCTAAAAGTCCTCAGTAGCAGATCAGGTAATTCAAATAGCTATAGAGCCTAATTTTTGGACTACATATATTTTTTAAAATAACATATTTCCCCAGTATGCCAGAATTGCGAAATAAGATCTAAATATGCACCATAAGTTAATAAACATGAAATATAAGTGTATTAAGGCATGAATAATTCATGATAAAAAAGGAATGTTGAATTAGATTTAGAAAAAAGATTAGTAGTCAAATATCCTTTTTATGCCAAGATATCAAAACAGTCGCATTAAAGCATAATGCAGGTTTCGCCTTCCTCTCCCCAAAGCAATTCAGAATCTGGAATAGCAAAGAAACAGACAGACAATTTCACACACCTGTACAAAATAGAAACGTAATAAAACATAAAAAAAAATTAGCTGGAACAGGAAATCAATGCAGGCGCTTTGTAAAAAATGATTATTTCTTTATTTCTCGATTCTTTTCGGGATTTGGGGGGGGGGGGCAAAAAAAAAAGAGAGAGAGAAACATTTAATGTTTCTTAGATTCCATTTCATCTCCGTTACTCAAACGTTCTTCAGGTTTAACAGATTTGGGGCTGATCAAAAATCATCTCAAACATAGGATAAATCTGTACTCAGTAAAAACGATAAAGAAAAATATTAAATAAAAAGACTTGTGATAAACTGTTGAACTGCTGTTTCAGTATTTAATGCCTCTTAATTTATGGCTAGAGTTTTTCTCCTCCTTTGGTTTAAGAGGACCACACATTTTTAGAGAATAAAAGATAAATATGCAACAGAAAAACATATCGGTCCGTAGTAAAATGTTTTTCCGCATTCGATTGATGCTAGTAAACAATACAGTTATTGTTTACTAGTCACAATTCAAATCTCTAATACTAAATTGTCAAGGAAATTATAATTTCTGAGGAACAACTAGAAAGTCGTAAAATTAATTATGTTAAATCATCGACATCCACAAAAATCCTAAAAATATTCATCGAATAAAAACATCACACACGAATAGAAAATTAAAATAATACACAAATACAGGAAATTTCTGGCACGTTTAGTACCTTATTCAATATTGCTATATAAACCTCTACCAATATTGTCACCCAACCTCTCACTAAAAGAATTAACTTTCATTGGCTTAAGAAGTCAAATTTTATATTGAAAAGCAACAAGTTTTACAAAAGCAATTAGTCGTTATTTTCAATATCAAAAAGTTAAAAATTACGAGCAATGTCTTAAACATTCAACAGAAAATTATGGCTAAAAACCTGAATACTAATATTATCAGATCATATTAAAAATACCTATGTGATTTGTCTGGTGAGACTAACGCATCTAATACTTCAAACACCAGACAAAGATTAACATATCTAGGGGTAGGGGTGGGCTCGTGGGTCATAATTCTGTGGGGCCATCGGTTTTAGAGCTCACTTTGATTAATCAATAAACTTAAACAAAACCGTTATTTATAATTTCAGCCGCTAAAATAAAAACTGTACAAGCACATATTTAGTAAGGTAACGCCTTTATTCTGTTCATTTGTTAAACTTTTTTAAAAGAAAAACAAAGTAATTCTTTCCGGCAAATGCATTATTTAAAAAAATAACCATGCGAAAGACTAGAAATAAACAGAAGTCTGACATATCGACCAAAAACTACTTCCCCAATAATACTAATTACGGAAACGCGACGGCTCATTTGACGCAGCATCTAGGAAAAGCAAAAATCCCTTATCTGCATAATTGATATTTCCGTCAGATTTCAGCCATTAAAGAAATGGCAGCTCTCAAACAAAATAAAACGAATTGGGGCAGGAGTTTCTAAATGATTTCATTCAAATTTCACGGAAAATAATAGGTTTTAAATTGCGAGACGTCAAAGTGAAGTTTGAAACAAAGCAACACATTTCAAGTGAATCTTCGAGATTCTAAATGAAAAGAATCAGTTTCACCCTAGAGAGGGGTGGTAACTTGGGCAGATGATTTAAATATAGTATTTCAAATTTGATATTCAGTATTTAATTGAGGTCCCACAAATGTATATGATTATAATACAAAGCTGAAAAAAAATGACAGTACATCTTACACATCATGAATCATCTTTAACTATAATTAAAAAAAAAAAAACTCTCAAAGAAAAATGATTATGATACAAAATCCAAAAATAGCGATTTGATCAATGAGCATGATACATCAAACATACCGATTTGATCAAAGTGACACAACGATTTGATCAACAACATAATTAAAATTACACGCTGAAATGAAAAGTTTTTGGTCCAATTTCTAATAAAATTTTGATTTTAGCTAAGAAATAAAATGGCTGTTAAAAAATATATGTAGCTCGCATCATGCACAAAATTCTAAAATTCATATATAATAGGTTGTGATTTATCCTGGACCTTGAAACTGATCAAAACTATCAGTCACTTTATAAGTATTGAATGTATTTTTATTGTATATACAGTTCATAAGACAACGACACAGAGCACCACATAGATTTCATCATTCACCTCAAAATTAATTTACTAAGATCTTAAAAAGTGGTTCTTATCGTGTAGAACACGCTCCTTCTATTAAGTCTTTTTAAAGTCTGTTTTATGTATCCAGGAACGACAATTTTGGTTATATCTATTTATTCTGCCACTAAACGATCGTTTACGGTTTCAGTTTAAAAAGAAATAAGTTTTATTGCGACGCTATTAACTTATGAAAAAACTCTTTACTCACTCACAAGAAAGTAAGCAGTACATTTGTCTATAATACAACGTTTGTATACACGTATATAAGTGTGTGTGTGTGTGTGTGTGTGTGTGTGTGTAGAAATACTTCAAATATCAGCACGGAAAAATATACTTAACAGCTAAAATACATTACTCGGATTGAAAAACTCCCTGTTCCCCCTTAAAAATAAATAAATAAAAATAAACCTAGTACAAGCACTTTCTACAGAAAAAACAATGACTTAATGAACCGGAAGCTAAATATTTATAGCACGAAAGAAATTTTATTTCGCTAATAAAAGTGAAGGTAAACCCAGACTATTTTTTAACATTTCATTACAGTTCAAAAAACGCATCAGCCTCTCGACAGACGGAGCGAACTCAAAAAGAAATGACGATTTAATTTCGAAAGAATTATTCATAAACGTTAAATTATATTTAAAGGGGAAATTTATTCATTAAAGGAAATTCTTCCGTTTATTTATTTTTTGAAAAGCACCCGGGTTGGTATAAAAATATTGCGAAAAAAAAAAAAGAATGAACATGATTGCAGAGCTTAAGAAATATGACAATGAGTGAGCAATAACTAATGAAGATTCCATAAGGCTGATCCAATAAGCTAATAAAGAACTCAAAAAAGCAATTAAATAACATACTGATAAAAACAAATACTCAAAGAAAGCTAAACATCTAGATGACAAAAAATTCATTAAAACACAACGAAGTTTAGTTTCCGTTTTATAATTAAATGAAATAGTAATGCAGACGAAAAAGCGTAAAAGAGAAGGTAAAAGAATAATTAAGAACTAATATTTTTTTAATCATTTTTGTCAAAGGAGTGCAAAAACATTCAAAACTAAATTCATACGAATGAGTCACGCAAAATACCTTAAGCTGTGTTTATTCGGGGAAATGAAAGCAATTTTTACATGCAAACCTTAGATTTGGAAGTATATGAAATAAATACGTCAAGATATCTCAGTTGCCACCATTGGGAATTGAAAATTCGATTAAAAAAGAAATTTTCCAAAACTCTTCACCAACATTAATAAAATTTATTTCAATCCCATGGGGTATTTTTTTAATGTTTCAGGTGCATGGTCCTAATAATAACGTAACACTTTTTTTTTTTTTTTTTTTTTTTTGTCGTCGTCGTTGTTTTCACCTACTTCAAGCGTATAGTATTTTAATGCGGCTTTTGCGCAGATCGTATTTTCATAGGCCTCGACTCTTTAAAAGAAAGTTTATAATTTTTTCAAATATCCGTTCACAAAGTTCTGGAGTCGTTAGGCTATTCCTTATCAAGGGCTGTAAATTTTGTTTTCGATAAATTTTGTCTAAATTTAAAGCTAACGATGCAGGAATGGTGCGATGCCATACAATGTCGCTTGGTCATAATTTCTTGCAGGCACGGCTCCCAGCGAGAAAACTGCAATAAACTGAGATGGCATAAAAAAAAAAACCACAAGATTGTAATTAAAAAAGCCAGCTTTTTAACACACACACATATATATATTATACAGTAGAGCCCCGATTATCCGTGAGCGGATTATCCGCGAGTGCGAGTGCAGCGAAAAAAATTTTTAATTACAAACCTAAAAAAAAAAAAGACAATTTTAATTTTTAATCCAAGCCAACTTACAAGGGAAATACAATAGATCCTGTACGGAGGTGTACGATGTTTAAGAAAAGAAACACAGTGGACTGTAAATAATATAACATAAATTTAATAGCGAGGCATTGTTTGCCATAGTAAACTCCGCTTGTTGCAGGAGCTCCGTGCTAGACAGATACAAAGTTCGTTCTGATGCATTCTTGCAGCTAGAGGGCGTACATAGACAAATGGGGGGAGACGTTACGACAAACTTTACGTAACAGACGCTGCAGTGCGAATGTCGAAAATGAACGTCGAAGGTGAGAATGTCGACGAAGAGAACATAGAAGAGTGGATGGAATGCGACGCAAGTGAGTCGGGGTTTGAACGACTGAATGACATAGAGATAACGAACAAAGCAAAGGGAGTGAACGAGAATGAAGACAAAATAAAAGTGAAGACGAGGCGCCTACGCGGATGACACACGAAACTGCTTTGCAGCACGTAGACGGATTGCTTCAATATTTAGAGTAACAAGACGACGATGCACATCTGGCAGAAAAAATCATGTTAAGGAAAGTACAATTTAGAATAAAGAAAAGGTGTTTTCAAAGTAAGATGCAAAAACGAGTGACTGATTTTTTTAAAAAGGTGTAACTGAACACTTTTTGTACATACAGTATGTATGTATTGTTTTTGTTTACCGTTCTTTATATTAGTGATTTAGACACAGAGCAAATGTGTCTTCTGTACTGTACATATGTAAGTATTTTGAAAGTTTTATTATGTTTTTGTACAATAAAACATAGTTTTTATGTTCAAATGTTTTTTTTTTTTGTGTTTGTAACTCATCTTTAGACATTTTCGGGTTATCCGCGATTTTTGTTATCCGCGGTGCCCTTGACACCCAATTCCGCGGATAATCGGGGCTCTACTGTATATACATATATATACATACACACACACACACACACATATATCTTTATATATAAAAGGCAAAGTCTGTGTGTGTGTGACCGAGTTTTTGTCTGCTCGCGGCGCAGCGCAAAGACGGTAGGTCGGACAGTCTTGAGATTCGACACGAAGATGCCTCCCGAGGTCTCATTATGCACCTCGAAGCCCTTTTTTCGATTTTTTAATTAGATTTTCCGTAATTAAATATTTAGTCGCGATTTGGAGCTCCCGGACGAGTAAAAGCCCCGTAAATCCTAACGTATCCGTCGAAGAATGTTTTTTTTCGGACGAGCCTATACGGGAAAGATGACACTATACGGAAATCACAATTAAAATTGTCTGTCTTAATTTATCGATTAATTGTGATTTTTTTTCGATCGCCTGTACGCACCTGTTTTTCGGAAAAAAACGCGATTTTGTCCGTGACCCTTTTTTCCAAATTGTCGAATCGATACGTAAATGTCGTTACATTTTTACGAAATTTTTATCTCAGAGACCCTAGACATCACAGTTTCGAAAGAAAGAACCAAAATTAATTTACAAATCGTAGTTATTTTTTAATAATTTATTTTATGATTCGGAAACTCTTGCGAGAAATCTCATTTTGGAGATTTCGTTCTTCATTTCCGGACGAAGGTAAAATAGGAGAAAAACCAGTTTTTCGACGTCATGCACGTGATGTGTTGGGGCGTTTGTTTTCTATGAGGGATTCGGTGGTTAAAGGAAATCGATTACTATTGCAGTGATAATCGATTAAAAAATCACATTTAGTAATGCCGTAATTTTTTTGGCCAGCACTTAGTTAATATCATATAATTTGTGGTGTATTTGTGGAAAAAATCTATGAAGATTTCAAAGAATTTCAGCATGTGGAGGATGTGATATATTCGCTTTCAAGGAAATCGATTACTATTGCAGTGATATTCGATTAGTAATCCTATGTCAAAAATTTTGCCAAAATGTGCCAGAAAGGATTAAATTTATATGGGTAAAATAATGTATCGTGGTGAGGAAAAGGATGACAGCGGGACAGATTAACAAAGGGTTAAGGCTACTAAAAAATCGGTAATTACATTACCCGAGCAACGCCGGGACGGGTACAGCTAGTATATATATATACACAGACATACAGACATACACACACACACACACATATATATATATATATATACAGACACACACACATATATATTAATTTGATAACCATAGATGTCTCTCAGTCATCTATGGTTCCTTTATTCAACGGTTGCCCCCCCCCCCCTCGCACCCTTCGACCTTGAGAACTGTGAGTCTACAAGTTCTTCAGTCAATATCTTCTCTTCAGTGTGGAAGGATGATTCATGACGCCAGCCTTCTATGGTTCAGGTACGTGCCATTTTTCTAGAACATTGTCTGTTTACTAGACAGATATTCCCACTAAAATACGCTTAAATATCTGACTGTCAGACAGATCTTCATACATTTTGTATAAAATGTACAGTAAGGCTAAAAATCTTTCAAGATTTGAGTTTTTGAAGGTTCTGGGAACGACTTTGACCAAACCCGGTTTCATGTTACCTGTTTTGAAAGGAGGAAGGCTGAATAAGACTGATTTTCTTAAATGCCTCTACAAAACGAAAAGTAATGTAACCTGTGAAAAATGGTTCTGTTAAATAGAAGCTGCTGGAGAATTAAGGAGAAATGGTTTGACAATTGTGGCTACCATGAAGTGTAAAAAACCACATGAACTTCTAGCCCTCATGAACTATTATCCTCTAAATTTCAACTTAGTAATACCTGGGAAAGAGATATGCCTTTCAGGCAGATGTTCCCACTAAGCGGGAACATAATCATGTTCCCGCCGAAGGGTTAACCAGTGCTTCGTTCTTGTAAAACATGCTCCTTCTATTAAGTCTTTTACCAATTCTGTTTTAAGTATTCAGGAACGACAAATTTGATTATATCTATCTATTTGTACTGCAAGCATACGATCCTTTACAGTTTCAGTTTTAAAAGAATGTATGTGTTATATTGTGACCCTATTAATTTATGAAAGAACTCTCTTTACGCCCTCAGGAGAGTGAGGTAAAATAGTCAAACGGAACATGAAAAGTGAAAAGATTTCCTATTTGTTATAAATGAATCCATATTTGATATGACGTTACAAATATCGGAATTCTGGGATGGTTTCGTAAGAGAAATATATCACGATTCAATCGAAATGATCTCCACTTGTATTATTTTACAATTCATTACACACTTACAAAGTTAAATTACTTAATTACATTTACATAAGTACTTATCCTTACAAAGATAAATAATTTTTGCTATATTTTTAACTTGCAAGGAAAAAATTTTGAGATTTTTTTTTTGGGGGGGGAAACCATATGATCACTGAAAATCCCAGATATGGAAGCCCTGATTGCATGCCGTCTTACCTGTGTTGAATTCACAGACAAACCGTATTTTAACACAATAGAGATGTTTTAGAACATCATACAAGATATATACAACCAAACATGTGCGCAAATGTAACAGCTAGAACAGTGGAAACACGGCCTAATTCTAAAATAATAGCATACTCGAAAGAGAAATAATCTTTCCTCATCTTACAGTTTGTAGAAAGTCAAACCCTTAACTCATTAAATGACACTGCTTAAGCTACCATAATTAAAATACCTTGACTCATTGTGTACACACGCCACAGCAGAATTTTATGTTATGGCGACCATATTCTTAGGTCATAGCAGAATTTTATTCTGCTATAATTCTTTAACACAAACATGGCTTTACACGTTGCTGTGTCATAACACAATTCATAATTTAGTAATTATACACTAATCCAGTAATGCCATATAATAGAAATGTTAAGACAATAATGCCATATAATAGAAAGTTCACCGAAAAGAGGTATGAAAGATATAAAATCTTACGTTCATACCAAATGTCACATTTTCAATAATTCAGAATATTAAGTTTTGTGATATTTTGTAATAAAAAAATATTGTTCTGCCGTTAACAGACTTGATAAGTAAAAAAGCACTAAATTTCGTGCATTACATATTAATTTACAATTATGGAAGGAAAAAAAACTTAAAGTTATTCTATAAACATATTCATAATTAACGAGGTAAACAATAAAACAACTGGAAAATAACATCGGGAAATATCAACTTCATTAATGAAAAGAAAACATTTTAATCCTATACATGAGTTTTAAATTACAGCAGAAGCGAGAAATGAAAGCGTAATTCCAATTATAAAACCAGCGAATCAATGCTTCTGTATTTGAGTTTCATTTTTTTTTTAAATAAAAATAAAGAAATTCTTGAGAGATAGCGTTTATCTCTAGAAAAATAAATTTTATCTCGCACAATTTCAGTAATTGAAATATTTCTTTAAAGGATAAAAAGCAAGACTTTTCCTTTTAAAACTCTCCTAGAGCACCTTGACTGTTTCGACATAATATGTATCGATTAAGTCCCTTCTATGGAATATCAAAAGCCTTACATTGATTGATTAAAAAAACATTATTTACTCGAAACACAACCCTTGTCTAATTATTTTAGAGCATATAACACCAACTTAAATGCTTTTTGAGGGAAAATATGAGTAAAGAAATTTGAAAAAAACAAAACACCTTAAAATAATTATTCTAGCCTAGATAACTTAAAGAAAGAGATCGTACTTCTGTACAAAACATACCTCTATAATAAGTTTACGATATAAAAGAAAGGAAAAAAAATCCTATGTTCAAAGTTTTCACACATTATTTCCAAAAATATGAGAACCCAAAAAGTTACGTTTTTTCATCATTAACATACATTTATGTAGCGAGGAAATCATCATAGATATAAAGAATTTTAAAGTGTTTCCTATAGTGTTTTTCACGAGTTTATAATTGAAATTTCATCATATGTTAGCAGCTTTCTGATAATATTTCCACTTATTGAAAGATGAACGCTTTAATGTTTGTTTGTGCTATCGACCAGATATACAAACTCTGATTCGAAAGAGTGTTAAAAGATAGATTCAATGAGTATTACGACTGAAACACCTGAGTTAGAAGCAAAAGCACGGAAATTGGAGTAATGCAGATGCTCAACTGACAGAAATCAGTATAATACAATAATTCTATTAAAAAAATCTCAAAAAAAAAAATGATGGCAAATACTCGTAGTAACATGGCGACAAGAAACAACAGATCAAATGAGTTGGTTGAAAAGTAAAGCACCGTCTGGGAGATTGTCTAAAATCGAGAATGTCCACTACCGCTGAGATACAAAAATGCAATATCCAAAAAAAAATGGTGAAAAAATTAATGGGCTTTTTTTCACCACCCCCCATAGCACATAAGAAAGAGGGAAAAGTTGGTTATTGCTCAAATTATACATTTTTTTAATCCCACGACTAAGAGAAAATCTGAAGAATGATGCCATAATAAATATATCTCAGAGAAGGAATTCGAAGATACATCTTCCGTGCAGTAGGAAATGAACAAATACGTTATAGTTCAAGATGCGAGTGCGTACGTGCGTGCTAGCGCGTGATTGTGTTTTCTTTGAAAGCTGAAAGCAAAATGCAAGACATGAGGTCCAACCTGAACAAAAGGCCTGAAATAAAACTTTCTTATTCTCCCTATAAATTATTTTCCCCTTTTACATAGATGTTATTCCCCTTTATATATATATATATATATATATATATATATATATATATATATATATATATATATATATATATATATATATATATATATATATATATATATATCCCCTTTTACACACACATATGTGTGTGCACGCGCGCATGCGGAATCGTTTTCTCATACAAAAAATATCCACCTGGTTTTTCAGACTGAGGCAAAGGCGCATTACAATGTATATGCACTATGCTCCTAGCTTACCACCTCAAAATAGAGGTTTTTTCGGTAATTAGATCCTTACTAAACGACATTCCCTTTAAAACTGGAAAATTCGGATCCAAAACCGGCATAAAAGCTCAATTAAACTATTAGATGCTCTTAAGGACTGTACAATTCTTAATTCTCCAGTAAAGTGAAGTTGAATTATAATCACGAGGAGAATGTTGTTCCAAGATCTTGTAATCGAGAACCGATGACACGACAACGATTTAAATAAAGAGAGACGCTGTTTTCTCAAACAAAATGTACTTATTGAGCAAAAACATAACAGCATTAAACCGATCCTCTAAACAGAAAAACTTAAAAACGACTTGAAAACGAGTCGCATTCAGGTATAATTTCATTTGCCCTCTGAAAGAAATGAGAATTCCAAAAGGCAAGAAATTAACACAAAAACCTACGCAGAAACAAGTACTATGGTAAGTAGCTGAAAAATGCAAGATTGAATATAAAAAATAAAATCTAATAATGGATAAATTCGAGAGGGCACAAATGAGGACACAAACACACACAAAGAGCTTCAAAAGTTTTTTTTTCCTCTCTCCATTACGGTTATATAAAATAAGATTTGAAAAACAAATACAAGAATATATTCAACAAAACACACCGTTCTCTTTATGACGAAGTTTATTAAAGCTTAAAATAGGCATATAATAAAAGGCATTTTTAAAAATGCATGTTGTAAAACAAAAGCGCCCCGTCGTAATTAATTCGAACTCTATTCAAAGAAGGACACAGTTTTCACTGGGAACAAAAAAAAAAGTAAATTTTAAAATAACAGCGGAATATACGCTTGTTCGAACATAAGATTCTATTGTGAATTATTCGTGTAAAGTTCAACCCCGCATATATACAAGTATGTTTATTCCAGTAGAAAAGCATTATTATTAAGATCATAATTTGCTTTTTCCCTTTTTCTTTTTATACTGAGTACTGAGAAAGGCTGAATTTGCGTTAATTTCGCCGAGGAACTAAATACGTCTTTCAGTACTCGCAGCAAAAGTTCACAAAGCACAAAATATTTTCAGCACAGTCCAAGAAAAACTCGAGAGCAACATAGTAACGAGTTCGAATTTAACTGTCTTTCCTAAAGCGCGAGTTTGTTGACCCTCACCCCTTCTACTGCCTCAGGTAACAATAGACCCTTAATTTCTCGACATTTCTAAAGGGCGGCCCATTATAGGTGCATTTACCTTAAATTGCACTCGCATAATATGCGAAATCAGGCAGTTCCTCGCGCAAGCCACATCTCAACTCTTTCAAAAAAGGTGGGCAAAACGTTTAACATAAAACAAGAGATTACTAAATTCATTCGGAAATGCAAATCTAAAAAAAATGCTGGTTTGGTAAAGCGGATAACATGAATTTTCAACCCTTCGTTGTTTACGTGGTTGCGTCAATGGCGTTGAATCAAACGGTCTTATTCAGAAACAAAACATTCACGAAATATTAAACAATGCAGCTAAAAAACAGCACAAAACCTATATAAAAGAAAGATGTTTTTAAGAAAACTCCAGAATACTAGCAAAATCAAGTTAACCAAACAGACTTCGATGGGCAAATATCTTTACGAAACGTAAGGGTAAATGTACGTATGTGCGTGATTAACATTCAGTGTATTAAATCATCATTACATCGTTTGAATTCTCAAATATTCCGTTAAATTTTTATCTCAAAAGTATGGTTGATTCAGATTAACATTGTTAATACGTGAAAAAGTAAAGAATTCATCTGAACTACTAACAAAAAATACTCAAAGACTGCTTTTAATAAAACAGAATTCAATTTTAAAATGATTCCAATAGCATTACACGTTTTGATAGCTCTAATGAATATAACATGCAGTAGATTTCTCCTTAAAGATCTGATAAAATTTATCGAAAATATAAAAAAGAATAAAGAAATTTTCAAATTTTTAAAAAAGAAACATGATTGTTAATTCTTATGTTCTGCATTTAACAGCGAAATTCGAAATTATTTTCTTTTTTGCATGAATATACGCAAACTTGCGTAATACCCTGGCAAAGCAATCATTTGATAGCAACATCAGTGTATACTAGAAACAAATGCAATCGGGAACATTTTAAAACTGTGTTTTGTTTTATTGAAAACAATACCTTTTTTTCATATGTAGTTCAGTTAAACACAGCATTTTTTACATGTAATTACAGAGCAAATCTTGAGTAACTTATTGCTTTGGAAATGAAAAAGGAAATATCAGAAAAAAGGATATGACGACGATTTAACACATTGCATGCTAAAATACGTAAAAAAAAGGTAAACAAAAGGTTACACATATTTCTAATTTAGACAGAGAATGTTACTTATATTTATAGCACAAAAAGAAGAAAACATACAGATATACTAAATCCAACAACATTCTGTATTAAGGATAAATAATGTAGTGGCGATTAAATTTCGAAGGCGGCTTACGGCATGAATTCTTTAGTAGGAAAATAAATACTATATATTAGTAATACGTTCTTGCATTCTATTAAAGCTTCATGAGCCGCTCATAAAACACATTCTGGGAACGATAAACGATTTCCGGCTGGATGGAAGATATTTCACATCCAATTACTTCCATGAAAAATCATAAAACAGCTCAATATTTCCCTCAAGCCAGACAGACAGACGCCAGTCAGGAATTTTTGACAAAAGCGTGGAAACTAAGCACCGAATTCGAGAGAATCGATTCAGATCGCTTTTCTGCCAGGTTCCCGGGGCACTAGATGGAATAAGGGAAAAACTTCACTATTTTGTCTCCCCCCCCCCCTATTCTGTCTGTGTCTCACCCTCACAGAACTATATTTAGAAGTATCATGGATTTTATTTTCCTTAATTTACTTTTCTGATTTACCTTTCTCAAGGGGAAACTTTTCATTTCCTCATGCAGAGATTAAATATGAAGGAAAACTTAATACTTGCCGCACAAGAGGGCATATATATAAAAATCTAAGCTGGCTGATAATCAAGCAGCTAGAGTGCTGTCATTCGGTTGACATTGAAAAAAAAAATTGGATTATTTGGATCACCAAAGCCTAATGATAATTTCTTTTAAAATAAAAAGAAAAGAAAAAAATACAAATTTGTAGTCATATCAGAAATAATTTTACAGATTACAATAGGTGTGGTTTTCCCCACATTAAACTCTATGAATTTAAACCAGTACGCAATGTCATTACGAGACATAAACGATTATATATATACATACATACACATACACACACACGTGTTACCTGTATTTTCCCCAAGACAAATCGCTGACAGTCCTAAATTACAAATCTCGTACTTGAACTCGAAAATACATACTTTTTATAGACCGAAAACTAAACAACAAAATGTAAGTCCCGTAAATGCAAAAATGAGAACATTTTACGAGCAATTATAAAAAAAAAACTAAATATACGGAGTTCTCAAGGGATTAGAAGGACCGTAGGAGCTATGTTCTAATATTTGCTTAAAGACCATTACAAGTTCCTTAGAAATATTTGGAAGGGGGAGTGCTTGTTAACACCAAGAAAAAAATTAAAATGTTAAAAAATGAGTTTCAATAGGGAGGAAAAAACCATTTATAAAAATGAGAAAATACCAATAACCATACTCTGTATTATTTATGTAGATGATACACAAAGGTAAGAAACAAGTCGAGAAAACGAACACTGTTCTCATGAAGCTTCATGATAGTTGTAGAACATATATCAAAACATGCAAAATGCATGTAAATTCAGAAATCGACAAACACAGAACACGAGTTCAACGAAAATACTTAAGTCAAAAATATAAGAAAAGAAAAAAGTTTTCCAAACAATTCTAAATTGGCTAAACTCTGGGAACCTTTCATTGAAATTCAGGGACAACAACTTCGAGATAAAAGTGCAACAGACAGTGACTAACAAAATAGGTAGAATTCCTTAGACGCTGAAATACATAAGAAAATGGAGGAGCTCAATCTTTGAAAATAGTTGTGTCAAACAATGGAGTGTCTAAGTTCAGAAAAATTCACAAAGATCATAGTAAATACTTCCGCGCTTTTGTTAAATAATGTTATAAACAAGTATAGATAAAAGTATAATTTTTAATTAGGCTTGCTCTATGTTCATACGTTGTCAACGAAAAATACTTTTATTTAAAAATTACAATCGTACAATTAAGCACGATGCGACTTAAAGATAGAAAAATAATAGAACGCGATAAGAAAAAAGTCTTTATTGAATTTATTACACTTAAAAAATAAAATTTACCTATGTAAAATTCATGAGTGTAGTACAAAGATGATTTATTTTCCCTAAATACCGACTACTGCTCTGTACACGAAATCGTCTCCTCGTACACGCAGATTTAAATAACTCCAGCATATACGTATTGTGTTTTTTTAATTAATATTTCATTTAAAATCGTTCCATTACTATAGAAATAAAAAATAAAATGACAAAATTCAGCGAAAAGATTAATCTAAAAGGATAAAGGCCATACAAAACTTTATATATAAAACAAGCCTAATAGAGGAAAAGTATTAAGACAGGAAGAGGAGTCCTCTAATAACCGAATAAGCACAAATCTCCCTACACTACGATTATTAATATTAATTCGTATACCGACAAGCAAACGGAATAATTCCCTTCTCTCCATAAAATATCGATGCGCATCGCTATAAGCTGAATACCGGAGAAACATAACCAGTAAATTGAAGAATATACCTCGAACCTTTTGGCTGATTAAGAAAGTATCCTTTTGGGTCGCATATAGGGACTCTAAGGGGATCAAAGTTTGTAACTGTTGAAATATATTTCTAGAAAAAAATGTATCGTCAATACGGTAGTCGGTTATAGAGTGTCATTAATCCTTTTATTTTTATTAATTTGTTTTTAATTATTATTAACAACATAGGTTTTAGGTAGAGGTGTTAATATATCTTCATGTACGAACTGGAAAACATAAGAAATACTTTAAAGAAAAGGCTCTATACCTGTTGACCGAGAACACTTTAGGGTCAGTGATAACAGCCACCACCATTTACTGATTTTTATGAATTGACTTTTATTCAGTTCAAAACAACTTTAAAAAAGTTTTTCCTTTAAGACAAAATGTTTTACTTATGCTCAGATTAATTTTACGGTCAGGCAACAGTGAGTTTGTTCTCTTAAATCAAAGATCAGCTGCTATCAGTGTGTGTGCGGGGGGGGGGGGGGGGTCATCAACTGGAAAGTATATACAGTCTACTAAAGAAAAAATTGATTGGATAAAAAATAAATTTCCGAAGGGAAAATAAAATTGTCACCTAACACGATGAACTTCTTAAATTGGCAATTCATTTATGAAAATCATGTTTCTTCAATCGCAGGGCTTGAATTTGGGGTATACAAGCAGATCTCTATCAACGTTTTCAAAAGGGCTATAAAACACTAAATGCCTGTTATTAAAGCATTTTATCCTTAAGAAACCCATACCTACGTGTGTCTTCGAGTATCTTACTCGTATGGTCGAGGTAGGAAGGGGGGGGGGAGCACAGCATAAAAAGTTTGCAAAGTATGATAAAAAACAGAAAATAATAAACGCAATTTTTCTACATAATGTACGATAACGTTCGTCGTGGGGCCGAATACATCATTCTTGAACATAAGATTTTTTTTAATTGCGGGGAGGAGATGTTCTTTTAACTGATGGGTAAGTATACAAAGTGATTCTTGACGAGTCTTCGTCTGGAGACAGCCTGGGACCAGCTATCATCCCTCCAACGAAAGAGAAATCTACCCTTTGATGGTAAGGGTATCCTTGTCTTGAGCGGCATCATTGTTGAGCAAACGTACACGGCTGCACATCGTCAATGCCGGCAGATTCACCTCACAGCGATAAAGGGATGAAGTCCTTGAAGTTTATGTGAAGTTGTTCCGGGCTACTACCGGCACGGACTTGTTTCTTATGGACGGCAATACGAAGTGACATAGAGTTCACCTTGTCGGCGATTTTCTTGTGGAAGAGGTTATTCCCCGTAAGAACTGGCCAGAGATGTGTCCGGACCTAAGTCCTATAGAGCAAGTTTGAGATGTCTAGGAAGAAACATTGCATAATGATACCACCCTCCCAGCCCCCTTAAGAAGTTAAATTCCGCGTTTTTTGAAAAATGGGATTTGTTGCTACAAGCATTTATCGACATCTTTATTAACAATATAACGGCTCGTTCTGCGACTTGTATAGCTGCGCACGGTGACCACACCACCTGTTAGACGGGCCGTTCCAGAATTATGATACATCATGGTTTGACCGCTTCGGGTCTAATTTGTATATCCCTAAAAATTTCCCTCTTATTTGTCTCGTTATGGTTTCTGTATACTGTATGAGTGTCATTGTATGAGCCATCTCTGTACCAAATTTCGTTACAAGAAACTAATTATTTCTTCAGATATCACATATTTTGTGTTTGTGAACTTAATTTTGGACACCAGTGAGGTTTTGGCAGAAGATGTTACAAAGAGATAAGCGAAATATCTGCAGTGAAAAGTTTAAGCGCCTGACATAACCTAAAATCCTTCCTGTGTGGTCTATATGTTGCAATATATATATATATATATATATATATATATACACACTTATTTTTATTTCAAATTAAATTATATGTAACACTTCATGCTTTAAAAACTTGTAAATGCTCCAAAAAATCGCTCATACATCCGGAAATGTGAAAGAGAGCAATCAAGTAGAAACGTCAAGAATAAGATCGATTGAAATTCAGTTTCTGAAGAGCTGAGATATTTCCAAGTTTCTCGGCAACAAATCTAAGTTAGAATAAAGATACACACAGTGAGGGATAAAAAAAATCATTAAGCTTCATACATAACAAAAAGACAAAACCAAACATTACAGTTACAGCGCATGGCTTTTGGATTAGAGTAAAAAAATAAACCGAGGACGAATTTCTATTTTATTTATGAGAATACGTGAGTTAGATACACGTATAGAAAAATAAAGAAACAAAATGCAATGAAACTTTTCTAAACCACAACGAAAAAAATGTTGCAAAAATATAGTAAGAATTTTCTTCACTTTTACCTTAAACTGATTGAAGCACGCAAGGATAAACAATTGTAGTAAGAATAAATCAGAATTTAAATTTATGAGGGAAAAAATAGAGTAGAAATGGGAACACAAAAATTTATTGGAGAAAATTTATTTCATATGTTCAGTGGAGAAAATTTATTTCATATGTTCAGTGGAGAAAATTTCATTTCATTACGATATTTTGACAATCACAGGTGGGAAATCAAACAAGAAAATTCAATTCAGTGTGTAATATTTAATACGAAATTTCCTTTGAATTTTTTTTAAAATAGCACAAAAAGGAAAAATACACATTAAAAAATACTGCAGTAAATACAGAATACCCAACAAGTTATTTTGATTCAAAGTTTTTAATACACTGAAAGAATGAGTTTTTCTTTAAAGCATTTAAAGTCCTAAAATGTTACAAAACTCAAAGAAATGAATCCAAACATCCTTTTAAATAATAATCTAAAGCCTAGCACAAGCTCTTATTGAAGATTTTTCAGATTATCATGCACTACCCCGTACAAAGAGTCTAAATATACAGTTACCACAAAGTGATAAGACACTTATGCTTTTCATTAAGTTTTCAGATTAAGAACAAAAGAAGGATTTTCCCATAACGTTTGATTTTGTTGACAAAAAAATACTAATTTAACTAGTAAGAGGTTTATTTTTTCTTTTTCGTTGCAGTAAACGAAATAATTCCGTGTTTTGAAAAAAAGTTATAATTTCGTTATCATTTCTTTGACAAATATAAAAAACGATAAAAATCATGCCAAATTTTTTGTTTCTTAAAAATAACATAAATTACATATATAGGGAACTATTTTTATCCATTTTTATTATAACCATTAACAGTACAAAAAGTTCTGTTAAAAGTAATCGCGCAATTACGTGTTCATCAATGGAAAAAAACAAAAAGAAAGCTTAATTTTTTAAAGTTCTTTTTTTTAAATATTTTTTCGGGTTAGCACTGTTGACTTTTAAAATTAACATTTTCGCTTGTTCAAGTAAATTCTTTTGCCACTTCGGAATTGATTTTGTTTCACCAGGATTGAGATATCGATTCTTGTTAGGAAGTTTTATTTTGTTTTCGATATTTAGGTTCAGATTCTTGCCAAATATGTTAGAACTTCGAAACGATTGATAAGCGGTGAAAGTTACGCATTCAAAGCAAAGTGCAAATGACCATTGTCCATCTGTCTTCAGATGTGACGAACCTTTCTACTGCACGAGCAAAAAATATTTAAAAGCAATATTCTTTCAGGTGTTGCCGAACCATCTAGTTTACAAACAGAATGAAACAAACTTTTATTAACTAAATAATAACTTTAGAAAATTTGTATTGTGGTATTAAAAAAAATTCCCACAGGAATAACAAAGTATTTCGTATATATTAAACAAAAAATTAATATCAATCATTGATCGATATGATTTTGGTTGATAAATATAGATATATGTATATATAGAGAGCAAAACAGATGCCAAAGCAGATTCCTGAATCCGTTTATAACTTTTATATATATATATATATATATATATATATATATATATATATATATATATATATATATATATATATATATATATATATATATATATATACACACAGTGGACGCTCGTTAATTCGAACTCAAAGGTTCTCAGAAAAAAGTTCGAATTATCCGATGTTAAGAGAAAATATATAACCTTAAAAGTGTATCACTGAAGACGAAAAATCTCCTGGTATGTATAACCTCAGAAAATATATTATACTATGCTATCTAAAATTAAAAATATTAGAAAGTAATACAGACTTACCTTAATCATAAAATGAAGCAGAAGATATGCAGTAGAAAGTAAACTTAATTAAAAATATGAATTGCAGTTTTAAGAAAAACTGCAAAATGGATGCTTGGTTTTGTTTATGATGCCTACATTGTTCAGCCAGCTTCTCGATTTGAAGTATACATTTTTGTATTGGATACATAATCAACTGGCAGTGTTTTAATTCCTTTAAGACTTCGTGGATTCTTGGACTTCCCCGTCACTAATAATTTAAGCTTTTCGCTCCCATCCATATTAGCACAAACTAAAGCTGTAATCCTCTCTTTACTGCTTTTATCTCCTACGCAAGCATCCCCTTTAGAATGTAATGTCTTGTTTGGCAAGAGTTTATAAAAAAATGCAGTTTCGTCCGCATTAAAAAATATCTCTCGGCAAGTAAGTAGAGAAAAGCCCTGGCAGTTTCGTACCGAAATTAGTGCATACGTCTTCGTTTACATCAGAGCTTTGGCCACATACAGTTTGATAAGAAATACTGTGCCTCGACTTAAATTGAGAAAGCCCTCCATCACTGCATTTAAAATCTTCAATACCCATTCGACTTGCCAATTCATCAGCCTTCGTCTTCACTAAAGGTCGATTTATCGGAAAATTTCGAGATCTAACATCCTGGAACCATAGCAGTAGAGCGTTTTCTAGATCTTCTTGGGACGCATTTCTCATGCGTTTCCTTCCTCTAGCAAATTTTAATTTTTCCCATGCATTTAAAATTGACTCCTTGTTTTTCAAATAAGTTGACAAGGTATTTTTTTCAATTCCATAGTCAGCTGCTAACTTTGTTTTACACTCGTCATTCTCTACTTTCTTTAAATTTTCTACCTTTGTCACAAAAGTTAGGGTTTTGTACTTTCTACGTGTAGATATCCTGAATTTTTAAACGTTCACACCACACACCGAGGAAGAAAAACTTGCAAGGTGATGGCCGAATGACTAGGGAACTGGCATTCGGTTCAGATCCTGTGGGTTCGAGTCCTACTGTTGGCACGGATGCTTGTAACCGTTCGGAATAGGCTTTAAACTGTAGGTCCCGGTCTAACTAGCCCTCGTGTAGCAATATGTTGACCGTAGCGCTCCAAACCAAACCAGGAAGAAATACTAGATTACATTAACTTGTCTGCACTGCAAGCATAACTGACGCAGCTCCCAAGAATCAGTAGAAAAGACTGGTTTTTCTGAAATTCTAAGAAAATCGATACAAATAACGGAAAATCGTTTTGTCCGTTAAGCACTGATGTCCCTAATGTTTAGCGGAAATGCAATAGTCTAGGAATGCAGGCATGTCCCTCTTTACACGGCAAAGAAATACAGATGATTTTGACATACAAAATAATAAATACAGTGTGTATTTTCTCCATTATACGAGGAAAAAGGTTTTTTTTCGTCAAATTTTTAGTTCGAATTAACCGAAGTGATAAAAATTTAGTTCGAATTAATGAGATATTTTTAACATTAATTCCAATACAAGTTTTTTGGGGCCTTTGGATTAGTTCGAATTAACCGAAAGTTCGAATTAACGAGCGTCCACTGTGTGTGTGTGTGTATATATATATATATATATATATATATATATATATATATATATATATATATATATATATATATATATGTGTGTGTGTGTGTGTAGGATTTATGCGAAATCTCTTCTTATGCCCTAGTAATATTCTATGTTGCTATGCATACAGAGACGCACCAAACCCTTCTTCCTGCGACATTCTTGAGGGGACAGTCGAGGGTTGAATGACCCCGGCTTGGAGGCGATTTGAAGCTGAGTGTGAAAAATGCGCTGTGCACAGAGAGAGAGTACAGACCTCGTTGAGGGAGGCTGTGTTTTGGACTCCGTGCGATAGGCACGGGAGAGATTGTATTTTCCAACGGGGCGAGTCAAGGCCTGCGTTGTGGTGCATTTGACGGGAGCGAGAAGGCTACCCGATCTTTTGTTCTGTTGAAGGGAAGCGAAGCATTTCGCTCCCGTGATTATTGTTATATTGCACCGGAGACAGTAAAGTAGGCTCTCCGGAATATCATAATTGTTGTCTACATTAATAAATTAATAGTTGTTGAGTTTTACAAAGTGTAGCGTATTTATGATTCAAGTGCGTTGTTCTTAGACACCCCCTAGACGCCGTGAATTGCCGTAAAACTGCTCCGTGAATTAGACAACTATTTAAAAATATTTCAATTACATTTTAATATTTCCATTCGTAAATTAAGACTCCTAAGAATGTTTGTAACAAAACACTGAAAAACCAAAAAGTTTAGAGAAACTTTAAGTAGTTTAAGCAGACACCTTTTTCTGAAGGTTGAACACCGCAATTCATAGCGATAACTTCAAAGTTACGTTTCGTATTTAGTATAGATGCCTTTATTGAAAGGTTAAAAGGGTCGGAAGATTTTAGCCATCACTTTCTCTCATCCGACAAATATTTTTAAATTTAATATTTTTCATCTAGAAAAACTAAGTAGTTAAAAGTAAACAAATTCCTTTTTTAAAATACCACAACGGCATAGCAGCTATTTTCATAAAACGTAAAATTCTACAAATTGTTATGCTTAAATCAACTGCAATTTACATTGAGACCCAGATGTCACACTACTTTTGCAAAGTACTATTTAAAAACAAACCTGTTAATGTCTTTTTATAAAAACAGAAATACACACATACTTTATTAATAGTGTATTCAATATAATTATCTCCTTGCGCGTTACAAATTCAAAAATAAATAAATAAAATAAAAAATAAATAAAATAAAATAAATTCTCAGTTTTTTTAATTCTTATACCAAAGAAACATGAAAATAAGTAATTTAAGTAAAATATTTATATTTTGCAACAGTGGGTTTTATTAAAAAACAACCTAAATCTTCCAGTATATTCACTTAACACTTCTGATGAGAGCAAATAGTTGCTGCAAAATATGACAGTCAAAGTGAGAGAATAACATTCTGAAAGATATTGATCGGCCATTTATGTACTGAAACAATGGAAATAATTCGCTCAAAAGGAATGGAAATTTAACACGGGACATTTTTCCAAGTTTCGCATACATCATGCTTCAAAATAAATATAAATACAACAAACGCTACTGAATACGTATTGCGACAAGACTAAGATCTAAATATATACTATACTACATTATAAATATTACACAAATGTAGAAAATGTATCTACTTTAGCTAAATTTTCCAATTGGAAAGAATTCTCATTTATTTTTAGCTTCATCTACATATTTATTTTTAAATGACAGACAGATATTGTAAGATAAATGTAATGTACAATCATTATAAATAAATATAAATATTTATTAATGAAAATTCTTTTTTCACGATAAAAAGTACTAATAGCATCGTTCAGCTCATTAATCACACACACACACACACACGGATATAAATATATATATATATATACCCAACAAACACAAAGTCATCGGGCCGGGGTCGGAAGGTTCCGGCCAGCCGATTTCACCACTGCCGGGCCGGCGCATTAGGTCAGTATCGTTTCCGTCACGGCTGTGTCCTCTCGCCCGCGACTACCCCGTCGACTTCTGGGCCGCTTCCGGTAGGAATCGAGCCATCGTTCATCCGACTGCGAACCGTTAGGCAGCCGCGATTAAGCCATCGATGCGGACAGATAGCCGGAGCGTAACCGGAGGTTGACGGGCCGGTTACGGGAGCAATAATTGGTGTCGACATACCGTCATCTACCCATCTCGTAAACAGCAATGTGCCGTAGGTCCGGGTATCATGCCAGCATTCTACCAGAATCGGACCGCCGGCAGTTTTTCAAAGTTTTTCGTAGGACCCTTTCGTTTATATGCTTATTTATTTCATTGACGATTAACCTCTGATATCAACCCTTTCACTTTTTTTATTATTATTTTTTTGCCTTCATATTTCTAGTATTCAGTTTTGCCTTATGTATTTTTAGGTATTGCCAAATACTGATCTTTGTTATTACCTAAAAATTTGCATATGAATCATTAGTTTACTTGTTAGAACAAAACCTCATTTCGTATTAAGATACATTTACCCAAATTTGAAATTTAAGATAACATTAATACCAACCATTAAAGCTAAATCATCTTTCCATTCGATCTAAGGTTCCAGTTTGTTTTTTTTAATTTAGAATGAGATTATAGTATGTAAAACAGTACTACTTTAATAATTAACCCAAAAAATTTGTACTTCCCCAGTATAAAATTTATTAACATAATTTGATATATTTATCTTTCAAACCTGAGTAATGTGTAGTGTGTATGATGAAACCCATCTTTGTGAGCTTGTGAAAACTTGCTCAGAATTTATTTAAATTATTTTTTGGTGTAGAGTTAATAAATACAGACACACATGTTTTTAAATACAGAAAAGAGCTGGTTTAAAGTAAAAATAGTTTATTTAGAAAGTACATAGCACATTTACACAATTTTTTTCTATATTTTCTACAAAACAGGATCCTTTTGCTGTACCTCTGGCTCCATCTTTACAGCATCTAGGGAAAAAAAAGAAAGAGAAAATCAGTTCATAAATTTATGTGAAAGGAAAATGACTCCCATCCCCAGATATAATTTATGAATCAAAAGAATTTATTTAAATTATTTTTTGATGTAGAGTTAGTAAATGCTCTGCAGATAAGAAAATTATTTTTTGCATAGTTTTGTACATTAAAGGGTAATTTATTGTTGTAAAAATAGTTGATTGTTGAAAGTAGTTGAAAAAATTCATTGTTGATAAAGTAGAATTAAATAAATCCAATTAGGAAATATAAATTCTGAGACAGGGGTTTAAAAAAACTTGATATAAAACAGCACCCAACACATGAGTGCAGTTTTAAATCTGTTGTCATTTTATTGATAACTACTTCCGAGAAGTAAATTCCTACCACATTTTTTTTTGTAAAACCAATTACATACTGTGAAAACTACATCATGTAAAAAATATTTACTTGATTAAATAAATATACTAATAGAAAATAGTTATAAAATATTTGTAAAGAGTATTCCCCTTTTCACTAAATTTCTCTCTGTACAGTAGAAAATCCAACCATGTCGATTAATTTGTTATTATATATATAAATAAAATAGGGTAGATTGCCTTGATAAGAGTACAATAATCAGTTTTTAATGTTGAGCATAATTTCAGCTCAACATTGAAAGCTGAATCAGAGACTTGTCTAGAATGACACCAAAATTTCCTCTTCACTATTGACAATAATGCTGTTGAAAGTAGAGAAACACAAGAATAAAGATTGAATGCTAAGTAAAACATTAGCATACAAAATCTTAAAACTTCTAAATTTGATTACAACATGCCATACAGAGCATTAATACAGATGCTGGGTCAGATTTAGAAATTAAAGATTTTATATAGTATTCAATCTTCATTCTTGTGTTTCTTTACTTTCAATGTGAGAGTGATTCTCGATAGTGAAGAGAAAATTTTGTTGTCATTCTAAACAAGTCTCTCAGTCAGCTTTCAATTATTGTACTCTATCAAGGCATTCTAATCTATTTTATTTATATCTGTAATAACTAATCATTTAATTGACAGGATTGAATGTCGTACTGTACTCAGAAATTTAGTGAAAAGAGTGAATACTCTTTAACTAATCTATTACTATAATAATGAATAAAGTAAACATTTATTATATGATGTAGCTTTCACAGTAATTGGTTTTACAAAAATTGTGGTTGAAAGTAATTTGGGATACTAAATTCTGCATAGTATTTTAATAGAGCATATCTTTTGTTACTAAATTGTCAAATTATGGTGGAGATCTGTGTATAAAGTATTTTTTATTTGCGAGCAGCTGTTATTAGGGATAACCACAGTAAAAAAATATTCAAAATATACTATTTAGATTCAGTAATTACTAAACAATTGTTATGATATATTGTTTGATTAGTCTAGGTTAATTTGAAAAATGAGGTGGGTAATATTGACTAGCTGTCAATGTTGAGTGAAATGGCATAGATTATATTATAAAGCGTGAAAAAACACTTAGACTTTTTGAACCAAGCTTCTAACCCAAATTTAAGTTTTTTAAAAAATATTTTGCTAATGAGAGTATTTTCACAGATCTTAACAATGGAATAGAAAACCTGTATAGTCAACAAATTCATGGATAAACGATTCAGTTCTAAAAGCAAAAATCCTGGTTTCTGTATACTGTTGTAACATGATTATTATAAAAGTATACAGAAACCAGGCCTTTTGATTTTAGGGCTGCATCTTTTATCCATGACTTAGTTGACCATACAGGTGTTATGTTCGATTCTTTAGATCCATGAAAATATTTTCAATTTTAAAAGTTTTATTAAATTTTTTTTAAATTTCTGGTTAGAAGTTCGGTTTGAAAAGTTAAAAGTATTTTATTGCACTTTGTAAAATAATCTATGCCACTGCACTCAACTAGAGAATAAAATTAAGTTTTAGCAGTAAATTTACTTTTTTAGCAGTAAATTTACTATTTTTTAAAAAGTAACATTACATTAACCAAAAGGTATTAAATACATGACTTTTTTAAATACCTCATTGAATCTTGTGTATTACCAGCAGCAATATTAGACACTGTCCAACAGACTTTCTGAAATGAATAAAAATAAATATATAATAACACAAGGCAAGCTGTTAAATTATAATCAGAAAAATTTCTCCTCACATGAATTTTCAAATCAGATTGAGTGAAAATTACTCATAATGGAATATGCACTGAGCATATAATTTAATACCAAAAATTGCCTGGTGATTAAAAGTTGAGAAGTAATCAGACTTTCAATGTGCTGAATATGTTTAGCACAATATTTAAATAAGACTTTAATATACATGAACTAGATTACTACCTCGCAAAACTTACAAGAAACAATTTCAACTTTCCATAAAACTCCAACTGATGTTTAGAATCAGTTGAGTTATTTTTCAGGCACAACTTTATCAACATATTTAATTATGAAACTTTGAGAAAGTAAAGACAATTTACAATGCATTTCCCCCCATTTTTTTAAACAGCTAAACAAGATGCTCAGTGGAATTTTAAAAAATTTAGTACAATCAAATATTTGACAAGGCAATAAAAGAAATTCTAAGCATAATGCAACAATTTAAAGAACAACATAAAACAGATGCTGTCTATGATTTTTTTCATTAACCCAAAGCTCATGCTTAACTTGAAGAGTTCAGAATCAATGGGGAGAAAAAAAAGTACTAATCAGAATTTTTGAAAAAATTCCAGTTGACATACCATATACGAGATGAGGTACTAGTTCCCAGACATACACTTAACTAAAGTTTAGATTTAATGAGTTTCTAACTCTTAATTTTAGGATAGTAAAACATAGTTATGTCTTAACTGGCTAATGTGTGCATGTGCACGTAAGAAAGCACATAATAGATATATTTAGGATAAAATATTAAAGATATTTTTTTTACTGCCTTCATCTCTAATAACACAGATAAAAGTGATTTCAAACACGATACAAATTATAAAATTAAGGGGCTAGGGTTTGAAGTCTAAGCTTCGATTCATTTTCGAAAACCTGTGTCAACGAGATGTTGTATTGTGACCCAGACAATTGGCGAAACTTTCCAAACCTATTTTCAATAATGTCGGTTTGAATTTTTCCTGTTAAGAAATATGCCATCCCCAATTCATTGCAACAATATGTTCACATTTCAAGTACAGCATGTGTAGTGTGAGAAAGTGTGGTATATGTTTTAGTTAAAAAGCCAGAAGTATATTTAAGAGAATTCCAAGTATCAAGCCAAACTAAGAATTTTTGTAGGTACATAACCTTTTCATTGGATGAATTAGATGACAAAGACTCACAATACACATCTCGTTTATGACCCCCTTTTAACTTACTTTACACATTCATTATCTTCCACCATTTAATAATGATTGCAATATATTCAGATGTTTCTAAACAAAAAGGTTCATCAGTATGTGTAGAAAGCACTTTCAACCCTTCAACAAAATAGTCATTGAAAATTTTAAGGCATAGTTTTACATTTTGTCTCTCCATAGAAGATGGAGTTTTTAAAAGTTAATCCAAACACATATTATGTTTAAATATGTGTTTGGATATAATTATCCAAACACATTATGATAACACTATCTGTGATAACACTATCATTATGATAACACTATCATTAAAATCAATAAAATGCATACACTGACCATAATTCTTCTGATTCAGCCAATTATTTCTGACACACTTCAGAATGTGTACAGGATCAAAAATATAAAATAATGGTCTATTAGGATTTGAAGGATGATTATATAATATACTTAAACAAGGGGGGTAGCAAAATAGGATATTGTTTAATAATAAAGTCAGTTGTTCAGTCAAGAAGTCAATTATTGTATTTTGATGATGAGAAATTTTATGTCTTAGAACATCAAGCAATTCAATTACCACATTTAATACATTTTCACCATCACTCATTACTGTTTTCATTTAATCCAAATTCTTTATATAAGTATTAAGACTTAAAATGGAATAAACATGTTTAACAGAGAGAAAAATTTATGGCATGCATAAAATTAAATTTTACCAAAATTTAAAATTACTTAGCCCATTAATTAATGATCTAATACATCCAAAAGCAATTTCCTTTTTACTACTTCTGTAATGAATTATCAACGAACCTCTAACAACTTATCAGGAAATTCTAAAAATATTTTTAAAATTTTAATGTTAACCATTAAGAATAAATAAAGCTTGGCACTTCACATTTTCATAATATAAATATCATTTTTCTGTTATTATAAAAGACTCTGTAAACCAGGCGTTTTGCTTTTTGGAACTGTATCTTGTATCCGTGAATTCATTGATTATACAGGAGTTCTATTCCATTATTAAGAAAGGGTTATTTCATTCACTTATCAAACACACATTTTGATATAATAAACCACAACTCACAATGAATGTCTTATCTACAGTTTTATAAACAAACTTTGTCCATGAACAGATTTTATATTTTCTAAATAAACCTTGGCATTTTATACTTTTATAATATAAATCTCTTTTTTTGGCAAGAGTTAAAGACTTTCAAGTTTTTTCACAAGAGTTAACATGACCAGGGAGTCATGTTAACTGAAATCCCTGGATTGCACTTTCTCACTCATCTAAAACCTTAACAACAAGCTTCACAGTTAAAAAAGAATAAATAAAGAAAATCAATATTCTATCCACAAATTATTGAGACCAAAGTTTATGAGAAAGTTCAGATTAGCGTCTAAGTTAAAAAAACTAATTTGAAATTTTTAGTTGTTTAATAAATATTTTTATAGTTTTTTCATAGAAAAATTTAATTAGTTAAAAATAAATCTAAAAAAATATTAAAAACAGTGATTTTGGCCACAAGTCCACTGCTGAAAATAAAAGTATAGCTCGAGAATAAAAAAAGGTAGGCTCAGTGACGTTAAACAAAAACCTTACATGAGTTATGAGATCCAAGTGGTATTTGTCTTTCAAGCCCGAAGTTAGATTCCAGTTTCAAAATTCTGTAAAGAAACCAATATTTTCTTATAATGCCATAATAAAAATTTAATGTTTTATCAAACCAAGAAGTATTGAAAAGTAGAGTTCTTTATAAACTTGCTTATCACTAATATAAAAAGGGGAAAAGAAACTAATTTTACCCTTTATATATATATATTAAGCCAATAAGTTCACATTTATTTTGCACAGCATGACAACAAAATAATTTCCAAAAGACCTTTAGAGATGAACAGCTTATAGATAGTTATTGAGAACATTCTCAGATTTATAAAAACTCTTATCGTACAATATCTATTACAATAAAGCAATTTTTTGTATGTACACATTCTGATAATCTACAAATCTATATACTTATAAATATATAATTTAAAAACATGGAATGCAAATTAATAAGTTAAGAAACAATTTATGTATCTAAATAGTCTATTTTGGAATAATTTTCACTGCCATCATCTCTAATAACACTGATAAAAGTGATTTCAAACACGATACAAATTAGAAAATTAAATGCACGTGGCATCTATATTGACACAAATTTAAAACTCTAAACTTCTCATTACTCCAGAGGTTCTTTGAATGAATTCAGGAATACAATGGAGTTCACATACATACAAAAATTAATAATTCTTGAAAATATATATACACTCAATTGCAAGAATATATACACTCAGTTGCAAAAAGTATGCACCATTATGTTATTCCTAAAGAGTGAAATTGTTTTATTTTATATCTTCAGAGAGAGTAGAAATATAATCTAAATATCAAAGCCAGTTCAAAATATTGATTAATAGCAATTGAAATTCAAAATGTTCCTTAAATAAGCTTTTTATTTAATGAGATATTCAAAATAAAAAAATGCTCCAATATTTGCTATTGTTTCAATATTTACTTGACATGTGGATACTGATTAAACAATATTTTGATCTGGTTTTGAAATTTTGAATATATCTTTGCTCTCGATAGACATAAAGAAATTTCACCCAGTAGGAATAACATATAAATATATAGCAATTGAGTGTACACATAGAACATTATAAATAGAATTTTAAAAAAATTATATTTTAAGGCTATTAAGATTATACATGAAAAATACCTATTAGTGTTTAGCATTTAAATTAAAATATATAATTATACTAAATACATTCTTTTAAATTATGAACACAAAAATTTTAAGAATATTTGTTCTTTATTTCTTTATAATGTATAAAATGCAGTGTATTTTATAAAGTTTACTCAAAACACAATTTGATAAGGAATTCAATAGATCCTTTTGTATGATTTACAAGTTCATTTTTAGAATCTTTTATAATGTGGAACGTTTTTGAATCCATCTTTTAACATTTAGACATGGATAATTTGTTGCCTATTGATACCTGGCAATAAGAACATTGTAAAATATATTTAATAGGAAAATGGACAATTTTTCCACCATTGAATACTATGCATGAATTTACTATGGAGGAATCATGTGTAACTGATTTATCAATCCAGTAGTAAAAAAATGTTTAATTTGGATTAACATATTAAAAAAAATTTCATTATAATTTTCTTTCAAATTTCTTTAAAGAAATAAAATGGAAAATATTATACTGGAAATGAAAATACATTTTTATTTTTCAACTATGTAGATTTGGAATTGATATTTGTGTCATGTATTTTATACTTTCTAAAGGATATAAAAATCTAAATAGTGCGTACAAATTACAATTCTAAATATTAATTTAATTAGCAAATACTTAAGACTTTCACAAGAGTCCATTTACTTCCTTTGTCCATCTAAAATATTAACTGAAACACGAATCTTAAATTATTCCGAAACAAAATGTTTTTATTTATACATACGAAAGTGCTCGTAAGTGCCATAAGTATTGCTAATTCAATACACTCAGTTCAGTAGAGTTTGATCTGAAATATGGTCAATTCATATATAACTTGGATTAAAACACTATCTTATAACAGAAATAGAATAATGTTCACTATGTAAGGGTGTTAAATAAAATCTAAAGGCAATAATTTAAGACTAACGAATGAAACTTACTTGTGGATTAATTTCAACGAACTTGTAATCAATCTTTAATGGCGCCTTTTCAATCACGTGCAACTGAATGTCCAATCAGATGACACTAGTGCATTGTAGTATGACGAGGCGAAAAAAAAGATGGTTTGAAATTTCATTATGCTATAGCTTTCAAAAGCTGCCTTTTGGTATTGAATATAAAATTTTATTGCTCTACTGAAATATTTTTCAGGTGCTTCAAAATAGATATTTTTGTGAAAAGAGATAAAATTCTTTTTTTCTGTTTATTTTATGGTATATTAAATTAATAATATATATTTTTTGTAAATAAAATATTCAAAATATTTTTACAAGAAACTTAGGTATTTCTAAGTATTTCTAATTTTTAGATGTCATTACAGAACAACTGATTTTGTAGAATTTCGCAATTTTCATCATCTTAATTTTACAGTAGTATATTCTTATAATACACATTGGAATGAAAAAAACAATTTTTAATTAACGGACCTTAGTTAAAATAAACAAATCACATTTATTTAGAAAAATATTAATGTAATGTCTTTAAAGGCAAAGTGTTATTTTGAAATAAACATTCATATTTTTCAAAAGTCCATAGTAATCATACATGGTTTGCTTTACTTATTTCACTGACACATTGAATTGCTTTCTGTTTGTCATCAGAAATATGCCTCTTCATAGGAAGTCCTGTTACTTTAACATCATTCCATTCAATCATATCAATATAATCCTTGGCATCAAAGTTTATACGTTGAAATAAAAACTTTTTGATGCCACCTTCATTTTCAGCCCTTGCTTTTAGATTCCGGGGTAATCCAAGCTCTCTCTTACATGACTGCGATCATCTGATATCATACAAAGGACGAGATTTTCAGAAGCAGATTTCTGGCACTGGAAAATGTATATAAGATAGCATAATAGCATTTTTCAATGACAACAACCAGAATTTAAACATTACTGTAATTGGAATGGGTGGAACTGCCGTGAACACTGGATTGAATAATGATGTGGTTCGTTTATTTGAAAAGGAATTAAGAAGGCCACTGCAGTGGTTGATTTGTCTATTTCATGGAAATGAACTGCGCCTACGTCCTAATTTGGAGGAGAAATAGGTAAACAACTAGAAAACTGCTATGAACTTCCAGTAATTGAATTATCACCTATTGAAAATGGCATTCCATTACTAGAAATTAAGGATGATTTAAGTGTGGACCCAAAATATTTGTTAGAAATGTCTAATGCAATCTCTGTTGGAAGGTGCTCTTCTGATTTGTCTATGAGAAAACCAGGAAAACTTTGTTATTCATGATAGCTTACATTAGCAAACCAAATACTTCACTTGTATGTGGGAACAGAATGTACTGCAAAAAAAATCTCCGAATACTGACTGAGTACATTTTGTAAGTATATGCATCTGTTTCGTTTCACATAAAGCGGAAACTATCTTATATCCATGGATCGAAGCACTTGTGGAAACTTGTAAGCTATTCACGTTACCTCCATCAGACTCTTAAAAATGTAATTGACCCAGTCATTCAAAGAAATTCGTACTTCGCTGCTTCTGAAAATCTCCTCTTATGTATGATATCAGTTGATCGCAGCCACGTAAGACAGCTTGGATTACGCCGGATTCTAAAAGCAAGGACTGAAAAATGAAGGGGGCATTGGAAAGTTTTAAGTTCAACGTATAAACTTTGATGCCAAGGATTATATTGATATGATTGTACGTAAAGATGTTAAAGTAACAGAACGAGGCATATTTCTGATTATAAACTAGGAAGCAAAATAATCTGATCAGGAGAGTCAACGTACTGACTTCAGCAATTTTCCATGTCACACACAAGCAGTAGAAAGGATTGTTAAATTCGTTACCGAGTCACCCTTACCCGTCCGTGGCACTTCTGCAAGAGTTGCATTGATAAAAACGAAAATACATTCTCAAAAGATAATGCCAAAATTTAATAATAAAAAACAAAACAAAACACAATTCAATGTGTCAGTGAAATAAGTAATGGAAACCATGTGTGATTACTATGGACTTTTGAAAAACATGAATTTCTTTTTTTTCAAAATAACGTTTAACATCCCCAATCTCAAAGAACTTTTTAATCTTATGCACAGTAAGTGTGCGTTTAAATTTTCTTCTACACCCACTTTTGATTATATTCCTAAATCTGAAAAAGTTAAACCTCTGAATCAGGCTGATGAGCTTAAAGCAGGGTGTTTAACCTTTTGCAGCATCTGGGCCACATGGTAAATTTTTTCAAGGCAGGCGGGCCGCATAAAAAAGTCAACTACATTCAAAAGTTTAGTTTTATTATGAAAATGAAAAATACATTGTATATGTAATGTATAAAATATTATAATCTTGGTATGCAATGTGATGTGGTAATTTTGAACGAAATCGAACATAATGTGATTTTTTAAATTTGGGTTGGTCTAAAGCGAATTGCTCTCGAACTTAACTAGCATTAATGATCGAATCAATCTCTCAAACCAATTTTCTATCCTAGGAAACTGTCGTAATCCGGAGGAAAGAAATTCCCGCTGCTAATGATGAATTTCCTGTTAGGCGGGAAACCAAACCTGAGCCATGTTTTTTTTTTTAATGGCGGAAGGGTACAAAGATACCCTCAACAAAATGTACAACCTAGTCAAAATTCAATATCCCAAATCAATTTCATGAAACTTTCTCAAAATCTTATCTGAAAACATTACTGCAATTGGATTAATATCGGACCTTTCAAAATTACTTAATTTACTTACGCATTGAATTTTTTAGGAAAAAAAAATCCCAAAACCGAACGGCCACTTAAAAATTAAAAATTTATGTTCCGATCTTAATATTTCAAATCTTACCCAGTCCATTAATTGTTCACAGGTTAATTCTGATAGTGTTATTCTGATAGTGTGGTTTCTGATAGTGTTTAACATTTTTCCTTTATTTTTCTGTTCCATGCGAGGCAGTTTCCTCTTATTGAAGTTCCACACTTGATACCCTATCAGGGAATGCTGGTGTGGGGCGTTCGTTTTTGCTTCCCATGCTTCAGTCCTCGGTTCGATCCTGCAAAGTGCAGTTCTGTTATCTGTACTCACGGATGTTCAAACCTGCCAATTTAATTTATTAAATATAACTTACTTATTATTTTAAACTTAATTGCCTTATTTTTTATTTCTAACATTTATTTAAACTAATTTTTTTGCCTTTTTTTTCTTATTGTAAATATTATTTCTCGTATCCTGATTCAATTACAAAAAAAAAACAATGTAATATATATTCTTCAATGTACGTACTGAGGATAAAGGGTCTTATTTTTTGATATTTTTTGGTGTCTCATGACATCTACTGTCTATGTCTCTGACATTACATTACATTAATATTTTTCTAAATATGTGTGATTTGTTTATTTTAACTAAGGTCTGTAAATTTAAAATTCTTTTTCTTTCATTCAAATTTGTATTATAAGAATATGTTACTGTAAAATTAATACGATGAAATTCGAGAAAAAATTCTACAAAATCAGTTGTTTTATAATGGCATCTAACAATTAGAAATACTTAGAATATGTAAATTTCCTGAAAAATATATTTTGAATATTTTATCTACAAAAATATATATTATTATTTTAATATACTATAGAAGAAATTTAAAAAAATACAAATTTTATCACTATTTCCTCTCTTATAAATAAAGAGTGGTGAAACAAGGACCCATTTTTAAGTAGATATTTAATTTCTCCAGTAATATATAAAATTGAAACTAATTTTCATCTGTTTTTATAAGCTTCTAGGGAGTTAAAAACATACACACAGAATACAATCTTTACATACAAGGAAAATTATGTGAATTTTCACATAATACAATTATACAATTTCACATAATACTTTTCACATAATACAATCTTTACATACAAGGAAAATTATGGGAATTTTCCGCGTAAAAGAAGTTTCACAACAATGAAATAAATATTTTTGAAAAGTCTGTTAAATTTAATCTTCGCCTTCCCTTTCAAATCCATAATTCTGATGCAGATATCTGTTACTTGTGGTTACGAATCGGAGGTACAGTTCCGGGACGATGCAGGGTAAACGATTTCGGTGCGATTCATATCAACCCATAACAGGCCCTGAAACACGTAAACGGAAAGCGTTTCCCCTTCGGAGGTTCGTAAACAACCCGCCAGTGGCCCGACAAAATTCTCCCGTACTTGTCGTTCAACCGGTGCCTCCAGCACTGGCCCGATAAGCTGCCGTCAGTCCTGTGTTTGTTGGGTATATATATATATCAGTTGAAGATACAGTTTGTTAAAATAATTTGCTTAGGGATCTTCGAGCTTTCCATGTCGTGGAATCGCAACTCTGAATGAATGATATTTGGTCACTAAAATATTCAAATTTATACACAAATAACGGGCCTATAATACTTTAAGAGTAATATTTTATTAAGGTGAACTGTTCGCTTGAAATTTATAAACCAGAATTCTAAAACCCTTTAGTACAGTTTAGTGTAATAAGTTAAAGTTATCTCACTTTTAAAAATTCTCGACGTACGAAGCTTGGAAATGCTCTTAAAACAAGAATACATTTATCTAGATTGTTATACTTCAAGTCACTTATCCTCGAGGTTGACGTTTAAATAAGTAAACTTCTTTTAATAAAGCTCAGAGAAAAATTTTAAAAAAAGTGAACGCACCGAACGCGACACAATAATAAAAAATTCATAACTGGAGAACTAACAATTTGATTCCCGCACGTTTCATTTTTCATACACGCATAATCTGCCAGGTTCTGGATTTAAATAATAATAAAAAAAAACTAATGAATTACTCCACCAATTTTTTCCTCCTCCAGCAGCGCAATTTGAGGTCGTTCACGGCAGCTTAAGCGCTTTAAACAGTAAAAACAAGAAATATGGCCCCACAAGAGAAGCTCTCGATAGAAATATAACAGTATTATCGCAAAGCCTCTTCCAAGCGTTTTAAAATTCAAGGATTGAAGAAAACTGGGAAAGGAGTACAGGATATAAGATTCAGATATAGCCTTTGCAGGGGCGAAAAATGCCATTTACGATGCGTATTTTAAAAAAAAAAGAGAGAGAGAAGAGAGAGAGAGAGACAACTAAAATTTAAAATGCAGCTATCTACAATATCGTAATTTCTTCCGGCAGTTCCATACGAGATACTTGGATCTGAAATGGTTTTCTCATTTAAAACCATAAACCAATCTTTTAGTTATAAAGCGATTGCTCAAAATTTGAGCAGAGGATGGTTATATGGCTTTCGGAAAAAAAATAATAACATTGCAGCAGCGATACGAAACTTCCTGAAAAATTTGAAAACATTTTATAGTTAAAAAAACAGTTTATGCACAGATACCAAGATTTGAGTGGGCGGATATAAGCGCCATTAATGTCCTCTTCGAGCCATAGGGGTAACAGCTAATAGTTACAAGTCGTTCAACGCAAAAATTACTGGAACACCTATATGCTTTGCAATTACCGAAAAAAATTTCATTAGACACAGTGTTTATCGACAATTTCGAAAATTTTCACTAAACAGAGATGGTTAATTTGAAATGCAAATATAAAATACTTTAAAATATCACTTATGATGTTCCATTATGATCTTGATTTTAGAAAAGAACCTTCCCTTTTTAGGTAGTAATTTATTCAAAATTCAAAATATTTTTGAAATCAATAATCATCTTTAATAAATTTAAAAGAACACCTATAGCGAGATTATTGCAGTGATGGTTCATAATACTATATAATATATAATTTTAAAATATTTTATATACGTCACGATGAACTCAAGAAAAGCTACTCCTCTTAAGAAAAGAATTTTTTTTTACAATAACAGCATTACTACTGAATTAGTCGTACCTCTCTTAATTTAGTCGTAACTTATTTACAGTGGAACTTCGATCGAACGGTCCCCGAACCACCGTTTTACCGTAGGTGTCGTTTATTTCATCCAGTCCCGATGATAATATTTGTTATATTCTCGCATCTATAGTTTTCCTTCATTTACCGTTCAGTGCAATAGGTCCCTTTAAAAACGAAGTATCGCAGTTCTACTGAATATATACAGGGTGTTTCATATTGAATGGGACAAAAAGAATAGCATAGTACAAATTCTGTAACTGATTTATTTAGCCGAAACAAATTAATTCTGAAACTACAATTATACAAGTTTTATCTGGCAACAGCGAAAAATCTCCGGTTACGAAATCGTCAATAGAGGCACTATTAATCGAAATGGCGCCATCTATGCAGGAGAAAGCGTACTGTGTTTTGGAATACGCCAAAACATCTTCGTTTGTCGTTCACTGAGTTGGTGGAGGAAGCGGTTCTCGGCTTCATTCTGCAGCAAGACGGTGCTCCACCACATTGGCATAAAAACGTAAGTCAGTACCTGAATGATAGTCTACCTCATTGCTGGATTAGCCGTGCTGGGTCAGACGATGTGCCATTGCTTTGTTGGCCACCGAGATCCCCAGATCTAAACCCTTGCGATTTTTTTCCTATGGAGTTTTGTTAACGACAAAGTGATCGTGCCTCCATTTCCAAAGGACTTACAGAAACTGAAACAGCGGATAACTGAAGTGCTCGAATCATTAACAAAGGATATTCTGTCACGAGTGTGGTAGGAATTGGAATACCGCGTAGATATTTGTCGTGTCACTGGAGGGGCACACACAGAACATCTATAGAAACTTGGATAACTATAGTTTCACTGTAAATTTGATTTATCAAAATAAAGTAATGACAGCGGTCACAGGTATGCTTTTTTATTGTCCCATTCAATATGAAACACCCTGTATATATAGAGAGAGGGGGGGGGGACATTTGAGTTACAATGCTTTTTATAAGTTTTAACTTACCCCACAGTAATATTAAGGTTGCATCCTAAATTCACTACCTTTTCAACTAACATAGCTGCTTAGAAACAAAGTTAGCAATTTTGAACAATTCTTTTAATACGGTAGGTTGAAAGACCCATCTTTTTAGCTTCGCACATTTCTACTTCATACACATGTGACTATGATTGCGCTTTGCATCGATAGAATTACGGGCAAACGGACGCCAATATAGGACTAACATGCCGATTTTTAAAATAATATACAAACAGCTAGTAAAGGCTAATTGTATTCATACCGACATAAGCGAAACAACAAAAAAAAAAAAAACATACAAAAAAAAAAGAGAGAAAAATTACTACACTGTTAAAGACATGCATAAAAACATCAAATAACTACAACTGAAATCAAACCAACACTATTTATGTTTAAAACATAGCGTGATAACTCACAGTAATATTGAAAATCTCTCGAATCATTGAATCCAGGCGTCCTAAAAACTGTCAACTAAATTTTAGAAAACGGTTCATGAAATAATTTTAAAAACAAAAGATTAAATAATGATGTATGCACTAGTCTGAATGGGTCCAATTAAGAAGAAATGTGCCGTCTGCTAATGGATGACAGGTATTAATTAAGAAGTCATTCAAGTGTAGCGAATTCTCTAAACATTGAGCTGATTAATTTCTCTAGCCTCAGTTTAACGATCGACAGATTCCTTAAAGGCGTAAATGCACTAGTTAGATTCCTCTTTCTGATACTGGACAAAATTAATCTTAAAATAAAAAATAAAAAAATAAATTAAAATTTTTTTAAAAATTTAAGTCCTGTATCAGAAGCAATTTACTCAACAGCAAGGGTAAAACATTTGACAAGGTTTTCCAAGCGTCCATTTATTTCATTGACACTTTTTTCTAAACACCCATTAAAAAACACAAAGACATTTCCTCTTATAAGCTTCCCTGAACATTCATTTTACATTTCAATTTCAAAAACCATTAAACGATTTATCGCGAAATGAAGTAACAGAAATAAAGAAAGAAAAATGAAACTACATTTACTGAACACTTTCATAACTGAAAGTATTAAATATTTTGGCTTCATTTTAAATTGCATGATAAAAGAGAGGAATAAAATTATAAACATATTTTTTATTTCACTTAAATTGTTTTTAGGGAAACCAGTTAATAAGTCATGGCAGAAGGATATAAAGTCATGACATAAATCCTTCACAATTGAAAAGGGGCCACGATGTTCAAAAGCTAAAGAAGATTCTCTGGGTTCGAGTCCCACAAGCATGTTCACATCCGTTCGGAATGGGATTAAAACTTCAGGACCTTACGATTTAATTTTCCCATTCACGACCATTCACGATTTAATTTTCCCTGGTGCAGTATCAGCAGCTGAAGCTCCTACCAAACAAACATAAAGGTGAGGAACTTAGCAGAATTTATAATGTCTCGAAAATAAAAATTAGCCCGGTTTTTAGCAATGTAAGCAATCCATCATTATATTACTAAAACAGTTTGAAATTCAAATTGAAATAAGGGTTTAAATAATTAAGTTTAATCACACTGCAGCACAAACCTTCGCTTAAATGCAACATTAAAATTAATTTGAATTCTTCTTAAGCTATATGTATTTATCGCGGGTCTAGAGTAGACGTGTCTAACTCGAGTCCTGACACACCTAGGAATGGCGGTTCCCATTAGATTACGAGGCTATCTTATCATCATAAGGATTTATAGGACCTATTTTTCCAGAGAAAAATATCCTTCCTTTCATAATCACGCCTTATTCATGTCATCGATTTTTGGCACTACGTACATTTGTGAAAAACTATATTCAAAAAATGAAGCACACAAAGAGAAAAATTAATCAAAAATTTCTAATGAGCCCATAATTACAACCACTTTCATCGAACCAAATGTTGATGTATTAGATTCTCAAAAACGAGTTCAAATATCACACTAATTTTAGGTTTGAGCTACCCTCTCTTTATAAGTCAATTAAAAAAAATAAAATAGTGTATGTAAATAAATTATCCTCTAACTATTATATCTATACTAATATATAAAGAAAGAGAGCGGATTTTGTATGTGGAGGGTATTCTCTGGAACCACTGCACCTATTTGAAAATTCTTTCACTATTTGAAAGGTACATTATTATAGATGGACATAGGCTATATATTATGTATATCTGATCAGTAGAAAGAAAGTTAGGGGCCTAAATGTTGAGCTGATGCGTCACCTTTACAAATTTTCCTTTGTCAACCATAGTCAAGTAACCATAACAGCACATCAAACGATATTTTCATTTATTTTCAGTAAAACATTTAACATTTGAATTTTCTTTGTCAACCATAGTCAAGTAACCATAGCAACACATCAAACTGCATTTTGATTTATTATCAGTAAAACATTTAATATTTTAAAGAATCAAGTGGAGGAGGTATTGATAAATACAAAAAGGATTTTTGAAATTGGCAACGTTTAAGGATTTATTGAAGAAAACTACATTTGGAACTACACTTTTTACTGGGCATTTAAGGTAAAAAAAAGATTTACAATTTATTGGCTATCAACTGGAAATTTATTGGTATAATATTACAGACGTTTATTTAACTTATAAACTTTGTTTTTGAATTTATGTACAATTTTATGCACAATTTGCTTAAATCGAACTTGAATTATTGAACTTTATTCAAAAATCAGTGTGTGTTTATTGATTATTTCGAATGTGTGAAATTTATTGATTATTTCGAATAGGCCTCTGTTTGTTCCTTTATAGGTGAAAAAGTATTGCTTCAATTGAGCTGAAATTTTGCATAGATATAGTTGATAGCTCTTATTGAAACACAGGCATATTATTTTTTGAAAATCGGGCCCCGAAGTTATTTTAATTAATGTTTTAATGGTTTTGCCCCTAAAATTTGCTTATTTCGATAGTTTCCGCGGCTGTCCTCGCTGACAGCGAGACTATGGGGCCGAATAGTACAAAAATCGGCACGCGGGTGGCCCCGGGCACAATTCAGTGCCTGACGTAGTCGGATTTTTTTATTCTTTATTTTAAAAAAAGTTATTACATTTTTTGTGCCATTTTTGGTGTTTTTTTCGTGTTTTTTTGTGTGCGGACTCTGTAGTGGATAGGCTATGGGGCCGAATCGTATCAAAATCAATTGTGGCCCCCGGATACAATTCAGTGCCTGACGATAGTTTCCAATAAAAATTTCTTTTGCCATCACCATCAACAAATCCCAAGGTAAAACATACAAATATATTGGACTTGACTTACGGGAAGATTGCTTTACTCATGGACAATTATATGTTGGTCTCTCTAGGTCGGGAAATGCGGAGAATCAATTTATTTTAAAACCTCAGAAAAACGAAAAATGTGGTATACCATGAAGTTTTAAAATAAATTATACCTACCTAATATGTACTTAAAATAGATAATTGTTCAACACGGACAAAGTTGGGACGGGCCGCTAGTATTTTATATACGGCCCAAGAAAATCTCTCTTCACCCAATGCAGCCCAGGCATACCATAAAGTTGGACACCCATGGCCTAAGGGACTTAAAAATTGATAAGTACTTCATCTAAGCTTTAAATAAGGTAACATGTTTTATGCTAATAAAAATTTGTAAAAGGAAGAAGTGTCTTAAAATATTAATTTTATTATATGCTTGCTACAGCAGCCCAACAAAATCCCAATAATTATACAAATTTCATCACCCGAAGATTTAATTGCTATATTTCTATATCAAGTACGGTTAATAACTTGCTGAAATAAACTGAAAACAAGTCGGTTAGTGCGCAGTTATGTACCTGAGTGCAGTAAATACAAATTTTCTATAACTTTCTAAAAGTTATGCGCAAATTTTTGCCTCATTACTGAAGCCTTTCGGCGTAGGAGAAATTTCTTGCGCAAACACACTCACTGCTTAATAGACGATAATTGCAAATAAATTAAAATATAAAAGTGGAAAAAACTGTTAACTCTGAAGCGTCTATTCTGATATTAATACTCAATCTTTTAAATATCGGCCACACGAACAGCGGTAATAAATATTAACTCAGCCTAAGCAAACAATGTGCCTAAAAGATTGTTGCGAATGTACCCGGAGCAAGCAACCTCATTAAAGATTTACTAGCTGAAACAGGTTGTCGCAATTATTTAAGACGACAAGAGGGCGAGGCGTAATGAAGCCTCGGGACACCATCATGATGGTTTAATTAATGAGTACTGCGCGCGCTCCGTTTGCCAAAGAATTAAAGTTCTTATTGAAATTTTTGTTTGAATATTCGGCTTTTCTTGCACGGTAGTAAACATTTTAAACAAAAAAATTACAGAATTTTAAAAAAAGAGATGAAGATCAGGGAACAATAATTAAAATAATCACAACGAAAAAAAAATCACTAAAAAAATCCTGTATCATCCAAATCAATTTTTCATTTAAGAAATTGAAAACGCCTATTTTATTAAATATCTCCTAAAGCAACGTCTTTGGATGCCATCTATGCATTACAACAACCCACACAAAAAAAAGGGGGGGGGGGAGAATGGCAACGTCTTAGAAGTTAAGTACTCCATAATCGCCTTGAAAACCGTTTAACTAGGCATATGTAATTTATTTTGACTCCCGTGAGTACAAAAAGATACATGACAGGATTTATTTAAGTTCTACGGTACAAGTACAAAATACATATAATTTAGATATCCAGTGTGTTTAATGTAAAGTTAAATTTTCACTTCAGGTGAAAAAACATGCACGGTTATTCTTACACGGCATCATCTGTGCACTAAGTAAAAATTAATACCATATTTGTCAAGTTAACAGATTTAGAGTTTTATTACTGTCGTAATTACCATATTAATTCACTTATTAAAATCCGCTTGTCTATACTGAAACACAGAAACGTGTACGAACTCACACACACAAATAATAAATTCAGAAAAAACTCTTTAAATAGGAAAAACGAAGCGGTCATCAGCTGTCGGTATTTACTGGAATAGTGTAAAATAATTTACAATGATCATAAATCTCTTATTTACAGCATTAAAACATTAACTCACAATTGAACAAAACATAACAAATTAATCGCGAGGACACATTTGAGATACGATTCCAAAGATGTTATACACAATCGTAAAATAAGAATTTTAGAAACTTACATGCTCTCGGCGTTTCAGGTTCTGTCCTGTTCCACTCGAATTTTATGCAAAAAACATTGTTTTAATAAGAAAAATCTACGATGCAATTTTGAAGTTAATTTCCTTCGTTAATAATGTCAAGTTGTATGCAAATACATTTATTCATCCGAATTAACAAGGTTTAACAGCTACACAGTTTAATTTTTTTAGAAAAAAAAAAAAAAAAACAATTTCAGACTACAGATTCAATACAGACCACATTCTAATGAGAAGGTTAAATAGTTTGCTAGTAAATTTTATAGTACCATATTAATTAAATCTGGTCCGAATATTTACGATGAGAAAAAGATAATGATGCAAAATTTATTTTTAATTGTTTAATAGTTTTACGTCTTAAGGTCAAAATTAACAGACACATAAATGAGTTTAAACTAAGATGAAGAATGAAAACCAAGACAGTACAACAATATTAGGATACACGAGGTTTACTCCCCCAGCTGTTATGTTGTCTTTCTGATGTTAAGAATGCTCCTATTCCAGTATAAGGGATTTGGGGGGGGGGGGAGATTTCTGATACGCAGTGGCGGATCATCTCATAGGCACAAGAAGCATGCGCTATGGACCTCCGAAAGTTAGCAGCTTTAAAAACAGATCCATTCAAAGAACCCCAGGCAAAGATACCAGTTTTTACTACTGAATAACTGACCAATAATATTATTGATAGGAAAATTGCGCGGTGCCTACTTAACGTGGCGATATTCGCCTATCTTGTCACTTCCTAATAGCGCGTACAGATTGGTACAGCGTTCTCTGCATCTGCCAGTGATTTATGTCTCTCTGTACTCTCTACTATGCGCTGGATCGCCTCCTCTGGTGGTCCATCAAAGAAAGAGAGTGGGGTCAGCGGGTCAAATGGTGTCGAGCGGGGTCGGGGGACACACCACATCAAAAGAAATCTTGCGGCGGGAATGGGGGGTGGTTCTAAATACCGTGTCTAATGTTACCGTGACTAATGTGATGTGACAGGAGTCGGGGAGAGAACTCTGTCCAATGTGTATGCACCATAACATGCGGTTGAGGTGTCACACTTTTAAACATTGCAGCAACGCGATGGTATTCAGCTTGTCGGCTGTTGCAAATATGACGTCATAGTTTTTTTCTCTCTTACGTATTTGCCATATGAAACTACTTTTTTTAGCGCACCATGTTCGGCCGTATGTAACTGTAGACCGTGTTTCTTATGCAAATGTTTTATTGTATATATACGAACAGGATTTGTTAATGTATCAGTCAGTCTGTGACATCTGTTAATCTCCAAATCTCGGTTAGAGATGAGGAGAGAGTATCTTTTCGTGAGCTATGAATATTATTTTCGTTATGAGCAGTTGGCTCACTATATCTTTTATTTAGTTTGTTATTTATCTGTACATAAACCTGTACATCATCGCATTGTGTCACTATTCATAAGTCCCTATTCTACTGCGCGCCCTGCACAGCAACTTTCTTTTGGCATGAGAAGATATCTTAAGTAATAAATATTTATTAATGGTATTTCGAATAAGGGTGCCTCAAAATTAGATTGCACTTGGAGGCTTTCTTACGCCAATGCTGACACGTCTTTATAAGTGGTTTATTTTGCTTCTATATTTGATAAAATTCCAAAAGAATATAATTGAAAAGGAAGCTATCAAAATGCAGAACATCATCTTTAATGTACACTGATATACTGGAGAATGAATTAAAAATAACTATTTCGCACAAATTGAAAATCAAATCAAGAGCAAAATATCACAAACACGCAAGGGAAAAAAATTCTAAAAGGCAATGAACAAACACATCTCCTATAACAAATTAAATTTAAAGGTTTTGATACCGAGCCCAACGTGAATGAAGAAATGCTCGAGATTTTTTTTCTTCCTTTCCGCGTGGATAAGGAGGCGAAAACGAGGAGAAAGAAATAAAGAAAATCCGACCTCCCTCAACTTAATTACTCTCTCATCTCACTGGAAGTTGTCCCTGATGAGTCCACCAGTTGGTTAAGAAGCAAAATTACGGAAAGAAATACTAGAGGCACTTAAACACGAAGCCAAACGAGAAAAAAGAAATGGAGAAAGAGATGAAAAGCACAAATTAAATAAGATGTGGATAGGGTAATTTAAGGCGTCTAGCGTAAATGACTCCAAAAGAAAATAACTTCACACAAATGAGAAACAAAAAATTACCTATATTTAAAGTGTTGAATTTCACAAATCTTTTTAGATATTTCTAGAGCATAATTACATAGCTCAAGAATAGTAGAAACATGACTTAATCATTAAAAACAATTTTAATTAAGAATACGAGAAGGTGTTTGTTCACAAATTCTCGAATCGTTCGCGGTATACTGTAGCAATATCCCGCTATCATGGAAATCTTTGTTAAAGTTACGAAAATACAACGTTACGAAAATACAAAGTTACGAAAATTAACATTTTTGAACCATTTTCCCCGCTTTTGTATAATTTACAATGTACCTTCAGCATAAATGTTAAGGTGGAAAGTAGGGATGCGACATCGATGTCGATGTTTTCAAAACATCGATTTATTGAAGCTTATGTTTTTTCAACATCGATGTTTTGTGATCGATGTTTTACGTTGTCTCGATTTTTTTTAAATGAAAAAAGTACCATAATAAAAAAAGTTACCACGTAGCATAATTTTCACACTCAGTAAATGTAAGTCTGAATTCTGTAAAGGACGAATACAAAAGGGGGAATGATTCCTTAGCAAACAGACAAATGGCAATCAACAACCAATGAAACAATCAGAGCGATTGGAATGTTCTTGATACTCCAGACTCCAGAACATTCGATGGGGTTTTATTTTATAAATAGTATATACACGAGAGCAGCCATTTAAGTTTTTGTTTTTTTCTGGTTTTATATAAGTTGACGCTAATATTATTAGTAAGATGCCTCCTAAAAGTACCGTTTGGAAATATTTTTGCAAAACCTCTGACAAATTAGCGAAATGCAATATTTGCCTTAAGTCCCTCAAAAACTCTGGCAATACCACGAATTTATGTGGACATTTGAAGGCAAAACATGGCGATATTTACAACGAGAATTTTGAGTCATCAATGTAGCCCAAGGCGAAAGCAACCAAGTTTTTGTCATTTGTGTCAGCCCAATAAGAGAGTAAAATTAAATCATCCCCCCCCCCCCGACTAAGCGAAGTAACATTAATGTTAGAGATTACTAAACAAGTTTTAAAAAATGGATGTTCTAAAACATCGATGTCGCATCCCTAGTGGAAAGTGGAATCATTTTTTCATAGAGTAGTCAAACTGTTTTTTTAATCCAAGTGTTTTTGCTTATTTTTATGCATTATCTCTGCCCCCCCCCCCCAAATCTATCGTAATGAAAAATTTCCTATATGTATTGTCACCATATGAGCCATTCACAAACCAAATCAATTACCTCCACTTCATGAATTTTTAAAATTTTAAGGTCAAAGCCCTTGGCTGACTCAACGTTTTATATTCATTAAAAAAATTCCTAATAAAAATAAGGATTAGCCCCCTAAGTGACAAAATTTTATGGCCATCGAAAAATAAATAATTTATTTCAGAAGCCAATCTATTAACTCCATACTCTAATGTAAATCGTTGTAACAATGCAATTCAAAGGCAGAAGGCTTGATCATAAAGCTAAAATTGCACTAGATAAAATTAGAAAGGTCGAAACCCCATGTCATATTATTCGAATATAACTAACGTAAATTCAGAATTTAATGTCATTATTATAAGAAGATCTGTAACAGGTAAACTACTAGGTCTGAAAAATGTAGACCAACCTTCGTTTTATCCTACAGGTGGAACTATGACAAGAGATTTCATGGACCTACTGAAATTCATTCCCCCTGTTAAATATGATTATTATAAAACCTAAATAACAAATCGACATGACGGGAGATCAGATACAGCTGGCAGAGAAGCCATCATTTATGTTGTTGATGAATCAATTTAAATAAACTAATAATAAAAATTGTAATAGTAACAGAGGAGTTATTCTTTATTACAAAAATTCTAATATAAAATTATGACAAAAGTTTTTCTTTAATAAAAACAATCTGAAGACTAAATTTGATGTTACTCCCGTTTATTTTCACTTCTCAAATCGATTAATACCCTTAATCACACAAAAATTGTAATAACAATTACTCCAAGGACATTCCATCTTATACACTTTATATGTCGCTCGATAAAAGCTACATCTGCAGTAATACATTCTACAATATTACTTAAATTTACATTTCAAAAGGAATTTTAAAAAAAACGTATATTACATTACTACTTACCCCCCTTTTTTTTTGTTTTATGGAGTTAATCGATTTGACAAGCGAGCGACTCATATATTACTTCATATCAGCATATTGTAGTACTATATTACAATCGTTAACATTAGGAAATGAAAGTTAAGGATATTTTACACGAAAATTGGTAGAGGCTTCAGCTTATGAGTTTCTATATTTAAAATATCAAAAAACGATAGCAAAATTTGGTCAAGGGAAAGAATAATTTTAAATTACGAACTACGATTGTCAGCTCAAACGCTGCCATAGGAACACAAACCTATTATTTCGCTACTTAATAATACTCATTCATCATATAGATACTAAAATTTCAGTTTTAGAGCAGAAACTTAGAATTTTTTTTAAAACTCTATTGACCAAAGGTTACAAAAATAAAGGTTGTTTCAAGCAAATTTAAAAAAATTTTCTTTTAAATAATAATAATAATGCAAAATAGAGTATTTCGAGTATCAAAACATATAACAAAGGGTAGACGATTAGTACAAGCAATAAATGAAAAGCGAGAGAACCTTCCAAAATCCACATAGGATGTCATTACATAAAATAAATGCTTTTAATGCATCAAACTGCAAATGTTCTAAGGAACACACTTCGTAAAAATGCATTTTTTAAAAGACTTTTTTAAAATAAAAAATAAAAAATCGGGAATTCATAGAGAATTGAATGCTAATTTATGCACGAGTAATCTGATATTGTTTCGAGATAATCAGAGAGGCGTCTCGTGGATGATGATTTTCGATTTTCTGAAGAATTCTCCATGTAAGGAATTTCTAAAAAGTCGAATGCTTTCACCGCTTTTACTGGCAATATGAACTTTTCATGATAATTGGAGAAGCATTTCACTATTTACTATTCTTATCCAAATTTCAGAGCGTACCACATTTGTGATTGAAATATGTAGTTTAAATGTGCGGCGTAAATGAGCTATCTGTATGAAGCGTAAAAAAGACTGTACCTGCAAGTTTAAATCTGAAGCCTTTTTCAAACAGTGATTGGAGAATAATAATATTAGCATACTTCAGTCTGCACAGTTTGAATACAAGATCTGACGTTACTGGTAATCACAATGCCATGCCATTCGTCTGCATAAACACCCCCTTTCATAGGATTCCCACAAGATGTTTTGTTGAACAGCATTAACTGAGCCTGACCATAAAATGCTGAGGCTTCTGACGGTGGTCAGATGAAAAAATTGCGACGATCATGGAAAAGAAACACAGGCAGGATAGAAAAAAGAGGGGAGTAAAATACTGATACATTCATAACTTTGAAACATACACAATACATTCATAATAACTTTGATTGAGTTCATAATAACTTTGAAAAAGAGAGAGAGATAATTTAGGGCTAGAGAGTTTTTTGCCATTAAATACGACCAACGAGCATGTTCACGTTAAATTTGTCGTTACTGACATAGCAGAGCTTTAACCAATCACAGAGCTCGAAGTACGAAGTTGTTGAATTTATCAATTTTTCAATGGTTATAAATTTTTCTTTGAAAGTAACGCTGACGCTGATGGATGTTACGGGAACAGCCTTTAAAAATCCTCGACTCGCGCACATCAAATATTTTTTTTCTCCTTTCCCGTGCACATCTCCTATGCTAGAGGGCTTTCAAGTGCAGCTGGGAAATATGAGTCGCAAGATTTGTATTCTTAAAATTCGATAGATCGGAATAGCTTGCGAGAGGTCAGGAAAATTAAACTGACGGGGTCTTAGCCTGGAAAAGCAGGATATATACGGCAGTTTTACGCGCATGTAACACTCTTACCAATGTTCACTTTATCTCATTAAAAAAGAAATTAACTTAGATGACCTTCCCAAATGTTTTCTCCGAATGAAATAGCGAAAATTAAATTAACAGTACACAAAACAACCTAAATGTTACCGAATTCAAAACCTAATATACACGACACTAAAAACTATCAACAGGAAAGATTAGTAAATCAGTTTTTTTCTCACTCCCCCGAATAAAAAATGATTTGATACATCTGCGTCAGAAATGCATTAATACAATTTTCCTCACCTAGTGGCAAAATTTAAATGGATTTCCTTACCGAGCTAACAGTTTCCATATCTCTGTTACACAATCTAGAAAAACTATGGGGTAATAAGACTTTATTTCAGTCACTCACAACTAACTGTCTTTGTATACAGTCCTCTTAAAGTTTGCTACTTTCAAATTTACTCCAAGTAAATAGCTGCTTTTATTATCCTATTCAGCAGCTTGCGTAATACCAATTCGTCAAGTAAAAGTTAATTTCGTTACCAGCTACTCAAGCAAAAGTTAATTTCGTTATCGTACAAATAACGTAGGTTCGATACCGTGACAGAAAAGGGGATAAGCGAAATTGAAACGAGCTATCATCTGCACACCCAGTCGCATATTTCATCTAATTCTGTAATTACATGATAGACAATTCTATTACAACGAGAATGATACATATTCCACAAAGTTGCACGAAATTTCATTAAAAGTCAGAACAACGGATATTCAAAGATGCATGCTTCAAAATAAAGACCAAAAAAGTCCCATTTATCACCAAGGGAAAAAATAGGAGAAAATCATCATAGAATAATATATTTATGGTGATATAAATATTTAACTTTTTTTTTTCTTTTTTTAAAGTATGATCAATGATCAGCTTTCCTGTAACTGGACTATCAAAATAAAATATCCAGATATAAGATAAAATCTGGATTACATAAAGATTTTAAATCTTTTTTATTTTATATCCTTTGCAAAACTCCTTTAATCTTTTCCTTTGTCAAACCTCTCATTAGCTACAGATTACACCACTTTAAGGCTGTCTCTAATCTACATAGATACTCATGAGCTTGTAATTTTCTATACGAAATTCCAGAAATGCACCTTATAATTTTAGGAACAAAACATGTTTACCTAAACATTAGCTATAATAAATTATAACCAGACTTTCTTTCTCAACCTGATATCCATGAAAGAGGATTCCCCTGGTTCGTCTTAAATGCGTTAAATCAACGGATATTAAATTTTAGACTTCAAGTGATGTTATTCTGTGTAAAATGGTTAGTTGGGAAAGAGGATACTAATCAGAGCACACATGTAATTAGCTGGCTCCTGCTTTTGTCAGGTTTGGTTAATATAACAGTTTTAATGATCTTCAAATTTCATGAAAAATTAGTTAAATTATGCTTTTTAGTATTTTTTGTGCTATCATGTAGTTCTGTACTTCAGTTTTAATTTCAGATATACGCACATATATACATAGATAAGTATGTAAAACAGACAAAAAATTTTAAATATTCAAACTATAGAGATGGGAAAATTTTTGCACTATATCACTGCAAGATGGTTCACGAGTAACTATTATAATCACATAACATTTTCCAAGTAGTATAGCTTTAAATTTTAAAAATATATATTAAAAGACTCAAATTTACAAAATTTTAACTATTTTTATCAGTAACTGAAGTACTCAAACGGCAGATTAAACTCACGACACTTCTAGTAGTTAATAAGTTTTAACGTGAAGTGTTCTAGTAGTAAATAAGTCGTTTCAAATACTACTGTTTATATATACAAATAAATAAGAACGAAAAAGCCAAGACATCTATTACTTGTCAAAACCAAATTTCGCTATTGTGCAAATGTCAACTGTATCCACCAACAACTCGATTATTCGTTGAAATTTATATTACCCTTATTACTGTAGCACATGCTCTAAGACAAGGAGGGGGGGGGGGGTGCTGGAACCAGTGAAAAATACGAACGGTGTGCTGCGCGTAGGACTAAAAGTTTAGTACGTGTATTTGACGCGGCAACTTCCTCTATAAATTAATCACAACCAAAAAATGTAACCTCATAGCGCCATAAATTCTTAAATTTTTCGCTTAGTTCAAAAATCAGTCACATTTATACTGACTGCATGCCTCTGTTTTAAAAAGAATCGAAAATAAGGAGGGTTTATAAGTAATAATCAATATTGCAAATCACGTAAAAATGAATAGTTAATACATTATATTTTTGATTACCTTCTCCGTCAAACACATACACAGTATACACAAGGGGTTATCAAAATGATGGAAATGCGGCTTTCACTCGCGTGCGCTGCAGCGTACGCAAATCATGACGGCTACGTCCTCGGCAGGCAGCTGTATAATACGATAAAGTACGAGCACGCAGTAGTAGTAGTAGCACACGTGATATATAATTAGCTGCCCTGGAACTAATTAGCAAAATGTCGGATCTGGGTGACTTTCAGAAAGGCGTGATAATTAACAATGAAGTTACGGGCGAATCCAACTGAAACTGCAGAAATAGGCGGTGTATCACGGGGCACAAGATTATGACACAGCACAGATATGAAGCAGGTGGTGCCCCCCCCCCCCAAAAAAAAAAAAAAAAAAAAAAAAAAAAACTGTTGACGTCACACAAAGATGTAAGCGAGGAAAAGGAGGAACTCGGTACGGATATCTGACTACAGAACAGCAAATAACACAAGAGGAGAATATGAGCCGTAACGATTCCTTTCATTCATAACATTTCACTCGGAGCTACATAAAGCTGGAATTAATGATCATGCTGAAATCCAGAATCTACTCATTACTGACACCAATGAAGAAAGAAGAAAAAAAAAAAAAAAAAAAAGAGTCACACGGTGCCACGAACAGAAAAACTGGAGTTAAAATGGCTGGCAACAAGTCATTTGATCCGATGAATCGGGCACCATATTTTTTTGTTACAACTGGTAGATCGTACTTTTGGCCTTCCAAAGTATACTCTTCCGACAGCTAGGATAGCACCCTGTAGACAAAAACGAAGCCAAGATGATAACGCAGTCGTGCATCAAGCAAGATGTGTCAGCTTGTGGTTTGAAGAGAATAAAGATAAGGCAAAGCATCTATCCTGCACACCTCAATCGCCTGAATTCAACGTTATTGAACATTTGTAGGAATATCGGAGGGGAACATTCGATTTTGTTCTCCCCGTCCAACCTACGAAATTCAATTATCTTATGTAGAGGACTTGCATTACTCTATCCACGTCGTGCTATTTTGCACGCAAAATATTTATTAATAAAAATTCTGCAGAATCAGTAAGGTGTCCATTATTTTGATAACCTGTGTGCGGATGCCCATGTGTATAAAAGGAGAATCCATTTAAATCCAGAATTCTGCATTTTGGCAAATTTTTGCGAACAGTGATATAAAAAGTTCTAACATTCATATTTGATCTACGTAACTGTAGCAAGTAATTGTATAAAAAGGAAATGAAGAAAATATTTACCTTCTTTTGACCACAGTTGATTATGATTATGAACAGAAGAAACACATAATAACCACAAAAACACGACACTTACCTGAAAAATAAAAAGGAAAGTTAATTTTATAATTGTTGTTAAGTTTCGAGTGTAAAATAACAGCATGTACAGATATTAAATTACATCCTAAGAGGAAAAAAAATCAAATAAATTACTTTAAGATAAATATTAAAATTGTATATAATATCACACAAATGTCTCACATTTAAATGACAGCTGAGAATGCTTGCATGTAATTTTACAACTTTTAGGGTAATATTTTTTTTATTCTTCCTAACGACCCACAATAACGCTGCAGAATTGTAGACACTAGTTGCGGGGTAATAAATTCACTATCGTAAGACAAGAGAGCATTTGATTCGAATATTCCCACAAAACATTACAAATCGCCAACTGGATATTAATATTTTTAATGTGTAAACAGCAAATTTTAGACCAGGACCAATTAGTGCTTGAATGTTAAGTGCGGTGAGTCCAAAAGTCAAAGCCACGGGTCAGCCAACTTCGGTCTGATTAAGTTCTCAGTTAGTATAAACAATACCTTTCCCTCGTCACATCTTCCTTTTACGTAGCATCAAACGATATAGGGCATCATCTATGCAGATTCTATAAGTTAATCTGCTCAACAAACACTTAAACATTGTAGTTGGAATAAATTATCAGTATCCATTCCAAGCTAATATGGTTGGTTGGTTGGTTGGTTGATTGATTGAAGGCGTTAAGGTCATTTTCAAGCTAATATGATGAGTTGTCTAACAGCTCTAAGCTAAAGCCATAAGCTATTTAACTAAAGCTTATTTAGAGAAAGGGGTGCTACACGAACATATAAAAACATTTCTTTCACCAGAATGATTCACAGATTTATGCTATATCAAATTCAATATTATATAGCAAAGATTGAAATCGGTAGAGAAAATAAACATGCATATCATCAACTTTTTAATAAAAACAAATACTACTCTGTAAACAAACTAACTTGTTCTTAATCACCAAGGGATTCAATACAAAAGATCCAGCGCATAGAATACCAAACGGCCAACGGTTAAAAAGAGAGATCTCGTATCAATGCTATTAGAAGAATTCCAGTGAAAGAAATTACCCAGAATTCAAGAAGAATTCTATTACAGCCGTAGGCATTGAAACGAGAAAAAAGAAACTTCCACGGCTTATAAACGGTTTAAAAGAACCAATAAAATACTTATGAGAATAGCAACATTTCAGTCCGATTTAATGTCCGATTTAACATCGACGAAAGAAATTATCGAAAAACACACAGCAACACCCTTTAAAATGACAAAAGCTTAGAATTTTAAAAAAGGAAATTATGTTCCGGGTCATGATGTTCAGGATAAATTATGTTCAATGTCTTAAACCAGGAATTAAAAGCATTAAGATGTAAAAAAAATTCTTAATGTACGGGATATATACGACAAACTTCATAAATTTTCTTAAGTGTAAACACAGCTCCTTTTCACACTTTTTTCCAAGCAAGCGCGTGCACACACACATTTCTTTTATAAATTTTCGGAGTTTTGAGAATGGCAATAACACGGTTAATTTTATACATCTCATTATGTTGAAATAAATTCTCTGTTAATTCTATCAACCTTAACGGTCATATTAATAGGAACTAAACATTTGACATTAATGGACAGTAAATGTAATTAGTTAATGATTAAAATTCCAAGTCATCTCTAATCTTTCATGAAGACATTTCTCATGCTTCTTCATCCTCAAATTTAACAAACACATTCACGTTGTTTCAAAGAACTCATTTAACCTGATCGTAACCGGGACGGACTCTTATCCATTATATATTTTCGATTTCAAACCAATTCTTGGTCAAAAAGCTGATGTGACAGTTGTTTGAGCACAATATTATCGGTTAAATCTCCCATTCCTTCATCTTAATTTTTCCCCTAGTGCACATAATTCTAAATATGATTTTATGAGGCGAAATATATCAATTCAAACGCATACCGACAATTCCGAATTCTTCATCCTTTCACAAATATCCACAATAATTTCATATCTACATTTAAATTCGATGTAATATAAGCCAAAATATTCATTCATAACACCATATATAATGCAATATTACATTCTAAAATAGCATTATGAGGGGGAAAATTTTGGAGATGCTATGTTTGCGTTTTTAATCGATTTACCCAATATCGCTACGGGGGTTGCAAGCCGCTCAAATTCGAAGGAGAATATTTCGTCCAGAAAGTAAAACAGGAGATTCTGTCAAAATCCTCCCCTTCATCTATTTCCATATATTAATGCATTAACAATGATTTTAAATCCCCAAGAAACCACTTCCGCGACAATGCAAAGTATTTACACAAGCCAGCCCGTCTTTCTTCCTCATTTCCACAGTACAAGAGCAAATAAATTTGCACACAGATCAGAATTTGACAATTGGTAAGGCTTCAACATCACATAATTCGAAGGAAATGAAGTTTATTCTGTATAAAAGAACAGATACATCTAAATACAACAAACATTTTTGGATTGATATTATTTAGAAAATTATTATTGATAACATTTCAGATATGTTTGGTTCCGTTGGTATGTTTAAGTAATGGCAGGAAATGAGAGTGAAGACTAAAAACTGCATTGTTGTCAGCCTCCGTGGTGGTCGTATAAACCTTTCTCGCTTTTACCATAATCTCTGAAAAGCAGCAGTTCCACAGATTTAACATGCCAATATCTAACGCAGATACGGCTATTGCGGTAGTTCTCGCAAGCATAGGATTGGAAATCTAGAGCTCACTTACAGAACCCGTGGCTTGCGAGCTCACTTACAGAACCCGTGGCTTGCAAATGTAAGTCCCTTTTCATTGCTGAAAACTACTGGAATTTAGCTCTTTATGATACTATACAAAATACTTTGGTACTGGTGAAAATTTCAAACAATTCCACAGATTTGCACATTTCGATGCTAAATAGAAACATTTTCGACAGTCTCTTGGGGGGGGGGGGGGGCTATACACGAGAGAAACGTAAAAATGAAATATACGTTGACTAACGAAAATTCATTAAAAATGCCCATTTTTCCGTATTATTTTTTCTTCTTTGTACAGACATCAAACATACATTTAACATACAAAGACATCAAACATACCAAGAAAAACAGACCATTATTTAAGCGTGTTCCATATTAATTATTTTTCAAATAAATTAACTTTCTCGGCTGACATATGAATTAGATTTCCTAAATTATAAGAAAGATATTTTGATTCAGATTATGCAGAACATTTCAAAATATATTTAATATCTTAACAATTTAAAACATTGAACTGCATTATAAACAAACTCCGTTTTAAGCTAGTCTTTTTCCATTACTTCAGAACCAGAAGAATTTATTGAACATCGCCTAAAGGATTTAGGAATGTATAGCGAACACACAGGCTAAGAGACAGAGAAATTCGATATTATATACTGAATACATTTCAATATTTTAACCGTTTTAGAACTTATTCAAATAAATACAAATTTTTCGCTCAAACGCATTCCATTTTACATTTTCCTACTAAAAACTTTAATGACCACAACGTTTAAGAACCATCCTTCAATCAACCAAACAATGAATATATATATATATATATATATATATATATATATATATATATATATATATATTAATTATATACATAATATATATAAAGCATATATATACACATACATACACACACATACAATGGATCTTCTCTAGACGGCTACCTCTCTAAACGGCCATTTTGTTCAGCACCGATTCAAGATTTCGTAGAGCAAATGTTATGGAATGAAAAGCGCAGCAACTGATAATCAGCTGTATACAATAATCACAAAATTAATGAAATACGACAGAATGAAGAAAATGCTATAGAATAACTTTTAAAAAAAATATATTTTTACAACTGATACAGGCTGTTTCCCAAAATTTATTTGTAATAAAGTTTTAACAATAGCCACAAAGTTTAGAGACTATTCTGCTTCTAGTCGCGTAAATGTACATTTAAATCATTCTTTTAGATAAACTGGGTACCAAAATATTTCGAAATTAAATTTTCTAGGAAACTAGACTGAAATGTTTGGAAAGTACGTGTTAAAGACACTGTTTGCAAAACAAGTTCCAAATACTGAACCTCATTAAAAATGTTTACGCTTACAAGAATTAAACAATTAAAAAGAATGTACTTCCGAGCATTCTCAATCTAAACAATCTAACTTGAAAATTTCCATTACTAAATAAATTCAAGAGCGAAGATACGATAGAAATCCTTGGGGTTCAAAAAAGAAATGTTTATGCTTCATATGAATTCAGAAGTAAACACAGAAGGAAAAGGGATAAAATTAATTCATGCCACTAATGAAGCGCTGAAGTATTGGAAAATGCATGCCTTAATTAAAAATTTATCGTGATTAACAGAAAACTCATAAAACACAGAAAAATTAAAATATACAGAATGAAAAATAGAAATTAAGTTAAATGATTTGAAAGAATACCCCCGAAAAGAAACTTTAGCGTCAGCTTAAAAATGTTACCAACAAATATGTCTCTTCAAATTACGCACAGGTGATATTCGCTGCAATGAAAAATGAATTAATGAGACGCAAGATAAATAAAATTAGAGTATAATCTGACTTTAAAAAAAAAGATCGGATAATCTACAAGAATACAAAATATACAATAACTTAAGAGTACCGTCATAAAATGAATATAAATTAAGCTTCAAGTAAATTAAAAACAAAAGTGCATTTTATTTCAAATTTTAAGTTCAAAGGTACTTCATAAAATAGTAAAGCAATTATGCTATAATAAATTCAAGAAAAAACAAAATTAAGAAATACAAAAGCTAATCTGGAACGATCAAGAGCATAAACCAGTAAGTATATCGTCTCAAGAATTAAGGTTTCAACATAAATTATGTAAAAGACTATGAAGGAAAAATATGGGTTAACTACATTCATACCATGGAGACACTGGGTAAAGTTTCACAACGTAGAACCAAATTCCTTGTGCCGAGTCAAACTTTCTATTTTAACGCAAGCACACTATTCAATATTTAATAAAAAGTGATCAAAATGATGAGATATTACTTTATAAATAGTTCAGTGGCACTTAATGTCAATTTCCCACAAAGGTTTACTAAAAAATATTGGGGGGGGGGGGGATTTCTTTTAAACAGAGACTAACAACTTAAAAAAACAGAATCAAGGAGGCTTTGATCAGTCAATCTATGCACGAAATATAGAAAATTTTGCTATCACTCTGCCGTGTTAATAACTATAACGCGATTTGGAAATTCAGTCTTGTTAGGTCTCACGACCTAACAAGACTTTGATATGGAATAACTAAATTTTAACAAGTATGCATAAATTCTGATTGTGAGATATTTTCTGGTTATTTTTAATAATATTCTAGATTCATACTCCAATTACTATTCTTTTGAAAATGTGTTCTAGAATCCTCATACAACTTTCAAAGGAATCAGTTTCTGAGAAAATCAAGTTACGGATAACTAACAGAAAACCAAGATATGCAATTCCAGAAGGCGACACTAGCCACAGATCAAGCACAATTTATAAGCAAGATACTGGAGCAAGAAGACCATACAAGTCGTGCGGAAGCAGTGAAGACGTTATATATTAAAAGAATTTTTCTTTTTTTTTTTTTTTTTTTGGGGGGGGGGGGGATCTAAATTTCAATTAAGTCAGGTTATCGATATATGTCAATACGTTAGTTTGGCAGGCATACTTATATGCAGCTGAAATTCGCTTAGCAGCGTAATTCTGCTAGGCATGCAAAAACTACCAGTGATGCCTAAAATTCAGGTAGATTTATAAAATAACATCTTAAGCGAAATAACCAAGCTATAGAAGCAAGTAAATCTCCAGTTTGTCTCTTTGAATTAATATTTTTAATCTTACGACACAAACAGAAAGTACTTGGGTAGGCTGAAGAAAGATTCCTAGCGAGCCCTGATAACGAATACGATACGGTAAAAGTACAAGGCAAGAAAGACATTACGCCTAAAATGTAAAACCTGGAAAGATAAAGCCTCTTTCTAAAAATGCTCTTATGAGATATGAAGATTCATTTTCAAAACTTAGAGATTATCACGATACAAACTCGTATGCGTGTACAGAGGCATGAAGAAAAAATTAAAACAAGTATGAAATTTTCCCTTTCATCGAGGAAGAGATACGTGCGTATATATATATATATATATATATATATATATATATATATATATATATATATATATAAAATCGTCGATTTCTCGTATAAAGGATCACGACAACATCGAATAATCCCATTGATATCACAAAAATTATTTTCATGGGACAAAATTCACGCGATTTAGAAACTGTATTTTTATCCGCCTTTCATATAAAGTGTTAGTAATTTAATTTTGAGAGGGTATATTTTAGTTTACCTGAGAATCTTTCCATAACAAGCTTCTAAGTGCTTACTTTACTCGCAAACCATAGAAAATAGCTTATTAACAACAATTAACAGTATTCTGATCGAGTGCTCCATATAATAAATTTAAAAATCGTAACCTATATCAAAATTTAGAGAAGAAAAAATAAATGGATTATCATTTCAATCAACGTAAGATTATTTAACAGAAATAATTTCTGGATATAAAAATCACATGTGTTGAATGTCCATCCGCCAAATGAACAGATAGGTCAATTGGGCCATATTGATTGAAGACGAGAAAAAAAAAATTTTATGATTGAAAAAAATTTCAATTACAGAAACAAAAAAATAGTTAAAACTAATCATACATAACAAAAGAGGTTTTGTTTGGTAATAGGATTATATAAGAATTATATTTTGCACTACTAGTGGTATAGTAGGATAAAATATAATCTGCTGTACTTCAGTTTGGGAACGATTTAAAAACCGCCAAAAAATGTTTGGGAAGTAAAAGTTTAGAACGAGTGGAAAGTTTCAGCAGAGATAAACATTAAATAAACTCGCATCTCCCGTCCTCCTTAATAATAGCAATAAAACCATAAATAATGTCTATGAAGACGCGCAAAAAAGTATAAGCAATGTAAAAGGTTTCTGGCTCACAATATTTATTTCCTAGGTATCCACAATTTATGTGGAGGGAAATCAATTTGAAAATTCAGCCTGGAGGCAACGCCCCCATTGTTAAAAATATCTGAAATAAAAGATTGTTTCAGAGGAACAAATGATGGTCAACTTACCGTCAGCAAACAGAAACTAAAGTACTGAAAAATATCTTGGAAATGCTGAGTTAAGAGTATACGAAATATTTAAAGCTATTTGAAAAGCGGTAACATCCTGAATTCACGAGAAGTAAATAATTTACGGAAAACACCATGCGGTAACGTTACTTCATTAACCAACGTTAATGAATCAGGAAAAGATAACCGTCATGTACACATCGCTAAGGCTCTTTTCTTAAATGAACCCCTTACGATGGGTGACAGGCACCAGCAGACTCCATCGGCGGTTATAAGTAACGAGAGTTCTTAAATGCACATATGGGAAACGTTAGAACTGGCACTTAATGACAAGCGAGAGTGTGTTCTTCCTATCGTAAATTAAACTCCTAGCATAAAAAAACTTTGCCCAAATGAGAGCTATAAAATGATCACGGAACATTTCTAAGCACAGCATGGGGAATAATCCAGGAGCAATTACAGAAATGAATACGGACAAACGATCGATACACAGATACGTATGTATGAATCAACATGAACTAATATATCAGAATATTGAAAACATATCCAAATTTCAGCTTCAATATTAAAAAACTATTCAAAGTACATTTTTTGTGAACTTCAACCCAAATATTTAGAATCCGAGGATCATAAAGCCCTAAATAACAAAATAGGAAACAAATGGTCGTTAAATTTGCTACAAAATTTCTTAAAAGATTTAAATTGAATTATTTTGTCCAAATCAGCATAGTTACTCTTTAGGTGCCTGCAGATAATATAATCAAACATTTAGGATACCCTATAAATTTTCTCCTCGGTTCACCCTCATCCATCGAGACATTTGACGAAAGCGCTACTAAATCCCCATCTTGCCGTCGAATTATTTTTCTAGTATCACTTTCAAACATGAAATCTCAGCCATTAGCCAGCAGAAGCTAATACTTCTCAGGTAACTAAATGCAAAGCTCACGCCATCCTGGGTGAAGCCAGTTGCAAATTTATTCACCTCAATTCTATCAGGCTGTCTTTTCTCAGCGCGGCATAACCCAATGAGTACGATGGAGGGAAAAGTATTTCAAATTAATTCTTTTTTTTTTTCTTTTTTTTTTTAACCGGTGACTGACAGTCACCGGTCACATTGACTGACATTGTGACTGACTGATAAAATGTCACTCAATGTTTGTCGGAGCCAATTGCAAATATATACACCTCCAGCGTACCACAAAGCCTTGGATTTAGGTTGTTATGAAAGGCATATCCGTTGAGAATTCGCAATTGTCTCCTCCCAGGAGGACGTGCTCAATAGTCTTCTTTTTCTTCAATTCTTCTAAATTTTGCACGACAATTCGTAATTCCGCATTAGAAATTCTTTTCTTTCCAGCATACTCATTGGCTGACTACTGCTGAGGAGAAGGGCAAACGCCAGGTGCGTTGGAAGTATATACATTTGCAATGCTTGTCAGGGTCAAGGTTGCTTAAAAGTGGGTGATGCTGCATTTATAGATTTTCGCCGCGGATGGGAATGTGTATTCGCTAAGCATTATAGGAATAAATTATCCATGTCCGAACAATGAATGAGTTTAGTACAGCTAAACAAATTCATACACGATATGAAATAATAAATTATAATCGTGATGATTAACTTTCAAAACGCTATTCTTGGATTTTAACAATTCTACAAATTATCCTGCTTTAGATTTAAAAACCCAATTAGTTAAAACTAATTGAATATAAAAACCAAATATTTTTTACTACGAACGAATAAATACTATTCAAACATTTAATATTTAATACTAATGATATATTTTAATAATTAAAATATTTTTTATTAATGTATCATAGAATAAACTAACAAGGGCTCTATGAGTTACTATCATTTTAATTGGCAAATATTTTAGTTTTCAAAATATAATTACTCTAAAATCAAAAGCTACGAACGAAAGAAAACAAACAATGCTCTTTTTACAATACGTACAACATAGTCACAGGATAATCAAAGAAAATTCATACCACATATAAATTAAGCACAATTTGAATGGTCATTCATATTGTGCAAAATCTCTCGGATAATTTACCGTTGTTAGATGAGATTACACGACCCCAAATAACTGTGGGCGAAATAGCCACCACCTGTTTTCAGCATTAATTCACAATTTAAGAGCATTCTCTAATTACATAAATGACTCTTGGGTCTCCACAGCAATTACATTATACATACCGAGAAAAATGGCGAGTTAACATGAACAGCATTTTGTTTGCCATGCATTAAAATGATGGTATATCATATTAACATAAAAGGAAAAGAATAATGAATATCTGTCAAACAGGAAAGAGCATTTATAAATTAATGTAAGCTTCAGTGAAACACAGTAGGGGATTTGTTAATTCAATAGTGGGTATTGAATTTTTGATTTCAAATTAATATAAATTTATTGTATTCAAGTAAGGTTGACTTTCTTTGAAATGCCAAAGTGCTTCGAATCATACAGAAATGCATTAACAACGGAAAGAATGGCAAAAGGCATTAACAGATGTTGCAGCCTAGTCAAACAGAAAACATGACAAGTGCATCCGTTTCTCATAAAGATACTAATCCAGGTTTATCATAACATTAATTTATTCGCATTACTTTGAATTCAAAGGCATATTCCCGCACCTTTAATGACAAATGTTATAGAGCAGTCTATTTCAAATAACGGGTGAATGAAAATGTTAACTGAAATCGGTTTATTATTATTCATCCGTCTTTTATAATTGAAGTTTTACCTTGAAAAGTTAATCAGTATAATTCTATTATAAACCCCTTGCTTTCATAATTAATTTGATGAAAGCAAGGGTCGATATAACTACAACTACTTCAATTGATACCATTTTCTAAGGAATCCATCATCTATTCAACTATACGGTATATCTTGGGAGGGTTTCATGATCGAAGAATTTAACATGCCTCATTTTAGCTAGGCACTGTGATTTCTGAAGGTTTTTAGAAAGAACGGCCAAGGGATCAAAAATTCCGTTTTGTATAAAATTACTAAAACATTAATTAGAAAATTACAAATACAACTGTAATCAAAATCATAATTTAATTTTTATACCTACCGAACGCTTAAATTTTTGTGGCCGATTCCCTAAGGACCTGTTCACATAGAATCCGTCAGCGTAAAAGACACTATTGGCGCTGATTAATGGGTCAATGATTGGTATGCGATTGGTTAAAAAAATTTATGCTGACGCTGACGGATTCTATGTGAACAGGCCCTTACTTGTTCCTTAAAATTTCGCACAATATAGTATGGAACTAAATATAGTTAATATGTTTCGACTGTGGAGTTGTAAGTAATTCAAGCAATTTTGTAACTTTCACATCATGGATTTAAGAAATGGTAAATGATTTTTCTAAGTGATAAATTATGACATGGAATTTTATAGAGTAATTTAACCGAGCAAATAACAGAAGTACAACATCAGCAACATTAACGATGTGTATCGGCGAAAGCGGTAAATATTAAGTATAGTAGAAGTGACTGTGAAGCTTAGAAGTGATGATTTCGGTTTGAGGATGCTCATAAATCAGGCCCCTAGATGGCAACTTTTTCTAGTTATACTTGATTATCACCTGTCGTATAACACTGTAAACTGCACACGTCTAGCATATCGAGAATAACAGCTATCAGCGAACGGAAAAGTTACCAGATGGCAACTTTTTCTGGTTATACTTGATTATCACCTGTCGTATAACACTAAACTGCACACGTCTAGCATATCGAGGATAACCGCAATCAGCGAACGGAAAAGTTACCATAATAAGGGTTCCCCGTACACTTAACCGACATATAGACTTCCAATATAGCGTTCATTTCTTGAGCAATTTAATCTTTTGAGATAATTAGGTACTATTTTTTTTACTGAGAGAGACAGAGCTGCAGTTAGTTGAGTAAAAGCTGAAAAAGTCGATGCAGTGTAAAAATGTAAACGACAGCTATTATCGCCCGTAAACTGACTTAAATATTCGCTATTGAACGGGGAAAAAATCCTAACAACAGACATTTTATCTTACACGTTTATCTCAATAAATTACCCTTTAACATTTTTCCGTATAACTATTATAATATTAAACTTAAATGTGAATAGTTCAAGATTTATTCATCTCCATCAAAAACAGCATGCAAATATTACTTAAACCGTTATTTCAAAAATTACTAAGACACATTTAAACACAATCAATTTTATTAGAAATATAGTATTGAAAAGTATGAACAGTCATTCCTAAACGTAATAATCGCTAGTTGATCTTATCCTTTACTTACGACTGCAGGACACTAAACAAACCAGAAACTATAGTTAAAAAAAATTCTAGATTGACAACATGTTGCGTTGGCCTTTGTTCGTATTCATGCTTTTTTTAAATTTTCATTCAACTGAGTCAAAACATAAATTTTATATAGACAATCACAAAGTAAAATATAAAAAGCTGTTTGGGAGAAAAATTAAAATTGAGTCTTCTGCAAAAGCAAAAAATCGGGAGAGAATACACAACAACAATGAAAGTCTTTACCCTAAAACAATTATTAACTTAATTTGCTAAAAGCTAAATAATGGCTCACAGTTGTCACTATTTTTGAACATTATGATAGACACATTTTAAGGTATTATCATTAATAAGTCGGATTACTATCGCAGTCGCATGATAAGCTTCGCACTAGTTTGATAAACGCTTTCGTACGATTGTTTTAAAAATAATTACTTTCATCTATCTATATAAAACACATCCGTAACTGACTGATTGATTGACAGACTGACTGACAGACAACGCACAGACCAAACCGCTGGACCTAAAGGACTGAAATTTTGCTTGGCGATTCTTCTTATAGAATAGGGGTGAACTAAGAAAGGTTTTTGAAAAATTCTTAATTTTTTTAATTAATTTTTTAAGCTATTTTTGTAACTTTTTTCAAATTTACATTTAAAATATTAATCTGAGAGTTATAAAATTTATATGACGAGAAAGATCATAAAAATTCCTTTAAAATGGATTCTTTTTCGAATATTTACCTCCATTTTCTGATATTTGGTGAATTTTTAAAGATTTATTTTTAGAATTTAATTTATTAAATGCTGACCACGTGATTTCTTTTTCTGGTACTTTAAATTAATTTATCGTCACGTGCATAACAACGAAATTGACACACAAAAAAAAATTTCTTGCTAATGCGGCAGACGATTGGACATTATAAAAAAAAATATTAAATACAGTTAAAGAAATGTTCCTCAAACTGTACTATATTCTTTAGTATGTTCTATTAGATTTAATTTGAATATTTTCTTCTACATTATTTTGTCTATAAAAATATCCGTTACGATTTTTTTTTCTTTTCCACACTACACCAATTGCATACATTGATAATTGTATTTAATTTGAATGTATTCCGTAGCGAAGTACGGGTATTCAGCTAGTCAATATATAAAACTTCACATAAAGACCCATTCCTAACAAGAAGACGTCACAAACGTACCATTCGGGGGAATTTTTCGCCATAATATTATGTTCTAGAATCAAAATGAAATTGAGAATATTAAAGCAGAAAGCTTCACACTGCAATTCCTGGAACGCATACTCCATCATAAAATTTTAAAAATAGCACTACTACAGTACGATTAGCAAAATATTAATAAAATCATGGTACTTTTTTCATAATAAAAGTTTCCACGAGAGGTCATCTAACTGAATTATTAGTTAGGTAACTGGATTCCAACAGAAACTGTATATAAACACTATTATGAAAGAAACATTGAGTCGTTGCAAAGCTTTAAAAATTTCGGATGAAATTAAATCAGGGTAAGAGAGCAAAAAACGTGGAATATAAAACCGAAAATTAAAGTACTCTAAGTAATAACGGAAAAAGGTTTCTGCCCACAACTAAAGAAAAAGTCAGATCAGAAGTCTTATTTTGATTTCCCTCACGTCACTGGATTTGCATTCCATCACATTTTGGGCCTTGCATCTTTTGATAAGCGATAAAAAGAATTTTTTTTTCATAAAAGCTACTTTGAGACATCAAATGCCACGCACAAGAAAAATAATAAAATCCGAAGAATAAAATGGTAGCCAAATGCCGTCAGAAAGTTTCAGCCATTTACTCAGCATAAGGAAGGGAGATAAAGTAAAAAAATGCGTTAAAGAAAAGTGAATTAAATGTACTTAATGGTTACTGGGAATTAATTTCTTTTGAATATAACACTTAATTCAGATTTCAAAACATAATTACCAATTTAAAATTTGTTATACGTTAATAGACGTTTTTATAACCTATTGGAGTTGAACCTAGACATCTCAAAAACGTAAATATATAGGAAAACGCAAATTTCTAATTAATAGCACTAGAGTTTTTTCATTATTTCTAATGGTAGGCAAAATAATAAGAATACAAAAATACAACAGAAAAAAAGGAACAAAGAAAAACCAAAAAGCCAGAAAGGAATGCACTAAAGTTCTCTCGCTCGCCAATACCGCTTGATAATATCTCTAGCACAAAGAGTCGGACAGCAATGCAAATGCAGCATCTAATTTTCTCCGATGAATTGCACAGCGGACAGAAAGTTGTTATAAACTTGTTAATTTAACTTCAGACAGTATTTTGTGTATCACGCTAAATTTGTACCACCGAAGGTTTTACCAGCAGTCACACAGACAAAAGAAAGGATCAAGCAAATATTTTGGCATTTCTTAAACCATAACACGTGTCTAACCGCCGCCCGCCCCCTCCCCCCAAATAATTTTAAAAAAAAGAAGAAAAAAAAAGATAAGATAAATTTTCTGTTATTCCCAAACGGTAGAAAGTAAAAACTTCCAACCTTTGGGTTTTTTATAAAAATAAGCATACAGTTTGCAATGTCCTCATTACGAAAAAAATGGCAATTTGAAACAAAAGATTGATTTAATAAAATGGAGAAGAAACAAAGCCAATTGTTACAATAACTATGACACAAGCAAGGAATTCAAGGTTAAGTGTCTCATTATAAACTTCAAAATTTTAAAAAGGACAAGTGCCTAATTATAAAGGTTTTTAGATCAGGTTCGTGGTATTTATTCCCAATTGCGAGTCGAATAAATGAACTTCACATATCTTGATCACGGAAAGATGCTGCTTTTTAATTAATGAAAGACACGATTCTGATCACAGGAACCTTTAGTGTAGCGAAATGGATGATCAGGAATGCCCATAAATATCAAATACAGAATGATAACCCAAACTGGAGATATATCGAGTATCATACTAAATGTCTAGCTATAGCGCTAAACTTATAAAATTGCATAAGATTCTGAGAGAAATGAAAATTAATACAAATACTTCATGTATTTAAGTTGAAGTGATTATCACTTTTTCAACGACATCGACATTATGATTAAACAAATGATTACTTCCTAAAAGATAGATTATTTAAGATAACATGCAATGCCTAGTTAAATCTATGCCTAGTCTAACAGCATACAAAAAGATCTTTAAACGTAAGTTCAAAATATGCAACTTCGTAAAAGTTAAAAATTGTAACATTTGTAAGGAGAAATTTACTAGACAATTGGGTGATAGCCAAAGATTTAAAAAAATATCTTCCAAATATATATATCACACCACATATATATATATATATATATATATATATATATATATATATATATATATATATATATATATATATATCACACCACATAATATATATATATATATATATATATATATACATACATACATACATACATACATACATACATACACACACACAAAATATTTTAAACATCAAAATATATTAAAACATATCGAATGTCATGAAATTAACGGAAAGTAGAGAACTAATCGAAAAGTAAACATATACCCATAAAATTATATTTACTTTTCTTTACTTATGTGTTAAATGTATGGAATAACACAGTTTAGAAGTTTATTGATCTAAATGTATAATATAACATTTAGATCAATAAACTCTGATCAATAATTGTGAACATTCGGTGTAAGTATTTCTAGTCTCAAAATTTCAAACCACCAAATGCATGGCTAATAAAATAATGATAATAAAAAGACAGTTTTCCAAACGGACTTCGCGTAAATTTATAATTCGTTTAAAACTGTTTCTTGCAAAGAATATTCCATATACTCATATGAACTGATTGCCTATCTTATAACATACTCATTCGTAATAATAACTGCTGAAGTTTTGCAATTAAATTTTTTTAAATTACTGTCGAGCCTTTATTGTCACGCAAACCAGTGTTAATTCTCGTTCCTATTGATATTCACATAAAAGAAATACCCATTAAGGAGAATGAAACAGTTACATAAAATGTCTACACTGCTGAGGTAAAAATCAGTATGTATTTAATTATTGCCCCTCATTAATAATAATATCTATGTGCCTAAAAAACGTCTAGTTACTAATACTGCAACAAGTAAAATTACAAGTTAACTATTATATTTGATCTCTCAAAAACGTGTATAACGAGTTGGTAAAGTTCATTAGTATAATGTATGCAATAATGGTGTGTGTTTTAAGTTCAGTAATTTATTAACATTGAAATTATAACCTTAGAGAAGATAAAATAAGAGAAATATGAATTACATAACTTTAAAACTATACGTCAGCTTTTAACTTTTAACTATTTGTCACAGAAACTTCTCATTGAGTTCTCAAAATATTAAAAATATTTTGAAAGTGGATATTTGTCATCATAAGCGAATAAACACAATTTTACCATTCCTAAATCATTGTCTGAATCAGTCTACTCCGAAACTTATTTCTGATTTTCTTGAGTATAAAATTTTAAACTCCGCTGACTATTTCACAATTTTTAACAAATAACTGCATTTTTAAATATTGAAAATAAAGTAATGTTGAAAATATTGCATGATTTTCATATTAAACAAAGATTTTATCTCAAAACAGAAATTTTCACCCATACGGCCGTTCATTCTTGAACTTAATATCGAAACTTACAGAAATATAATCAACGGTTCTTTTAAGAAGTTCGTAGAATGCACTGTAAAAATCCAAAAAGTGAAAGGAACCCATTTCATTTAACTCCGGAAGAAATCATTAAGTTCGGCCGACCAAGATAAAGGGATGAAACCAGATTTCTTTGGAAAATGATGGAATTCCCGTGGAGCAGAGACCATAAACCTTGAAGGCTTAAGCTGGGAGGTGACGATCCAGAAAATCGCTATTGTGATTCACAAAAGCAATAACATCTAAATCTAATAAAATCAGAGAAAAAAAAGACGAGGAAATATTACAGAAAAAATCAAGGGAGCCCATTATGCCGTTTTACTGTTAGTTAACTTTCAAAATCTAGATAAATAAAAAAAATAATTGTTCTTTTTAAAAAGAAAATATAGCTCACTCCTTTTAACAACGTCATATCTCAAAAATCGGCGATTTTTAGTTATGCCTGTTTTCAGAATGCCCTGAAAGAGTAGATATGAATCGGGGAGATATGAATCCCTGCAAGATCTCATATCTCCCCGCTCAATATTAAGCCGCTGGAGAGCATTAAAATTTATTTTTAATGCATTTTATTCTGCTTTTAAACTTTAAAATCCCTCTCCTTAAAAATCACGTTTCTTGATATGACGTCGTTGAAAGGAGTGAGCGATAAGCTAAAAATTGAATGCGTATAAATTAAATTTTTTTCACCCGCAACTTAAATCATACTGTAAGTATAGAACACAAAGAATTTTAACAATTTATAATCTTAATATAACAATTTTTTAAACGATTTTTTTTTTTTTTAATTTAAAGGGTTGGAGGGAATGTGCGAATACTGAGTGGTGAAGTTCTCTGTTTACGCGAGGAAAACAGAACGTGGGGTTAAACCTGTCGTTGCCATTCCCACGAATAAACTATTGGAACTGTATATGGAGCCAGAGCTACTGTATATCACAACAGTAAGGACACATTGGGGATGGAAAACAAATCAAATGGAAAACAAATAAGTCTGGAGTTTCTCAGGCTGTGAACCAAATTTAGAACGGAAGTCTAGGACAAATCCTACTGCAAATGATCTACAACAGGAAACTAGGAGTATAATGGAACAAAATTAAATTTTAATTCAAATTATGTAAAGAAAATTTTAGAAGAAAAATTTAAAAAATAGATTTAAAGGTTTAAAAATAATAAAAAATATATTTTAATAGGTAAGTATAGGTATGAATATTATTAGATTGATTTTTTTTTAAAAAAAAAGCTCAATTAGACTTTTAGGGAAGGAGTTTGATTCTAGTTGTTCGGTCAAGAGTGGTACCTTTTTTTCGCCTATTATTCGAAGTACATAGTCCATTAATGATAATTAACCGGGTTAACTATATATTTTTATAATACTATTATGTAAAAAAAAGACGTTAATGATGAGATTTGAGAGTTTAAAGTTGTACTCTGACCTTTTGTCATAAATAACACTAGTTATTGTTTTGTTGTGATTTGTGATTGATAATTTAAGATTTAAAAAATTGATATGCATATTTTTTTTAACAGTTAAGGTTCAACTAGAAAAGAAAATACTGTCCACATCAATGAGACTTAATTTTTCTCGGTAGACTTTTTCCGGTCTCTTTTACGCTGTTAAGTCTAATCGCCGGCAATATAATTACTACTATAAACAATAGTATTAACAATCATATTTCGTTAGACTGAAGAATATAGAAGCAAAAACTGGACTTAATTTAGCACATTCCCTTCACCAAAGCTTCATGTCCGTTTGAGCAGTTTAAAAAAAAAAATATTGATTTCAAACGAAATTGAAGAAAAATATCCTCCGAAACAAGTGATATTAATGCCAAACCTCTGAAGCGATACTTCAAAAGGGTAACAGTGTATACTGAGAACATATCACGGGGTAGCTACCGGCAGAAATAAGCAGAAAGATACACATCATTTACTACGAGCAAATATTAGTTCACGCTGCGGATAGGAGAAAAAGCAACAGGGGAAAAAATTGCTGAAGTGGTGGAATGAATCCAAAATTAGAATAGTTGTTTGTTTTCCCCCTAAAACCCGTTATTTTGATTAACTTTTTATCTAATAAAAGGAAAGGGGTACTTCAAAGAATCTTCATGAAATAAATTTTGGGTACAATCGCAGATTCCTTTTTGTCTCAATCAGAATCGAATGATATTTAATTCAAAAATCTTCAAAGTATTTTATTATGTGTTTATCAGAAATATAAAAAATGTGAAGCGATCTTATCATATGAAGTCTTAAAAAAAATTGGAAACAATTTTAAACAACTTCAAAAACAATTCGGATTAAAAGTGGGTGAAATCTACAAAATTTCAAGTGGTTTAATTTCTAACACAGAAATCCTAGTAATAAGTTTATACCCCACTCAAAAATGTGGGAAAAGACACATCTAGCAAGGCGCACGTGAGTGTGACAGGAGACAAGTGTTGATAACACTTTTCCATTTTTGCATGTTACAGCGAAAATCCTCTGCCTGAACTTTCCTTTGCTTAGAGTACAAAGCACCAACAATCAAGGAAGATCAGACAATGATGGATCACAGTTTATTCCCGTTTTTCCCCGCCATGTTTCGCAAATAGAAAATTTTTGATTGAAAAATTGTTCGTGATGTTATAAAATTGCTAGTATATATTTGATATTTTTTCATGCAATATCTTTCAGTATTGAAAACCTTTGTTATATAATTTTATTTTTTTTTCGCGATGTGGGGAATTTGAACGCAAATGCCGTTTAAAATCAAGTTCTCTCGTTAAATCGATTTTCGCATTTATCTTGCTAATGCTGGTTATAAATGCAATATACCATTACGATAAAAAGGGTTATAAAAGTCCCAAATGTTGTGTCTTGTTTGAACACTTAATTTGAAAATACTTTTGAAATCATGTCACATAGAGCTAATCAATGAGACGAACATATGAAATATTCTTACACGTCTTACTTTCACATTTACAATCCCTTAAACGAAATACAAAGAGAATTTAAACTGACAGATCTAGGTAATACGACTTCAATAAAAGATCCACGGATACAAGCACAAATAAAATGTAAGCTACTGAATGATACGGTTTGAAAGGGCCCATTTTAATTTTATCACCAGAAAAGAAGCTCAACTTTATGAGATTTCTTAATTAAGAGTACTGAGAAAGGGAAGGAGATCAATACAAAAGCACAAACAAAAGAACGCTGAAGACGAAAAGGAGCACAGGAGCAAACAGAGGAGCGAAGAAGAGTAGATTTTAGCATGAATGAAAGTAGCAATCTGAAGATGTTTCTTCAACTTAGTTTGCAAACAATTATTCCTCCAACTGAATGACAGTGAGTGGAATGACTCCGTCAGGGCTGTATATATCTCCAGATTTCGAAGCTGCGTGCCACATACCAATAAAAGTATACAGTCATTTCGCGTGCATAAAATAATGATATTACGCTTACAGATTTGAAAAGTTCTGCAATAACTATTACTTTTCTGTCCAGCGAAATGAACTGAGCAACAAATTCATTTTTAAAAGTCATTAAAAAGATCATATACCTCATTTTAAAAACAAGGTATTATATATTTTCTTTCTGAGATGCAACAATTTGTCAAAACTGATTCCTTCTTCTTTGACTGGATTTACTTTATCCAGCTATCCTTACATTTACTTTATCAATCTAACAAAATGATCTTTGTTAGATTGATAAAGTAAATGGAATTATGAAGAGTCAACCAAAATCTATAAAAATTGATTACACAACGATACAACACACTAAATTTGCAGCATGTAGTAAATTTCATAGATTACTGTTTTCGAACTGGTTGTCTACAAACTGCTTTAAGATTGGACCCTTTGGTAGTGTTTAAAAAAAAAAGGGCATTACATAAAAAATTAAAAGTTGTCTAGCAAATTATGGAAGTTTTAAAATTGTTTTATTTAAAAGAATCATACCTGTAAATTTAAAAAAAAAATATGTATAACAATAGTATTTTTGTATCACTCAGTTATTGTCTCCATTTTATTTGATCTTGAGAATTTTTAACATCAGATATAGAAGGTCACAGTAAAATATCAGAAGAAAAGTTGAACCACACTTTCGCATGAATTCGTTCACAAAATAAAGTAGAACAGAGCATTAATGTTTCCGACCAAAATCGCCAACCTTAACAGCGAATAGACGTTCTTACTTGGGCTATTTTTCTCCGTATTTGAATTATAGCACATTAGAAGAATGAAAAGAGTTCTTTCTATCTGAAATACACATACTTCCTGGAAAAAGATTAATTAATAACGCAGTGGTACGTGGGTTTCAAAAATGTTATGTTCACGGAACCGAAACACCGAAAAGCAATAGCAATGTCCTAGGAAAGAGTAACGCGGGAAATAATTAAAAGGGTATTCAGGGGAAAACTAGAGAAAATTATTAATCGCAACTAGAAATGTCTTTTACACCCTCCTGCTGATAAAGAACATTAGAGAATCTTTGCACACAGTACAACTTCGACTCAAGAAGAGAAAAACTACAATTCTTAATTATTCTTCATACATCATAAGCTTTTGTTCTCAGAAAGAAGGACAACTCGATATAGATATCATTCGTTGCCCAATAAGTAATACAAATGCCTTCGGATAGAAAGAGCTAAATATCGGCAATATAACCTCGGGCGCGTAAGTCAAGGATATTCAAATAACTTGCAAACGCAACTAATAAGTTTGTAACATACGTTTACAAAAGACCAGAAACAAAGAGATTTATGATTTATAGCAAATGTATACAAGTAAACATTTCGATAGACACGTATCACGTATTTTCTTCTATTTGATCAAATGCACACCACATGCCTCTGATATTCGTGATTGAATGAGTGCTCTAAATCGGAGGCTTCATAAGCCAGGCTTTTAAGTTTTACAAACATTCCCTAATCCTTAGATAAATGTGTGTGTGTGTTTGTCCGTGTGTGTGTGTGTGTGTCCGTCCGTGCGTGTGTCCAGTCTTCATAGTTGATTCAGGATAATTGTACTGCATAAAGTTAGCAAAAAATGTCCGTAAAAAATATATCATTATTTATTCAGTTTGAAAACTGAAACATAAGCAGAAACTCATATGACTGACTCCATGAGTTTGTGTACGTCTCAATCTAACATTGTTAAAAAGTTTTCACACAAATATTTTCAGATTGTATAAGACATACGCAGTGAATTTGCGAAATTGGAAATTTGGATGCAACTTAAGTTAGTCGTAACAATGAGAATTCATTGAAATTCATGCTCAAACATAACCGATTTCTTCTCCAACTTTTCCATGGTTTCCAAGTTATTAAACCTAAAATTTCTATTTGGGAAAAAAAAAGAGACCTTATCTAGTTGAAATAATTACATTTTATTAAATTTTGAATACTTAAAAAAATACTAAATTTGATAAAAATCCATAATATCTGTTTTTTAAATTGACGTCCCATCACTTTTAACTTACAGAAAATGAATATTAGAAAGTTAGCAATAAATACATATTGAATAAAGTAAATAAAGTTAGTAAATAAAGTTAGTTAAAGATAGTAAATAAAGTTAATGCTTCATATAAAAGAAAAAATTCCCTCATTTCTAAATATGAAATATTTCATTATAATAAATAGTCATAAAACCTTAACTAAGGTAATTTCATATATATTTATATGAAATTTATATAATAGTGTAAACAAAAAAGGAAAAAAGAATAATTATATTATTACTAAATTTTAATTTTTTCAAACCTAAGTACTTTTCAAAATTGTGTTACATCTAACAAATACATTATACAAAGCAATAGAAGACTTGCATGTTTCTTTATAGCTGTCTTGGTTGTCTTCGTACATGTCTTAAATCCTTACTAGTTGGTACCCGTCAAAACATGACGGCTAGATAGTAAATAAATGTATACTAATACACAAATTATACTCAACACATCATTGCCAATTGTTGAAAATCATAATAATGCGCAGAAACAAATTAATGTTTAAGTGGCCTCGTGCTTAGTGAGTATCTAGAGCCAGATTTTAAAATGTCACTGAGCATGCGCAGAAAGCAAATTTTAAATTGCAAATTATCGCTAATTAAACATCGCGAAATAAACAATTTCCATAAGGTTTAATCTTATATTTCACAAGCATAATTATCATAAAAATGGCAGAGAGAGAGATCTAGAGAGACTCCTCGGCATTGAAACATGTCACTGAGCATGCGCAGAAATGAAAATTTTAACTGTAAATTATAGAACATTAATAAAAATTGCGGTTACAGAAACCAAATTTGACAAATCTACAGATTGCAATCTTTCGTTTAAGACCAAAATGAACTAAATGGATGCAGTAGTTTTCTCTCACGGACTGCCCCAAAAGTCAGCTTAGCAACTTAAATATATAGATTTCACCTACAATACTTTACGGTTAATTTATAATATCGTCTTAAATTATGTCTCTTTTCAGTTCGTGTATTTAAATTTTAGTGATCAAAAAATCATATTTATATAAATCACTTCCCCATTTTCGACTGAGATCTTAACAAGTAAACTGCGGAATTCCAATCAATTTGTTAACTGGCAGAACTCTAATCCAATTTTCCCAAATCCAGATATATATTAATAAGTTTCAAAACTTACTGGCAGAGCCTAATGAAGTCGCTTTAAGTAAATTTTCAGACATATACGTAGAAGAGTGCACAGGAAAGATTGTCAGTTTTTCATTATTTCCTCTTACGAGCGATCGCACAAAAGACGATATTATCCCAAGCATGTCACGAAATTTTCCCAGAAATGGACATTTTCAGTAACAATGTACCATGATGACACGTTACCGTGACACATTAGAGGCATATTGATTTCAGGCGTTCTTATACTGCATCGACGTGATGATTTTAGGGTGTTCAGATTCCGGAAACTGTCGCTATCAGAACAATTTTAATAAAGTCAAGATATTAAAACCATTGAAATCTGATGACATCACACCCATAATGCAATCCGAAAAAGAAAAAGGTGTCGTTAGAAAAAAATGCCACGAATTTACTTTACACGGTGCATCGCAATAAAATCTTGAATCAGATCACACTTCAGGGGGGGGGGGGGAATTATGATATATAACCCATTCCCAAGCAAATCGGTTAATTCCAATTTTTGAAATTTTAGTACCAAAGCTCTTGATGGACTCGTAACTTTTTTGCATTCATAATAAATTTCCCAAATAATAAGGATTAACAACACTAAATGACAAAAAAAATTTTGGCCATTGAATAATAAGTCACTGTTTTCAGAAGCCAATCAAGTTAAGGGGACAGTGGACTTTCAAAATTGTGAAATTTGTCCAAAAATTCGATTTTTTAATTTTATTGAATTGTGAAACTACGGACGAGTAGAAATATGTTGCAAAAAGAATTTTTAATTCTTGTGATTACTTCCCTAGTTAAAGGCATTTGTATTCAATTTAGATATTATGTAGTTACTAATAGCGATAACTTTACATGCGTTTTCCTCAAAATAAAAATTTTCATGTCATGCGAATATTCAAACTGCTCCAAGCGCATTTCTAATTATCGTATTGCTTTGAAATTTAAGTTTTATTTACTTAACTGTATATCAAATAAATCTTATTGAAAAAAATAATGCTTTGTAGCTCAGAATTTCTAAATTTTGTACTTGAAAAGATGATTTATACGTATTTTGCGATATAAAAAGGGTGTTTTCACTATTATTTTTTTTCTCTTTATATTTTCAATGAATGCTTAAAATAAGCAATAAGTTTCATTGTTAGTTCTATAAGGTATCCTGTAAATAAAAACTACCATATTATATGCAAAAGAAATGCGCATGGAACATTCTTAATTAGACCAATTTTTGATATAATCAATAATTCATAATTCATAAATTATTAATATTTCATCATTAAATTTTAACCACTTTTACATATCTATGATACTAATCACATATTCAAATTTCAAGCAAATCCATTCAAAACAAAAAAAAAGTTAGGTTTGAAGGTCCACTGTCCCCTTAAGTCCATACTCTGATGTAAATCGCTGCAATAATGCAATTCAAACGCAGAAGCAAGTACTTGATGACAAAGGAAAATCGTTTAGTGTAGTTTCATCACAAAAAAGGTAAAATAAATGGGTCAGAGTAACTGCTGCAGAAGTAAGTACTTGTGAATTATTTTTTTTTCCGGGGTGCAACGTAGATCTACCTCCTTATGGTGCACCCTGGGCAACGTCCCTGGCGGCTAAGTGATCTATAATTTTGGCATGCGCTCTCCTTTCTATGGTACATGATTGCCTCGACACCCATCTGCACCGCATAGGTATCTCAACCAAGCCTTTTTGCTCACTATGCGATTCTGGAGAAGTAACGGAAAGGGACCACCTGCTCCGATGTGGGACTAGGCATGCGACATCGATAACAAAACACCGATATTCAATATTAAAACATCGATGCTAATAAAACATCGCCCAAAATCCATCGATGTTTTAGAACATCCATTTTTTAAAACTGGTATATTTACTCTCACATTAATGTTACTTCGGTTAGTCGTGGGGGGGGGGGGGGGGTTGTGATTTAATTTTACTCTCTGATTGGGCTGACACAAATGACAAAAACTTGGTTGCTTTTGCCTTGTGCTACACTGATGACTCAAAATTCTCGGTGTAAATATCGCCATGTTTTGCCTTCAAATGATCAGATACATTCGTGGTATTGCCAGAAGTTTTGAGGGACTAAAGACAAATATTGCATTTTGCCAAGTTGTGAGAGGTTTTGCAAAAATATTTCCAAACGGTACTTTTGGGAGGCATCTTACAAATAATATTAACGTCAACTTATATAAAACCAGAACAAAACAAAAACTTAAATGGCTGCTCTTGTGTGTATACTATTTATAAAATAAAACCCTATGGAAGGTTCTGGAGTGTCAGGAACATTCCAAGCTCTCTGATTGGTTCATTGGTTGTTGATTGACATTTGTCTGTTTGCTAAGGAATCGTTCCCCCTTTTGTATTCGTCCTTTACAGAATTCAGACTTACATTTACTGAGTGTGAAAATTATGCTACGTGGTAACTTTTTTTATTATGGTACTTTTTTCATTTAAAAAAAATCGAGACAACGTAAAACATCGATCACAAAACATCGATGTTGAAAAAACATCGGCTTTAATAAATCGATGTTTAGAACATAGATGTTTTTATCAAAACATCGATGTTTTGAAACATCGACGTCGCATCCCTATGTGGGACAATTCGCGGATCTACAGAGGTGAGATATTGGGAAGCAAGAACGCTCCTAGGGCAATGACTTCAGTCTTCTGTTCTTATTTCATCTTTCCTTTGTAATTTCTTTTGCCTTGCAATTGAAAATTTAAAAAAAAAAATAATAAATAAAATCTGTAGCAAAAAAAATAATTTGAAGACTGAATTGCATGTTATAACTCTTCTTCACTTGCCAAATCGGCTGTTATAACTCTTCTTCACTTGCCAAATCGGCAATGTCCCTTAGTTACGCAAAAATTGTGATAATAATGATAACTCCAAGGGTATTCTATCTTATAGATTTTTATATGTCTTCATATAAACGCTCCATCTGCAATAATACATTCTACAATGTTTATTCGAATTTACATTTTCAGAGGAATTTTAAAAAATAATGTATATTACTTTATCCCTTTTCTCCAATTTCTGCTTTATGGACTGAACCAATTTGGCAAGTGAGTGACTCATATGTCCTTATTAACCATGAAAAATACAAAGCGTGATGTCATCCGTGAGATTTAGAATACGAAATAAGAAATGATAACGAAGAACAATGAATAAAAGGAAGTATAAATAAAATAAACAGAAGAAAAAAACTAACAGAACAAATAAAAAAAATAGCAGTAATTGATTGAGAACAAATCCATAATCTCGTTAAAAATGGCGCAATCTTATTAAATCTCTTTCATATACACTCATATAAAAAAGTTCATATGAGAACTCAAAATTCACATGTAAATAAAGAAAAAAGCAAATACAGACAACAAAATTTCACTAATTTACATTATATATATGCTCATTATAAACTAAAATTACGGCAAGAAGTGTATACTAATGCAGCTAAAAGGCAAATACCAGTTTATAAATATTGAGAACCTAATTAAAGAAAACTATAAGAAAAATACGACGACAAAATTATTTCTTTGAGAACAAATAAACAGAAAAAAGTTTATTATGACAAATGACAGAAGATGAGTTTTTACTCTCGATTCAAAGTTATCCGGAAGATTAGAAAAAAACAATAATTAATTCAAATATAACTCGGCACATTTTAAAATAATTTTTCGGAAAGAAATTCACAATATCTAAATTTTTCATTTTCCATTCCTTTCCCCCCCCCCCCCCCCCATCATCACAGGGACGATAGAGTGTACACTTCATTTCTGGAATTAACGTATGTATGTGCCAAAGGATGAATATTAAGCAATGACTTCTTTTTAATGCTTAAAAAAAGTCTAAATTAATGTGTATTTAAACGTTTAGAGTTAAAGTATACAAAAGAAGTACACATTATTTATAATGCAATACTTTTTCGTAATGTTATAACAGATAACAAACATATCGTACAATAGATATACAGGAAAGCTAAGAATATCTTTGACAAAACTGTCAACACCGATTGCACATGATAGCTGGAAATTCAACTACACAGCTAAAATTGAGTTCTTAAGTCACCCTATTGCTTAAATATCACTTTACTCTTAATTAGCATTCCAAAATTTTAATTCAGCATGTACAAGGCAAATAGGAATCCGATTTTTTCATACCCTTTTCTTTTCTTTTTTATTTAACCCGGATTTTACTCATTTTATATTCATAGTTGGGAAGAATTAAAAATTTGTAAGAGCGCAACAAATTATTTTAGGAAATTCATCTTCAATATTTCTGATATGAAAATAGACTTCGAGTATGTGACTTGCATTGTTTTGGTTGGAAGTTTTTTTTTTTGGGGGGGGGGGGGCGCCCTGCTACAATAGTGGGACTCAAGCCCACAGATTCTGTTATCGGGGTCCATGGCCCGAGCCATCAACCAGGACAAGTTGGCTCACGAGTATCAAAATACGACCACAGCACACGAAAAATGTAAATAACAGAAAACTTTAACAGTAATCGTAATTTTATATAATTAATGTAATTTTAGTACAAAGAAAATTAATCATTTAACCTAAAAGAAAGTCGGTAAAAAGAATGTACTATAAATTATAATGAGGTAGGCAAATAGTGGATAATTGTTTTTCAATCACTCACTTAAATTACCCTTTCTTTTTACTACGGAAATTTGATTGTATAGTGCAAGTTATCAAAAAACTTTCGAGAAAAATAGTAAAGCTATTCATTTCATCGTAAGTTTTTTACAAAAGAAAAATGAAGATTATACACAAAGTTATCAGTTTTATAAATACCATTATCTTATCAAAAGTTTTGGAAACACGTGGCTTTTATCAAAATACAGTTTCCAAGATAATGGTTGAAAAAGTGAAGTAATCAAATTACGATAGAAAAACTTTCATTCTGCCTAAACATTCTAACTACCCACAGAAATAGATAAGTGAAAAAGAATAAAAAAACAGCGAAAATGTTCGCTGGAGCATATAAAGGAGAAAATCTTAAGTACAAAGGCATGTTCTAAAGAAAAAAAAAGATGGGAGATTCGTTAAATGATATCAGCTTGCAAGCCAACTTTCGTCTATTCTTACGAGAGAAAAGGGGAAATAGTTTAACAGGATATATAGTAACGAAACTACTATAACCAATCAGGGATTGGAAAAAAATTACAGATCGCATTTTCCCACATTTTCGCGAACTGAATTTAATCAATTATTGAGAGAAAATATGTTAAGATTTTTTAAAGTTAACAGATAAAAATTTTAAAATTACCAATAAAAAAGCGTCATTTTGCAAAATAAAATTACTAAAAAGAAATTTTTCTATGATTTTTATTGAATTTAAACCATTACTCTACTAGATAAATTATGAAAATATTACTGTATTCAGTGAATATGGAACATCAATTTTTATATAGAGTATTCCGACAACTCTCTTGTCCTATTCACAGATTAAGGTAGTATAGATAACAATAAAAAGATCATTAGTGTATTTATTTATTTATTTATTTATTTTAAAGACGGAGGGGGGGGGCTTAGAGCACTGTTAACACTATAAATAATTCTAGCAAACACAAATTTCCCACAAAAAATAAATAAATATAAATCCTGATGTTTAACTTTCGATTTAAAATGTGAAAATAGTTTATTTTACGAAAATTAAGCATCCGCACAACTTGAATGATTGAAACTAAACCTCTATATTCAAAAACATCCTATACTACTACTAATAAATGCACAAAAGGTTTATTATGAAATACCTACAGGACTACTATTTAAACTGCTTATATATTAATCATATGCCCGATATTAATCATATGCCCGGGATATTAATCATATGCCCGAGACTAAAATCTGAGAGCCGAGAAATTAAAAATGTACGAGGAATATGTGCATACAGATGGTCGTTCGCACTTTATGGAAACTATTTTGATAGTTAAGTTTCATGTATAAATACCGTATTTTTTGCGGCGATTTGCTTCTGTCTGATAGCCATGGTTCTTGACAATAGCTATAGCTCGAATTTTCCATGAAAGTAAACATTTTCTTAATAGTGTCATGTCAGTTTCACCCCATTCCTCTTGGACCGTTTTCCAAAGTCCGTTCGGTGTTCTTGGATGCCGTTTTCCTAAGGCTCGCTTTAATAAACCGAAAGCGCAAAAGTCCATTGGAGAAGCGTCAGGTGATTTTACAGGTATTTCATTAAATGGGATGCACTTAACTCCTGTTTCTGATTCTTTCTTTGCTAAATAAGCAGCACTTGGTGTCACTAGAGGCTTTGTCAACATGAAGCTCAATTTTATGAATGTTCTTTCCATATAAGGCAGGAATTTCTTCTTCAAAAATTGGTTCTAATATATTCTACTAACAGTAGAGTGAATTAACTGTGGCTTTACTTGACTTTTTTGATTTTTTATTTGCCGTTGCAACAAAATCCTGCAACTATCATGAATCCCTTTGGGAACTTTTCTGTACACCGACGAAGCCATTTCGTACGGTCACTCCCGCCAGTTGAGCAATAAAAAATTGAGCAATAGAAAATTCATCTTTTTTTTATTAGTTACTTAAATACATCCATGCCTGATCGAGTGTTACCACATTTTTCATCAACTAGGTGTTTTTCATATAACTTTCTACAACTTTTTTTTTCTTTCAGTAGTATGCTTTGGCAAAAGCAGGTGAACTATAATTTTAAATATCCGTTTTAACTTCAAATTTTTATGAATGATTTTACTTACAGTGCCAGAAGACATTCCCACTTTCGGTGCAATGGATCTTTGAGTCGGCGGATTTACTTTTAGGATCAGAAAACTTCACTTTCTTGATATTTACCTGCGTTCGAACAGTCTTAGGATGAGGTTTCAGGGTCATGTTTTCACTTTCACTTAAGACTTTTTTTTCCCTTTCAAATTTAATATATTATAAATACCTTTTTTTCCTGAAATGCCATAACCGCGATTTTTACACCGCTTTATAATTTGTTGATACGAATATTTCTCCTCGGAGAGCGCAGTTAGGTTACCTTCGAGCCATCTATCAATTTTAGGAACCATTTTCAAAATAAATCTTTTATTTTACCTTCTAATCAAAGCAAAACAGTAGCAGACGATTATTCTGAAGTTGCCAAATTTTTTTCTGAAAATGCAAACGTCAAAAATATATTACAAAATCGTTTCCACAAAGTGCGAACGGCCTTCTGTATATAGGTACACAAGAATGTAAGAGTGTGCGCGCGCACATTTCACTTACGGTATTCAAATTCATCCAGATGCAACTCTTTAAAATTCGGTAGTGATCTACTTGTAGGAAGAGGAAAAAGATCTAAAATGCCGTTCAAAAGCAACTCGTGAAATATTTCTACCAAGTTAAAGTTAACTGGTTCAGAATAAATGTGAATATTAAAAATATCGAACGTTGAGAGATCTATGAACGAATATCTTGTTTAATTACTTGAAAGTTGCACTGGTCGGCACATCATTCCTGAATTTCCATGTTTTAAGGATCGATTAGCAGAGTAGCCAAGTGTTTTTAGTTTGGGGGAGAAAAAAGAAAGAAAGAATAAAAAAAGGACGAATGTCAGAAAATATAGCTGAGTGTTCCTGGTAGCAATATTTACATACGTCAACAACTTTAAAATATTGACCAAAAGTAATTAAAAAATTGTTTTTCTAATAACTCGTTAAGATAATATTTGAGCGTTCATTCTGAACTTTTCCTCAGAATAAACATCTTTCAATCATACCGCCCCCCCCCTTTCCCCGCCAAAACAAAAGAGCATTTTTCGACTGAATTCGGAGAATAAAAGTAGAAACTATAGAATAATACAGCTGTAAATACGACAAATCTTAGTATTTTTTTAATGTCGAAAGTGAATGGTGGACCGTTTGTAATATTTTAATACACACAAAATGCCCTGAGTGATAAATGCTGCAGGTTCAAAACAAACATACGAAATGTACAAAAGTACGACAACTTCTAGAATTCACTATGAAACTCCTATTCTATAGATATAATACTTTACAGTGCTCACATTAAAGGTAGAAATACAGAAAGAAAAGAGGATGAGAGACTCAGGCAAGCAATTGGCTCCGGGGAAATCCAACAGGGCGCCACAAGTTTAAATGAGACAACATTCATACATGTAGTAAACGTCGGTGTGCGGCAGGAGTAACATAGAGATTGCCTCTGGGTGATCGTTACCAACCATGTACGCTTGATTAAGGACGTAGCGAGCAGGTAACAGATTTTCTGATCCCACATCGTTGTAAGAAAAGAAATCAGATAGTTACTATTTTACACGCTGCGGCCAATGTTTATTATTTGATTAAGCATTCGCAAATATTAAACAGAAATTACAGACCCATTTAAAACTTTTTTTAATTATCAACAACCCTAATCTCTCTATTCTAAAAAAAAAGTAACTCCCGCTGCCGCTGCCAAAAGCTTGTCATGCTATCTCCTCCGAAACCGCTGGGGGTATGGGGTCGAGACCGATACCAATAGATGCAGAAAAATGTGGGGAACAAAGTAAGACATGTCTCATCTTCGTCGGACTTTAATTTTTTTTTTATTTTGTTTTGTGGGAAAATATTGACTTTTTCATTTTCAGATTACGATAACTCGCCAAAAAATGATCGTAGAATTTTGATCTTTTTACAATCTAAGACTCCAGACATTTCTCTTTCAAACTAGACCTCATTTGTTTAAAAATATTTTAAAACTGACTAATATTTTCATCAAAAAATTAAACACAGTTTTTCAAGAAATATCGTCCACTATGTGGATATAATATCGATGCTCCTCGAGTTTTTATCTTACAAAGAAAATATTTACATCATCTGGAAGCTGAAAGCTTTCTTATTCATATAAATCTCCTTTCAAGTCTATATCTTAAATTTTCGATTTTTAATTGAATTTTAAAGCTGATAATTCAACAGTGTTTAAACGCCCTTCGCATTAAGGGTGACAACAGTAAATGGATGGAAGCTGTTACATTGCCCGAGAATCACCCCTATGTATCTCACTAACAGAGGAGCGAGCGCAGCGAGCCTAGGGGCAAAGCCCCTAATATTTATAAAACAAAAACTCTAGCCACTACTAAGGATTAAATTTTCGTACGACAAAAATCCCTTTCTTTCCTATGGAAACACAAACGGCGTACGGCAAATTTTAGTAAATTTTTAATTTGATCGAAAATCTTGTTTAAGAAATTAAATATATAACTTTAGATTTTAGTTGAACGCACAGAAACAAAAGCAGTCTTGCGGAAAAGTAACAATTAATCCCAATATTTAGATTAATTAAGTGCAAAATAATACAACATTTAGTTTAGTGTACAAGTACTTGATAGTCAGTGTTTCCAAACATCAATTTAAGAAAGATTAAATACATAACCACAGAGGCCTACGCTGAAAGCGGTAATTAGGGAGAATTTTTAAAAATATTAAAGCGATTTACAGAAATATTGAAATTTTGCCAAATCTACGATTTAATTTTCTTTTTAATAAAGTTCAGAAATATACTGGAATTTTTTTAGAAGTGAAAGCAATTTGAATCTCTCCATCACTCCAAAACAGTGTGGACAGAAGTCACTGGACACTTAAGCTGATTGATGTTCAGTGATTAAAAAATATTGGCATACTTCAATGCACGCGTTTAATTCTACACAAATATAATTCCTTCTATCTTTAACTACATTTAAGAAAATTAAGTTAAGGCTACTAAAGGAAAAAATTTTACAATTTTGTCTCCATTAAAAAGATGTAACGAAAATTGAAATAAATCATCAACGAAAACGGCAAGAGCTAAAAAGCGTATACGGCATCTCTCGCAATTCGTAGAATTTAAATAACTTTACAGTAGAAACAAAAGGCTAATTATTCCTATTAACACATCGTACGCTAAATATCGGATCATTTAAAGCGAAACATGAAAATACTCAGTTCTTTTAACAATTGCCCTGGCTCATCTTCCACATGGAGTAAAGGCACTCTGATAAGAAGGCTGACATACACCTAGTGCTATTTTCGTGCTATATCCTAGATCTATTATCCACAAATTATGTCGAAAATAACGACATGAAAACTTCAATAGTTATAAAAATATTATTTACACTAAAGTTAAAACTCGACAGATTAAAAAAAAAAATTCGAGGGATTAGGAGAGTTAGCAGCTATGTTGTTGTTGTTTCTAACGCCCCCTGGCCGGAATTTATTCCAGACCTTAAATATATATTTATTTATTTATTTATTTTAAAAAAATAAAAAAAAAAACCAGATTACCGCCAAAACTAGATTAAGGAAAAAATATGTTCATTTCACAACGACATCAATTTCAATCCGAAATCCGTACGATTCGATACCCATGCTTATAAAAAAAATATCGTCTGGCGAGGTAATAGCATAATTATTCCCCTCTTCCATACGATCTGTCATTTCAAAATAGAAAAATCCATACTATTTTCAACTTAAAATATAAATTACTAAGATGTAGAAAAATGAAAGAATACGACAGTTAAACTAACACCATGAATTAGAGCATAATGTTTCAAAATAAACCACACGAAAGAAGAAAAAAAATTCTCGGCGTAAAAAAAAACACACGGATAATCAATAACGTCTTACGGCTATGTTTCACAACATACTTAAATTATTCTACAAAATGAAAACAGGGAAAAGAGGTGAAACTGTATCATTCATCCGTTAATTAAAAGAAGCTCATGGGGAGAGTAAAGTAATTACTGAACTGAAGTTGAAAACACATTCAAAATAAATTATTTCACCAAAGTATTATTTTTCTAGCATTCTCGAGCAAAGAAAAGAAGAAAAACAATTTATGAACACAAAATATATCTTTCACGTTTCAGTTACCCGATTACGAACTAAATAATTAACATTAAAATCAAGCACTTCAGATAGTAAAAATCAAAATGCTAGAAATTGTTTCGGGCAGAAGAACAGCAAGAAACAAATTGCTTACACAATCAAATAGTTGCAACAGTTAGAAATTTGTTAATTCGAACTTTCACGGTTAATGTCGAACTAAAATCTCCCCCTTTTTTTAGCGAAACTATTCGCAGTTTACATAAAATGTCCACCCATTTGATAATTTACAAACGAAACACCTTTTCGTTATTTGTATAGAAGAATAAAATAGATGTTCTGAATATGCTGTCTGTCAAATCAGTGTTTTTCAAAAGAATTTCGCAACATTTAGTTTGAACTTTTCAAACTAAAACAGAAACGGGAGTTTTGACAAATATAATAAAAGTGTTCATCAACATTTAAGTGAACTCTAAATCAGGTAAGTTTATCGACAACAAGGGGGGTAAAACCGATTTTGACCTTTTTTCTACGACAAAAATAGTCAATTTTCTTTTTTTTTTTTTTAATTACCACGTTAACATTTTGCTATTTTATTTCTCTTCCATATTTGCTGAAATCGAGGGTAATTTTAAGGGCTATTAAAAAAAATTTAAATTAATCTTTTGAGAATTGCACGTTTCTTCGCTCTGAATCAAAAGGTCGATCAAGATTTAACAATCCCATTGTCCTTTAACACATTTAAAAATTGACCGGCGTGGTAAAACGGTACTGCAGTACTGAGAATGAATGTACGGCTAATATTTTTGACTAAAGAGTTAATCTGGACGAACAAAATTTCATAATTATGATGAACAATAATTCACTTGCGTAATTGAAAACTAACATTGGCTTCAATTCCGAATTAATGGGCGAGAACTAATACAACTTACAGAAAGTGCAACGTAAACAGCCTGTGTCGGTCAGTCTCATCAAAATGTGTGGATATTATTTCTTTATGAGGTTTGTAAATACAAAGGCCAAGAATTCAGTGTTAAGTGTTTTTATTTTATATTTATTACAAGTTTTCATTTTATATTACCATTTTTTAAAAGCTACCACCTTTTTCTGTGTGTGGTTGTATTATGAAAACCCATCTATCTTCGTTCTTTAACTGACTGACATTGAATTGAAATTAAATGTGTTTTGAAACAGGGTGGGCAACCTAAATAACGAGACTTGTCTCAGTGCGTCACTGCAAATTATTTACAACTTAAACGCTGTTCAGAGTGTCGCTTCATGTTTCAGTTTCCTTTCACCTTTGAAGGAAAAAAAAATCGGGGAGAGGTTAGGAAGACTACCGTCTCAGTATTCTTTTTCTAGATGTATCGTAAAATGGGGAAGTTGTGACCCCCTTTGACACAGTTACGATCCAATACCTGGGATGGAGATCGGACGCGAAGTGCGCCGGAGACAACCCCCATGCCCGACAGTCTGTGTCCAGGATATATTGGCCGTAGGGATGCGACATCGATGTCGATGTTTTCAAAACATCGATGTTTTGATAAAAACATCGATGTTTTAAACATCGATTTCTTGAAGCCGATGTTTTTTTAACATCGATGTTTTGTGCTCGATGTTTTACGTTGTTTCGATTTTTTTTTTAATGAAAAAGTACCGTAATAAAAAAAAATTACCACGTAGGATAATTTTCACACTCAGTAAATGTAAGTCTGAATTCTGAAAAGGACGAATACAAAAGGGGGAATGATTCCTTAGCAAACAGACAAATGGCAATTAACAACCAATGAATCAATCAGAGCGCTTGGAATGTTCCTGACACTCCAGAACCTTCCATGGGGTTTTATTTTACAAATAGTATATACACGAGTGCATCCATTTAAGTTTTTGTTTTGTTCTGGTTTTATATAAGTTGACGTTAATATTATTAGTAAGATGCCTCCCAAAAGTACCGTTTGGGAATATTTTTACAAAACCACTGACAAATTGGCAAAATGCAATATTTGCCTTAAGTCCCTCAAAACTTCTGGCAATACCACGAATTTATCTGGACATTTGAAGGCAAAACATGGCGGTATTTACAACGAGAATTTTGAGTCATCAATGTAGCCCAAAGCAACCAAGTTTTTGTCATTTGTGCCTGCCCAATCAGAGAGTAAAATTAAATCACCCCCTCCCCCCACGACTAACGGAAGTAACATTAATGTTAGAGATTACTAAACCAGCTTTAAAAAATGGATGTTCTAAAACATCGATGTTTAAAAACATCGATGGTTTTTGGGCGATGTTTTATTAGCATCGATGTTTTAATATTGAATATCGATGTTTCAAAACATCGATGTTTTGTTATCGATGTCGCATCACTAATTGGCCGGTGTCGTACTCACCTTTAACCCCAGCGTTACAAATTCGCGAATGAGGAGAGTAGAGTAGGGGGAAAGAGTGATAAATGTCTCCCCTCGCCGATAACCCCACTATTCTCCTCCCCATTCGTGGCGCTCGCTTCGGGAGCGGTCTTTTAGCGCGAGTCAAAGGAACGAGGGCCCCTTTCCCCCACGTTGGGGGTCAAAGGGGGAATGGTGACCGGATCGCGCTTTTCGGAAACGGATGAATGGTGACGAGGAGGGGGTCAAAGGTCAAAGGGCTAATGACGTCGGGAAGTTGCGAGAGGCGGGAATGTGGGAACGATCATTCGGGTCGATTAGTCACGCTCCTTATTGTCTCGCGAGGGGACGAGGGGTGGCTGATTCGCGTCTGTGTAACCCCGGCTTAAAAGTGTTCAGGTGTGAAAGAAAAACTGATCAGGCACGGCTAGCTGTCCGATTAATTTCATATCAATATAACTCCTAAATTTACGGAATAAGCATTTACCCACAAGGTTATTATGTCTATCTATTATTAGGTCTATCTACAGATTGAGACAGAGAAATGATATTGCAATAGAATAGTTTCTTATGTCTTAAAACATAAGACACTATTCTATTACATTCCAATATTAGCAAAGTATGTGTACTCACATACACAATTATAGAATTTAAATTCATGAACACAACTTATCAATACAAGAAATTTAAAGTCGTTCGAGAAATCCATTCAGGCAACTTTTCGTAAGAGAGTAAACTGTATATTACACATTTTTTCCCCTTTTTAAACCAGTTCTTTCCTTTTCAGACCATTAAGTTTTTGACGCATGTTATTTAATGCAGCTAACTTTTTGAAATACTCTTAAGAGTTTTACGCATATATTTTAAAACAGCTTCAAATTCTAGTTCACGCTAAGACTAATAGAAGAAATTACCTGTGCTATTCTGCTATCACTAAGTATTCTGACACATTTAACTTGAGTGATTTAGTTTTTAAACCACATCTGTAGCACCACACTATATTGAATAAGCTAATGTATAATTTAGATAAAAATAAATAGAATAGACATCAAATCTTTCCCATCACAAAATACTGACACCGAGGATTATATTAACTTCCAAAGACAAAAAGGAATACTAACACCTTCTGCCTTTCGTGATATGTAATAAAGACATCCTTTCTGCATTAGAAATTGCTTTGCAGACTGACGTATGCAGTATTAAGAAAGATATTAAATGATAGAATGAAATCGTAGTAGCTGCGATTGCATTATTTATCCTATATATTTTTTATTCTTGGGTACATAAAAAATAGGAGCAACTAGACAAATAACGTATATTTTTAGATAGATTGCTCCTAGCACGGGGAACGATAAATGGACTATGTATATAAAATATTTACTGCATGTGGATTATGAATTCTTAAGGGCATTTTATAAATGACCATTCCAGAGATAATGCAACTTTGCCCTCAATATATTATTAAACAAAAGGTGTGACAAAACTATTTCGCATTCTCAACATCATTTGTTAAACAATTAGGAAGTCAGAGATTTATTACTATTAAAAGACTAGCTAAATATAAATTCTGATTTAGTTGCTTTTACGCGTTGATGAACATTCTTAAGACGAAAAAAAAAAAAAAAAAAAAAAAGAGCGAATAAGAAGGGGAGTCAAGACAGTAAAATCCGCGTCGTACGTGACCGGAACAATGAATCTCGTCTAAATAAACGATTCATATTACAGTCGCATACTTTATAATTAATGCTGATTTTGAAAACATTAAAACTAAGTTTTCTATATGAGAAATATCAACAAAAACATTTTGAAATAAAGCACTGAGAATAATATAAGCATGAAAGTCGTTGGAAAACAGTATAGCATAATACATTAAAAATAATACTTATTCACAACTACCTAATATATTGCATTTCAGTATGTGTTCAGTTGAGTTTATGTATAAATATTGACTAAGTAAAACTAAGGTAAAAAAAAAAGTCCAACCTCTAAATAGGGGTAAAACACGAGTCGCATTTCAGCCGCTTTTTTTTTTAACAATAGTGATTTAAAAGCCCAGATTTTGAAAGAAAATATTTCCTTGCTCGAAACTACTCGAGTTTAACAATTCACAATTCTTTTATCACATGAGATTTAAAAAAACTGCCAACGCACTAGCATAAACATACAAGAAACACGCCTTAATACCAAGAAATAGCTCATTTTTTAAACGCCTAAAGCTAACTTAAAATATATAGTTGAATAAAAGGAATATTCACAACTGTACTACTAATTTTCTAAATTACGTTAAAAAACTTACATGAGATCTGTGTAAAAGATGTCTTAAAGAAGAAACAACGGAATAGTCCTTTATTACAAATCTCACACTGATAATGTATAACTCAACATTTGACATATTTTTTTTAATACAAAACAGTTTTACATTGACGATTTTCTTTTGATGAAATGCCTTGTAGCAACGTGGCTATACCCTCCTCTTGACCACCTGGACGATTCTCGGAAGCGACAGACAAATGTGCTTAACGCTATTTTTTTCAACTAGGCCGATTCTTGGAAGCGGCAGTGGAATGGGATAACCTTTATTTTTTTTCCATTAGCACCCAACGCTCCCCGTACCGCTTGATCATTAAGGACCAGATGTCGGTAAGCACAGTGGCAATGTTTCTTTTGGAACCGCCTTGAATTTCTGAATAGGAATCTAGATTGTTCTCGAACATTCGGAAGGTGTTTAAAAAGGGTCGAGCACATCCTGGCGGGGCAGAGGTTTTTTAGAAGGATGTAGGGGCGGGCAGAGGAACGGCTGATCGGAGAGAGCGCCGGAGGCTATCGCAAGAGGAAGGATCGACAGGCCCGCTATTCTGCGTGATGATGCTTTTTATTGATCGTCTAGTGGAACCGGTAAGATGCTGTATGTAAGTTGTAAATATTTTAAACCAACGAAAATAACAAAACAGCTTAACTCTAAAGAACGGATTTGTCCTCTGTAACACAACCTCTCTCGAACACTGAAGAGTAGTTGTGGGCCATGACAACACAGCCTCTCTGCCAGTAGTGTAAACAATTGTCTTCACGGCATATTACCATCTTCTAATTTATTTTAAGGTAATAAATTCTCTTATGATTCCTTGACTAAGTGAAGATGAATACACACATATTTCACAATAGGACAGGGATCTATAAATCTAACAATTATAATTAGCATGTACATTATGTGCACAAACATCCATAGAATAGGGCAATAGGGGGAAAAAGTATCTTATTCCACTTCGAAGCCTTCTCTCTCGGTGCACTTTCGATTTAGAGGAATACAAAATCCCTTGCAGATATATAATTAATTTAATTTAATTTAATTATTTATTTATTTTTACGATAAGTGTAACGGCTTGTTTTCTCAAAAACTCATCAGATATTCAGAAAAAATATTTTAAAATATCGTAGAATACTCAATCAGTTGTTTTAGAATGCATCAACTGTTTTACAAAATAATTTTTTTATTCATGGGCTTAAACCACGATCTGTCCACAAAACCTTAATCAAGAGTTTCTGCCTTGGTTTATTAATTGGTCATTCTCATATGATCCTGACGAAATCTCATGTGTTTACTGTAATAGCGCTTCCACATTCATGCAGACAAGTACCCCCGACCCCGCTTGACACCATTTTGGGGTCGATTAGTCATGCTACAGGAGCGTGACCCCCTCCCCCGCCTCTGATGCTCTGTGAAAAACCGCCCGATCGCAGGATCGTTGCAGATCGCTTTGCCCATAAATCACTGGTTTCCCCCGCAGAATACTGTGCAGTGCAGATGAATGTGGGCGCCTTATAACATCGGCCAATCGTTACAGGATGATTGGAATTCCAGCCTTTATAATCCGTTGCAGCGAATTTAGCCAAGACCTTAAGACTGAAGAAAACTTGTTTTATGAAGTAGAAATGATTTCTGAAGGTATATTTTCAGATAATTGGTACGGTTCGCACAAATCGAACTTGTGAGTAATACATTTAAGCTGAAAATAAAATAAATAAAAAGAACAACAAATTTAAGATAAATAATGAAAAACTAGTTAACATCGATAACCACAATAAATGTTATGTTACCCTTTGAGGTCAGTAATCTGCTCTTCCTTCATACGTCAGTCTTCAGCTCTTTATACATGCATTTCATATTTTATTGGTAGGTGCCGTGGTTTGCCCTTACTATGGGAGAGTTTATATTAAAAATTCCTTTCTATCGGCTTAGTTTTGGGATAGTAATATACTAGAGCAATTTTCCTCCATCTTAAAAAAAAAAAAAAAAGAAAGAAAGAAAGAGAGAGAAAAAAAAAGGGGGGCTTACCCCCCCCCCGGTTCTTATATTCTATAACATTTATGAGTTTCGTTCAGTGCAATAAATTTTCCAACCCAACGACATCCCGTATCGAACGTTTTTATTTTAAGCGGGTCGAGCAAAAATTTATGTAATTTAAGCCTTTAATATCAGTTCCTTCGTTATTTTCAATCCCAAGGGTATTAAACTAGCTTTCACTTTTCCCCTGCAATATTCTTTCATATAAAATTTTTTCGATAACAGGAAATGAAGAGTTTTGTGACGAACAGGCCGTGTAACTAGGTCTTTAGTCTCAAAAATGTATAATTAAAATTGACAATATCCAAGTAAAATGGTATACAAGTCTTTAAAAATTATACTTTTGCCCCTGGGGGAAAAAAAAGAAGCCATAATTAACACAGTGTTGTTTTTAATTTTAATTTATTTTTTAAATGGCAGAAATGGCTCAACGTACTAACATTTTCAATCAAACTTCTTTCGCAGCAAGATGAAATGTATTGAAATCCCCATAAACGTTTCCCTCGACTATAACTTGCCAGAATCACAAGCACTACATGCCCTTCCGAGAATATAAATGAAATTAACACTAAAAATAATTCCGCAACAATTAAATTTTTTTTTTTCAAAATAAAATAATGGTAAATATTTTTCTTTGAATGTACACTTAAAAGTATTTTTTCCTTCGATTGTCCCTTTAAACATTTTTTTTTTTCCACCCGTGAATGTATATACACATAAGATCAATCTATTTAAGAGTAAAATAGTAACAATGGAAAATACAGAAAGATTTATGAATCAAGAGTTTAAATTCACATCAGGTCAAAAAGACAGAAGCATGAACATTAAATCACACTTCTCCATTAATCCGAGAGCTGACGCTACTACTATCCGAATGCCTAATTTAAGAAAAATGATGAATTCCATTATACAAGGCTCAAAATTACATAAAATGCCATTATATAACGTATCTTCATCTGCTTAAACTTCAGGAAGGACAGAATTATAACAGAGGAATTATAATAAAAATCCGAGGAGGAAAATCTTACTACCGGATGCTTTCCTACAACACTGGAATACTACTTCCCCGAGATCCAGATATTTTTTGACAGTAACCGTAAAAACTCTGTAATAAGTTAATTAAAAATATAACAGCATTCATTTATTATTCCATATGCGACAAGCAGCATAATAAATTTACAAAACTTTTCTTAAAAGGTTTGACGCGTAACTAAGAATTAAAATAGAAAATCTCCAAGAGATTTACTTCGCAAAAGACTAGTTAACAAAAAAGGGGGAGCCGAGGGAGGGGGATTTATAATGTATGAAGCACAATCCGCGTTCTCACGAAAAAATACCCTTCAACATAAAATTTAATGGATTTATAACATTAAATTATTATCAATTATTATTAATTGATAATAATAATCAATAATTTGATAATAATTGATTATTATTAATTATTATTATTGATTTATTATTAATTTTTTATGGATTTATGGATTTTTTAATGGATTTTAAGCGTGATAATTATGGGGAGGGCAAGAGAATTACAATCAGCAGTTCTATTAGCATAGCAAATTGTCCCACACCCCTAGATAACAAAAAAATAATGAAATCAGATTTTTTTCATCCTCAATTTACACGCTGGGGGATCGAAATAAATGTTTAGTCTTTAAAAACAGCAATGTGAGTCCAGCGTTGTATATCAACGCATAAGGCTAATTACATAAAAGGATGTAGAGGGCCCCATCTGGTCATGGTACTAATATTCCTCTCACGTTGACTGGGGATTTCTAATTGTTATCAGTATGTTGAATACCAATATGAAAAAACCAAAAATACCATCTCCGGTTTAGAAAGCAAATTCAATAGATGAAGTTCATATGCAAAATCTTTTGGAAGGAGATAAATAAAAATTACAACCGTATTACGTCATTTTTTAAAATGGCAAATCACTCAAATGCGATACTGCAATTTAATAAAATGTCTGAATAACATAAACACTCAAAATTCAAGATGATTGTTACAGGTTTCCCAGACAGCGCTTTATTTAAAAAGGGGGGGGGGATGTAAGCTAGGCGTTAAACTCCATCTGCTACGTGAAATGCAGCGAACCAGTTTAAACACATTTTTTCATTTATCTTAAAAAGAATCTATAACTAAAGTGAAAAATCAGTACCAACGTTCTCTTCTTTAAACATAGTTTTTTGAGTGATTGAGGGGTTATTAACTGGTGTTTCAAATTAATGAAATTTAATACGTTGTGACCTTTAAATGCTCTAATGACCCAAGAGAATGCAGTAAAACCTCGTTTATCAGGATCTCCTGATTATCCGGATCAGATTTGTAGACTTTTTTTAATTTAATGTTCACATTAGATAATTTTCAACTATGATGGCAAGAACGTAACAATAAGTACGCCAAATATTCGCTTTATAGTTTGATTCAATGTACAGTATTCAATGTACAGTATTCAATGTACAGTAATCCTGCATAGATTGTACAATAAATTATGGTAATAAAATGCTTTTTGTTGAGTTTGAGATAGCTTTGATAGAGTGTCCAAGGCGTTGACAAGGATTGACTCAGCTATTTGTGCTACGAACGAAATAGCAAGCGATGATTTGGTGAAAGTGGCTGCAGACGACATACTGCAAATGTTACGAATAAAAGGAGGACTCAGATGTTGATATGGACGGCGTCAGTGGGTGACTGAAAGACAATAATGACGGTGGCTACGGTACTATGACGGAAGAAGAAATTGTAGCGGCATGCACATCTACAGCACACAGTGAGGAAGACGAGGACGAGGAGGGAGCGATCATACCGCAACAGCGGACGACACATGCAGATGCTACTCACCAGTTGGCAAACATCATGGCGTACTTGGACACCACACCAGCTGAACTATTAATGATATAGCGCTTGCGTGACCGTGTTTCATTTAAATGCCATGTGTGTTTGAAACAGAAGACAGTGGTCCAATTCTTTGTTAAAAGATTACATGAAAAGTTATTTTTTTTTTATGCCTTGTAAACAATACTATGTAATTTTGTTACAAAGCAGTTTTTTTTTTCGCAATAAACGGTAAGTCTGCTTAGTTAAGGATTGTGTTTTTTATTACACGGATTATCCTGATTTTCGATTATCCGGATTATCTATGGTCCCAGTTAGTCCGGATAAACGAGGTTCTACTGTATTATTGCATTCACCCAATATGGCTTAGCTGATGTTCTTAACGCGGCTAAAAACTTAGCAAAGGATACCTTCTGCAGGAGACTTCCGAAAAATGAATGAGTCAATTTTTAAAATCATACTATAAAACTATTAAAAATTAAAGAGATTCACTGCATCAGTTACCAAAGAATAACGAAAAGTATGCGTATAGCAAATAAACAGTATCTAAATACAGTAGAGTCCCGACAATTCGAATTGATTAGGACCATATCCTTTTCGGATTAACGAATATTTCGGATTAAGCGAAATCATTCTTAAAATATACTTAAATTGCATAATAAAACGCGATTACATAAAGATTACATATTATGAGTGATTACAGTTTATTTTCTAAAGGTCTGTCTAAACATTACCAAATCTTCGGACGAAATGGTGATAAGAGAGCGGAACGCTGCCTAGTACAGTACAGTAGAGTGTAAGTTGTTCGTTCAGTAGAGTAAGATTTTAGATGATCAGTATATTGTTGAAATGGTTTTGAAAGAACCTGTCAACATGTCATACGAGAGTGAAGGTGAAGCAGACGGTGACAGCAAGCAGAGGGTATCCCACTCAGACGCCGCGGCTGCATTGGATAGTGCTAGGCTACGTAGAGCAACACTCCGCCGCGACCAGAGCGGACACCATTTTTCTGACGCGTTGGCGTAATTTGGCTTCAAGGGAGATGTATTCTTCTCTTCGATAAAAAATTTAACAGATTTTTTCAAACCAATGTAGTTCATTAATAATTAGTTCAGTACATTGTCTAACTTTCATTTTTCTTGCGATTTTCAGAAACATACTTTATATTACTTAGTATCACTGTGGATTTATTGTAACCTTTGTTCTTTTCGACTTTTGGTTTCGGATTACCGAAGTTTGGATTATCGGGACTCTACTGTATATCAATAAGCGCACAAAGATATCGATATAATACTGTCTGCAAACACAAATTTAACAAAGGGCAGAAAAATACAATTTTCAATAAACAGCATTGTTCTCGTTCATATATTGCCATCTATTACATTTACTAAATAAATAATAAAACGATTCAAATCAAAGAGACAAGCAATTAAAACCCCAAAAAATGGAATGATTAATTTTAATTCCTTAAACTTTTCCGGCTGAAGAGAAGAAATGTTTACACAATTCATCATGCAGATATTCAGTTTTATCTCAGCAATTATAAGAAAATACTAAAGAAATTTCTACTACAAATACAGTCCTCCTGTAAATAAGCTAACCCGAGCTATGTGCCAAACGTAGACTGAAAATAAAAATCTCAAGTCACTTAAAAGTTATTTACTGAACTAAAAAAATGGTAATACATCTATTCCAAAATGTTACTTCAGCGGTTATGAAATAATGTTATTCATAAATTAGGAATGGAGATTAAACGACAAATTCGCAAGAAAGCAGTTGTAATTAATTCGAATGTTCGAACAGAAACAAGAATGGAATCTAGGTAGTAACATAAATAACGGTAGACGGAAAATAAAACAAGAGGTCCTGCAAAACACATTTGTCTGACAGCAGCAAGAAAAGAGGGAGACGTCCAACTCAAGTAATTCCTCAGGTCATTAATTATTAACACATCTCTGCACTTATTCGGTCGGAAGAATTCCGCAAGACACTCAGTTTTTCACAGACGTCGCCTTAAACAAAAAGGTGTAAAATGTAACTCAAAATAAAATATGATGATGAATAAACTACATAACATAAAGTTATACAAAACATCTTAGAAAATATATATATAAGGCTATGTAGATCAGTTTTTGCGCAGAATTGCGAAACATTGTTTAAAATATACTTAAAAAATCCTAGAATGTGAATTTCAAAACGTGCAGCAGAACTACACGAATCTTAGGAAGATTTGTTAATCAAGAGATGGTTAGAGGAGTGGTTGTAAATTGTTTTCACGAGCCAAAAAATATCGCTTGGACCACAAAAACACTGTAACCACGAGAAAACTTAAAATTAATGAAGGCAAAAATAAATGCAGGCAAAAACTTATGAATATTGGTTGTTAAATGGATATGGTTGCTGGCTGTCTATTCTGTATGTGCAACGGTATTGAAATTTATACGACTTAAATGTTTTGCTTCTAATGTTTGTTTCACCAATGACATATTTCATTCAAATTTCTACCCTGCAAGATATTTTTCTTTCGTATTTGGGAACAAGTAGTGGTCAGAGGGGACTAAATCTGGAGTATACGGAGGGTGGGGAACGATTTCGTAGCGTAATTCTAACAGTTTTGACGCCGAAATCGCAGATAAATAAGCCAGAGCATTGCCCTACAAAAAAAACTCTTTTCACTAAATCTAGTCATTTTGCCCTAATTTCTCTATTTAAACGATCTAGTAAAGATACATAGTACGCAGACGGTAATTGAATTGCCCTTTTCAAAGTTGTCTATAAAGTTTATATCATGGGAGTCGCATGAAATAGGGGGTAATGATGGAACCGTTTCGCTTTCTTCATCTGCTTCAAACCACTATTTTGACCGTGCTTTCGTTACTGAATAGTAATTATGTATCCATGTTTCATCAACTTCTCATCTGAATTTCTTTGAAACAACTCCAAATTGTACTTCGAAATGTTCATATCTTTTGATCGATTTTAGCAAACGCGGTCCCCCACTATGCCAAGCACTTTTTCATATCCAAATATCCATGCAAACTACGTATGTACGCTCTCTGATAATATGAAACAGCCTCAGAAATCCATCTCATTTTTAATCTTCAATCCATCACCACCTCATCAAGGATTTTTTTTTTTCAATTATTTCTGGCGTGGTGATCTAAGCAGGGCGACCAAAACGTTCAGCGTCACACGGGCTCCATTCCATTGCAACGGATGGGTCGCGACATAGCAGCTAAGGTCCTCCTGGTTGAACCCGACACAATGCATCACTTGGGCTCATTCGGCCGCAACGAAAATCACTGATTTAGTTTCTGCCGCAGTTTTCTCTCTTAAAATTCAATACGAAATTTCACGCGCGGAACTCGTTTTTCTAAACTGTGTGAGCAGCAATAGGTGATGACAACCGACTGAAATGGTTGTCAATCACAGACGAAGCGACGAATCTGTTTACAACTCGACATACTACGTGTTTTTGAAGCATGCTAAATGTGACAGCGAAACAATTGCAGTGCAGTAGAACCATCTCTCGAATTTTGCACGGACTCATCCAACGACCCTTGTAAAGTTATAAGCAAGCAGTATGTAAATTCCATATAAAAATTAAAGTATGATACTAATTAGATTTGAGCCAGGACTACATGAGTTTGTATAATCAATGCAAGAAAAAATTATATCACTTTTTCACATGAAATTACTAGGATTTAAAAATAGAGTTTGTTTGGTTTTATGTATAAGTAACTTAAAACTCAAAAAAGAAATCCCTCAAAATACAATAATATCACCAGTCTTTGAACAAAGTTCTAATAATGTTGTGCTGTTTCTGAGGCAACCTTGACCGATAGTATCTATCAGTTCAAGTCCAATTAAGTCTATTGGGCAGAGTGACACGGCTCCGGTTTTTAAAAGCACCGCGAGGGTCGGAGTCCGACTTGGCTAAAGGGCCGGTTCCATAATTTAGAACCGAGGCAAGAGACGAGACGGATGCACTTGACCCAGCACCTCCAGATGTAATTTGAGAACTTGGAGGACATTGCAGCCACGACAAATTTTAAGTGCACCAGCCGCCATTAGTGTACTAGGGCGGTGAATTAACAGCGACGAGCACTGAACCAGAGACCTCCAGATCACTGGCCCGCTGCTCTTGTCAACTGGGCCACCGCGCTCACAGTTCTAATAATGAAGTGATTAAATGAACAAGCAGAATTTCGAGTGATATACATGCAATAGAAATAAAGTCTCTGAAGATTTTATATGAGAGATATATTACAGCCGAAGGTACAACTAAAAGTTAGCACCTGCAACTGCTGTAAAAGTGAAATCGTATCGTATCGCAGCCAACCGACGCTCACACCTGACTACTCGATTCCTTCTATTACTGGTGATGACCGCTAGAGCAAAAGGGATCTAACAATTCACTCAAAATTATAAACCAACTGACAAAAGTTCCTAGGTCTTAGAAAATTCAAAAAATTACAACTGAGTTGTAAGCGGTTTTTTGTCCACATAACATGAATACTTAATTTTAAAAATAAATAAACAAATGCACTAAATGAAAAAAAAAGCGAAGAAGATAACCTCCTATACCTGGAAGACAGTTTTTAAAATTACGCCATTTACATTCTCTCCTCGCAAGAAACCATTTAAACACTTCAAGATGTATAAAATCAATTGACAGGCACCTTGTAATACATAGCAACTATATTTTTTAATTCTAATTCAGATACCTGTGGCCAAAGTCCTTAGGTATGCACAGAAACAAGGAAATAGGCAAAACTTCAAAGTATAACAAAATGTAGAAAATACACAAACAAGAAAAGCAATTAAGACAGTAATCTCATGCGATCACGAGCCTACCAATAACGTTCGTACAGATATCGCCCAGTTAAGGCAGAGCAGGACAAACGAAATATACTGGTGTCCAAAATTATTTCTTCAGTTATTCATTTATAAAATCTCATTGTCAGACTTTATTTCAATTTTAATTGTTTTATTATCGTATGCACTTATATACCATTTTTCAGTTTATATACGGTTTTATGTGTTATGATGCTATCTATCAACCCAAAAAAATTTATTCAATAAAATAGGAAAGTTTTTGAGAAATCAGAGTTTTTGTGTATGTAAAAGAATTTTTGGACACCAGTGTAGCTAGCAACTTGTATTAAAAAAACTCACACACATGGGTATCTCTTATTACAATTTAAACTACACTACCAATGGTAAAGACACAAAGGGGAAAAAATTAAAGAACAACTTTTGCGTTCTTATCAAAGTCTATACTTTGCTTTATTACCAAAAGAATAAAATACCCTGTAATACAAAGTGACACAAAATAATAAAATTTTAAAAATTTAGACATTAATCTTAGTGAACCTATTCGGAGTCTTTTTGTCAGCATTAATTTTATCATACACAAGTATTTTACATTCGTAATTGGATTACCTTTTCACTTGGCACGTTACACTGTTTATTGTGAATAAGAGTATTTTCCAGATGAAGTGAGAAAGAGGCGATAGCTTCACTCTCCGAATGGATATGCTAACATAACTCTTCGCGCTTCATTTTTCCTATTCTTATAATTTGCGAAATACCGGATAAGAAATATTACCATATGTATTTCCGTTTCTCATCTCTAAGAACGCCGAAGGGAAGTCAGAGAGTAGTTTAATCTAAAATGATGCGGCCCAGTACACAGTCGTGATGGAAAATGTAATGTCTCGGAATAAAATCATATTTTGTGTGTGTGTATATATATATATATATATATATATATATATATATATATATATATATATATATTATATATATATATATATATATATATATATTTATTTATTTATTTATTTATATTTATATAGCTACAGGATGGAGTGGTTGCAGCTGAAACAAATTAAAAAAATTCACAGCGAAGAAAGAAAAAAAGAAAAAACGCATGTTTAACAAATAAAAAGAGCTGAAAAGGGAAGCTACAAATTTATGCAGACACTAACCCATCTCTACATACGTGCCCTTTTCATATTTGTTAAGCACGAACTTATTCTTTTTTGAGTACCAAGAATTAAAGGAGTCTTAAACGCACATTAGTCACAGTATAAAAAAAAGCAGTTTTGTAAGGATGTTTGCTAAAGCTCTAGTAAAACAAGTTTCGTTATTGTATCTCCTATGTGGTTATGCTACAGTTCACATTATTTGCATCTAAAAAACTTGACGAAAGGGTGAAATTTACATCACATGCTAGTGAAATACCCTACAGCAAAGTTATATGCTTCGAAAAATTCATTATACCATCCGGGAAATTAGTCAAGTAACAAGAGGATTTTGTAACAGCCTGTTTCAGGATAAAGAATGAAGAAACTTCCCTTCATCCGGTCTTCTTAAGTCTTTTGTTTTATTAGCAACTTGTTTAAGCTAAGGAAGTTTAAACAAAAAGGTTATTGTTGGTGTATTACGGTACATGCTTACCACATTAGTATACGTCTGTCACCATACGGTGAATATTATTTAGCAGTCGCCAAAACAAACCATCCAATTTTCAGCTCGACTGTCACTATTAAATTTTTTAAGGTATAATATAATGATTTTTAAGTTGTAAGAGGGCAGACAGTGGGATGAGTAGCATTATGACCAGTGAAAACCAAATCAACATAACAAGGGCTGATCCACATGCGGACAATTTACTCATAACATTAGAGCTTAACCTAAACCTCAATGATTTTAAGATTTTAGCTATTATAACATTAGATTCATGACATAAAAAATGAAAAACATATAAAGACTTAATAGATATCACAAAGGGAAATCTAGAAGAAAATCCTGAAATATATTTACAAAACTGGTTAAATGCACCAACACAACTTACTTTCGTCTAGCGGAGAGGGTAAAAAGAAAAAAAAAATTCTGGGGTTGCCTTTAAACTGAAGGTAAGAATCCGTCAGTGGGATGATGGTTAGGTATTTTCGCACATCATCTGATTGCACATTTCCTTTGTGTTAGAAATGTTATCTTTCAACGGACACAGTTCGATTTGGATTATTTCAGTGTTCCAAAATCAGTGTTTCCAAATTTTCAGTGTTGTGGATTATTTCAGTGTTTGGATTATTTCAGTATTATGCATATTTTTATTTTAGTGCTCTGACCAACGTGACTTGCGTGTCATGTCACATAGAGCTGTTGGTAGAAAATACCAATCTCAGGAAGATGCATTCAAAGTTTTAGAAAATATTTCGTATGATGATTCTGGTTCTGCAATTGAACCCGATGAAGATGTTCATACCGAAATTGATTGGGGGGAGGGATATCCTCCAAGGGAGTCGCTGTATCACCATCCGGTGTCGTTGCGGCACCGCAGTTGCGATCAGGCAGTATATAGAGTTGAACTAACCGACTTACACGGACGACGCCGGTGTCGCAACGACACCGGATCGCTCGTGTGCACCGAGCCTTAGCGTCGGTTTCACCACTTCCACGCAGTCCGGCTGGAAACCGGACGATGGCCCGGGCCAAAACCTCCTAAACGAACTTTAGGAGATGTTGCCCGGGCTAAGAGTGACAATGGACATTGGGGCCTTGACTGACCCATATGGTGTCACAGTTCATGGAGCTCCGTTTGTCCTAAACTAATTACGGACCTGTGTAGCTCAATAAAGTATGGATAATGCATAGCGACAAATGTCATTCAGGTACACAAATGCCGCATAAGTTAACGCTGAGGTCAGCTTAATATTTTGGATTACCACTAATAAACTAAAAATTATTTAAGAAACTAGTGTTTATTTAGTATCTAGAAACGCCAAGAAACTGGCTCGACTTGAATAAAATGAAATATCCATAGGCTACTTCAAACGACGGCATAAAAAAGAGGATTACACAAAACACACTTGAGCATCTCCAACCTTAAAATAGAGCAAGATATTCAAATAAAAACAAAAGCACTGTAAAGCGCAAGACCACAAACTGTATTATTAAACTTATCCAAGCTAAAGAAGTACATATTTTATACAAACTAATGTTTTGATACGATATTTTCTTTTTAACAAAGTTTGCTTGCTCACATTAATCTGCAAACTACAGTAACCGTGGACTACTGGATTAGCGGTTGAGACTTCACTAGATGCTTTTGTCATTACAATAATATTCAAGCCAAGGTAAAAATATCAATCAGAATGATGACGTTAAAGGTGTATTATGTTTCAAAAGGAAAAATTGAGAGTTGCCACTTTTAAGGCTTTTTAATCATTTCTATATAGGTGGTTAATGAACTCGAAATCATACCAAACTTTATGCGAAAGCTGCAACGAAACTAATGAAACTTCACAAAAACGACTCGGGGATGGTGGAGGGTGGGGCAACTACCATCTTAAAGTGGTTACTCTTCCAATGAAAAGGCACTAGGCGGCGATGGAGTTGCAGTGACATATCTATTGAGTTCTTATATATCCCAGGAACATATAAACTTTTTTGTAATATAAAAATACATAGTCGAGATTGAGTATACGTAAAAACATTGCACAATTGTTCAAGAAAAAATGAGTACTGAATATTATATAAAATTCTTCGCTTTAAATCACTTCAGAAGATATTTCACTGTACAGTAAAGCTAAACAAATAAAAGATGCAATACAAAATGTCTAGCCATTATGGAAGAAATTCAATATTCCTGCACATATTTTCATATCCTAGATTTAGGAAACAGCTAGAGTCAACTACTGACTGTCGTTTGGAATATTTTTTTTTGTTTGGCTTGTGAAGAATTACGAACAAAAATGAATATTTTTATTATATATACATACATATATGTATGTGTGTACGTGAAATAAATAAATATATATATATATATATATATATATATATATATATATATTTAAATTTAATATAAATTTCTTGAAAGAGAACAATTCAACATATATATTTGCAACAGAAATAAAGTCTGTATTAAGCCTGCAAGAGTTTTTTTTTCTCTATTATATATTTAAAAACTGAGAAAATAAAAGCCGTTTCAAATTTAAAACTGCGTAAACATGTTATTGACTTAGAAATATTTTAATTTAAAATATTAAAAACATGGAAGCACTGGTATCTCTGTATGTACAAACAGAATTCACAATATTTTTGGGGAATATTTTCTAATTTCTGTAATTTTAACCGTTTTCAGATTTTATAACATTCCAAATTATATAGTATAAATATTTTTACTGGCCGATAACTGATCTTACCTGCAAAATGCAGCGACTCTTTCCAAAAGATCTCAGAAGAGACAATATGGTGTCCTGTCAGTTCGAGCTTCATTTTGGAGTACAGAATATATCACAGTTTTCCTTAACCGGATGTGAGACTGGCAACAACCACGTTCAAGGCTTAAAGCACGTTCAAGGAAAAGCAGGATGATGAGACATGACTGCAACGCTGCGCAAGCCCAACACTAAACGTTGCATTTTTTTACATTTACCACCTCCTGACATAGGTCGTCAATGATCATTGACCCTCACAAATAACCTAATCACTTTTTGCAACATTTACACGACTAGTATCTGTCGCGAGTCCCTTATATGGCTGTTGTTATAAACCAATGTTCGACGGACCTTGAATCAAACATGCCACACCTATGTGTTATCCAGAGATTGATGAATATCCTTCCTGAATCCTTCCCAAGGATTTTGCACCTTTTCTGCGATTCACAAAAGAAATTGATGCAAGCTCTGTCCCTTTTATTTAAAATATTTATCTCAAAAGGAACCAGATAAAATTTAAGCGATCACAAAGGGGTATTGCTCCTTTAAGTCGATTGGCCTCAATCTATCAGGCTCACAGACTAAACACAGGTTTGTACTGTCAAAAATCGGGCATTTTTGATAATACAAACTGTGGCAAATATACTGTTCGATCCAGAGTTGCAATGAAGCAGCACAGGCCACAATAAATTTATCGTCTCTGCTATAGACATACCAAACAAGAACAATATAATCAAGGATTCGAAACGTGGAGCTTTATAGGTCATCCCAGTCTCGACTTTTCTCAAAGTACTTACATAGGAAGAGAGTGCCTTGCAGCGCCACTAGAGATCGAAAATTTGAAGTTGCAAGAAAGAATTGACTCGTCGACACCCTACTCCGAATTTTTTTAAATTTATTATTATTATTATTACGGGTTATTTTTTACGGTATGAAGTCCAAGCAGCCCGAAACATACAGCTCCAGGCCTTTTCAGATAGATTACAAACACCAATCCCAAAAGGAAGATTCGAACCACTTTCAAAGTGTCCACTAACTTAGTGGGCGCTGACAAAGAAATGGTTAAACGCAGAGAAAGATAAAAAGGATATGGAAAAATTAGTCCATTTTTTCATCAGAATACAGCCCTGATATACAGAACAAGAGAATGAGTTTAACTATGGATAGCAGAGTTATATTACCCTCCAAACTAACCAGGCTTTAACTGGTGAAATATTTTCCCCCTCCATTAAGTTAAATCTGTACTATATGAGCCTGTTTTCATTAGTTACCGAAGCGAAGAGAAAGCATTAAATGAGGGAGGTCTTGGGACAACAGACGATTTGCAGCACAGCTCTCGCCGGAGGAAAATTAGAATGCCGCGTTAATTGTATGCATAAGAATACATTTTTCAGGAGAGCAGAATAAAAATATATTTATAAATAAATATAATTCAACAACTTCATCTCACAAAACAGAAAATCAGTTTTTTTTTCATTAAGGATTAAACCACTTGTTGGCGTATTTGTAAATCCTAAAATGAACAGAGAGCGCTAAATAAACCTGCCTAATGCAAATAAATTTAAAACGTGTAGAGGGGAGGACATATAAAACGATGAGAACATCTTCTATGGATGTTTTCTACAAATATGCTTGCAATAGGCCTAAAGAACTTCAGCTTAGACTAACATCCCCAAAAATTAAAAAATAATAATAGTAAATAAATTTAAAATTAAAAAAATAAATCTGGATCGTTTAAATCGGGAACCATAACAATAGATTACTAAACCCATATATAAGTTCATTCTAGCATTACTTTATCGAAATAACTGCTAGAAAACTGTTCCACTTTGAATGCTTTACTCCTATTTCACTCGAGATCATATCATTCAACAGTATTTACTTCTGCAGTTCAACATTTGCTACAACACAGCAAAAATATCATGGGAAATATCAAATGAACACAGCATTGTGTGTTTGTGCACGTGCGTGCGTAAATTTCACAGCTATTCGAGGTTACTTATATGATACCCATTGAGCAAAAATGAATAGTCAAGGTTCGTTTATTCAAAACGAAAGTTTGAGATAAGAAACAGCATTTATTCAATTACACAAACAAAACATAGAAAAGGATGGACTTCTGTCCAAATCAAAATAGGGAGGGCTTGTAGACCTATCAAATTTTCTAGGGCGGTGTCAAATAGCGACGCAGAGCCATTTATATAAATGTTCTTTACACCATTAACGAATAAGAATTATCTCCACAGATTTTTAGCATGTAATGGAAAAGATTAATGTCTATTTATAAACATTTTTTGCTTAATATACGAAAGAATGAATGATTTACAACAAATGCTATGATATAGCTATGAATATTTATTAATTTTATCATTGTTGAGTCATTAAAAATCCAATTTCTCTTAAGAAACAAAGACTAACTAACTTTTTTTGTTCCTTCACTCACCATTCTCCCAATTTACATACTAGATATCATACACAAGTGCCATACACTCCACATCAGCAACCTGTCAAGATTTTGGGCTCACCTTACAAAATACGAGTAAGATTCCTACGCTTTCAAACTTTTTTCGCCCTGCTGAATGACAAACTGTCACACTATTTATATCAGCTACGTTATCTCCCGAAAATTAAGGTATATTTTTTGGATAAACGAAGCCAGCAATATGAGAATCGTCTCATGGGACGAGAATAAAGATGAATATGAAAATCAGAGACAAAACTCGAAGAAAAGACTCATGCTATGATGAATAAAATGCGACAACTCAGAATATTCGACAACGAATTTTGTATGAGTTAAATTCTAGAGTAGAATTTCATGAGATTTGATAACGTAAAATGTATATTTTTCTCTCTTTTTAACAAATTGATATCGAGATGAGAGAGAGAGTTCTTGATCTTTTGTGTTCCTATATCCTCTCATGTCAGCCCATATAACCTCTTAATTCTGACTCAAATAATTATTACATATTAAATAATTAGAAAAAATAATTACGAACATGCGCTCAGACACTCCTAACCTTAATACGGAACTGTAAATTTTATAAAGTAAATTTTTAATTTAATGTTGTGACTAATTATCAAATCTCAAATTTTTTTTTTTTAAATATACGAAATATTTAAAAAAAAAAAAACTCTTGAATCAAGAGATATGTTTATATTTAGAAACTTAACTAATTACAAAACAATCAATATTTACATTTGGTTTAGGGTAAGGGGCATTTTAAAATATTTAAAATAAACATTGAATAGCGCAGAAGTTAAGAATTTTGCAGAAGAAGAGTTCAAGTAGTTCATACATAATATTTAGATTGCCCGCATAAAAGTTAACTACATAATACAAAACGAATAACGTATAGACACCGACATTCTTCCTCCATGATATACATTGTTTTTAACATGAAAATTTTCAGCGAGATTAATTTAACGCCGTTGAGAAAGAAGAAAAAAAATCCAGTTACCTTTTATATACTACTTACTTTGATCTAACTTGGCTCAAGCGGAGATTTTAAAAACATCTGCATTTGAACTGAACTGCGAAAAGGTAAGAAAAAATTCCCAAATTTGACATTTTTGACAAAGATGCCGCTTTTATGATAATTTTTCAAAGAAGTTTTAATTATAAAAATTGACTATACAAGCACATTTAGGCACCAAGCTCCCCCAAAATAAAAACTACACGAATATAATAATACAAGTGTAGTCTTTTCCAGAAAACTGTAAAATCAACTTCAGTCAGAATAGAGAGGCAACAATGAGTTCAATGCTTTCGCATTACCTGAACTGTTACTGATGCGTGGGAAAAATTCTACGTCTTTGTTGTATTATTAGATTGTATCAGACATGATAGAGAAGTAGTCTTAACAGAATCCAACCCATCAACCTAAAAAGCGTGTTGTTAAGCCGTTAGGCCGAAATGTACATATAAATACAAAAAGTAAAGATCTTATGTCCTGAAATACGACTGAATATTTTAATATTAATTTATCATATGTATCTGTGGAGAAGGATTCAGTGATATAGCCTTTACAGATATAGATGAACTGATAGTTGATTAAATTCTAATCGGTAATGAAACAGAAATAGTCCATGACAATTTTTATGAAAATTGATGGTTATTATAACAGTGTTCGTTGTCAAAAATAATCGAAATACGGAATCACAGGATGGAAGTTAAAATTAAGTTCCTACGCCAAAGAGAACCATTCTACATAGCAGGATGAACGCGATGGCCAAAATATTTGAAGCTTTAGAAGTGATATTTCATTCTAGCTCAAATGAATGAGCCTACAGTAATAAAGTGAGATAATTGGTTCAAACTTTTGCATGTCAAATTCTTTTGCACTGTTGTATTAGTTTTGTTTTATTTAAGGGAACAGTGGGGTTTCAAAATTGTGAAATTTCTCCAAAAATTCGATTTTTTTTTTATTTTACTGAATTGTGAAACTACGGACGAGTAGGAATGTGTTGCAAAAAGAATTTTTAATTTTTGTGATTACTTTCCTAGTTATAAGCATTTGTATTTAATTTAGATATTATGTGGTTACTAATAGCAATAACTTTAAATGCGTTTTTCTCAAAATAAAAATTTTCATGTCATACGAATATTCAAACTGTTCCAGGCACATTTCTAATTATCGTATTGCTTTGAAATTTAAGTTTTATATACTTAACAGTGTATCAAATAAATCTTATTGAAAAAAATTATGCTTCGTAGCTCAGAATTTCTAAATTTTGTACTTGAAAAGATGATTTATAGGTATTTTGCGTAATAAAAAGGGTGTTTTCACTATTATTTTTTTTATATTTTTAATGAATGCTTAAAATAAGCAATAAGTTTCATTGTTAGTTCTATAAGGTATCCTGTAAATAAAAATTACCATATTATATGCAAAAGAAATGCGCATGGAACATTTTTAATTAGGCCAATTTTTGATATAATTAATAATTCATAAATTGTTAATATTTCACCATTATATTTTTACCACTTTTACATATCTATGGTACTAATCACTTATTCAAATTTCAAGCAAATCCATTCAAAACAAAAAAAGTTAGGTTTGTAGGTCCACTGTCCCCTTAAGAAAGAGCTTTACTTAATACAGGTAAAAGATACCTTTATAGGCTTATAAAATAAAAATTTTAATCAAAATGTGTTTGGATGAATAACAATCAAATCAAAATTTAGAGATTGATATACTTTTAATTTTTTAATTTATTTTTTAATTTATTTATTTTTATTTTACTTATTTTTGGGAGGGGGGGTGAGAGGGGAAAAAACGCATTTGTTATATATTTTAACGTCTCAAACCTCTCTTTTTTCCATATAAAAATTTTCCATTTACACTTTCAATCTACGATTTTCTTCGTAGAACCTATACGAAAAACGAGCTTTATGCATTAGCTCGTATTTTTAAAACAAAATCTCTATGGAATACCAGTCACGATAAAAAAATAATTACAAACGGCAAAAATGCAGCTTACATTTTAACAAAAGCAGAACTAATTTACATTTATTAAAGCAGTAAAAAGACAACAGTTAAATTATATTTTTTGAAAATTTTCCTGTGCCTTTTAATGGAAGTATTTTGCGCAACACCGAACTTTTAACTATTTCAAATGGAGAATCCTTATATTTTACTCGTTTTCATAAGTCAAAACCTAGTAATTTCAAGCGTTTTTTCAATAGGAATGCAAAGGAATACATTGTGTAAGGGAAAGTGTATAATAACTAGTGCTTTCAACTTCATAATTGAATTCAACAGAGAACGACGTATAAAGAATGAAGAAAACGGCACAACAGGGTGAAATTCCTTTTCGCGCTTAATACAAATAAATAAAAATAAATAAATAAACCTTTCGAAATACGTTTTCAGAACATTTAAAAGTTGTAGCAGAAAAAATAGGAAACATACATAAAAATTCATTATTTTAATGTCTTGCAAAATGCGACAAAATTTTGGGCACTGAAGACAATAAATTTATCCCATAATATAGGTCAAAAAGTTTAGTAGTATTTACTGCTATACTAAACTTATTAGAATTTATAATAGAGTAAGTGTCCCAAATATCGCCCTGTGCCTAATATCGCCTACTCGTGTTTCTAAAGTATGATTCACACTATGTATGAGAAAATGCAGTAACTTCTTAGTTCTTGGTTTGTACTAACAACGGCGCTAGCGACAAAGCTCTTATCACGGACAACAGAAACTATATGGCGTCTGAAGTTGTTTTAGCTGCTTTCTTCGCAACTTTTGGCTCCAAAGACTCTAGTGAATAACCAGGTAGGTGCATCCCAATTCTAATTTTGCTTATACCATTTGAAAGTACATTTAACAGAGAATCTAGAGGTGCTATATTTTTTGAAAAAACTGCGTTTTAAACTTTGTTCTTAGCATAATTGTGTTGACTGTGTTGTGTTCTTAATATCGCCTACCAAGTTGTTCCTAATATCGCCTACCAGGCGATATTTGGAACAGTTACTTTAATTAAAAACTAAGTATTGCATCCTTGTTTCCTTTTCAATTTTAGTTATTTTATTACACTTTCAGTTCTTTTTTGTTGGAGGCCTCTTGTCTAAGATGCCAAAGGAAATTAAAAATAGACAGACATGGACTACATTTTGTCTGCTGGCCGCAATGGGAACGTTAAAGGCTTCCAAACAGTTTGGCACTCCAAGATCTACGATTCGTGAGTACTTTAAAAAAGATATGAATGAGAAAAACGATAGAATTGCGGAGGTTAGAATAGTGGTGAGAAAGAAACTTGGGAGAAAACCTGTACTGACGGATGATTTAGAAAAGGAGCAAGTTAACTACTGCAAGGAAATGGAATCCAATTTGTTTGATTTGACTCGAAACGATGTTAAGCAGATGGCCTACCAACTTGTCTTGTGAAACAATCTTCCCCACCCCTTCTCTGAAAAACAAACTGAGCTGGTCGAAAGTGACTGAATTCGTTTTTGAAAAGAAACGCAGCCCAATTGACAATCAGAACTCCACAGTCATTGTCAAGAGCCAGAATCCTAGGGTTCACTGAAAAAAAAAAAACGTGAAATCCTTCTTCACAATTCTTAGAACAGAAGTTGAGAAAATTAGATTCCACCCTACCAGAACGACACTAGACTAGATGTTCACGAAACGGTTATTACAACTGTCTAAAGTAAAAATTTACAGGTGATTTGCTCGAAAGGGAAATTAGCTGTATACAAAATGTCATCGACAGAGAGGGGGATGCTGTGGTCAGGAGTGGCTCATGTGTACAGCTCATATTCAAAATATTAGAATAATTACATTTTTTTACAAATTGAAAATATCATTTGGTAATTTAATGTCTTTTAATGCAAATATGCAAACGATATTTTTATTAAGAACTTATTGTTGATTAAACTTATTTATTATCTTAAAATTAATATCATTTTTGAAAAGATTAATTGAAAAAAAAATTATTTTTAAAAGTCAAAATATTAGAATATTTATTCAAGTGGTTCAAAATATTAGAATATTTTACATTAATTCTCCTTTAATTATCACCAATTCATAACTGGTGGCATCATTGACTAAATTCAGACGATTTTATTTAAAATCAGTATTCTTTTTGCAGTTTGTTTGCTTTTTCGTCTTAAAATGGGTCGTGTGAGTGATATTCCTGAATCTATTAAACTTCGTATGGTTGATTTGTATCGGTACGGTAAAAATCAATGTTATATAGCGAATTATTTACATTGTTCGCAATCAAGCTTTAGTAAAATACTAACACAATATTCAAAAAATGGAAAATTACAAAATAATCGCCGAAATGGCGGCCGAAAACCAAACACATCTGCTAGAGATGACAGGAAACAAGCGTATAGTTAAGAAAAACCGTTTTCAAAGTGTGCGATTCTTGCACCGAAAATGGAAAGAAGAAGCAGTTGAAGTTTCTAAATCGACAACATAAAGACGTCTCCATAAATTTAAGTTTGAATCTCGTATACCGAAAACAAAACCTCTCATGACTGCAAAACAAAAGCGTATAAGATTGAATTGGTGTAAATCAAGACGTTTATGGAGCGAAGAAGATTGGAAAAAAATATTATTTAGTGATGAAAGTATGTTTTGTGTTTCATATGGTAATCTAGGTATTCGAGTTTGTAGAATGAAACAAGAAGCATTTGATAAAGAATGCCTTAAACGTTCGGTAATATTTGCTGCTAGTGTCATGGTTTGGGGTTGCATGAGCGCAGAAGAACCTGGAAAGTTATGCATAGTCTACGAAAAGGTTAACTCTCAGATATATCAAGAAATTTTGGAATATTACATGATTCCATCATCAGAAGATTTATTTGAAGATGATTTCATCTTTCAACAAGATTTAGCGTTACCACATACCTCGGTGTCATTAGAATTGGTTCCATCAACGTAAAATTAAGGTACTTCCTTGGCCACCAAACTCACCAGACATTATACCCCATAAGTTTTCGATGGGATTAATGAAGAAAAACTCCAAGAAAATCCCCCTTCAAGTAAAACTGAGTTAGTGGCACGTATAAAGTCTATTTGGGCTAATATTGATAGAAATGTTTGTAAACACCTTGTATATAGTAGTAGATAGAAATTGCCGGTTCACCAACACACGGATTGATGCGGATTAGACGGATTAAGGGGAGGGGCTTAAAGTGGGCGGAGCTAACTGAGTGACGTGGACCAATCAGAGTGCAGCTGGCCCCCTGGTAGCGTTTTTTAGTCAATCAGGAGAAGGCCATGATCTTAGCGCCCCCTTGCGGGAAAACCTGGAACCTTGTAGTACAGCAGAATCATGAAGAGAGTATGTGCTCCGCGGAGCGCCCCCTATAGGTCAAATATGGAACTAAATTACGTATAAGGTTACGGATTTATATTTTCAGTGCTGCCATCTATTTTATAAAAATCACAACTGAATTTTACATTTAATTTTACAGAAGATATATATTTTTAAAAGTTTGTCCTGAGCTAGGACCGAACCCGGGATCTCACGGTTGGCAAGCCAACGCCCTACCCACTGGGCTGTCGAGTCTTGTTATTGTACGGTATTATAAGGTATTTAAAGAGTGAATATTTTAAAGGGAACTTGAGAAATATGATAGAGGATTCTGTGGTATTATATTATTTTAATTAGTTAATTAATTAATTATTTTTTAATATAATACATACTAAGCGCCCCCTAGCGGGAAAAACTTGAACTAAACTAGAACTTTAAATATTTAAGATTGTAAAACGATTTTACGCTGTTACCAAACATGTAGTGAATAAATTTAACTTTTAAAATTCTGATATCGAGAATTTTACGCTGCAGGCGCCATCTATTGGTAAAAATTACAACTACATTTAAAATTTAATTTTGTAAAAGGTTTTATTTTAGTTTAAATTCTAAATTAAAATATATTATTAACTTACTATTTTTTAACGATAGTAGTAATTAGTAAAAAATAATTATAATTACTTATTATTACTTTAAAGACATATCTAATTTATAAATAATATTTGAAAAAATATTCTATTAAAAGGAGTATTTACAAGTCTTTTAACATTAAATCTATAAGAGAAGATATTAACAAGGATATTTTTACGCATAAAATTATTGAAAACAGCTGTTAAATTTAAAATATCTTTAATTTTCATGCTAATATCAATTTCAAGTATAATATAACTTAGATATATCTTTAAACCCATTTAAACATAACTTGAAGACATTAAATTATACAATTACCATCTAGAACCTGAAACTTAAAACATATTATCAATTTAATAGTTTGGAAAAAGTATTTATTACAGAACATTCCATACTAGTATAAAAATAATAAGAAATTTTTACATAGATAGGCTAAAACGAATATTTTTTTCTTTTACTTGATATTTTTACACATGAAATTATTTTACAACAAGCGTTAAGTTTAAAATATCTATAATTTTTCTTAAGAATATTACTTTGCAGTATAATATAATTTAGATAGAGCTTTGAATCCATGAAATATGATTCAATCTAGATAATTATTTAAATTAAATACACATAACATACCAATCCATACTATTAAATCTACAAGAGAAGATATTAAATTTACGCTAAAAAATTTTTTTAATTGTCGACATATACATACTGCAATAGTCTACATTATTATCAAAAAGTTCATTGAATTATATTCTATAACAGAGAGAATATTTTTATGAATTTACTAGAATTAATTATCAAAAATAAATATAACGTCATCTATTAATTAAAAATGAAACTTAGAAAATTTAATACATGGTTTTGAGTATATTTTTCAAAACTTTAAATATTTTTAGTCGAAGGGCTTATTTTCAGAACTTTAAAATTGTTTTGCTATGTTTTTTAACGTGATATATAATTTTACATAGATACATTCGCAAAATAATACAAAATAATAAGAAATTTTTACATAGATAGGCTAAAACGAATATTTTTTTTTCTTTTACTTGATATTTTTACACATGAAATTATTTTACAACAAGCGTTAAGTTTAAAATATCTATAATTTTTCTTAAGAATATTACTTTGCAGTATAATATAATTTAGATAGAGCTTTGAATCCATTGTAACATTTAGTATAGAAAAAATTATTATTTAATCTTACCTTGAAAAACATTCCATGAAAGCTAACAAGGGATATTTTTAGACATGAAATTATTTACGACAAGCGTTATGTTTAAAATATCTTTAATTTTTCTTAAGAATATTACTTTGCAGTATAATATAATTTAGATAGAGCTTTAAAACCATTGTAACATTTAGTATAGAAAAATTATTATTTAATCTTACCTTGAAAGGCATTCCATGAAAGCTAACAAGGGATATTTTTAGACATAAAATTATTTAAACAAAGCGGGAATTCCCCAGTAGAGTTATTTTTTCCGTTTAATATTAAAAATAAAAACTGAAATATGATTCAATCTAGATAATTATTTAAATTGAATACACATAACATACCAATCCATACTATTAAATCTGCAAGAGAAGGTATCAAATTTATCTCGCGATGTTAATAGAGAAGATTCTTACATTATCTGAAATAATACAGACTTTATCATGTTTAGAAGATATTTACAAGAGTTCATTTTAGAATTAAATGAATCATGGTTTGAATCCTACAACAGTAGGGGGTATATGCAAACATGAAGACTTTAAATTATACAATTACCATCTAGAACCTGAAACTTAAAAATATATGCACCAATTTAAGCATCTTTATATAGTTTATGTACAGTTTTGAATATATTTCAAACCTTAAACGTTTTTCCAACTTTGAAACTATATTATAAGTTAAGACGCTTACTAAAATTAAAAAACATTTTATAGAGGTAAAGACTTGAAAGATAAAATTTACAAGTTTTAATCCTAAATATTATATTTTATCCGGAAATGTAGACTATTAATATATGATTTTAAACCTAACATGCTTTCAACGATTACCTAAATTGCGATATAATGTTAAATTCCACAGATTATTTCACAGATTTTAAGATATTTATTTAACCTAAGATGTTTATAAATCCTATCCAAATTGGAATAGTGTTTGCATATCATCATAAACAACTAAATATTATCATTTTCAAGGGTTTTAAGGTATTTATTCAACATAAGATGTTTATAAATCCTACCTAAATTGGAATAGTTTCTGCATATCAACATAGACTGCGTAAACAACCAAATATTAACTTAATTTAAATAAGAGCATATAATTTCCTTTTTGATAACTTAAATATATATATATATCATACATGTTGCTAAATTAAAATTCTTGTTATACTTTCGTATAAGATAGTTTTTTTTTTTTTTTACATACAAGAACAGAAATAATATTGACTTTATTATGTTTAGAAGATTTGCAGATATTTAAAGCAGTTCACTTAACTTTAGAAGTAAATGGATCAGAGTTTGAATTCTACTGCAATAGAGGTAGTTTAACTTCACAATTATAATCTAAACAGATAACAAATCTTTGAAAAAAATATTCTTTAAAAAGCAATAAAATATATTATGGAAACTTCAAATTAATTTATAATAGGTTTCATTAAATATTCTGCAAACGCTATGAAACATTTTGTATAGAAAATAATTACCATTTGATCTTACCTTTAAAATCTATAGTTTATGCACTTAATTCATATAATTTTTTACAAAAACAAGCTTTAACTGCATAAGAAGATACTATATTTGTCCCGCACATACATATAAACTTAAAACATATTAAAACTTACTAGTTCCCTTATAAAGGTTTCAAGACTTTAAAAATTTTTTTACTATGTTTTAAATCTAATCTATAATTTTACATAGATATAACCATTAATAAATTGTTTTACATAGAAAAAAGCATACATCGCACCTAAAATTTTAGTTTTCTTAACAAAATAACCTGCAAAACTTTCATCGAAACAAATGTTTATTATGTTAAAAAAATCAAACACCTATTGATATTACTTTGAAATATTATGCAAATAATAACTTTGAATAAGTTTTACATCAGAAATTATTTTCCGACAATTGTTAAAAAAAATTTATACTATAAGTTTAAAACGCTTCCTAACACTTAAAATTTTATCATTCTATAAGGAGTATAATTTCTTTTAAATCATGCATAAACATCTATATATTAACATAATTTACATAATAGCATATGACTTCCTTTTAATACCATAAATATACATATCATAAATGTTGCTAAATTAAAATTCATGATATACTTTCGTATAAGATAGTTTTCTACATGCAATTACCCAAAATATTTTATCCATACAGCAACAGAAATAATACAGACTTTATCATGTTTAGAAGATATTTACATGAGTTCATTTTAGAAGTAAATTGACCAAGGTTTAAATCTTACAGCAGTAGGGGTATACGCAGACAATATTTTTATATGAGAACCTACTTACAATAGATCTTAAAATTAAAATAAGTTTTGTTAAGAATAAAACTCTGCTGTAGATTTTATAATCTAAGCATATACCACACTGTCATAGTTAACATTTTCAAAACTTAATGGTTTAAAATATATTATTATAAAACATATAAAATACTTACGGCATTAGTAGAAATATTCTGCATTGGAAAAAAAATCTGGAGCTTATAATTAACCATACTTCTAAAACGAGACCCAATTGAAAAATATACAAGTCACGTTAGTTAATCTTGATTATCTGCGGTTAATTTTCCGTTACAGTCACAGTTATCTTCTCAAAATGAATCAATGATAAGATAAATAATTATTTTGCTATCATTTAACGAATCGTTCACGTTCCTTTTATTTTATTTGTCAAGAGTTGCCAAGAGTTGGCAACGATTGTAGAACGACTTTCAAAAATCTAACCCCTAGTGTTTACACAAGAAGTAGATTATTATCTTATACACGAGAGTATACTGTGGGAAAAGATCAGATAATATGTTTAATCAAAGTTAAACAATTGATACACGTTTTGCTAACCAAAACTTTATTCGATAGGTTAATTTTCAAATCTGAAACAAGCTTTGCTAACTGCTAATACAGTTTATTAATGTTGTTAATAGAGTTTTTAATAACGAAGTTGTTCGATTAATGCTTGCAAAACTGCAACTACTAAGTTGATCGAATATATATTAAATTGTATTAAGTTAAAATTCTAGTTTTCACGTGAAAAAACACTATGCAACATAAGTATTAAAATTAAGTCTTTGAAATATTCTATAAAAAGTAATGAAATATACTATGGAGACACTTACCCATTGTTGCTAAGCTTGGCATTAATTAATAAAATAATTATAAAGATCTATTAATAATACTTTGAAATATTCTGTAAAAGGTAACTTAGAATAATTTTTAAACATGATTATTCTATAAAAAATACAATATTATCAGTAACAGCAGCAGATAGTATATTCAAGATTATTGAAAACAACGTAACAGAGAATAAAATTTTAGATTATAAAGCAACAAAGGCTAATTTTCAAATGTACACTGTCAACCTCTACTATCAGTATTTTACGATTCATTGAAGTGGAAGTTATAGTTAAGTTCTTATTCTCACTTAACATTTTAATAACTTAAAAGTTTAACGTTGTATTGTACAACCGACACTCATCAGAATAATATAAATTGCTAGTAATCTTATCTAATGACGAAATAAAATAAACTATGAGTCATAGAAACTTATCTTATCTGATATAGCGATTCATTCGACAGTCGCTTGCTAGATTTTCAATCGGAGAGGGCTGTTTTAGAGTGCTTGTGCTGTTTATCTGTTAGATTATGAAACCTGCATTTAAAAAAATGAAGGAACAGCTTGTTCCCGAAAAAGATTGGTATGAGCAAAATTATGAAAATACAGATTTTTGCATGCATAATTTTTCTGAAGGAATCTTAAATGTTTTAAAAATTGAACAGAGAAAAAAAGAAGTTAATTGCTTCGGCCCATCAATGATAAAATATTTCAATCTTGGATGTAATATTCTTGGATGTAATGTTTTTGCAACTGTCCACATACATATCAGTGGCGCAGCAGTCCACATTGCTAAATTTAAAGAAAGTCACCTACATAAACTTCAAAGGGAAAAAGGAGTGTCAATGCATGGAGATACCTGGATCGAATTTAATAAGAAACTTCCTACCATCTCAACTGAATATAAAGACACTTCATGTATTGCAAACAACGAAATAATCGCTATTATAGATCAGGAAGTGTGTATTCTACAGGGGATGTATCGCATGAAAAATGCTAATTATGACTTAGATTCCGGAATTAAGTTGAATAGATATGAACTAAAACAACTTTGTGATTATGCTTCAGACATTACAGACTGTGTCGAACACACAATTTTATGTCGTACTTTGCCTCACATTCTACAAGAAAATATTGCCGATTCCATCTCCGATTGTTTTAAAGAACATTGTAATGTAGATGATGCGCTTGAAAATTTTTTCAGATGTGTTAAACAAGAACTGTTCAATGTATGTCATAAACTGTTTAAATGTGAAGGATGTATTATGAACCACCCCTCCCAATATCAACATTTGTGTCTAAAAAGCAGTGCTTTAGAAAAATATAAGAGTCTTGGTAAAATACCAATTTTTCATATAAGTATTCAAGATATTGTTAAAAATATATGTGATACATATTGTACATGCGCATACATTAATACTGAAATTTTTAAAAATCTTTGCGTCGATGATTTTAAATACTATTTCGAAAACGGAATAGTTAAAGTGTAAATACTTTTGGATTATTCTAATGATCTGAAATTTCACTCTAAGGAATATCTTCAAGAATTGTAAGAATTTTTTAGATATGTTAAATAAAGGTTGCTTTAAGGATGAATTATTCCATTTTTTTAGTCTATGTGTGTTTTAATGTAAATGATATCTTAAAAATTATTAATATATCTTTAAATTATAATAAATATTTTTTGATATCATTAAATAATTTTTAAGACATCATTTACATTAAAACATAAAAATTTACATAAAAATGTAAATATCTTCTAAACATGATAAAGTCTGTATTATTTCTGTTGCTGTATGGATAAAATATTTTGGGTAATTGCATGTAGAAAACTATCTTATACGAAAGTATATCATGAATTTTAATTTAGCAACATTTATGATATGTATATTTATGGTAGTAAAAGGAAGTCATATGCTATTATGTAAATTATGTTAATATATAGATGTTTATGCATGATTTAAAAGAAATTATACTCCTTATAGAATGATAAAATTTTAAGTGTTAGGAAGCGTTTTAAACTTATAGTATAAATTTTTTTTAACAATTGTCGGAAAATAATTTCTGATGTAAAACTTATTCAAAGTTATTATTTGCATAATATTTCAAAGTAATATCAATAGGTGTTTGATTTTTTTAACATAATAAACATTTGTTTCGATGAAAGTTTTGCAGGTTATTTTGTTAAGAAAACTAAAATTTTAGGTGCGATGTATGCTTTTTTCTATGTAAAACAATTTATTAATGGTTATATCTATGTAAAATTATAGATTAGATTTAAAACATAGTAAAAAAATTTTTAAAGTCTTGAAACCTTTATAAGGGAACTAGTAAGTTTTAATATGTTTTAAGTTTATATGTATGTGCGGGACAAATATAGTATCTTCTTATGCAGTTAAAGCTTGTTTTTGTAAAAAATTATATGAATTAAGTGCATAAACTATAGATTTTAAAGGTAAGATCAAATGGTAATTATTTTCTATACAAAATGTTTCATAGCGTTTGCAGAATATTTAATGAAACCTATTATAAATTAATTTGAAGTTTCCATAATATATTTTATTGCTTTTTAAAGAATATTTTTTTCAAAGATTTGTTATCTGTTTAGATTATAATTGTGAAGTTAAACTACCTCTATTGCAGTAGAATTCAAACTCTGATCCATTTACTTCTAAAGTTAAGTGAACTGCTTTAAATATCTGCAAATCTTCTAAACATAATAAAGTCAATATTATTTCTGTTCTTGTATGTAAAAAAAAAAAAAACTATCTTATACGAAAGTATAACAAGAATTTTAATTTAGCAACATGTATGATATATATATATATTTAAGTTATCAAAAAGGAAATTATATGCTCTTATTTAAATTAAGTTAATATTTGGTTGTTTACGCAGTCTATGTTGATATGCAGAAACTATTCCAATTTAGGTAGGATTTATAAACATCTTATGTTGAATAAATACCTTAAAACCCTTGAAAATGATAATATTTAGTTGTTTATGATGATATGCAAACACTATTCCAATTTGGATAGGATTTATAAACATCTTAGGTTAAATAAATATCTTAAAATCTGTGAAATAATCTGTGGAATTTAACATTATATCGCAATTTAGGTAATCGTTGAAAGCATGTTAGGTTTAAAATCATATATTAATAGTCTACATTTCCGGATAAAATATAATATTTAGGATTAAAACTTGTAAATTTTATCTTTCAAGTCTTTACCTCTATAAAATGTTTTTTAATTTTAGTAAGCGTCTTAACTTATAATATAGTTTCAAAGTTGGAAAAACGTTTAAGGTTTGAAATATATTCAAAACTGTACATAAACTATATAAAGATGCTTAAATTGGTGCATATATTTTTAAGTTTCAGGTTCTAGATGGTAATTGTATAATTTAAAGTCTTCATGTTTGCATATACCCCCTACTGTTGTAGGATTCAAACCATGATTCATTTAATTCTAAAATGAACTCTTGTAAATATCTTCTAAACATGATAAAGTCTGTATTATTTCAGATAATGTAAGAATCTTCTCTATTAACATCGCGAGATAAATTTGATACCTTCTCTTGCAGATTTAATAGTATGGATTGGTATGTTATGTGTATTCAATTTAAATAATTATCTAGATTGAATCATATTTCAGTTTTTATTTTTAATATTAAACGGAAAAAATAACTCTACTGGGGAATTCCCGCTTTGTTTAAATAATTTTATGTCTAAAAATATCCCTTGTTAGCTTTCATGGAATGCCTTTCAAGGTAAGATTAAATAATAATTTTTCTATACTAAATGTTACAATGGTTTTAAAGCTCTATCTAAATTATATTATACTGCAAAGTAATATTCTTAAGAAAAATTAAAGATATTTTAAACATAACGCTTGTCGTAAATAATTTCATGTCTAAAAATATCCCTTGTTAGCTTTCATGGAATGTTTTTCAAGGTAAGATTAAATAATAATTTTTTCTATACTAAATGTTACAATGGATTCAAAGCTCTATCTAAATTATATTATACTGCAAAGTAATATTCTTAAGAAAAATTATAGATATTTTAAACTTAACGCTTGTTGTAAAATAATTTCATGTGTAAAAATATCAAGTAAAAGAAAAAAAAATATTCGTTTTAGCCTATCTATGTAAAAATTTCTTATTATTTTGTATTATTTTGCGAATGTATCTATGTAAAATTATATATCACGTTAAAAAACATAGCAAAACAATTTTAAAGTTCTGAAAATAAGCCCTTCGACTAAAAATATTTAAAGTTTTGAAAAATATACTCAAAACCATGTATTAAATTTTCTAAGTTTCATTTTTAATTAATAGATGACGTTATATTTATTTTTGATAATTAATTCTAGTAAATTCATAAAAATATTCTCTCTGTTATAGAATATAATTCAATGAACTTTTTGATAATAATGTAGACTATTGCAGTATGTATATGTCGACAATTAAAAAAATTTTTTAGCGTAAATTTAATATCTTCTCTTGTAGATTTAATAGTATGGATTGGTATGTTATGTGTATTTAATTTAAATAATTATCTAGATTGAATCATATTTCATGGATTCAAAGCTCTATCTAAATTATATTATACTGCAAAGTAATATTCTTAAGAAAAATTATAGATATTTTAAACTTAACGCTTGTTGTAAAATAATTTCATGTGTAAAAATATCAAGTAAAAGAAAAAAATATTCGTTTTAGCCTATCTATGTAAAAATTTCTTATTATTTTTATACTAGTATGGAATGTTCTGTAATAAATACTTTTTCCAAACTATTAAATTGATAATATGTTTTAAGTTTCAGGTTCTAGATGGTAATTGTATAATTTAATGTCTTCAAGTTATGTTTAAATGGGTTTAAAGATATATCTAAGTTATATTATACTTGAAATTGATATTAGCATGAAAATTAAAGATATTTTAAATTTAACAGCTGTTTTCAATAATTTTATGCGTAAAAATATCCTTGTTAATATCTTCTCTTATAGATTTAATGTTAAAAGACTTGTAAATACTCCTTTTAATAGAATATTTTTTCAAATATTATTTATAAATTAGATATGTCTTTAAAGTAATAATAAGTAATTATAATTATTTTTTACTAATTACTACTATCGTTAAAAAATAGTAAGTTAATAATATATTTTAATTTAGAATTTAAACTAAAATAAAACCTTTTACAAAATTAAATTTTAAATGTAGTTGTAATTTTTACCAATAGATGGCGCCTGCAGCGTAAAATTCTCGATATCAGAATTTTAAAAGTTAAATTTATTCACTACATGTTTGGTAACAGCGTAAAATCGTTTTACAATCTTAAATATTTAAAGTTCTAGTTTAGTTCAAGTTTTTCCCGCTAGGGGGCGCTTAGTATGTATTATATTAAAAAAATAATTAATTAATTAACTAATTAAAATAATATAATACCACAGAATCCTCTATCATATTTCTCAAGTTCCCTTTAAAATATTCACTCTTTAAATACCTTATAATACCGTACAATAACAAGACTCGACAGCCCAGTGGGTAGGGCGTTGGCTTGCCAACCGTGAGATCCCGGGTTCGGTCCTAGCTCAGGACAAACTTTTAAAAATATATATCTTCTGTAAAATTAAATGTAAAATTCAGTTGTGATTTTTATAAAATAGATGGCAGCACTGAAAATATAAATCCGTAACCTTATACGTAATTTAGTTCCATATTTGACCTATAGGGGGCGCTCCGCGGAGCACATACTCTCTTCATGATTCTGCTGTACTACAAGGTTCCAGGTTTTCCCGCAAGGGGACGCTAAGATCATGGCCTTCTCCTGATTGACTAAAAAACGCTACCAGGGGGCCAGCTGCACTCTGATTGGTCCACGTCACTCAGTTAGCTCCGCCCACTTTAAGCCCCTCCCCTTAATCCGTCTAATCCGCATCAATCCGTGTGTTGGTGAACCGGCAATTTCTATCTACTTATAGTATGCAAGATCGATTGTACGCTGTTATTAAAGCTAAAGGGGATGCTACAAAATATTAATTACCATTTACTTCATATTCATAAGGTAATATTTTTGCGTAAAATAAAATATTCTAATATTTTGAACCAATCTAAATTTTATTCTAATATTTTGATGTGTTTCAGAAAGCTGTTGTATACCTAATTTATTGTATTTTATATTTTGTAAATGTTAAAATCTTATCTAAACATTCCAGATTTAATTTATAAGAAACTTAATTGCATTTACTTAGTATCAAAAATAAATAAATGGAAAATAATTTATTTCTTATTACTTTTTCTCAATTATTCTAATATTTTGAATCTGAGCTGTATCTCCTGCTTTCAGTGAAACCACAAATATTGTCATGAAGCCAATGGAGAGCGCAGGAAATACACTGGTGTAAGAAATTAATCGACCAAGTCTGAAAATGCTCTTATCTCTAGAACTACTATACCGATTTTATTGAAATTTGATATGTACATACATTGATACAATACAAAACAACCATTCAATAATTGTAATACACACGCATGATCGTGCGTAACACTCGGAGTCGGAAGGTAAAACAAAAAATGGGTTAATAGATGGGTTAATAGGGGGTATGGTCCCCTCTTACAGATATACAGGTCTCGCAGCGTGATTTCATACTTGAAATAAGGCAGTTTATCATTTCCTGTGGCAATTGGTCCCACTCGTTCAGCAACGCTGTTTTCATTCCCTGGATGGTTCTCGGAGGGGGGTTGCGAGTTGCAATTGCCCTCCCCAGAGCGTCCCAGACATGCTCTATAGGGTTAAGGTCTGGAGATCTGGCTGGCCAATCCATCAGGAGAATATCCTCACTCTTTAGAAATTCGTCCACCAGAAGAGCTCTTTGTGGCCTCACGTTATTGTCCATTAAAATGAACTCAGGGCCAACTGCACCCCTGAAAAGGCGAACATAGGACTCAAAGACCTCATCCCTATACCTCACACCGGTCACAGTGCCTCTTTCAAAGACATGGAGAGGTGTGCGGCCATCCAACATGATGCCTGCCCAGACCATTAAACCTCCTCCGCCATAATGGTCGATTTCGCGGACATTGGAGGGTAGGTAGCGGGTCCCTGGTTCTCTCCATATGAACGTACGCCGAGAATCCGTGTTTAGACTGAACCGGGACTCAGTGAAGAGAACGGTCGCCCATTGATCCATACTCCAATCTCTATGCTTTCTGCACCATGATAAACGGATTCTCCTGTTCATAGAAGTAAGCGAGGTGCAAACAGCAGGTCTTCTTGCAAACAACCCTCTCTCATGAAGACTTTTGGAAACAGTCACCCTTGATACACGGGTTCCCGTGGCTGCATACAAGTCACGAGAGAGCCGAGAAGCTGTAGCACTCCTGTTACGCCTCGCTATAATCGACAAATGGCGATCTTCTCTCGCCTTCGTGGCCCAGGCTTTCTCTCGGTGGATCCGGTATCCTGGAACTGTTTCCATAAGTTACACACGACGCTGGGCGTTAAATTGAACTCTCTAGCAATTTGGACTTCAGATTGGCCTGCTTCTAGCCTCCCCACAATTCACCACCTCATTCCATCATCTAAACGTTGGTGGTTACTCATTTTTACTGTTACAATTTGAAATTAACCGATTGTTGCAAAATAACACCATCTATTAAACGTTTTTTTTTTGTTTATTCTGCAACCGCTGCTTCATACCTTCCGACTCCAACGAGTGTTACGCACGATCGTGTTTCTGTATTACAATTATTGAATGGTTATTTGTTTTGCATTGTATCAATGTATGTACATATCAAATTTCACTAAAATCGGTACAGTAGTTCTAGAGATAATCGACCAAGTCTGCAAATTCTCTTACACCAGTGTATATATGTTCCTTCTGTCTGAATGATTAAGTGGCCAAAATAGGTTTAAATTATTGGTATTACTTCTGTTTACTTTTTTCCACAATAGATTTTCTGTTCTTTGTTCTGTGTTTTTATTTGAGTTTTTCTTCTTCTCTTTTTTCCTCCTCTTCTCTTTTTTCCTGGTTTTGGAGCTGGTTCATCTCAGGATACCAAAGGAAATAGTTCTTAGGGATGTTCTTTAAGTTTCCAGCCTAATCAGAAACTAAAAAGTGGATGCAATGTCGAAAAAAAGTTAGGGTAGGCGATATTTGGGACACTTACATTACACAAAACGAGATGGACGTCCAAAATCTCTAGGGGATTTCCACGTTTCAGAGAATGAGGGGGAAGAAAGATAATAAAATAATATATATATATATATATATATATATATATATATATATATATATATATATATATATATATATATACTAGTATAACTCATTTACTTTTAGCCTCCGATCGTTAGATTCACCCCCTTACTGAAATCCCCTACTGTAATCTACTTTAATGTTAACATGTATTTTGTTAACTTTAATAACTATTGAACTATTTAAATACTGTACATATGCTATGCCAGATAATATACAACTGTTCTATCGCCTCTAGATCTGTGTTGTGCAACTGTGTAACCCTGTGTGTTCACACCGCAATTTTACAACAAATTGTAGTAGCATAAAACCGTATTTTACTTTCTGGAGTACCTCCAGGGGGAACTTTCTGAATCCTGATTTGGTTAGGCTCCCTGATGACGAGACCAGTCGGTTACCTCGATATTTTGTTTAGTTCCGTCACTACTACAGAATCTTGCCTTAATGTGCGTAGAGCCCTAAGTGCTTGATTTCTGTTTATTTCTTTGTCTACATTCTTCCTATAATTATCTAGCTCTATTGGAATATTTAATTTTAGTTATATTTAAACTATTCGAGCTAACAACTAGTAATGCTTACAAAAATAAATAGCAAAATAAAATAATAAAAAATAAGAGTTTTATGAAGATAAAGCGATCAAGAAAACGCACAAAAAACATACAAAACACATTTTTGACAGCAATTATTTTTTAATACATACCATAAATATCTGAACAGTCACTCTAGTTCCATACAAAAAGTTAATTTATTTCAGTCAAAAAACCGCCACAAAGTTTTAGGCCTAGACTAAAACGACTTCACAGCAACAAATATTTTATTCGTCTGACAGCTTTATCTAGCAAAATGTGAAAAAATTGAAAATTTCCTTTCGAAGATTTAATGCCTATTTTATTTTTTCCAATATTGAAATTTTTATTTTTTTCGCGTAAAATATAATGTACAAAATCTAGGGGAAAAAGAACTTTTAAAACGTCAGTGGCTGCTTCGAAAAACATCGCATAGATTTGTCAGACAGTTCATTCTGAGGAAAATTAATATTTAGTTGTCAACACCAGCTGACATACGAAGATCAAAATGCTTTTGCATATCTGAAACAGTGTATTTTCACAACGTGATACGAAAGGTATGGACTTCGAGGAAAAATAATTCTATATTCCTGAAAGTAGCAGGAAGAGAAAACAATTGTTCCATATTTTAATAAAAACACAGTAATTATAGCTTTAAAAATACTTATAAGCGAAATTACTTTATCAAATAAAATAATTTGAAAGTAGAATAATTTCTCCATTAAGAATATATTTCGCCATTAAAATAGAGCGAGATCAGTGGTACCGAAGGTGTGGTCCGCGGCACCCCTAAAAGTCCATTAGATAATAGTAAGAAGTCCACGGGAAATGTCATCATTCCACAACAGGAATCTTTTAAAATGTGTTTAAGAGACCCTTTTATTAGAAAGACATAAATAAGAAAAAATGGCTTTTTCAGAAGAATAAATTTAATGAGTCCATCAGAATGACTTCTTAAGAATATCTTGGAACAAAAAACAGAGGTCACTAATTTTTGATAATTAGTAACAAATATACAGGGTGATTCAAAATGAATATAACGATTACAAACGGCTATAACTATTTAATCGAAAAGTATTTATCGATAGGAATTACACAGAATGTAAAAGGAAATTCAAAATTTTGTTTACATACTTTATAATGCCGAGTATGCTAACGCAGTGGTCGGCTTAACTTTTGCGAATTACATACTTTATAAATGTTCTATGTGACTCCCCTTGGTCACACGGACAATATCTAAGCGGTAGCCCATTTCACGTCATACATTCTGAAGAATATGGGGAATCACCAACGCAAGCGCATTAGAAATGCGCATTTTGAGTTATGGAATTGTTTTCGGCAAAGGAATCACATGTACAAGGTCTTTCACATAACCCCATAGAAAGAAATCGCAGGGTATCAAGTCCGGAGATCTAGGTGGCCAAGAGCGGAATACATCGTCGGCATCTCCAGTTCGACAGAGCTAACGCTTTGGAAGATGTTCGTTTAAAAATGCGAGAACCTCCATACCCCATTGTGGGAGTGTTCCATCTTGCTGAAAGATGTAATCCGTATGCCACAGCTAGATACGGATTTCAGAAATCAGTATCTAGCACTCAAAATGCACATTTCTAATGCGCTTGCGATGGTGACTCTACATATTCTTCAGAACGTATGGCGTGAAATGGATTACCGCTTAGGTGATGTCCGTGTGACCAAGGGGAATAGCATAGAACATTTATAAAGTATGTAAACAAAATTTTTAATTTCCTTTTACATTCTGGGTAATTCTTATCGATAAATTCTTTTCGATTAAATAGTCATAGCCGTTTGTAATCGCTATATTCATTTTGAATCACCCTGTATATCTAGACGTATCGGAGCATGACCCGCAGTATTTACATCCTTTTCTGTTTTATCACTAATTTGTTTTCAATTTTTATTTTTATTTTTATTTTTAAGAATGGGGATAAAGATGGAATATAAAAAGATGGAATGTGAAACATGACTGAAAAATCAAATTATCAAGTATTGAACATCACCGTACTAACACCGTATAAAAGAATGTTATGCATTCCCCAAAAAACCGAAAAAAATGTATAATTTATTCAAATATACCTTTATAACATTTGTTAAACCTACATACTCATTTTTTATTGACAACTCTTGTGAAATTATTGTAAAATTACCAATTCAAGTGTTATAAAAGCCAATAGTTTTACACAATTTACACAACTATAGGGGCAGACAGATGCATAAGGGTAATTTCGTCAGGGCCCTAAAGTGAAGGAAACCCCGAAACCACTGAAACTAATATATATATATATATATATATATATAACATTCATAACATCATCAGCACCTTTGAGTGTGCTGAATTATAGTTCGGGCGAGGTCTACTCACATTTGTGATTCCTCGGCAGCAATGCTCCAATGTGAGAAATTTAAAAGCAGCACGTGTATGTTCATAATGTTTCAAAAACATTTTAATCGGCGAGAATCGATTTAATTAAACCACAGTGACCCCTTAGAAAATTCAGAGTAAAGATATTAATCGGAAGAAAAAAAAGTAACATCAGTTAGATATCTGATAAAATTCAAGAGATATGCTTTACGATATTCTAGAATCATATTTAACCGAAAATATTTCGAATTTATTTATACACCTAAAAAAATTTATCTGCTGCTTCGGCATCATTGGAGAGATTGTCGTATCTTAGAGAAAATCAAAAACTTTCGTTCGAAGATGTATCAGGAAAGATTGGATGGACTGCCGGAAAAGTAAAGCTCGGGAGGAATTTTCAAAATAAATGGGCGGACATTACGACGTATTAAAAATTCGTGTAAGAAACTACACCATTTTACGTTTGTGATTTTATTTAAATCTAAAAGGCACTCGTGCTTCATTTATTTAATTAAACATAAATATTATTCACTGCTAATATTTAAAAATTTTATAAATAGATTTTAATTTGCAAGCACTTGTTGGGTTTCTACCTTCATTCAATCATCAATAGCTCGACAGTCCTGGTTGGACCCTGGTTTTCTCAAGAATACGGAACCAGTCCTTCCTTCTGTGCGCCACAGATTTCCAGTATCGTACTCAAGGGGCGAGTAAAATAACTTTCATGGTTTATCGCAGGATATTTAACAAAGAAACAAAGATTATTTCAGTCTACAAACTATAACACATTTTCAGTGCGCTACTATACAGTAAAGAGTTGAATATCGTGTTAGACCTTCCCTACATTTACAACTACACCCTAGATTACAACACACTGCTGCAACAACTTCCATTATTCTATTCTTCGAATGTGAATTAAAAGGTGAAGGGATTAATGAAAATCGAAACCATACATTGAAACCGGTCAATATTTTCTGAAACGCCAAATTTTTCAGCTCTATGACCTGCTTTCTGTAATGAAATAAGCGTATTAGATTTGAACGTAAACAAATCGCTAACTTAAACTAAATCATGGGTATCTAACCTTTTGACTTTCCTGGGCGGCATATTGTGATGAGGAATTGCCTTGAATCGTGTGTAAAATATATAATATGGTTAAAGTATAAGTACAAAACTTCCATTTTTATTTTTCTGATTATAACGATGAAGGCAATATAAACATAAAATTAGTGGGAAATTTTACCTTGGTTTTGCGAAATTTGCATTAAGGAACGGTTCGATGAAAGAGGTTGCAGTTCCTAAGGCACTCATCAGAAACTTTCTATCTAGTAAAGAGCAACTCTTTGTGTGCTTCATCTTTGAAAATAGCTGTTCACAAATGTACGTGGTGAACAAAGCGATCACGTGAAAAAGACGTGATTGTAAAGCGAGGGATATTTTTCTCGAAGATAGGTCTTATAAAGTTTACGGTCTTGTGAAGCCGCATTACTAGCTGCCCAGGGCCGCGTTTGAACACGCCTGAACTAAATATTATGATTCAATTCATAAAATCTGAAAACTACAAACGATAAGCGAGAAGTCCGTCACATCAGGCGCGGTGTACAAATACAGGAATGAATAAGCCTCGAAATTTGTCTTGCATAGCAGCATCTTTGCGTACTCAGAGAGGGAAGGGAAATCTTTGGAAGGGAAAATCTTTATCCGAGATAAAAACGTGAATAATGCATCATCCAAGTTGCATCTTGAGATGAAAGCTGAAACAGAGATTTTAGAGCAGAAGAAAAATTGAAAAATTTTGAAAGGGATTATAGAAAAAATACTAAATTTAAATAGCGTGGCCATACTGGAGAGAATCGTTTTGGCTGGGCGAAACGGAACTTGGTGCAAATAAGGAATCAGATTTGTCCTTTCAGATGTATATTTAAATTTTAAATAGCTGTTCGCAAATCCCCCCCCCAACAAACAAAACAAAACAAACAAACAAAAATTAGCACGATCAGCCTTATTGTAGATTGCATTAGAAAAATTGCAAAAGAAAAATAAGTGCTTTAAGGTAAAAATTGGACAAAGGATTTTAAGGACCTAAAATTCCTTTTCTAAAAAGTAAGGACCTTTAAGGATGATAAGAACCCTGTAAAAGTGAAATATATCCAATCTCCAGTTAGAATTCTCCATGACGGGCGGGGGGGGGGGGGGGGGGGGGGTTAAATCAGAAGCAGATTTTAAGGTAAAGTAGCGAGAGAAGGGCAAAACAATATATCTCTTATGCAAATATTTATACGCGCGTTCCGTAGTTTTTAAATGCTTTTACTGTGATTTTTTTTAAAAACTGTTTAAAAATAAAAAATTAGATCGTGGTTAGTGACAGTCAGACCAATCATGACTTCACCTAACAAACGAAAAATTATCAAAAATAGTTTTCAATATAGTCATCTTTTCTTCATGGCAAACTTATTACATTTTCAGAAAAACGGGAGTAATTCATATTATTAAGAATTTAAAGCCTGAACTTCAGAATTAAAATCAGTATTTTTTTAGAGAAAAGAAATACATAAAAATTAATATCGTTTAAATATTTTTTTGTTTTTGAAAACTAATTATTAAACGTCTAGTAATATTGAAGCTTTTTATGCCATCAGCCGCCCACATTGCAAGGTGGTTAACCGCGGAAGCTTCCATCATGTGTGCCCGGATTCAAATTCTTTGGCACAAATGCTCCTATGTATCTTCTTAGCCTAGCAAGGAATGTTTCCCCTACAACACCCCATAATATATGAAACTAATTCCTAAAGTAGCCTCCAAAAATCAGACAAAAGTCCGCAGGTTAAGTGCTTGGCGCATTATGTGGGGAAAAGTGATGAGTTTGCAATTCTTTCTAAAAAATATTATGAATAGCAAAAATATTTTATGAATATTTTCAACCATGAATAGTATAGACTTAACGGATCACTTCTCGGTCTAGAATAAATATAAATCTGCATTTAAATAAATACTACTTTAACATTTTATAAATCCTGAAAAGTTTTTACCGTAGAAACATAAAAATCTGCGAAAAACTGAAATTTTATTAGGGTTGAGGATAAATATATAATTCTGGAGTTCACTGCATGTATGAATAAGCACAAAATTAGAACGAAAATTAATTACTTTTTATATATTAAATGGTTACAAGAGCCCTATGCATTTCCTTAAACATTTTCAGGGTACAAGTCTCAAATATATCTGGATACTAATGATGTATTAACAAAGTAACTCCCAACCGACAATTAGGAGAAAAAAATAACCAGGAGTTGAAACTGTTTGAAATAACGTGAGCCCTGTGTCGCCAGCAGTACACATAAAACTGAGGGTTAACCGTTCCTCATTACGCAAGCTATCTTTAAGGACTATAACAAGGGGCTACTAAAATTTACTTGCTTAAGTACGAGTATCGAAGAGCCCAAACAAATCTCATTAACTCCTATTCAATGAACATACAGATAGCAGACACGATGTTTAATATTCATGCGGTAGAAACCTGGAGGAGCAGATGTTCATAACTCAAGTGAGAGTGTCCAAAGTTAATTATACGGAAAATATGCAAAGGGGGATCATAAGCACACGACACGATAACTAGAGGAAACGTTCTTGAGAGGATCATGGCATAGACTGAAACCAGGTGAATAGGTAATGAGAAAATCAAATTTTAAACGCTACGTGATCAGTAATCATTTTAGACATGAACACAAAAATTCTATTCATTAACCAACATGTTCTAGTAATAATTGCATACAAATGATTAAAAGTATCAAATTTATAAGAAGAGAGTTTATAATAATTAAAACATATCTAGTTTGAGAAGGCGGAGTTAGGAAATTAAAATCTTAACAAGAAAGCCTTTGCTTGATCAGAAACTGGGAAGATAATTTAGAGAAAAAAAAACTGCTCAATAGTAGAATCAAACGGTGCTACGATTACCCACACTTTCTGTTTGATTGGTTGGGGGTTAGTGATGATTTTGATTCTATTTTTTTTCAAAAATACGTAACCTGGCCCCCTTTTTTCATTCACTAGTTTCATCAAGAAGTACGCAGATCTATAGTACTCCCTATAAACAAACATTAATTTGGTACGTTTTTGAAAACGATTGCATCCAAACAAGCAAGCGTTGCTAATTTTCTAAATAGCATCCTGAAATCTGATCTTCCACCTAAAATCAGATGGCGACTTTAATCTTGAGTTAATAGCAAGGCTATAGAATTTCTTTCCTTCTAACATGTCATATGCATAATCTGTTAATTTATTACCAGTTCGAGGTAGAAACCGCAGCTTTGATGGCTATAACATACCGAGTCACAGTTAAGGCTTATTTATTTACAGAAAAGGAGCACATTCACAAATTAACAAACTTCAAGGATTAGCGCAGAGAGGAATATTATGAAGCTCCTCAACAAGTTCAGACATTTGCTGCCTAAGTGCGGTACGAAGCGCTTAAACGTAGTTAAGAATGGAACTGTGCGACACGAGCTAGAGAATGCTTAATCCTGTTCTATGTCTCCAGGAGTGCTTCTTAAAAATGCATAAAACTTTCTTACAGCACCAATTAACTGGTTGAGCAAATTTATAAAAACGTGATGTTGACACCTTTGTTACTCACATATGGATGGAGTAGAAATCCTATATCGTCATATATCGTCCAGGTTAGCAAAACTGATTTTCTTACAGGGTTTCCGATAAAGGGTTCACTACTCCGACGTTACTTTAGATAACACAATATTATATGCTTTAACCAATTCATTACACAGGTAGTTATTAGAACTACTCCCCACGTAAATGTGGCTAACATTATACCCCGTTCTTCAAATGGGACAGATAAATCAAAAATATTTTCAGAATTTCAGGGACACGAAAAATAATAATCCTCTTTCACACTATAAAAGAAAATATTTTCCGCAGTTATCAATAAATATTCAATTGTGTTTTTCAAAAATGATGGTTTAATAAGTTGAGAATAGGTTTTTAAAAGTCGAAAAAGTTTCCCCCCCCCCTTCTTTCTCTCCAATTTATGTATATATTCCCTGAGGACTATATCGTTAACGATAAAATATATATGCTACGGTCATCTTAAGCAACGTGAAGGTTTAACTGACCATATATAAAATAAATCCGTGGCTGTAAGAAGGTAATAGACGACTTAGTTAAGGGCACCAACTGAGAAGCAGATGATAGTGCACATATTAGCACGCCCCCGAATTCATTGTATCTGTGTTTCTGGTTGCATTTGAAACAGTAAACAAGCAATTCCCGGAATACGCAATAAAATGCTTACACATGGCTCAACCAGGAATTGAGCCCACATCGCTCTGATCCTAAGACACTACACTTAAGTTCTACAGCCTTGGGATCAGAGAGATGCTCTAAATTTACAGACTATATTAGTCTAAAAATTTAAGATATCCTCTAAAATAATTACGTCTACGGGCAAACATCACACGGAGCATGGAATACCTATGAAAAACAAATAAGGGGCAGAATGCAAGATTTATATAAAATAGCAAAATAAGTAAAAGAGAATATATACACAAAGTGAAACTTACATATTAGATTTAGTAGCAATGAGAAGATAGAGTCACTTACCTACAAAAGAAAGCATAATTCAATATATACAGAAATGTTATTTTATTCACAAGCAGCAAAATAATTCTGCGAACAAAAATATATTAAAAAGTTTGGTTAAAATATATTAGGTTTGAACGAAAACTTTCCCTATATAGATATTTATTAAGTAAACATGTATTCCTAAGCCCTGTGGCGTAGTGGTTAAAAGCGTCAAGCTGCCATCCCACAGGTCCAGGGTTCAACCCTGTGACTGGGCAAGGTTGACTCAGCCTTTCATCCCTTCAGTGGGTCGATAAAATGAGGACCAAGCATGCTTGGGAACTAAACTCTGGGGGTCCCACGTCAGGTTGACCACCTGACTGAGACATATGCTGTATGGCACACCAGGCCGACGGTTACGAAGACGGAGATAGGTACCGCCGACCCTGGTCCACATCGGACTGTTGCGCCGTGAGTTTAAGTTTTAAACATGTATTCCTGTAACGAATAAATATGACATCACATTTCAAAAATCAGCAATTTTTAAAGTTTTGAATTTTACATAAACTCACTATGTTTTACCTAATCTTTCATTATGAATAGTTAAGATAACTATAAAAGTTTAAACTCTCAGTAAATTTTACAAAAATAAAGCAATCGGGAACATTTTATGCGAAAATAACATACGGAACGATGTTAATTTATAAACGTGTTAGAAGCTCAAAAAATATTACGGCATCAATTAAATCTTTATTTAAGGAATATTTTGATAGAACAAAACAAATCTAAACAGACCCTGGCAAACAAAACTTTCTGGCTCGCGTTAGTTCATATAATGCATGAAATTGCATAAAACAGACTGTCTAACACTACTTTTAAATTTGCAGTACGATATAGACCGCAATACAAGTATCACTACCACTAAAATCTCGACTCAACCCTTCTCCCCAGAGGGTGAGAAAAAATGTCCTGGTACAAACAGAATCTAAAGGACAGCGAGAAAATATTCGTCTGTAAAAACGTGTCTAAAAAGCTTGTGATATAAAAAGACAAGACTAAGATATCTTGACATGGAATTTGCTATAAATAATGCATCAAGTCAAAATATTTTCTGTCTAAATTTTCGCAAATCACTATCTTTGTAACTGGGGTGGGTGAGTAGGATACACTAGAGATGGCCAGGAATTCTTTTTCAAGTTGAAAGAAAAGCCAAACTTTTTTTTACAAAAAGCAATATTATTTCTAAATTTTACAAATCCTATGGAAACAATTTCTTATTCGTATGACATACATAATGAAGAAATCGTGGCACTTTATATAAATTATCACAATCAACAATAGCACACAAAATTTGTTAAATTTTTTACAAATATTGAATTTAAATGCTAATTGTTATAACATAGAACGTCTTTAAAAATTTTCCCACACTTTCCTCAATTAGTCAAATATCGTTTCATGATTTCCAAAACATGACCAATAAAAATTGAGCTTTTCACATATTTCAATACACACAAACTGCAATCGAATAAAAGACTTATTTAAAGATTAATTGCAATTTGCATTCAGTAAAGCTTATTAACCTAAGGATATAAAAAAATCTCGTGACTAGTACTGACCATGAAAGCGAAATATCAGAATTAATATAAGCCTAGAAATTAACGGCAACGAGGGGGGGGGGGTGTAGTATAAAAAATAATATAGTTAACAAAGATGTCAGATACCCTCAGCTACCCTTAAACACTATAGTTTCATGTCAGAAACTTCCATGTAGAATGTTTTCAGTAGAACTTAACTTTGAACAACATTTACAAATTTAAACCAATGTAACGAAAAACATCTGTACAGCGATGGCTTTCTTCTGTTACAAAAGCTTACAATGTCATTCGACGGAAAATTCAGTCTGTGAGGGATTATCAATAAGAGGTTCCTTTACAAACTTTAAGAAAGCGTACAGATAGCGTGTTCTGACCTTTGAAAATGTGAAAACTTGCATGTTGTTCAACACTTTTCGTAAGAAACCTGTGGAATTCAGAATTACAGATATTTTTAAAGCCGATGAATGCAAATAATTTTATCTTTGAAATCTCAGGAAAATGGTTTTAGGTTAAAATTCAAAATCGTCCTTAATTATTGCAAGTATGTTCCTATCTGCAATATATTACTTAACTATATACTCCTTTCTTATGCATTTTCAGGACATGAATATAAAGAAATTTATTGGATTAAGTTTTGTGCATGATTTTACCAATGTGACAATTATAAACTCGTACCCTTTGGAAATGAATTTACTCTTGAACAACGAATATTTCACTACACTATAAATACTACATTGGCTTCTCAATCCTTTTCAATCTATTGCCATATTTTACTATTATAAATTTCCTTTATAAGGAGTTTTTAAATTAAGTGGAACTATGACACTTTATTAACTAATAACTAAAATGTGGTAAAACTGCGCTTACAACGTCCGAATATAAAGAAAGAAAAAAAATTCGTACTGGCATTAAATTACTCGAATGCTCCCAGCAACTTTATTTACATTTATCAAAACATTTAAAGGTTTTGAATTCTAAATTTTAACAGAAAAACTTATATTCAAAGAATGGCAGCTGATACATATTTTTTATTTTTCAATGTCATCTAACTATAGAAAAACAGACGACTTATTTCCCACCCATGAATTTCCAGAAATTATCACGTACCACATAAATAGGAGTACTTCAAGAATTTTTCATTCAATGCAACGAGCTTTAAGCTATTTATCTCTATGTATTCAAGAACATTCGATGCCTTTATATTGAAATGGAGAATAAATAGTTTCAAGTACTCTTTCTTAAGGTCTCTTTTCAAAATCACCATAAAAAAACAAGGATTAAATTAATGCGAAGGCAGGACACATTCGCATGTCATTGTGTATGCGCTATCTGCATTCGGAACTTACGAAATCCGCAAAATATTAGCAAAAATACCTTGAATTAGGGATAGAATAATTTTGACAAATCCTGTCAATCTAATGACTTTTTCTAGAGCATCTACTTGAAATTTCAATTTTTGATTAATAAATTAATGAATACTATTCAGTTACAATTAAGATAACTTTGCCATCCAAGTTCAATTTTTGGTAGAAAATCAAGATTGTTGGATACAGAAAGATAAAGTTCGAAAATTGTAAAACATTTTCAAGACGACGTAGGATCTACAGAAAAATTTTTAAACGAAAAAAAAAATGTTTAAATGAAGGAAAGAAGTTTTAAACAAATATCTAACAATAACGAATTTAACCCCAGATAATTAATTATATTTCAACACAGTTAAAAATTAAATACCTTTTAATTTTAGCTTACAATTTCTTTGGGCAACAACTACATCATTTCAATACTAATTAAAATTTTATTTATTCATATCATTGTGCTTCTGCAACAAACAATTCGCACATCCTCTCTTGCGTCACAAACTTTTTAGTAAATCTCATTTTCAGAAGTTTCAGATTTATCAATTACTGAACACCTGTTATGAATAACTATTCATCCCCTTTTTTTTTCTTTTAATTCAAAAATTATCACATCTTTTAAAATCAGTTATTTTTCTGCAACGAAATTATTTAAAACCAGCTTGTTTCAGACATATAATATCACGTAATAAATTAATATTTCTCATTTCCTGGGCAATATTTTCTTTGATGCCACACAAAGCAATATCAGTTTCAACATAACTCACGTTTATTCTTCTTATTCCTGTTTCTATTTCATGAGATGTCGTGGTTTCCTTTCTGGTATAAAAAAACGCAGAGAGTCGCTTTAAAAGCATAGTGCAAACGCGAATTCCTTATCACAATGCATTTTCTCTTAAATAATATTTTTCATGACCAAAAATAAGTAGGAGTATCTTCTCAGATGACGATTCCTAGAAAGCATTCGACGATAACTACTTATATGTAAGCTTTTTATTTTATGAAAATACTAGCTGAAAACCTGTACTTCGCTACGGAGTACATTCAAATTAAATACAACGGCCAATGTATGCAATTAATGCCATATATATATATATATATATATATATATATATATATATATATATATAATACAACGATCAATGTATGCAGTTGATGTTAAAAAAACGAAAAAATACATTTATAAAAAAGATCGCGACGGATATTTTCATAGACAAAATAATGAAGAAGAAAATATTCAAATTAAATCTGATGGAGCATACTAAAGAATATAGTACAGTTTGAGGAACATTTCTTTTACAGTATTATAATATTTTTTTGGGAGAATTCCAATCGTCTGCCGCATTAGCAAGAAGGAAAAAAAATATTTTGTCTATTTCGTTGTTATGCACGTGACGCAAAATTAGTTGATATTATCACAAAAACAAAATAAACCACGTGATCAGCATTTAATAAATTAAATTCTGAAAAGTAATCTTTAAAAATTCACCAAATATCAGAAATTGGAGGTAAAGATTCGAAAAAGATTTCATTTTAAAGGAATTTTTATGATCTTTCTCGTGATATAAATTTTATAAACCTCAAATCATTATTTTAAACGCAAACTTTAAACAATGTTACAAAAACCGCTTAAAAAATTAATTTTAAAAAATCTAAGAAGAATTTCATAAATCTTTCCTAGTGCACCCCTGCACTATAAGAAGAATCGCCATGCAAAATTTCAGCCCTTTAGGTCCAGCGGTTTGGTCTGTGCGTTATATGTCAGTCAGTCAGTCAGTTACGGAACTGTTTTATATATAGATAGATGTTCGGAACTTTGGTTCTGAAATTAGCATTTAAGATACTTTGTGATGAAAGATACCTTTTTTTTTTCTCCAGACGTCTGACTCTTATCTGACGGACTCCCAAGAGTATGCGGGACAAAGTTTTAGAATCATTGATGTACAGCAGTGAAAGCCAATTTAATATTTCAGGTCAAACTTTAACACCTGATATTCGTGACAGGTTGAAAATCCCGTTAAAAGAAATTCAAAGAATAACTGAATAACTTTGCGACGTCGGAGCTACAATTTAGTACTTGATCTTAGTATAATTATTCCGCTCTAATATCTCAAAGTTTAATTTATATCTATAATCTTATATTTTCCAGATATGGTAAAAAGAGACGTCTAAAGATGAACAAGCTAAAAAACATAGGAGTCCATTTGATGAATAGAAGGGTAATTCCTATCACTGTAATAGAAAATATAAGCACCCACGCTAGTGGATGCGACAGAGAACGAAAAATAAAATTCACTAGAAAACAGTTTTAAAACACTATAAAATTCAAAAAGATGATACGGCTTTTATCCTCAGAAGCTTTCAAAAGACACGCAGACAGATAGTTTTCTGTTTAAAGCATCTTGAGTATTAAAAGTCGAACAGACTATTTTATAACCATCTTAAAGCGAATCTTTAAGTGTTTTTATTCTTTATCAAACTTAAGTGAGGTGTATTTCCAACCGCGGCTTTTGCGTTCTCATATTTTACTAACATAAAGGAACGTTTAAGGTAGCAGAGTAAAGATGTCTTTCAGTGAGCCGAAAGTAACCTTTTAGTAAGCTTACTAGTGATTTACAGGATAGACAGAGTTCCAAATAGAGTATTAAAGATAGATAAAAAAAATAACACAAAACTAAATAAGCCAATTTTGGCTTCATTCAAACTATTTAATAGTCATCATAAAGCTAATCTTAAAGTGTTTTTATTAAGTGATTTTACTTTGAAACTTAAGTGTGGTGTACTTCAAACGCGTATTTCCAATGCGTTCTGTCTGTTAAGATAAAAATAAAGTTCCTGAAACAAATTTTTCGTTTATTACACAAGTGTGCTAGGAACTTAGAAATATGTTGATGGCCCCGTGAGGTGCAAGGAATGAATAGGAAAAAAAAAAAAGAAAAACTATCTGACAGGAGAAAAGTGACATTACCAACATTGTTATAATCTTCGCAACAGTCAAGTTTTGTCATTTGGATGATAACCAACTTGTCAGCAGAAAACAGATTATGAATGCCGTACCGCAAATGTCTAAGCAAATAACCACATTCAAACCGAAAATATAAGGAGATACTTCATCTAACATAATGAAATAAAGGACAGAATTGGCGCGTTACACCTATTAAGTTCGGTTTAACAAAAAAAATTATGTAAATCTACATAGTGTAACTTCGCCGATCAACTGCATTTTAAAAGACTATGAACAATGATATATGTCAAATAATATTTATATTACTGAAGATAATCGTAAAAACAAAAGAAAAGATTAAAAAATTATAAAAATTAAAAATTAATTTTTAAATAGACGTTACGAAAAGAAATATAAACAAGTATAAAATACAAAAGAAGACCAATGAATTTTAAGGTAACGATTCCATTTCGAAAACTCACTAAAACGGGAAATTCGGTTAATAATAATTAAAAAACCAACCAACCCACCCATCCGACACATTTGTGTGTGTCGGTAGATATTACGGTAATGGCAAGTTTCGCCTTACTATTCCTATAACACTATAACACGCATAAATAAAGCCTCTTTCCCAATTAATGCATGTCTGGTTCTTATGTTCTCAATACATCTCTATGATACACCCTCAAAATGTTACTCACTTCGGCAACATTCTGCACAACTACCGCTTTTATTCTAGAAATTACTTCCCAAACTTCCAACATTTTTACAGCTTGTTTACCATCCTAGATAAATACTACATTTATCTAAGGTATTTTCGCAAATACACACATATCTACAAAAGAAACAAAATGGGTCGATAAATAAGGAATTAGATTTCCCGCATTGTTACCCCATGAACGCCATCAGAGTAATGAAGATGGTACATTGTGTGACGCACAGAAATATCTCAGTCTCTTCACCCCCTCAGAGCCTATGGTCCGAAAATAAAGAGATTAGTGAAAAGGAAAATCGTCTACATTCAATTCCAACAAACAACGGATAAACACACGATAAAGAAAAACCATCTTGTTGTGCTTGTCACGAAGTATAACGAAAGTAAACAGGAAAGAAAGCTACAAAAGCTGGTTGGTTTCTAAGTCACTAAAAAAAAAAAAAAAATACTAAACACTACGTTATATAATTACCTATTGACACTACCGCCTATATTTTTCTTTCTATAAGCGTTTAACAAATTATATCACTTTTAAAGGAATTAACAATAAACAGTTGACTTAACTCTTTCAAGTCACTTTTAAAATCACAAGTGTTAACTTTATAAAATTACTCATGTCAATATGAAATTAATATTATAATCAAACATCTTAACTACAACGTGGAATAGTCAGAAATTAGTTTTCGGTCTTTATTAAAACATAAAATGACAGTATATAAATATTTTATACAGAGCTCAATCAATTCGACATGTGCATCATCAGCTAGTGGAAATAATTAGAAATATGAAAAACACGCCGGAGTAGAATTCTCTTTACTTTCATTTCTAATTTATATATAAATTTTCGTGGATTTTTATAAATATCTGGAGAGCGTCGTAGCAGGCAATTTTAGAGTAAACGATTTAGACCAATCGAGAAATTACATTTATTCTAATATTATCTGATTTAAAAATAGTTCACAAGGCTAATTTTAATTAAAGAGTTATGATCTTAATTTCAAAATACTTACAAGACTTCTCCCCTTTTTTAGGTATTGCCAATTATATTTTTTTAATGCAGGTTTTATAAATTTCAATATGATTACTGAGATTTTTGGTGTAGGATTTAAAATACGCACGAAGATGTCTGATTAAATTCTAATTAAATAAAGTAACTTTTTCTTCCTCTAAAACGGCGCCAAAGCATTGCTGTAATACTTGTCTTTAGGGAATGCTGGTGAAATAGATGAAAGCAGCAAACCAAATCTGTCAAAGTAATAACCATAGCACATTACTTAGTGCTGACAAGTTTTGTTAAAATCGGGCAAAAGGTTACATACAATAATATCTCTATTAATTTCCTACAGATAACTAAAAACATGAACGGTAGCTAATCGGATGTTGAAGCATCTAAAAGATTATCCATGCCGACAAAAGATGGGTTAATTTCAAATTTCACAGCTGAGAGAAATATCTTTTGTAAACGTCAAAGTTATTTCATTTTTAAAGAAAATGCAATGTAACTATGGCGAGAGAAAAAAAATTACATGATTATTTAAATTAAAGGTTTGTAGAATTATATCTTACTCCATAACACCACTCAGACAAAAGATTTGGCAAAACTCACTGAGAAGCTTGAAGATAAAAAATTTCCAGTAATAAGTTGAAATTAAGCCGATATCAAGCAACTAGAAAGTAGTGCTTTAGCAGGCTTTGCCATTTTGTTAATATTTCATGACTATAGATGTTAAATAAGCTATTTAAATACTACATACTTAACTGAAACGTTTAAAAAAAGTTTAAAAGTGTGTAAAAAAAGTTTTATTACAAACATGTACAATAAAGCTTCATACATTGGCGCAATCTTTAAACATTTATTTCAGCTTTTTATTCGGGTAAACTTTCATTACACACTTTAAAAAAAAACTTTGACTTTATTATACACTGCGCGAAAACAATGCGGCAAATTTATGCGAAGAAGAATAAATTACATTAAAGTAAGAGAAATTCTTGAGCATTCCAAAATACCCCGGGATACTCTCACGCAGCATCAAAAAATTTAAAGAAAATAGCTTTTACAAAAGAAAATTAAAGCAAAATCGTTCGTGCTAAGGAAGAAGAATTCCAAATACTTAAATGGAACAACACTGACACTTTGAGAAAGGGGAGATGAAGGGGATATAGGAATGATTAGATGTTCGGATTGACTTTCTATCGACGGACTCTTAAAAAATAACTAATGTGATAAAGGTCTGAAGGACAGCAAAATTCATAAAACAACACGTTATGATAATTATACGATACTAAAACAAACTTAAAACCAGAAATTTTCGGGAAAGATAAAGGAATTAATAAGACCAATCTAAGAAACTCTTCAATTTTAATACAATACAGCATAGACAGTCATCAATACGAAGAACAACACCTGCACCTAATTAACAATGTCTTAAGATAGTAAGGGATAAAACAGAAAATTAACGAGAAAAATAATCTGGCAGTAAGCAGATGTTGAAAGCTTTATCCGCAATTATCCACACTTTCAATTAATACGATCTCCTCGCTTTATTAAAATATAATTTTTTTTTTAAAATGAGATACCCGGGGATAACAGGTGCACGATGTAAAACTACCTTGATACTGAAAATAAAACTAAAAACTAACCAGCATCCTTTAGAAGACAACTCGTTTTACGTAAATAAAATATATGGAGATAAGAGACATTTTAAAAGGGGGAAAATGCATTGGGGGTATAACATTTTGAATTTAATACACTGCAATGCATTGTACTAAAAATTGCTACAAAAATCAAAAATTATAATTATGAAATACCTTCTAAGGAACAACGTAATTACCTTTCCACAAACGTTTTAAGCACCACCGATTAAAACCAAAATTCGTGACATAAATATATAACATAACTACATACATTGACGTAGGATAGAGTGAAGAAAGTCCTGTACATAAAATACTTTAATTTGGTACTACTCATTCTGCAACGTATGCACTAACTGACCTAATGTTGGGGACGTAGATGGTGGGGGGGGGGGGGCATCTAATGTTTCTCTCCGAATGTTCCCACAAATGTTCAACAACGTTAATGTCAGGCAATTGAGGTGGCCAGGATACACGCAATACCTAATCCTCATGCTCTCCAAACTACATATTGACACGTCTGGCACGATGCACGGCTGTGTGTTTATAAACTTGGAAAAACGGTCGGTCAGTAGGGAATAAAGCCTTGTGACGTCACACGTGTATCGTGTGGGTTCTCACGACCTGCGAAGAGCCCTTCCACAGCTGCAGGATTAAAAACAACTCCATGCGCTCCCACTGCATTCTAAAATTCTGTGGGGGTTAAAAGGCTATCACATACGGTTTCACCACCGAATTCTAACATTCCTGGTTTCTGCGGGCTGATCCCACAAGTTTCATCTTTACCGACAGATCTGGGATCAGCCGCTATTTCTTTCGTAAAGATGTCCCTTCAGGGTCGTCATTCAGAATATCCTGGCGTTGCTGTGAAGATTTCCGCTCCCCGAAAGACTGAGTATGCTGCTATTTAAAATCTTTTGCGCCAGTCTGGTGATACTGTAACCTGCTCGAACCAACCTCTTACTTGTTACGTTTTGTAAATAAATACATTTTAAGTTTTTGCTACATCTGGCCTGCTATTATTAGACCACCCGGATACCACGCCAGTTGAACACGTTTCTGTTAGCATCAGTACACCACAGCCTTAACAGTATGATGCATTTGGCCTACTAGCATGAATACACAGAAATCACGTCACAGGAATAATTAAGTGTCTTACGGAAAGCCAACAGAAGCGCCCCACAGCATCCGCCATGCTTGCAGTGGAAAGTCAAGCAACAAGGGCGAAATTAGTCGGGTGGTTATTTCATATTAAAATATTTGTCTTTTTCATTTAAACTGCCTCTGAAATTCACCAAGTTCTCATTATTCCAATAAGCAGCCACAACCATGTCGATAAATTTATCGGATCCCCCCCCCCCCATTCGCGAATTAGCAATGATAAATAAATTTTAAAAAGTGAAATAATATATATCGGTAATCACAATCCATTGCAACATTACACTCGTTAAAATACAATTCGTTAAACACACTGCACTCTATGGAGTAGAAAAGAGAGTGCGGTAGAAATTCTCTAGCAACTAAAAAAAGCATATTAATTAGCCAAAAAGATAATTAATTGCATTTAAAAATGCTCACATTGCAAATATATTTCGACGAAAAATTCTTTTAAACCAATTCCCTCGTTTAAGATCAGTGTAACATTGCAGAGATAATAAAATCCATTTTTAAATGGCTTTGCGTGGCTTTTGGTCCGAAAAACCACGCAAAACAACCCTCGAATCGTAACTATGCGCTTTCTGGATAAATTAATTTCTCAAAATCTTAATTACCCATTTATTAACAACGCTTAGAAAATATTTTATAGAACATTTTTCATTTGAAAAAATTCAAATTTTGTGTCAGGAGTATATAGGTTATTACTGTCTAATATGTTTTAACAACCCGAACTTGCTTCTTATTCAATGATTTCAATTAGTCAAAACATGTATAATTAAAACTCACGCAATAACAAAACGATATCCATATTAAGAAGAAAACATCCATATTTAAAAAAGGGGACAACATAAAAGCTCTAGAAATCATCCGCTTAACAAAATTAATTAATACTCCAATTTTGAGCTTTATGACAAATTTAATTGAACTTAACAAGAAGCCCAAATTTTCCTTCAGTTTCACCATTACTAAATTGAAGGGAAAAGAAAATCCCAGCCTTCTTTCGAAAACCAATCTCGAAACACGCAAGGATTTTTATACGGAATTCATTTCTTTGAGACGAGAAAACTCTTGTTCCGACACAATTTACAGCAAACATAATTCAGCAATGAGAAAAGTACAAAAATTTTGCAATGTGAACGCAAATACTTCAGGAGGAAAAGCTGAAAAATCGCAGACGATTCAGGTGGTCTTAATTGGTTTTTATACGGAGCAAGGAGGAGAAATTGCAGGGAAAATCTTTAAAGACTCCCAGAAATAAAATTTATAGCGCTTCTAAATGTAATGAGAAGTTTCAATAATTTTCGCTCGCGAAATAACTCTGGATTTAAATGGGGGGAAAAGATGAACGAAAAGTTAAATCTTCAGATTAAATCCGGGAAAATTACGAAATTTTCGAGGCTTTAAACGAATTTCACCGAGGAAAAAGAAATTCAGATACAAAGAGAAATAGAATTTTTTTTTTCTCAATCACACAGACGTTACTGATTGGAGTCCAAAAATATGACAGAATCAGCAAAATGAAACTAACGGTAATATAGGACGATCCCAGATTGTAAAATCTACACAAGTTGTCTTCAGATAAATACCTCCTTTAAAACACGCGATAATGTGCACATAAAACTTTGAACATACAAACTGAGATACACAGTTAAATGAAACTAACGGCAATATAGGACGATCCCAGATTGTAAAATCTACACAAGTTGTCTTCAGATAAATACCTCCTTTAAAACACGCGATAATGTGCACATAAAACTTTGAACATACAAACTGAGATACACAGTTAAATTAAACTAACGGCAATATAGGACGATCCCAGATTGTAAAATCTACACAAGTTGTCTTCAGATAAATACCTCCTTTAAAACACGCGATAATGTGCACATAAAACTTTGAACATACAAACTGAGATACACAGTTTTATCTAGTATTTTGCATAATGAAGTGTACGTAAAGCACTATCAAACACTTTATTCCGCAAAATACTTTCAATAACACAGGTATTAGTAGGAAAGGAAATTAAAAGCAGAAACGTTCAATATCCGCAATCTGCTTTAGAGTAAAATACTACATTCCAGAGACTATTTTAAGATTTTAGCTAATAATTAAAATGCATGGAAGAGTACAGAAGATCAAATTATGCAACTGTAACAGTGGAGTAAGAGTAATCAGCATCTCTTAATGTGAAACTTCTGAGAGCATGAGATAACTAGTTATTAACAAGCATGACTTTGGAATAGGAGACATGAAGCTACATATCACTGATAAATGATCCAAGTAGAAAGGCAAAGGAATGGCTCAATGGGTCACATAGAAATTAGCTGAACAAAATAACACAGCTTAGACGGTTCGCTCTCTCAAAGGTCTATATGATTATTTCATCTTTGCCTTTGCTTAAAGTATCGGTACATCTGGTACATCTTTAACGAATTTACAATAAAGTAAACATTATCAGCTAAAATGACTCATTAGTTGTATTAAAAAGATGAGCATATATTTATAAATACACGAAACTCTACACCCCCACAAATGTGGCAGGCACCTATCCTCAATAGGTTCCTGCCGCATATTGCCCGTGGTGTACATAAGCATATACGCTAGGGATGCGACATCGACAACAAAACATCGATATTCAATATTAAAACATCGATGGTAATAAAACATCGCCCCAAAACTATCGATGTTTTTAAACATCGATGTTTATGAACTTTCATTTTTTAAAACTGGTTTAGTAACCTCTAAGATTAATGTTACTCCGATTAGTCATGGGGGGGGGGGGGGAAATTTTACTCTCACGTTGGGCTGACCACAAATGACAAAAACTTCGTTGCTAGAGTCGGCGCATATCGCAGAATTTCCATTACACATTTTATTACTTCTACTAGAAAATTGAGGAAGAAATTATTGCAATTTATTAACAAATCTTTTATTTTCAAATTAAATAATACAAAAGAAAATTACATATATTTACACCAATTTGAAGTACTGATGCAAAACCAACGTGTGGGGGAAAACTGAACAAGCTTATTTTTTATTTACTGTAAATAACAATCATTGGGGTTATTGGGGCATATAATTATTATTCATTGGTTGTTCATTGCCATTTGTCTCTAATCGATCCCCCTTTTGTATTCGTCCTTTTCAGAATTAAGACTTACATTTACTGAGTGGGAAAATTATGCTACGAGGTTAATTTTTTTTTTATTATTATGGTACATTTTTATTAAAAAAAAACATCGAGACAACTTAAAACATCGATGTTTTAAAAAAATCAGCTTCAATAAATCGATGTTTATCGAAACATTGATGTTTTGAAAACATCGATATCGATGTCGCATCCCTAATATACGCACGGCATATTGCCCGTGGTGTATATAGGCATATACGCCTAAATACACCACGTTTTCTGTTAATCATTTTATAATGGGATCACAACACTGCTCCCTATGAGGAAACAGTACAGATGGAACGATCCACAAACAACAAAATCCTACCCCCAGTCAAAGAAGGGGGGGGGGGGGGAAACGCCGGTGTAACTACCTACCTAATTAAACATGAATAATTAAGTTGAATTGCACCCCTCTGCTACTTTAAAATAATAAAAGTTTATAGTAAACAGAACTGCAGTATAACAGTACAGGAAACACCTATTGACAAAAAGTCTAACTGAGCATCGGATTATATTATTATTATTGAGATGTTCCCTTATAACACAAGTGAATGCAGAACACTGATGAACAAAAAGAAAAGGATGTATTGATTACACTACAGAAATGCACACACTGCAAACAACTACTATCAATAAAATCTCCTTTAATATCAAATTATTCCTCCAGAATCCTTTTCAGATAACAACCGCAAAAAAAGAATTCCTGAAACCTAACTATGCAGCTTCCGAATAATTTAGTTAATTAGAATAAACATTCAATTACCGATAATAAAGTTCAATACGACTGGATTTTTAGATTACAAAAGACCAATTATTATGGCATTAGGATATAGGTTATTGTTGTTAAAGTCTTTTGATGTCGCAAACATTAAACTATTAATTAATCTGATTTTTCACAATTTTTTTCCAATTCATCTTTAACGTGCGTAATTAAATAGAGAATTACAATGACCAGAGACTCTTTAAGATTAATCAGAAAATTTCGATAAAATTATTCGATATGGTACCAATGACTAGATTAGTGCATTATTCACAAAATTCATTCATTTCCAAATCTAGGCAATGATAAAAAAAAGAAAAGACAAACTGCATGCAATCGTGCGTCTTGTTATCCTAAAAAACTAGCAATGATGAAGTCTGCGCAGTATTCAAAAACCAACGTAAACAGGGAAACTCAATTAAGGGGGGATACTTATGTGTATTAATGAGGAGGAAAGAGAACTTTTTAAAGCACCTGATCTAAGTGCCAACTAAAATTGAACATTAAATCGTTTGAATAACACTTGTATAATTAGACCTAGATCCTCAAACTAATGTATTAAGGACAACGGTAAACACATAAAATACAATGCGAGAAATGCAGCTTGCATGACACTACAGAAATAGGAGCTACACAGTAATACTTGTGTTTAAGAGGTAAAAATATATTTACGAAGAACGATTACAGTAGGGTGCAAAATGTAGATCTAATAAATACGATCGATTTATCCGGATTTTGAACAAATTAAAACAGAATCATAAAATGTTCATTGAATGTTTATGCAAGGATTCACTCAAAGGGGAAAAAAACTAAAAATATGGAGGAAGTAATGAAAAATTTTATAGCCATCCATGAAATTGCAGCGGAGAGATCCAGAAAAGCCACGAAAATTTTAACACATATAAAGTCTGAAAGAGTAAAAAAGTCGCATAAATAAGATTTTCATCCACTTCTGAAACATAAAAAATATTGGCATTTCCCATAATAAAACTTTATATCCATGCATGCTTGGGAGAAACTGCATGAAAAAAAAAAGTACTTTTTATACTTCCTTTTTTTTTTTTTATTCACTAAACAATCCGGAGACGCCCAGGTCTTCTAGCACATCCATTCCTGGGAATCACGTTATATGACAATTGACGTCATAAGTTTATTTCAGAAATGCGTATCCTCTGTAATTTCAGTTCAATTTATAGACAGAAGTATTTTAAAAATATCTGCGTAATTTAAAACGGTGACAATTTGGTTAAAGCCATGAGTTCTATTCCTCATGAAAATTTATATCGGAAGGCTATTATTCACCAATTCTTTACTTCTATTTTGTTATTCAATTTCCTTTGCATTCCTAGTTTCTTAATCCTAGTTTATCTGAACTCCGAATTCCTTTCCCTCTCTTCTATTTCTCATATTAAAAATTTCCTTCCTTCTCCATCTGCTGTAGCGGAATGGCAACACATCTGTGGTGCCATTTTGCCTGCTATTGTTTAAACTGTTTGCGCTTTTTCACCATCTCTTAATGAAGAAAACTTTAAAATTAGTTTTTTAAGTAATTTATAGTAAATATTTTAAACGATCTTTTTCGAACTATATGATATTACTGTTAGATAAATTATATAGGAGGACCTCAAAATCCAAGGAGTGAAACAAATTTTTACTCAATAGTTATTAAAATTGCAGTAGGACATGGACTTTAGTTTTCTCAAAAAATGAGTTCTTTACACTTATACCACTTGGCTACTAAAAAGCACAAATAAAACATTCACTGGGAAGCAACAGTTAAGTTACGCAGACTAAAAGAGCTATTGGCAAGTTTAGTAGGTATACAAAAGAACCATTTCTTATACAAAACGAATACAGTACTACTCTTGTCTTCCTGATTAATCTTACATCTTAATTACACAGGAATACTTAACTACAAGCAAAGCCTTTTTCTCTCAGTAAAGTTATTCAATTCTTTCATTTTGTCCGAAAAACTGTAAGTTCACTCGCAGCTAAGTCTCATGGTCGCCCAAAAGACATAGCATTGGCTGCAGTGAGCCTGGTGGTTCGCTAATAATTGCCAAAATATTTGAAGACAATACTATAAGAACATCTGCCAAATAAACAGGTGTAATATTACTGCAAGAAATAAAGCTAGAAACTTCATTCTAGATTTACTTCATTTTAGTAGGACTTCTTTAACTTCAAATCAAATATCAATTCGTTCTTTCGTTACATCTGAAAAGTATAAAGTGAATATTGGGATAAAGACATAGTGTTCATACAAATGTGAAATTAGACGGAAAATATACTAACAAGGCAAATTTGATTCCTCTCTTTCTTGTCATAATTTACAAAAAAAAGTTCTATATGAAGTCGTCTCAATAAATAAATAATGTCAATTATTAAGTAAAAGAGTACTTTAAAGAGAACATATACATCACGGAGATATTTTTCTCAAAATGACGAAAGAGAAGTTAAGTACCAGGTCAATTTTAGTAACATAAACAAAAGTATGTTTAAACGAACATTGTATAAATATTTACGAAAATACTAAATAGCAGGAAATTCAGTTACCCATCAAAAATAGCTAAGAACAGAATATTAATAGCATTTTGTGCTCAGTTGATGTAAGAGTAGTAACTCAGTAATATTAACATGGTCGATAACCCAATAACTATATATTTTCTTAATTCAAGTTTTAGTAGTTTACTAACAATTAACGTTTTCCATTAATTCTCAACGAACTCTATAAATGTTTATCGCCATTAAGTGTGAAGAGGAGTAGAGAAAGAAGCATAAAATGCACTTAAGTTCTTTACTAATAGTATTATTTCAGTAAAAGATGCTAATGTAATCTAAATAAAACAGAGAGATGCTTAATGCCTAAACTGTAAGAAAAATGAAAAATAAACTTTTACGCAATTTTTCTTTATAAACCTCTAAAAATTAAAGGCGACGTGAAATTAATTAATAAAAACAGGAAAATGTATTCAAAATACAAAAAAATTATAATACAGCGATAAATATCGACTTCATTCAAAACATCATGAAAGATTAATTAAAAGTATCTAGAGCTAATTGATTTGATCAGCTTACCCTTAATGGTTCCAATTTTGCCAAAACGAAAAAAAAAAAATCGAGGGGACAAACGCTGATCTTTCCCACGAAAGAATAAAACATTTTCAAAGTATCACACGAGAATTCAAGATGCAGAAAAGTGTCTTGAATTCTCAAAAGAGGAAAAATTTCAAATTAAGTAGTAAAAAGGAAACGACCAAAGTTAAAGAGAGGCATTTACTTAGTAAAAGTTTATACAACCCGATAAATCTTCAAACAAGGTGACAAAATTCTCGCCAGGGAATTATATTTCAAAACCCATTAAATTGCATTAGGTTTTCTTCTCCGTCAAAAGCCTTATAAAAAAACAGTTTCCATTTTCTTTTCATCGCAGGCAATCGCACGTATTTCATGAAGGCAGTTTCCACCATAATTTGAGAAAATATTGACTTGGGGACGGAAAAAAAAATTTATATTTATATTTATATTATATATATATATATATATATATATATATATATATATATATATATATATATATATAACCCTCTCAGTGCTTAATATTGTAATGTATTAATTACTGGTATGCAGAATTGTCATCAGTTTGTGACCAGCGAAATCTAAAGAGTTTACGCCGATTTCGATTAATAATTAACGAGTCTACTGACGATGAGGCTTTCGATTCGGACGAAGTGAATGTTCGTCCTTTAAATGTTCCAGATGTAATAAAACTAAAGAATAAATAAATAAATTTAAATTTTCTTAGACCTCATTGTTCCTTCTTGTACATTTCCACTAAATCAAGATTGTCTTTATGCATTTTTAAGGCTTCTTAAATTACAATAAGCAACTATCAGCAACTGATTGAACATTACAAAAAGAGTCTCTCACGAAGTACAAGGGGTTGCCAAAATAATGCGAAACATTTTTTTTTTTTAATTTAAAAACAAAATAATAAAGAAATAAAAGAGGGAAAACGCACAGGCGAATGCAAATCACGACGATGATGTCATCGGCTAAGTGGGGTATATATTATGCTGAAGTACATCACAGTAGAAGTACATTCGATGTAGAATTAGCTGTTGATGGGCAAAATGTCGGATATGAGTGTCTTGCAGAAAGGCAAGATAATTGGCGCAAGTCTTGCGAATACTTCTCTCACTAAAACAGCAGATATTATCGGTATATCACGAGACACGGTATCAAAGATTATCGCAAGGTAGAAAAATACAGAAGATGTTGCATCTATATGCAAGGAGTGTGAACGTTACACACTTTCCGTCACGGGGGGGGGGGGGGGGGGAGCGGAAATTGATTCGGAAACCTAACTACAGTACAGCAAACAGCATAGGCGAATAATAGTCGTAATGTTGCAATTCCGATATCACTTGTTATTTACATCAATGCAAGAAAACGTGTCAGATGGTGCCACAAACATAAAAGATGGATTTCAAGTGATTAGTAACATGTTTTCGGCGTATAAACAGAGCATAAGATTGTTTCCTAACACTAGTAGCGTTTACGTTTGGCGAGCACCTCTAAAAACAACCCGTTTTTTCTCCTTGGCGCCCATTTTCAAACATGATGGAAGTTCTAGGACTCTGCTGCATTCCCTAGGACCTTAATTGATCTTCAGCTTCCTAACCGGAAGCCAACCAAACCATTGTAGATGACGCATGAATCCTGTGGTTCAGATGTTAATCCTTACGTGTCCTTATGACCGTACATTGTGCGAGGTGTTTCAACATGCGGTATGGAGAATATGAGGATGAAATACAGCATCTATCCTGGTCATCCCAATCAACTTTAGTTAATATTTGTGAAACAAATGGAGAGAAACTTTCGATCACGTTCACTGCCTCTAACATGACATTTTGCAGAATTATTTACACAAAATTCTAATATATTTACGTAAAGGACCTATCACTTTCTGCCACGTCGAATTCCCCCTATATCCTACGCCAAAGCGGAGGCTACAGTTTATGAATAAGATGTTCAGCCGGTTCGGTCAATGTTCCTGTAATTTTGATAGCAGTCTGCTCCCAGCGTTTATTTCCATGAACGCATATACAGCGCCCAAATCACCTCAGGGTACGAAACGTGTATGGTCAAAGTCCGAAGGGGTTATGGACGCAATAGCTGATGAAATGTAGACAATTGTTTTTCAATTATTTAGACTACAAAAAAATACTTTAATACAAAAATTTTATTTATATTTTCAAAGAGAAAATTGATACAAATGGTGGATTATTCTTACGAAAAGGAATAGCTAATCACCATACTCTTTACACTCTCTTCCTGTCTTAGTACGCTTGTCCCTTAGCCTAAGGAATAGACACTCTCTTAGAGACTGATAACAACTCATTTAGACCGATTCTTCCTTATAAGGTTATATTGATTTAGTAAAGGGATTTCGAAATTATTTCAAACACCTATGATTATTTAATCATATTTACAAACACACTAGAAACATGACGAAATATTTTGAATTTGCTCTACAAATCACATATAAACTTTAAAACATTTATCGATTTATTACCGCAGCTATTAAACGGAGTACGACTAATGTTTGCACTTTCCGAGTATAACATTTTACAAAGGGCAGTGAATTTCCGTTATACTTGACAATAAAAACGTAGATTCCGTAATGTTCTGCCTGAAGGAGCACTTTGATCGTAGGAGATATTTATTCATTCAGCCACGGGTAAGAAGACTTACCAACACCTTTCACAAAAATTCAGTTAGAATGGGAAAAACATTTCAAATTACATAAAACACACACACTAAATCATCAAATCTTCGAAATCATCAAATCATGAAATAACATGATTTCTTACTATTACTGTTAAAGACTTAAAGTACAAGACTTACAACATTGCTGAAAATTACAAGTGAAACTACCAGGCCCACATAGTATTAAGATAAAAATATATTCAGTGATCTAAAACTTATTTCGCTAGAGAATTGGGAAGATACATCTTGATATATATCCTAATAACGGGCCAGTACATGATTTAAAATTATCTAAAACAAATTTACAGATAACTAATCAGCTTCGTACATGTGAAATCTCACATTTAAGAAAATGATTTCAATCTTTCACGCGCACTAATTACTCCGTAAGAAGTAATTCATTAATTGCAAATTAACATCAATTACACGGTCAAAGGAAAAGAAATTTCGAGAAAGAAAGAACAACAAAAGAAAATAATCGTACAGTTTTGAAGTTCAAAGCCTGGTATAATTAATGGTTTCGTTTAGGCGGTAAAAGATGAGAAAAAAATTTGAGTAAGAGTTTTAAACTGTCCAGAAAGACCGCAGTATAAAATTCTGTAATTATTGCCTTTAGCTGTGAATGCATTCCGTTGAATTTTAACAAGACTTAGCAATGCTGAGTAAAAACTGTTTGTGAAAGCACTTATTCATAACTGAATGCGAGAGTCGACGAACGACAAAAAGAAAATTAAGTTTAAATAACACCAAGAAAATACTTGTAAAATATTTTTGACACCGTTAACTCGTGCCAGTTAAAAACTTAGGAAGGGTAAAAGTTATTTAATAAAATGTTTAAACAACAGGTTGGAAAATTTAGTCTTTTTCAATTTTATGTTCCTTCACTTCAGGGAACTGAACGCATAATCCTAATCTAGAAAAAAAAAAATTCATAAAGGATAACTTTATTATGCGAGGGTCGTTTGATGTCCCTGCAAAATCCATGAGATAAGGCTACTGCACTGAGCATGTATGAAAAAGGCACGCGTATCCAATTGTTAATAGATTCGACGATTAATCTATGATTGGCAGCCATTTTAGTCGGTCAACTCGTTACTGCTTATAATGGAGAAAAATTAGTCCCGCGCGTTGGTAAACAATTTCTTTTTAAGAGACAAAACTGCGACAGAAACTAAATCCAGGCCTGGTAAATATTAAGGCGAGTCTCAACTTTCGCTTAGAATGGCCGTTCAAATTGAGAAATTAAGACAAAACCGCTACATTTACAGGAAAAACGATTATTTCTCATCATGGCCGTGCTCCAGATCATTCATCTGCGATTGCGGTGGCAAAACTGTTAGGATTGCGCTACGAAATGTTTCTTCAATCTCCGTTTCCTCTAGATTTGTCCCCCACGGACTACTTGTTCCCAAATATGAAAGATTTCTGCAGAGCAGAAATTTGCATTAAATTTCAAAATGATTAGTGAAACAAATACTTATTTTGCGAAGTCGGACAAGCCTTACTTTATTAAGGGGATTTGGGGAGGGAGAGGAGAGAAGAAAAAAGACAAGCTTGAAAATTGTTGGACCAAATGTATCGACCTTACGGGAGGTTATGTGGAAAGGGGGGGGGGGGGGGATCTTTCATTATAGTTGCTGGGACTTATCAAATGACACTCGTATACATCTTGACGTACGAAATACATATAGAAGTGCGTCAGTGTGGTTTTCGCAAAACAGCGTTTGTATTACGACGAAATTAAACAACTGCATTGCAATAAATGCAAGAAAATAATTTACCTAAGTTAGTTTCTTCGAGTGACAGTTTTTATAAGCCCTAAAAACAAAATGGTTAATATGAGTTTAAGTACTCAGTATTCATAATTCTACAACTCATATTATGACAACATAATTCTTAAAGATAGAAAATACGCATTTTTAGCGAAAATTTTCAAAGATAACTTATAAAATAAATCTTATGCTTAGAAACTATTCAATTTTTGTTTTGATGTAAAGTATTTTCCCGAAAGCCTTTGAAACAGATTAAGGAAGATCACACAATGACTGATTTCGAAATCCTAATAATTTTCAACTCATTGAACATATTAAAAAAACGACAGCAACGAATATTTTGTCTCCAAAGTTAGATTAAAAATTTTACACAGAAAAGTTGAAGTATTTTTTTGAAAACCGTTACGCATTTTATTCTCCAAGTATAAGCACCGCGTTATTTTATATGAGAAACTTGAAAATTCAAGTGACATATGCACTCTTTTTAAAAATATCAGCAGTGAATTCAACGAAATGGGAATAAAATCCAGCAATAAGCCTATTTTCAGCATTCACAATGCACAAATTCGCCAATATGGAGGGGAAAGGGTCTGCAATAGACGACTGAATGACCAGAAGAGCGACCGTAAAAATAACGTATAGAAATGACATGGCCAGTTGAAAAAAAAAAAAGAAAAAGATCGCAACGTAAGACATATAGGCAGGAATCGGTGAAACCCGTTTTAAAAAAAAACCCTCCAACAACGTACCATCGAACCCACAAATAATTTTGGGAAGGAAACAAAATTCGCTCAGAAAATTTTGTAGGTTGTTATTATTAGTAGGTATTTGGAAGGTATTATTTGAACTACTTCAAATTGATAATAATCAAGCCTTAACTTACATTTGGTAAGAAGTGATTCTTGCTAACTAAAAACGTATATAAATGTTAACAGAATAGTGACGTCACAGTACGGATGTCACCAAGCTTATCACAAAATATCACGGTAATATTACAATTAAGGTAATATTTGAAAATCAGTAAGTAAATGAATTCAAATCTATCGAGGGGGGGGGGGGAACTGCAGAAATTTTATACTTTGGATAGAAATATGCGAATTTTTGCAGAAGAAACGTCCTTAACAAACTTATATGCCGTCACATAATGGTACCAAAATGGTACCAATGCGAGAGTTAAGTGTTTATATGTGAGTTAACTTCTGTACACTTTGACATCTGTAAGTATAAAGTGATATAATCTTATTATCAACAATTCTAATGAATATCCTGATCCCTTTTTATTTCAAACTCACGAAATAGTACGAGGGTAAAAAATTTTAAAAAGAACTGTCTTTCAGAGCACTCTATACGTCCACACTCTTTTGAAAACTAATCTATAAAACTCAATTTCACTGTCAAAACGCATGTTTGCTTACTTTATCTATACAAAGCTAAAACTCATTTTGTTACTCAAAACAGCAAAATCGTAAACAACAGCGCATATTTCTAAGAAAAAAGATGCTCCTGAAATAATTAAAAAAAGAATGAAATAAGTTTCGTTAGAATCGAGCCAAGAGTTATGAAATTATGGGTATTTTTAAAGCTTGTAATATCGAGAAGCTGATGAAGACTTTAGATTTGTAGCAATTTGGCGGAAACGCAATGAATTTATGATATATTGAGCATTTTAAATGCAAAATTTAAGGCTGATTTAATTAGAGCTACATCTATAAAAATTAAACATGAACTGAAGCCAAAAGGATATAAATCTATTTTTTTAATCTTATTTCTCAATAATATTCGCCATTGTCAAGACAAAAGTTTGCCAAATAATTCAAATAAAGTACTTTAGTTTCATAAACACAAGATATCGAGCGTTTAAAATAAAATATTTTAAATTTCAGAGTTTTATTTCCATGTTAAAACGTGAACATGGATAGAAAAATAAGTATATTTAAAAACGGTTGCTGAGGAAAAGCAGATCAGTCAACATGCGTTTCATTACCAACATATTTCTTACAATATAATACAGAAAAATATATTCTAGACGAAAAGTATTCTAGCAAAAACCGATAACATCAGCAAGGAACATGTGAAAAAAATTTCTGCTGAGAAACAAACATAACCGGGTACAGTTTAACCCCAGGCTTCTAAATCTTGCATGGATGCCGGAGGAGACATCTCACTGAAAGACAGACATTGCAAGACATAAATCCTATCTTTCTTTTTGAATCCATTCGGTAAAAATCCTGTTAGAAAATATGAAGTATGATTCATATATGCGTGCCTGAAGCGTACCGTAAATAACAGAAGGTAAACAAGAACCAAATACGAATTTCTTCCACGATTGTTTTCCTCTAATTTCAAAACTGCAATTCAAACTTTCATAACATTCACAATTCTCTGGGTCGAATGTCTCCTAAATAATCATTTCTAAAAATATTAAACATATTTTAAGAATAACAGTTATCTTTTCCGAACACACATTACACACACACACACACACACACACATATATATATATATATATATATATATATATATATATATATAATATGAATGTATGTTTTACAGAAAATTTAAATCTCAAAATTACCATGCAATTTCAAAAAACGTTTGGGCATTCTTTACTTCAAACATATATAAGAAGAATAACATGTCTCTAAAAATGAATGATATGTCACCATCTTCCCCGATATTCTTCTCTATTACCTTCCCTTTGTTCCTCTTGTCTTTGATAATACCATTTATACCAAGGTGTCTTTCACCGTTACTGACTCCAAGAATTCCCGAAAATGTGGCTCGTTAATCGAAACAACGTCGAATTTTTCAGTAAAAATGTCCTTCCGGAAATGATCTGCTGCCACAAACAACGAGGGCCGCAGCATTCAGTAAACTCAATTTGCTTTTATTCATACAGTAAAAAGAGCACTTCACAGATACAGATTCTCAACTACCAATGTGCTGAAAAACTTAGCCGTAAAACTAAAAAGTAGTAGAATCGACCGATATAATTTAAGAAGGTAAAAAGTTCATTAATCTATTTTTACATACTAAACATATACAGAGCAAAAGCTTCAGACGTCAAATAATCTATTCCTTTCCTATTGCTGCATCACTTACAGACGAACTATTACTAAAAAAAATTATATTTTTTAAGTGCTATAGGAAATATCAAAGAATTTCTAGCAGCCCAAAACTATCAAAGTCAACGATCGAGAATACCATTACTCATCTTGCGAAAATCTCAGTCTTTACCTAAAACCATTTTTGTCTTCCTGACAAGCGGAATTCAAAAAAGCAAGTAAGTTATCTTTTCACTTTCTGTCTTTATATATTTTTCATTCAAAAGAAGAGCTATTTCTTAAAAAGAATTTGATAAAATAAGATGAAAGAGAATAAAAGGACTGAATGCGCTTCAATTCGTTTTGAAAACTTTATTTTCAGAAGTTTTTTTCCCTTCTATGTTGTATCATGTGTAACTAATAATACACATACATTTAATAGGAAGCAACTAAGAGATGTACATATTTTTCCTTTAAAATCTCTCCGTCAGTCATAAGGACGTGAAAATACCGATTAACATAAAAAAAAGAGCAGCATTCACGGAACAAATTACTGAAATAGGCTAATTTCTCCATTACCCCCTTCTTCGTAGTCAACATAGCAAATAAAAAATGAAAAAAAAATGTACGTAACATGATGTATAAACCGCGTTGCCTTTTTTTGCAGTCAAAGTGTTAACGTAAAATATTCCTATAGCACAAGTTGAGGTTCTCCAATGCTCCCGTCCAAAAACGAATTTAGATTTGTAAAGAATACGGAGATGCAAGACTCTCAATTAACCCTTAAGCGGGTGCGCCAATTTTTGGACCAGCAGGCGTGCGTGGCACAAAGTGCAACGTCTCTTTCAACCTTAATTATTCCTTTTGCAATAAACTTTTTTTTTTTTCAAATTGAAAATAATAATTCTGCGATTTATGACAAGATATAAAATGTTGATAATATTGAGCTATATTTATAATTAAAAGCCAAAGAATACAGATACAATCGCCTTATTTCAAAACTCTCCGGTTTATTCGATCTAAGGACAACTTGCGAATTGATTCCTATTATCTCCTAAAACCTAAAAAACAATGATATTGTCCATCTTCGTGATATGCGGGATACCTTGTAATAGCTGCACATTTGATCGACTATATCAACTCCTGCTTTTGTCGTATTGTAATCCAATATAATCGCTGGTTTACCACGGTTAAATCACGACTTACAATGAATAGAAAGGAATACAAGGATAAGAAAAGCAGACCTGCATTAGAAAGGGCGTAGCTATAAATAGAAACTACTTAGAACATACAAACCTTACATGTAAAAACAAACCATTCAAAATTGTGAAAATGTTGCATTTTGTACACAGGCGTGCCCGCTGAAGGGTTAATATTAAGGAACAAGAAGAAAATTTATAATACATAATGAATTCTAAAGGTTTCGCTTACAACACGAGGGAAATATTCCAAGAGTCAGTAATTATCAACCATCAATCAAGTCAGATAATATAATTCGGGTTACTAACAAATGTCTACATTTACTGATATCCATGAACCACAAAAAAAAAATCAGCCAGGAAGAAAATGAATTCATATCTGTATTCTGAGCATTTCGTTTAAAAATACATAATGCGCCATAAGACAGGAATAAAATTTTGTTTCTGAAAATTCTGGTCTAAATAAAAATCTAAGACGCAATTCTGAGGCAAAGGTTAAAGGACAAAACCCTCGTTTACTTATTCAGCGAAAAAGAATTTTTATTCTACAACTCAGGATTTCACAGAGTATTTTTTTTCAGCCATTTCAGGTCGATTTTAGCAGGGAAAAATTCAATTAAGAGGACCAGAGACTGAGCAAGTTAATATCCCCTTTCCAGCGAAAAATTATTTGCATTCATATTTAAAAAGCTTAATGATTCAGCGAAGTTAAAGTTATACAGAGAACGAACTAACATGTAATAGAACGTTAAAAGGTAAATTAATTATTTCATAGATTTATATAAATTTACTTTCCACCCTAGAAAATTGTAGGATGGGAGGAGAAAAAACGGTGAATGTCAGTCGGAGAATAACTTTTCAGTATTAGAGGACTTTCTTGTACAACACCTATACATTAGAACCATGTTTATAGGGCAAATAAAACGCGTAAAGGTATGGCAATTATACTCGTGGCTGCTGTAAAGCTTCGTTCTAACATGGAATAAAATTTATTTATTTCCGAGATATTTTTGAACTGCACCGAGATGCTTTTGCCTTTGATACGCACGTTTGCTTCCCATCTGGATTGGAAAACAAAAAGGCGAAAAGAACAAATTCCTTATGGCATGTTTTTAAAATGTATTAGGGCAGGTTGAACACAAAAGTGTAGATCACTTTAAAGTACATCCAAATTCACTGTATCTTTGGTACTGCCTTTTATTTGGATACATTTAATCAAAGAGTGAAACATGTAAAATAATATATTTAGATAGAGCCGAATATCTATACTTACTACAATGACTTGAAATATTTCGAGAAACTAGGGGCTCAGTTAAGTTCAAATTTTAAATGTAGCGCCCCATAGCTACCGCACAGTTTTGACAGCTCTTAAGAGGAGAATTTCAAACAGTTTTTTGCATTTTTTCCCCTTACCTAATAAACTAAAGACATAATATTAATCCGTACTGAAAAGCTAACAACATTTCTAAAAATAAGTTCTGTTATTAAAATTTACGTTTTTGACCTCATTAGGCTACATTGACGGGACTATAACAGCGTGATGGTGAAAAGGTCAACACATGAAATTTTTCCTCTTGCAATGATTGCAAAGACCTTCATCAAAAGAAATACAAAATTACTTTGATTAACAACAATATTTGAGGTTCAATCGAAAAAATATGTTACTGCAAACAAGCTAATCAACTTTTTTTTTTTAAATGCTAGTTACACTTTAAGATTATTTTAATTTGATGGAACGAAACATTAAAGTTCAATTATTTGAAACACAGGTTTACAGATTCAAGTCGCAAAAGCAGACTGCCTTAAGGAACTGTAATTAATACGATAATTCAGAAACTAACTTCAAACGCATGGAAAAAATAAAAAGGTGTAAAAGGTTTGTTTGTGAAACGTTCAACTTTTATCTAATCTAAAAATTGATAAAAATTCAACGTTTCTTCATATATATGTTACCGTCAAAGTGTGACATCAAGTATTGTGCAGAATTCCTAGGAATTCTATAGAAGGCCAAAAATAGGACAACAAAGTATGAAACCCTTAATATTTTACACATTGTCAAGGCATTCTATGGAATGCCAGAAGGAAAAATGCCAAAGTATAAAATAATCCCGCCAGTTTTATTGCGATGTGGTGAAACACATTAACTTTCGACGCTCGCCTCAACCGGAAAGCATTGAGTTCTTCCATCATTTACACTCCACTCCTTGTTCAACAGTGACACGAGTTTCATTTTGCTCAGCAAACGCTAACCCATACTGTGTTATATGTAAAATGGCGGGTAAGATGTGTCTCAGCAAGAATCACAGCATGCTGACATGCAACGACGATTCTACGAAGAAATATCTAAAGTGCGAGTCAATGCTACTAAAAACTGTTTTTCTAACAAAACACTTCTTAAAAGTTAGTGAGCGAAGTGAAAAAGGTTAATATGAATACTGAAACGGAACCACAGGTCTCTTGGCTGTTAAATTATTGGCTATTATATAATGACGGTAGAAAACGAAAGCAAGTTGATTTATCCTGTAAAAGAAAGTCTTGAGTGCAATCCAGTTTTACGTCACGGACTCTTAGTTATTTAATGTACTTCACGTAGGCTCATCTGTCCATTGGCCATGGATGTTGTTGCAGAATGTTGAAAGAACTTTCACCCAAGTACAAGAACATTAAACGTCATGGTATCGATCTCTACATTCGCATTTGTGAGCCAAGACAGAAAAAAAAAGGTGATGTAAAGCCTAAAAATTTTCTGATATCACTCATCGTTGTCAGGTCGTTCTCATCGAATTCAGTCCCAACCTGACAGGGAATACAAGTTTATAATGGCGTACTAAGATCATATCACTAATTTTGTGGTTCTCAAGGTTCTGACATCAAAGACAGCGGAAGAAGTATCGTACGTTGTCGTTGACGTATTTACGTTGCTTGGAGCACTATCCATTATACAGTCCGACAACGGTAGATAATTTGGGAAGGATGTGGTGAGCAACCTAAGGGAGTACTGGTCGACTATGATCGTCCATGACAAGCGTTGCCACTCACAAAGCCAAGTGCTAATCAGGACACTGAAAATATATTTGGTATTTGGATGCAAGATGAATAAACTAATCGGTGGACAGAGTAATGGCATTTCGTCCAACTCATTAAGAACAAGGCCTTTCATTCTGGATTTAAGGGAACATTATACGAAGTTCTGTTTGGCTGTAAAGCTAAAGTGGATGTCACAACATCTTCACTACTCCAAGATGTTTTACAAGACATACACACTGATATACAACTGGAAAAAAAAATAGAAAACGTTTAAACAATACCACAAGAAGGAAGAGATCACCCTATTGCAAGAGAGAGAGAACTCAAGTTGTATGAGTGTTTCAGATGACGATTTTTACGGATTTGAAATTACTCCCGAAATTTTTAACCGACGTTATGTCAGATCACACTATACTCAGTTTATGTCCGAAGGACTTAGAGTTGAAAATAATCCTGACCACGAAATACCTCATCGATCAACTACTACCGCTCGACCAATACGAAGCGGCCGATGATTCGTGGTGTATGTGTTAGACCAAGTGCCAAAATATGATCTGTTCGTGTGAATACAATTAAGTGTAATACAAATTGCCATTCTCGCACTCCTTGCGCAAATAGTAGTTCAATAGTCATCTATTGTTTTTCCAGCAAGATAGTCCTGTACATTATTTTGAATTTCTTTCATTTTCATATACTTTTAAATAAATACCCCAGTCAAGATATACCCGATTTTGACGAATGGCTAAATATGAAAGTTTTAAAAATTGGTGGAGATGTTTGTTTCGGCATGCTAATGAACATACTAAAAGTCCTCACCGATCAGACTTGAGCTTTCGCCGCCATCTTGGAAAATGTGTACACTTTTTTGGTTTCTTGCAAGTAACTTGAGAAATATTGATTTTATGTAAAAAATTTGAATACAAAAATTCAAGAACATTAAATTTTTAATAAAAACATCATTTACATTTTTTTTTGTAAGTTTAACACGAACAAAGATAATTGATTTTGAAAGGAGCGAACTATCACATCTGGGACACGGATACGCGGGTCATCCACATCGCGATGGTGAGTTGACCCACGCATGTGCACCAAAAGTCTTGCATACTCACGTTTGGCAAACCTCAGCATATCAAAGCTCGAGAGAAAGTTGAAGCAACATTCAATCCATTGTTATCGGGTTGTATTGTGAGACTTGGTGTATTCTATCTTTTTATGTCATAGTTAGCTGCATTGGGTACATAATGACTAGAGGTGGGTAAAAATAAATACTAACTTTGATGTATGCAACTGCGTCAGTAAAAAAAAAAAATGTTGCCTGTCCATGCATACGCTAGAAAAATCCTAGCTAATTTAATTACACAAACAGCTTTAGCAAAAATAATTTTTGACGCCATGGATATATCTGATTTCAAAATCGATAATCTCCATGAGTTGTTTAGACATTTTTCTACTGAACTACTATCGCTAGAAACCATAAACGGACATACTCATATACGAGCCATCGTATATGAGATAAAAATGAGGATGACTTTGAAAGAGTTGAAAGAGAATGGCCCCACTGCAGCCCTCTGGGTTCAGTACTTTGAAATGGTAAATCTTATGAAAGCTTCATCACCGCCAATTGTACGGTGAAAGTAAACGGTTTCAATATAGTAGTAAACCCGTTGTTGCTTTTTCAGAGGATAGCGATTGCTAAACAAAGCGACGAAGACCTAGCATTTTATTTAGAATATGAGTCAGCTTTCCTGTTGGCCCTGTTTAATGAAGCTGGTATGCGTGAGAGACAACGACATTGGAACTTCAAAAACGTCGTACATGGCCAAACAAAGACCTTAACCTCCTGAACTGCGTCAACATTGTGGACAGTGGTTTTCTCTTACAACGTGTCAAATGGAGAACACAATTAACTTTTTGGCTGTTTGCACAAATTAAGTTAACTATATAAAAAAGCATTATGGTACCAGCTATAAAGTCGTTTTTAAATGGCTAATCCAACACCACTAACAGAACAAAAAAAATTGAACAAAATATACGGTCTATTGTGAAAAAACCTGTAGACATAAATTTTGATGGAAACATGCGAGTTACTGTTCAACAAGAATAGTTCCTTTCAAATGAAAATAAGAGCGAATTGATCGGCATTCTATCAGCTGAGCTGGAAAACAATGGGATTAGATTCCAACAAAGTAATGACGACGCCGACATTCTAATTGTAAATACTGCAATTAATGAATCATGTTCTGGTAACAACATTGTTGTAATCATCGGTGAAGATGTTGACCACCTGGTTCTATTAACAGCTCTCACTCCTACAGAAAAAAAGACATTTTCCTTGTCAAACCACGTCAAGGGAAAGCAAAGAATAAGAAAAATATTCATCAAATAAAATACAATCATCGGGACATACCAAAGTATCCCTTTTCTCCATGCGTTCAGTGGATGCGATACTACTCCTGCAGCATTCAACAAAGGAAAGAAACTTTATGTAAAAATGTTCCAAAGTAAAGATATGGTACACAACGTGACAGTAGTTAATAAATGCAACTCTTCACACAATGACGTTGCTCAAGCAGAAGAATGCTTTATTCTGATCTGGTATGGAGCACATTCCAGTGAACAGTCCCTAAATAGGTTTAGGTACAAATTCTTCGCAAAATTTGGCACCAAAATAATACCATATATTTCGTCTCTTCCCTCAACTGAAGACGAAGCCAGGCTACATTCCTTTCGGTTGTATCACCAAGTGCGGAAGTGGTTTGAGTTGAATCCTGAGGTTTGGGGCTGGAAACGTCAAGAGAAAACCCTCGTGCCCATCACAACTATGGATGCAGTGGCTCCCGATTCAGTTTTAAGCATAGTGTTTTGCAACTGTAAGACTGACTGGGGAAAAGATGTGTGTGTGTGTCGGAAAGCAGGCATCAACTGCACAACGGCCTGCAATAACTGCAATGAAGTTATTGCCCTGTATATCATGACGATCTAATAAAAGGAATTTGTGAATGAGGTGATGCTAGCTGACCCATAGACGTTCTTTTCAAGACTGACGACGTGAACAATCCCGTACCGAAAAAAGCACGTCAACCATAAAGTAGGTAAGCTTAAAAAATTATACACAATGAAAATACGGTAGTGGATACATCCAAGTTTATTACATTCGTTTATAAAATTAATAATGATCAATTATCTCTATGCCAAAACACATTAAAGTTCAATTTTTTGTGTTTAAAGAATGCCGCAATGAGGGAGTGGAGATAATTCAAAGGAAAGCGCTTGCAGCGAGACTTGGACGCTACCTCCATAATAAACGCGCATTTAATAATCAATATTTTGGTACGTGCTAGGGTTACGGTGAAATGTATTTAATGTTTTTTGTACGCAATTTAATTTTCTTTTATTTTTGTATTCAACTTTTTTTTACATAAAGTTAATATTTCCCAAGTTATTTGCAAAAGCACAAAAAAAGCCTTCAAAATCTCTAAACAATTCATGGAGATTATTGCTTTTGAAATCAGATATGTCCATGGTATCAAAAATTATTTTTGCTAAAGATGTTAGGGTAAATAAATGAGCTAGGAATTTTCTAGCATATGTATGGTCATACCCGCGTATCCGCGTCCCAAGTGTGATGGTTCGCTCCTTTCGAAGTGAATTATCTTTGTTCGTGTTCAACTTATAGAAAAAATGTAAATGATGTTTTGTTCACAATTTAATGCTCTTCAATTTTTGTACTCAAATTTTTTACATAAAATCAACATTTCTGATATTACTTTCAAAAAACCAAAAAAGTGTGCACATTTTCGAAGATGGAGGCAAAAGCTCAAGTCTGATCGGTGGAGACTTTTAGTATGTTCAACAGTATGTCCAAACAAACCTCTCCGCCAATTTTCAAAACCTTCATATTTTTTTTAGCCATAAAACCTATTTTGACTGGGCTAAAAGTCATGGATTCTATAGATTACCCAGGTATTCTATAGAACGACTGTTTTTCACATGTTGCTGGAAGCATATAAAATACATTAAAAAAAAACATAATCAAACTACAAAAACTAGTACACAGGGGGGGAGGGGGACTTAATTACTAAATTTAGAACTACTGCACTCGTTTTGAATTTTGAAAACTTTCAAATATTTTCTTACTTAACAATGACGTTTAACTTGCCTAGAAAATTCCTGGTGATTTTTAAGGTACCTAGAAAATTTTCAAAGCTAAATAAATCCAAACAGGATCTTAAAAAATGTTAAGGTATTTTTTCTTCATTTCTGATCCAACTAATATGCAGCAGGGGGGGGGGGGGGATGTTTGGTTTAGACGACGTCATTTCAGCACATCGCAAGTTCCTTATCCTTTTCAAACTTGGAGACGTTAAAAATAAAACAAAATACACTCCATGAATATCTTTTACAAAAGCTAATGAATTATTCAAACTGCTTTTCGAAGATAGTACTGAATCAGCAGAGAAAAGTGAATAAATTTGGGTTTTCTCAGTTTCGCCAACGCGTCACAAAAGGTAATCTGCAAAGCCACTAAAAACTAGACCTCTCTCCGGTAACATCTCACCTCAAAAGAATTCAAAACTCTTTCTTTTAACCACGTTAGCGTCTTAAGGGGATTTTCAAAAGATTATTCTCTGGGCGATATAAACAAAAAAAAAAATGACTACCTAACTGAATCTCCACCCGAGCCTAAGATAAAACTTTTGTTTAGTCCCTTTCGATTTTTTATTGAAAGTTCAGAAAATAACTTTTGCGTGGTGAAAAAGATACCGTATTGCAGGGCTCTAGCCTGCACCATATCCCCAGGTAGCAAAAATTCATGTACACGCTCGAATAAATATATATAAAAAATTTAAATCCTACCTTTTCTATTACGTATTTCATATACTAAAAAACCAGTGCAAAGTTATGAGATCAGATGAACACACGACTGAAAAGTTTTCAATTCCTATCGCTATTGTAACATTTTAGCGCGAAACGACGAAAATGCGTGTCTCCGATTTTCCTTACTCGGTTCTACTGGCATTCCAGTTTTTACCTCAATATTTCTAAATAAAAAATGAACCTCACAAATTCAAATAAATACGGTATTTTATCCAACAAAACTTGTGAATAATTCGATACTTCAAGCCGAAATTGTGTAAAATACACATTTGAGAAAAGGAAGAGCATGTTTAACTAGCATATTCCTAAGCCGTAGAAGATCGTTAAACGGTCACGCAATACCCTAGAAATATGGCAAAAAAATATTTTAATCATTTTTCCCCATAAAATAAATTATTGGATGTAATGAAAAGACTTCAGTATCTGACGCACAAAAGGATCCAACTTCCGCCCGCAATAGCTGAAACACGAAAAATGATATTAATCGAAAATAGAACGGATAAAATAACAAAAATAAAGCTATAGAATATAAAAAAGATTGATCAGTGAAGAAACGAAAAATCCTTAAACCACGAACTAGAGAAAATAAGATACGAAAATGGGAACAAAAACCCACTGCAAACGAAACAAAGGGGAAAAAGTTTTTAAGTAATTAATAATGAGAAGTCAGTTAGAAATTACAAAAAATGATCCAATCGGGCGCTAGAAAAGGCTTCAAAAAGCTTCCGAACTGTACAAGTAAAAAAAAATCCATTCACTGATTGGTATCAGGGACTAACGTTGCCACAGAGAAGATATGCTACACAGCCAGAGTCAATCAATGAATTAGGTTGTAAAAGCTGAAGTTGGGACTATAGCAAAAAATAAATATAAATGATCAAAATTTTATAAAAAATTAAATATGAAACATTAAAAGAGAAAACGAAAAAAAACAAATACAAACATACAAGTAGAGGCAAACAAACGTATCATACAAACGCATACACTCACTTTCTTGGAGATATGAAATTAAACATTAATTCGCAGTTAAATTCAAAGCTGAAAGAGCTCTGTCTTGTTTGAGTATCAAATCTTTTCGAAAACAAAGCTAAACACAATTGAAAAAGAATATTTGAAACTTTTTTAAAAAAAGCAAAAAAAATTATATCTTGTTATGTATCGTTAATATATTATCAAGGAGCGACTCTATAGATTTTGACAGTAAGAAACCGAAATATATGCTCTCAACTCTATAACAAGTGATAAAAGAAGAAAGAAAAACATATCTAATGATTTCAATATATAAAAAAAAAGTATTTAGAAAGTATGGTGTAAAATTGAATCTAACGCGCGCACTTTACATCTATCGTACACAAAATTACAGGGATAAAAAGGGGAGAGGCTACCTACAACAATTTTCCAATTTTATGTACACACAGATGAAGTCATACATGACTACAAAAACAAGTAACATCCACTGTGTACTCGATTCTAATGCAAAGTTTCATTTTTACGATCGTATTCCAGAAGTATTAATAGAATCGAACAAATGCACTCTTTCTCTTCCTCTCTTATTCATTTGTGCGCATACATATACACACACACACACATATATGACACACATACACACACTGAAGAAACTCCTTTTTGACGGCTACCCCACAAAACACCTATTTTTTTTTTTTTTTTTGTTTCGGAACCATTACTGGCCGTCATTTAGAAATCTAACCCTATTCGACGGCCACTTTATTTCGAAACCAGGAATGACCGCCATAGAAAAGATTCAATGTGTGTGTGGTCTCGCGTGTGTGTATTTTATATATATATATATATATATATATATATATATATATATATATATATATATATATATATATATATATATATATATATATATATATATATATATATATATATATATATATATATATATATATATATATATATATATATATATATATATATATATATATATATATTTTACTATTAACATTAAATATACAAAATTCATCGAATTTGCTAAATAAACAAAAAATATGTAAGTGAGATTCCCTCGTTTTCTCTAACTTTTAAACAATTGCCATATTAAAATGTCGGCGCACTAACAGTCCTACGCGAGTGGTAAATAAAACAATTAAATTCTTTTCAATACAAAAATTTACAAAAATGAAACTTATTGATGCTTAAATGTTTTAGCAATGATAAAAAGTTACTGTTAACTAAAAGCATTTCTAAAGGCTGAAACAAATTTAATATTCATGAAATCTATTCAATGAAATTGGGCCGATAAACGAGTTTTTTAAAAACTCAGGCTCATTATAGCACGGATATGGAAAGGACTTTAAATAACGGGAGTTTTTTCATAAGATAAAAAAGGGGGAAGGGTCACAGTATTGAGCGGTTAAAACATGCTAAAAATAAATCGCCGGAAATATCCATCACCGGAAATTTTAACGTTTAAAAAGTAGTTTTTCCCCTTAATTTTATTAAATTATACAATCGGGAAAAAAGTTTTTTATAAAATGGTGCAATAAAATAAGAACTTTGTTACCATAAAATAACATTTTTCGTATAAAAAGGGAAAAAAAGGAAGTACTTATACTTCTCTTTAAATTTTACTAGATTAAAGCTGTCAAATTAAATTTTGAGTAGAAATATAGCTGAAAACGCATGCATAGGACTCCGTCATTTCACTGTGAAGATTAAAAGTTCCTGTCGATATTTTAAAGGCAGATGCAAACATATAGAGTTTTAACAGAAAGAACGTGAATGTTCGGCGTAAAGGATAGAAGACGAAAAGACGTAAAATAACTTTCATCGTAGAATAAACAGAACACTGCAGTATTGAAAAAATATACTTGAAACTGCCAACAAAAGAATTTTGATTGAGAAAGATAAACACTGCAAAGTTATACTTTGCCTCCAAGTATGATAAATATTAAATTTTCTGCTTTTGACGATGCGCAATCATTTAACTGGTGACATAAATTTTATCAAATAAAAAGACACCTTTAAAAAATCATTTGATAAAAGGTAATAAAATAAGAATACAATAACGCATGAAAAAGACGAATTGCTAAAAGGAAAGAATGCCTCTGTAGGGCATTTTCAACAGAAAATAATGATATTAATGTTATGTGTTTTCAAAACCCTGCACGAAACCACAAATGTAACGGACAGCTCTCTAACTCCTAAACCCAGCAGCCAGAGATACTGGTGTTCAGAGGCGATGACTATTTAAGCTACAGGCTAAGATCTCAGAATATTAATAAAAATCAATAGCTCTGGAAGAAAAAGATTATTAACACGCTTAAAGATTAGCTTACTCAATTATCTCATTAGCTTACTGAAGCACTAAATTTAGTAGTTAACACTAAATAATTATTAAAAAAGGGGTCAGTCTCAGACTGGCAAACAAGACCAGAATTTTAAAAGTGATAATTAACAGGGGAAAAAATTTCACACGCTTTCATCGGCCTTAGTTTAAAAAGCAAAACACGCCTTAAGTCATGCATGTCATGTCACACACAACGAAAAGGTTGCTAAAGTAGGGCTTTATGTAATAATTGACAAGCTTCTCATAGTTCGTGTAAAGGCGGTAACTGACTGACAAATCGTAGTGTTCAAGGGATCCCACCTCACAGCTCTCCGCAAGTCTAGCATTTAAATTACCTCTTAACACTGCAGTCTGAAGTATTCATTTAAAGTAAATGCCCAAACGACAAGACTCTCTCAGCGTGCAGCTAAAGTAAACAGAGGAGCCCAATTTGGAAAAACAACAAGCCATCGATTCGATGCAGAGTGAACACTTAAATAACCCAATAGCTTAAAATATAATAAATCTATTACACATTCAAAACAAATAGCATTTAAGGGGAAATTATTGCTTTTCAAAAGTCAAGAATGAAAGCAAATGCTAAATTTAAGCGACCAACACTAGTTCTATGTTGGGCACAAGAATGCAATACAGTAGTTTCTGTAATAGGCAATTTCGTCCTAACTATACTATCAAATACTATGGTGCCATAGCAGATCGCCGTTGCGAACTAAAATTAAAATTAAAATAAACTAAAAGAAACCTTTTAATATTACATTTCAACATCACTTTGTTTTTATTTAATAATTACTCGATTACGTACTCAGAAATAATGAGAAAAAGAACGGACTCGAAAGCAACCGCAGACTTTCCAGATTATAAAATACGTGCAGCGAGATAACATGATTCATATGGAAGTTTTAATCACGAATATCATATCACTGATGTCTGAATAATTAATATCACTCGACACATTACGGATTATTCCATTAAGAATCTCGATATGAACAATACCGTCACTTGGGACAAAATGCGAAAATCCTTCAATACTTCAGAAAATTAATTGAGTTCCCCCTCTCTCCCGCCCCCTTTCACTAATCCAGCAAATGGGAAAAGTGAGGGCTGGAGAATCGAGTTTCAGAACTTGTCTAAACGTAAGGTTCAACTACTTCATGAACTGATGAAGACTAATTAACTGATGACACGAAATTTGAGTTAAGATTGTTTTCGGCAGCTTCAAAAATTATGAACGTCTGTGGGACTTCTAACGGAAAGTAAATTGTGTTAATGAATTTTGTTTCTGAATTAAATGAAGTTTTCAATATTACGATCAGGATTCGCAAATTATTAACAGCAAAAAGAAGAAAAACCATGTCACTTAAATTGAATTAATTTTAAAGCTACATAATACGGCGCATAATTATTTACCGCTATTTCCAAATCTCCAACTTTTAATAAGAATAACAACAACAAACTAACTCGACCACAGTACCCGCTGAGGCGCCAATTATTCAGAGGCCATGAAGAATTGAAGCTAATTTCAATGATGCCCCGAGAAGGATCACTTTGAAATAATTAAATATTTCAATCTATTCGCACTATTTTTAACTTAAAAATTAAAATATTCTCTGTTATCTCGAAAAAAACTTACCTAAAGAGCGAGTGTTTTTGAGGACCATTTTTCAGTTTATCTGCGAAATTTCAAAATACACTGTCACAAAAAATATGCACCCAGAAGAAATCGAACTACTATCACGAAACTTGGCAGGAATGCAGTCTGGTAAGAGACATGCAAATGATTAAAATTTCGACGACAATGAGACAAGGGTAAGCGCGCTATGCGCATATGACATGCGCAGCTGGGAGAGTTTAAAAGCATGATTGCTCGTGCCATAGGGTTATTCAAACTAATCTGTCGACTTGGATGGACGGTATCATGACTAGACATGCCTCTGAGACGTAACCGGCGACAGTACGAACAATTGTCGGACTTTGAGAGGGGGCGTATAGTAAGCCTCAGAGAAGCAGGTTGGTCGAACAGGAGTATCAGCCGCCACCTCGGTCGGAGCGATATTGTAGTTGCTCGGTGTTGGCAATAATGGATCACGGAAGGGATAGTGTTAGCGATATGAACTAAGAATTACTTTGAGGGTCCGTTCATTACTTGCCTTTCCGAAGTTTACGTCATGTTTTGCGTTTCCATTTTTAAGCCGATTCAAGTTAAGGTGATTCAATTTATAATTAAGCCGAATCAACGACGCAAGTTTCATTTAGATTACGTCATGTTTGGCTGCGTCACATAATTAAACATAAAAGTCTTCAGTTTCCGGTAGATCGCGTATTTCGAAGAAGTTACGTAGTTCAACCCGATATTTGAATATCGGCTTTTGACATGAGTATATAAGCCGTGAACACATTCAGGAAAGCATCAATATCAAGGAGCTTGTGCTTGAGCTGAGGAAATAACTGGAAGTTGTATCAAGCCTGCATAGCTTAAGGTAACTTTTGTATCATTTCCGTATTAGAGCTCTATGATAGTCCACCACAGTATAGAAATAAACTGAGTTTACGAATTGTTTTAATAGAAAAACCCAGCTTATATTACCAGTTATTAGTGAGAAGGAAGATATTGATATTGTTGTTTTAACTAATTATAACTCGTTTTTCAAATGAATAAACTTTTATTATGTTATTGTTAAAAGGATTGTCGTCTAAACATTATTTTTGAGCATTTTCAAGAGCTTTAAAACGTACACCCTTTTTTTAACAAACATGGTTTTTATTGCACATTTTTAATCTGCTATTTAAAGATATATATTAGAAGGATTATAAGAATTGTTGTCGTGCATGTTTTACATGTACGCTAACAGATAGTCTACCAGGAACACAAATGCGTTCCAGGAACACAAATGCGCGCGAGGATCGCGCAATCATAAGAGCGGCCACGTCCGCACCAACAACGTCGCTAGAATCGGTTCGACGCCATTTACCACCTTACAGACATCCGGTGGTATCAAGGGAAACCATTAGGAGACGACTGGCCGACGCAGGTAAAAGGAGCCGACGTCCATTAAGACGCCTACCACTGATCCCACATTATAGGCAGCGTGGATTGGATTTTTGCCGACATCGAGCAAACTGGAGTGTGACCGACTGGAGGCGTGTGATCTTCGGCGATGAATCCCGATTGTCTCAATGCTGAAGACCAGCGCATATTGTGTGGATGCGGCCAGGCCACTGGTCCGATCCGGCATTTGTTGTCGAGAGGTATACGACGATTACACAAGGTGTGACAGTGTGGGGAGCGATTTGTTGGGACACACGATTACCTCTAGTCGTCCTTCAACGCACTTTGACGGCACACAGTTACGTGGACGAGATTTGAACGCCAGTTGTACTGCCTATGATATCAAGTCACCCAGGTGCCATTTATCATCAAGACAACGCTCGTCCATGTACTGCGCGACTCTCCCAACAATGTCTTCAAGTATATGACGTACTCCATGGCCTGCCAGGTCACCAGACCTCTCGCCAATAGAGCACGTCTGGAACGTGCTTGGAAGGCAACTGCAGCCGTCCCGGAGTACTGGTGAATTAACTGCCCATTTGCAAAGATTATGGCATGATCTTCCGCAGGAGGTCATAGGTGATCTCATTGATTCGATGCCACGCCGTGTTTCGGCTTGTATAGCTGCCAGAGGTGGATTTACTACTTACTGATTTGTAACCTTTTTCATGCCATATCTTCTTAATAAAACGGTCTGTTCTTCTGAATTTGTATTCGTTTGCTTATCTCCTCATACAATACATACATGTTAAGTTTCGTGATAGTAGCTCGTTTCCTTCTGGGTGCATATATTTTTTTGTGACAGAGTGTATACTCTAAATTTTCCTGTACTATTTTTCTTCGCTTCGAGCCTCCTTCCCAACTTAGAGCCTTTTTTCTAAAAATAAGTATACCTTAAACAACAGACTCTTCTTATATTTACAATGAAGTTCCAATCGTTCATCTAAACCTTGAAACGAACCCCAAACACAATTTCAACAAAACTCGTTTTATTCTGTAACCCATAATCAAGGTGTACCATGTCACATACGGTGCAATGGACACCATTTTGTCTCCATTCAATTACAAACAGACTCAGAGTTTTGATACTGTCATTAATTTTTTTTAAATTCAATTCCACAATTTATATTCCAGAATACAATATAACAACCACTTTTTCAAGTTGTATCTATCACCCACTATCGAAAAACTTTCTTGCCCAAAACATACTTATCAAGCAATCTCTTATCTCTTATCTTTTTAACACTTTTCTAAAAACCAAATTAAAAACTTCAGAGACAAGTTAATAAAGTAAAAAGACTAACCATATTTTTATCAAACAATCTCGATACAGGAACTTTTTTCTGGCTTAGAACTTAGCTAATTCGAAAACGGATAAAGAAGAAAAAAAACTCAAAAATAATCTTGACTACATAGAACAGAATGTGTGTGTATATATATATATATGAGAACAAGAGAATAGTCGCAATAAAGAGAATACATACAGCACTTAGAAAAATTTAACCAGACATTTCTTTCACAATTCAGTTTTGTTAAAGAGTTCAAAACTCAATCTAACCGATACTATCAATGATCAGAAAAGTAGTTGGTTGAAGCATTTTCCCATTTTATCTGCACCTGCGACTTGCACTTCAATACACCAGGTCAACAAACAAACAAACAACAACAAAAAAAAAAAAAAAAGGAGGTATATTATAAATTTTCCACTGTATTTTCGTAACTTCTCAAACTCCAAATAAAAATTAAATTTTCTAATAAACCCGAATTCAGGCACTCCTCAATATCGCTTGATAAATTTTACTGCATTTTAATATGCAAATATCTACTGTGAAAGGAATTAATTACATGCATAGTTCCGAAGCAAGGGAAGCGAAAATTAACATATAAATTGTCTGCATGAGCGCATACTACAGAGACATGGAAAAAAAATCTTTGAGATACCAAAGTTTAAATTTTCCTTCTTTTCTCTGTTTTAACGACACTTTCAAAACTTTAATATTAGAACGAACTGTATGAAAACTGCAAATCTTTCTAAAATTTCGTAGATAAAGAACGAAAATAATTACATAGATTTCATATATGTATGCGTATAAGTTTGTATGTAGGATTTTTTGTATGCATGCACGTGTTTTAAACATCCTGGATAAATTTTTGAAATATCCTAAAGTAGTTTAGAAGTACATAACGACATAAATAACATATTTGCTTTTAACTGATGGCGTGAAGACTGCCATCAGTGAACATGAGATATCGCTGGACTTGGAGCCGAAGGTCCCCAGCTAAGCAGTTATCTACGCGAGTAAAGAAGGTGAATGATGTTTCAACGCTCTCCGCCGGGATCTTTTTTTCATGAATTATAAGGTTGCCTCATCTAAGTCCACATAGTTCTAGTGCCTAATTTTCAATAAATGTATATTCTGTAGCCTCATGGATTAGTTCGTGCTTCGACTAAATTTACAACGACTTACGAATTTTACGAAACGTCTAACTCTACAAAAAGGTTCACTTAAATACACACACAGGCCCTGATTTTTCATTAAGCCCCGTAGGCCTGGGCCTAGGGGCCCCCCCAAAATTTTTATTTTAAAAGAAAAAAAAAGAAAATTCCCAATTCAATTTTTTTTCAATTTTACTCTTTTTAATAATTTTTTTATATATATCCTTTCAAATTTGATTGATTGATTCATCATTTATGTATAACTATATGTATAGTTCATCATATGTATGTTATAGTGTATATAAGGGATTAATAAGTCTTTCTGGTTACATTGTATTGGTGTTTTAATGATGAAGTTAATATGTTGTATTCCTTTTTGTTATATGATAATGTTTTAGGCTTCTACGCTTCAAATAGCCAATTCTTGGTAAAAAGGTACTTTCACAAAGATTCATGATTATTATTATTATTTTTTTTTTTTTTGTATATCAATTTTCGAAATGTTATGCCCACATCAGTGTTAGGAGAACCCCATCCCGAGTTGTGCCTATGGTCAAGAATTTCCTAAATCGGGCCCTGTACACACATACACAAAACTCAGCTTTATATAGAAAGGGAAAAAATTCCACAGAATATTCACGATTTTTATTAGTTTTGTACACAATTTACATTTGTTATGTACACCTTGTTTAGATTTTGGCCACATAAATGTAATATAATTTCCCTCTTACATTGTTCCAGTAAATTTTGGATCGGCGTTACAATAAGATTACGGTTTGTAGTTGTGTGTGTGTGTATGTATATGTATGTATATATATATATATATATATATATATATATATATATATATATATATATATATATATATATATATATATATATATATATATACATACACACACACATACACACACACACAAACTACGAACGATAATTTTATTGTTCCTTCGATTCAAAATTTACTTAGTTTCCAGGTGTTTACTTCGTTTCTAAGGACGGCAGAGTAATTGCCGAAAAATTAAACTCTTCTGTTTATGATTACGGCATAGATAAATTTAACACATACATGAGAACAGTTATACTTGAAAAAAAAATTATGTAACGTTATATTTTCTAAACAGTAAATCAATGTATAAAAATGTTGCGAAAAATTTTTAAAAGTATATTTTCCCTTCAGTTTTACAACATGATTTCAGGGCATAATACATTATACAAAACCAATACATTATACAAAAAGCAGTATTTTTTTTACCAGTGTGTCTTTCATGGTTAAAACATTTTCCCTTTTCACAAAATTTTAAAACCGTTAATCAAAAAATAAAGAGCTAATTTCTTAATAAGTGTACTCAGCAATTTAATAATTTCTCTTTTTTACCATGTTTTTATTTACCTGCTATCTTGTTTGTTTGTGTGTTTGTCCAGTACAAATCTTGCAATCGATTTTTAACTAACTTCCCGACTAGCTAGACATTTGAAACTTTTAGAATAGCTCAGAACACGATGACAATGTATTTTTTTAATACTTTTAGCTATCTTTAAGCAGAATTAAATTAATTATCATTTATTTTCAGTTAATTTTGTTTTGTAGACTGGTGCAGCCATCTATAGGCCGGAACGAGAACGAAAAGTTAAATGCAAGTTCACTTCCAATTAACTTCATTTTCTTTCAAGTTAATGGGATAATTCATAAAAAAAAATTTTTAAAGTATTTAGTACATAGAATTATCAAGTTTATATAATTCAACAGAAAATTTAAAAACGTGGTATATAAAAAGTTCTTTCTATCTTGTAATTATTACTTTTTATAGGAAACGTAGTAATTAACAAAAAGGATGAAAAATTAAGAGAAATTTTCTTTGAAAATAGTGGAAATTTCCAATCACTCTTTTTTTGCGCATGCTATTTTTCAGAATTTTAATGATGTAATATATATTTATAATATATTAATTTAAAAGAAAGTAAAATTTAAAAGATTATGAACTGGATTTGTCGCATGAGATGCAGCGGTCGATTTCTGAAATGTCTCTTCCAAAAATTTTAGAAAAAATTCGATAAATGCTTAGCTCTTGAAAAATGCGAGCAAAGGATTAAAAAACTGTGTGAAAACTGCAAACATTGACAGGATAAGTATGCGCGAAATGATTAGGAGATTATGAAATAATATTTATAAAATGTCTTTTTTTTTGTCTAGTATTTTAGCGCAATAATAAGTTCCTCAAAAATCCGTTATAAAGGCACCGAAAAGACCGTAACAAAAATAGTAATTCTATACGTTGACATGTCTAATTTTGCAATTTGTATCAATTTAATGCACGAGGAAAATTATTAAAAGTGCTAAAATAATGTCAAAATATACAAGCGCCATTTTGTGCAAATTCAAAATCATATTAATCACAAAAGATGAAACGCGATCGCGCATTTTCCGAACAACTTTAAAAATATTATTAAAGTATTAAAAATTTGATTACATGCAACATCTCTTCGCTTTCGAAGAAAGGGTTCAAAATTTACGAAAATTAGAGACAAACATTCAAAATGTTATTTTCCTTTTTCTAAAACTCGACTCGTATACGTACTGACTGGTTGACGTTTCTGGAATATATTATAGATTTTAAGGGAACGGTGGACCTTTATTTGAGCAAATCTTTTCTTTGTAATATTGATTGTGTTATTTTTAATATATTACATATATTTCTGTAGTTTAATAGTACCAAAATAGTTTTTTTCAGGTAAAAATTCATTTATGAAGCTTCTATGAAGTAATTTATAAAGGACTAGCGGCCCGTCCCGACTTTGTCCGGGTTGAACAAAATATTATACCAATAAATTTCCAGTTGATAGCCAATAAATTGTAAATCTTTTTTTACCTTAATAATAACCTAAATAATACATTAAATAAATTTTATGTTAGTTAATAATTAAAATAAATTTTTTTAAAGTAACAGGCGTGCCGGAGAACGGCTAGGTTCGAACCGCTAGCGTCAGAACAGAAGCCCACCGCGATAGCACCACGATAAGGATCGTTGAAATCTTCGGAACAAAAAGCGATAGAAGACAGTAGCGGAAACAATGGAGATTGTTAGGATTAAGCCCCTAACTTTATTTCTACTTATTAGATATACATAATATATAGCCTATGTCCATCTGGAATAATGTACCTTTCAAACAGTGAAAGAATTTTTCAAATAGGTACAGTGGTTCTGAAGATTACCCTCCACGTACAAAATCCCCTCTCTCTTTATATATTAGTATAGATAGCACCACGCTAAGGATCGTTGAAGACTTCGCCACAAAAAGCGGTAGAGGACAGTAGCGGTAACAATGGAGATTGTTAGGATTAAGCCCCTAACTTTATTTCTACTTATTAGATATACATATATATAGCCTATGTCCATCTGGAATAATGTACCTTTCAAACAGTGAAAGAATTTTTCAAATAGGTACAGTGGTTCTGAAGATTACCCTCCACGTACAAAATCCCCTCTCTCTTTATATATTAGTATAGATAGCACCACGCTAAGGATCGTTGAAGACTTCGCCACAAAAAGCGGTAGAGGACAGTAGCGGTAACAATGGAGATTGTTAGGATTAAGCCCCTAACTTTATTTCTACTTATTAGATATACATAATATATAGCCTATGTCCATCTGGAATAATGTACCTTTCAAACAGTGAAAGAATTTTTCAAATAGGTACAGTGGTTCGGAAGATTACCCTCCACGTACAAAATCCCCTCTCTCTTTATATATTAGTATAGATAGCACCACGCTAAGGATCGTTGAAGACTTCGCCACAAAAAGCGGTAGAGGACAGTAGCGGTAACAATGGAGATTGTTAGGATTAAGCCCCTAACTTTGTTTCTACTTATTAGATATACATAATATATAGCCTATGTCCATCTGGAATAATGTACCTTTCAAACAGTGAAAGAATTTTTCAAATAGGTACAGTGGTTCTGAAGATTACCCTCCACGTACAAAATCCCCTCTCTCTTTATATATTAGTATAGATAGCACCACGCTAAGGATCGTTGAAGACTTCGCCACAAAAAGCGGTAGAGGACAGTAGCGGTAACAATGTAGATTGTTAGGATTAAGCCCCTAACTTTATTTCTACTTATTAGATATACATAATATATAGCCTATGTCCATCTGGAATAATGTACCTTTCAAACAGTGAAAGAATTTTTCAAATAGGTACAGTGGTTCTGAAGATTACCCTCCACGTACAAAATCCCTTCTCTCTTTATATATTAGTATAGATAGCACCACGCTAAGGATCGTTGAAGACTTCGCCACAAAAAGCGGTAGAGGACAGTAGCGGTAACAATGGAGATTGTTAGGATTAAGCCCCTAACTTTATTTCTAGTTATTAGATATACATAATATATAGCCTATGTCCATCTGGAATAATGTACCTTTCAAACAGTGAAAGAATTTTTCAAATAGGTACAGTGGTTCTGAAGATTACCCTCCACGTACAAAATCCCCTCTCTCTTTATATATTAGTATAGATAGCACCACGCTAAGGATCGTTGAAGACTTCGCCACAAAAAGCGGTAGAGGACAGTAGCGGTAACAATGGAGATTGTTAGGATTAAGCCTCTAACTTTATTTCTACTGATTAGATATACATAATATATAGCCTATGTCCATCTGGAATAATGTACCTTTCAAACAGTGAAAGAATTTTTCAAATAGGTACAGTGGTTCTGAAGATTACCCTCCACGTACAAAATCCCCTCTCTCTTTATATATTAGTATAGATTAGTATAGATAGCACCACGCTAAGGATCGTTGAAGACTTCGCCACAAAAAGCGGTAGAGGACAGTAGCGGTAACAATGGAGATTGTTAGGATTAAGCCCCTAACTTTATTTCTACTTATTAGATATACATAATATATAGCCTATGTCCATCTGGAATAATGTACCTTTCAAACAGTGAAAGAATTTTTCAAATAGGTACAGTGGTTCTGAAGATTACCCTCCACGTACAAAATCCCCTCTCTCTTTATATATTAGTATAGATAGCACCACGCTAAGGATCGTTGAAGACTTCGCCACAAAAAGCGGTAGAGGACAGTAGCGGTAACAATGGAGATTGTTAGGATTAAGCCCCTAACTTTATTTCTACTGATTAGATATACATAATATATAGCCTATGTCCATCTGGAATAATGTACCTTTCAAACAGTGAAAGAATTTTTCAAATAGGTACAGTGGTTCTGAAGATTACCCTCCACGTACAAAATCCCCTCTCTCTTTATATATTAGTATAGATAAGGGTAGTAATAAACTGTAAATCTGTTTTTCTCAAAATATATTTTTCAAGGTCTTTGGATTTTTAAATGCTCCATGAGGCTTAATTTTTCTTCAAAATTCATGAAATTGATAAGGAAGAATTCTGCTACTGTTTACAAAGAAACTGAGTATGCATTTTACGATTCGACTTCATTAAGGTAATTAAATATGATTTATAACTTATTATAAGGCAAAATTTTGATGAAAATCGGAATGGAAGAAAAAAAAATCTCAAAAGTTAACTATTCAAGGTATTAAATAATTGATACCCAGATTTGTTTGTCATACAAAGTGATTAAAATGCAAAATCTAGAAAATCTCTCAAAAATTAAGTCGCATGGAGCATTTTTAAATTTTGTTTATAAATTTCCAACTTTTGAAAAGATCTTAAAATTTTAATAAGATTGGAAATTTCTTTTAAAGTATTTCTATATATTTAAAGTAAAATGTATATATGTACAAAATTTTGTAACTCAAAATGATAAAAAGTAAAAAATGATGAAGTACAAAATGATAAAAAGTAAAAAAATAAATTTTAACATCCACCGTTCCCTCTAGAGCTTCGCCTTAACATTGATACAGAGTTGAGAAAATTTCTCGCATATTCTCTGACAGTTTAAAATTTTCGTTATCAAAGACATTTTGGACACCGTGAGTGTAGGAATGTAGAGCCAAATCATTTTCGACAATTAATAGGTCATTGCCAGTTTTACAGGTTTTTTTTTTTTTTTTTTTTTTTTTTTTTAAAGCCTTAGGCCAGTTAACTGCAAATTAGAAGGGTTTTTAAAACGGTTCAGGACGCATATTAAAGGGTCTTAAAAAGAAAAAAAAAAAGGCATAGCGCATCCAAAAAAAGTAGGGGGGGGGGGGTGCTCTGCCCTGTTAAAACAGCTTGTCCGGAACATTTGAGTAAAACATCAAACGTTAAAAACTAATAATTCGCTTAGAGATGCACTCAGAGTTACACATTTCGGCGAGTTATTGAATTAAGTGTTGGTTGATTAGGCGTTTTGGTATTCGAAATGTGAAACAAGAAAAAATTTGGTAAGAAACAACGATCAAAAGTGAATTCCCTTCTTCAGGAACATAACAATTTAATTCAAAAAATAGGCAGTATCAAAGAGCAGTATTCTATCTATCTGGCTCTTCCAATCATTTTGGAAGACTGTTCTCCATCATGATCAAAGAATATGTCGCAGAGGAAAGAAGTAAAAAGTCTAAATCGTCAGTTACAGTTCTAATGTTGGGTGAAATGGACATAGTTCTAAGACAATTTCTTTAAAATTTGAAAACTAGTCCATGCTTTAAAAGTTCTAAAAAGCAACTAGTACGAATGGCCACAATGAAAGGATTGGATATATATATATATATATATACACACACACACGTTGAAACTTAAACGTGAGTTAACAGTCCCAATTTCTCCATCCATACTTTCTTAAATGAGATAGAACCACACCAAGCATGACGATATCGGTCCAAATGAAA